>CM017482.2:9176987-10376987 GCA_007827005.2 Populus simonii
CACATACGCCATCCAGTTTGGATTCTAGTTGGTACTAGCTCATTATTTTCATTTTTCACTACCGTGACTCCAGATTTTTTTGGGACAACTTGGGTTGGACTAACCCATTTTGAGTTTGCAATGGGGTAAATGATACCCGCATCAAGTAGCTTAAGCACTTCACATCTTACTACTTCCTTCATGTTTGGGTTCAATCGTCTTTGCATTTGCCTCACAGTTTTAGCCTCTTCTTCAAGATAGATTCTATGTGTACATAAAAGAGGGCTAATTCCTTTCAAGTCAGTAATAGTCCACCCAATTGCTTTTTTGTGTTTTCTCACCACTCTCAAAAGTTCTTGTTCCTGCTCTATGCTAAGTTTTGATGAAATCACAATAGGATATGATTCATCTTCCCCTAGAAATGCATACTTAAGATCACTCGGTAAAGGCTTCCTTTCTGGTTTATAAGGTTGGACAAGAGATGCCTCAACTTTCACTTGGGGTGAAATCAAAGGCTCAAACGATGGGGTCCATTGACCTATTGACATAATAGGCATTGGATCTAGATAAGTCTCGAGTTCTCTTACTTCCTCATCAACACATTCCAAAGAACAAAATCTTTCATCATGAATTAAAGTTCTCTCCAATGGATCCTTGATCCATTCTCTCTCAAAGTGTTCTTGACAAACTGTTTGAATCAAATCCACCTCTCTAATGTCCTCATGTTCACCAATTTGTTTGGAGACATTGAATATGTTCATCTCCACAGTCATATTTCCAAAAGATAATTTCATCACCCCATTCCTACAGTTGATTAAAGCATTGGATGTAGCTAGGAAAGGTCTACCTAAGATGACTGGGATGGGAGCATTAGAACTTTGAATAGGTGCGGTGTCCAACACTACAAAATCAACAGGAAAGTAGAATTTATCTACTTGGACCAACACATCCTCAACAATACCCCTGGGAATCTTGATTGACCTATCAGCTAATTGAAGGGTGATTCGAGTAGGCTTGATTTCTCCTAAACCTAATTGTTCATAAACAGTGTAGGGTATCAAATTCACACTTGCTCCTAAATCCAACAAAGCTTGGTCTATCTTATGACTTCCAATAATGCATGAAACGGTAGGGCAACCAGGATCTTTGTATTTGGGAGGGGTCTTAAACTGGATGATGGCACTAGCATGTTCAGTTAGAAAGGCTCTTTCTTTCACATTCAATCTCCTTTTGACTGTGCATAAGTCCTTGAGGAACTTTGCATAAGATGGGACTTGTTTAATTGCATCAAGGAGTGGAATGTTGACTTTCACTTGTTTGAACAATTCATAGATTTCTGAGTTCATAAGATCATGTTTAGGTTTCCCTAACCTTTGTGGAAATGGTGCTCTAGGAACAAATTCTAAATCACTCACTTTGACTCCAATTTTGCTTGAATCATCTCCTTTCTCACTCATCTCTTTCTCATTTATCTCACCTTCTTTGTCACTCAAGCTCTCATTTGTCACTTGTGTTTTGATTTCCTCTTCACTTTGCCTAGATTCCTCCTCCACAATACTTCTAGGAATCCCAAAACCTATAGCTTTGTCAATAATCTTTCCACTTCTAAGGGTAGTGATGGCTTGGACTTGTTCATGGTTTGAAGGTTCACTAGATGAGGATTCACTCATGTGTACCTGACCTCTAGGATTTGGCATTGGTTGAGCTGGGATCTTTCCCTTCTCTTGAATGCTTAGTGATTGAGTCAACTTGGTTAGTTGACTTCGAATGTCATCTAAGGTCCTATTGGTCTGGTCTTGAAATTTATAAGCTTGGTTGTTGATTCCTCCTTGTGTTTGCATGAATTGTTGAAGAGTATCCTCTAGGGATCTCTTATGAGGTGGTTGGTATGTGTTATGTGTGGGAGCATGAAATGGTTGGGGTGGAGGTTGAAATGTTTGAGGTACTGAAGGGCCCTCATTTCTCCATCCAAAATTTGGATGGTTCCTCCATCCAGGATTGTAGGTCTCAGAGTAGGGATTGCCTACTTGGTTTGAAAATGGCTTTCTAACATTACTTGAATCAGAAGTTTGGCCATATAGCACTTCCTTGAAGGCTGGAATGGTAGGACACTCAGTTGTCCTATGCCCTTTGCTCTCACAAACAACACAACTTTCCTCTTGTTGTTCACTCATGACATGCACTTTTTTAATCTCAAGAGACTCTACTTTCCTAGCCAATGAGGCTAATCTAGCATTGAGGTCATCAGTCTCTTTCAATTGGAACTTCCCACTTGAATGAGAAATGGTGTTTCTAGACTCAACATGAAGTGGGAGAGAAGTCTCCCATTGCTTTGTGTTTTCAGCCAATTGATCAAAGAAATCAAAGGCTTCACTTGGTTCTTTGTCATAAAACTCACCATTACACATGGTTGACACTAGCTTTTTAAAATCTGCGGTAAGAGAGTCGTAGAAGAAACTCACTAACCTCCACATCTCAAAACCATGGTGGGGGCATGCATTTAACAAGTCTTTGAACCTTTCCCAAGCTTGGTGAAATGACTCATTTGGACTACAAGAAAAATTCATCATTTGACGTTGTAAGGCTGCCGTCCTATGAGTGGGGAAGTATTTTTTCAAAAATTCAGCTTGCATTTCTCTCCATGTACCTATAGACCTAGGACGCAAGGAGTTTAGCCAAAGCTTGGCTTTATCCTTTAGAGAGAATGGGAACAATTTAAGACGAATAGTTTCCTCGGTGCATGTTCTATCAATAAAAGTATTACATACCTCTTCAAAGTCTTTAATGTGTATGTATGGATTTTCAGAATCCATACCGTGAAATGTGGGAAGAAGTTGAATCATGCCCGGTTTCAAATTGAAAGCTTGTTGGTTAAGAGGTAAGATAATACACGAAGGTGTACTTTGTCTAGCCGGGTGAAGATACTCTCTAAGAGTTCGAAAATTAGGTTGATCATTGAATTGTGGAGGTCCATTACCTTGAACACTCCCTTCACCCTCTACATCTTCAACATTAGCCATGATAAAAAAACAATAATATAACAATTATATGAATACGAAAGGAAAGGAAAAGAAAAAGAAAAAGAAAAAAAAAGATTGCAAATAAAAGTAAATGAAACGTAAAAGATAAAGTAATAGCTCAAAAATAAAAATACAACAAATTAAGAAATTCACTCTCTAACTAATAAGCAATAGTAACAACAATAAACATTAAAAGATAATTATAACAAGCATGAATAAAAGGCGGTAATACCGGCCAAGCACTTCAAACAATAAATATAAGAAAAATAACAACAATAAACAACAAAATAAAATAAAATGAACAAAAGGCGGTAGTACCAGCCTTATAATATAAACAATAAATATTATAAACTAATTAGAATAGACAATAAAAGAAAAATGGTTGAACCAACAAAAATCCAACAATTAATAGTCCAGTCCACAGTCCAATATCCGAAAAGTTGAGGTCAAATTAATTTTTTTTTTTAGGCGGTAAAACCAGCCATTTGATTTTTTATTTTTATGTATTTTTTTTGTTTTCCAATAATCAAATACAAATTTGTTACCTTTGCTTGCTAGCTCCCCGGCAACGGCGCCAAAATTGCTTGACCGCTTTTTATGTTCGGCTTGTTTTAACTCGCAAGTGCACGAGTGTGCGATGTAGCAATTAACTCGGTAAGATCGAGGTCATATCCACAGAGAGCTAGATCTGGAAATTAAGCTAGGTAACAAAACAAAACTCAAGAGAAATTAAATTAACAATAACTTGGTTGAAAATGATTGATGGATTTGTTTTCAAAGATGAAAAAGTGTAAATAGATTTTAAATGACAAGAAAAAGTAAGTCTTGGTCCAAATCAATTTTAATGGTGATGTATTGGTGATTCCTTCAACATATATAAGATAACTCAACCTAATATCAACGATGGTGATATTAGATCGGAAGATATTACAATGAAGTTTAAAAGGATGAAGATTGATTATTGCTTAAGAATGAACAAGTATTTTCATATTAAGTAAGACATTGAATCAAGCAATCTCTATACCAAAACTAAGGTTTGTGCATAAAAATTCAAGATTATAACATTACCTAAATGATTTCTAAAATTTCTTTGCAATAATAAACATTCATGAAGAAAATGAAAAGATAGACATTAAGATTCATTCATATCTTAAAGAACTCACCTCAACCACCATCATCCTTGATTTGGATCCAAGAAGAAGATTAGCCAACCATGATTATATATAATAACACTTTAATAAACATAAAATGACTTGAATCAAACTGAAATAATGAGTTTTACAAGCTAAAGAACCGAAATCTATAAAGAAGAACACAACACAATTTCAGTAAAAATTCGGACACAAATCTGACTCTAACTTTGGACAGCAATTCGACCCTTTTAGAAGCCTCCCCTGTAGATGGCTATTAGAGACATATTTATAGGCCATTCTGTTATCTTTCCAGATCATTAAAGAACAGCTCATTTGGACATCTGAGTCAAAAGTTATGGACATAACACCGAAAGGTGTTCTGGAAAATCAAATCAGGACAGCTTGAAGAACACTTTGGTGCACGTTTTTCTTCCTCCTTTATGAGCTGTCTCTTTCTTCTTTTTTACCCAAAATAATGTGACAATGTCCCCTCCAGCTTTCCATCCATGTGCTTGCCCTCTTGGGTCAATGAATTACCCAAAATAAATCAAATGTTATTTGTTGTGTGGACATGTAGGATCATGGATTGTGTTTGGGCTGATTTGGAGGCTGATTTGAGGCTGATTTGGGGCTGATTTGGGGCTGAATTTAAGCATCAAATAAGGATACAAATGTACCTATTATTTGGGCTAAGATTGACATTAAAACCTTAAGTGTTTGATGGTTGAAGTTTGCACACAACATAAGGCAAGTTTGGGCTTGAAATAGATCATATGATATTCTTTTCTAGAATTGGAATAGAATTGATTTTTGGGGCAAATTTGAAGCACTTATTTGAATCAAGATTTTCTTCAATCTTCAACTAAATTTCTCTTCAATTCTTTGTTCCGAATTCCGACGTTGAATTTTCTGAAATAATTCATTTAAGCTCCAAAAACCTACGAAACATTAAAAGAAACTTCATTACTAAAAAGCACATCAATTATTATAAAAAACCCAAATAAAAACAATAAATACATATGTAAAATAAGAGACTTAATGATACTTTTGATGCACAATCACTGGCCAACTAGACTTCCTTGTCACAAGCTACAACGATGAAAACAACATTTAGAAACCCTTGTAAAACTTTGATCGCAATTCAACGGTCGGATCAAAAGTTATGGCCCTTTTGTGCCGATACTCAAGGCTGGCCAACAAGACTCCTCATCATGGAGTAGCAATTCCATAGCTACCTCAAGGAAAACAGCCTCTGGAAACCCTTGTAAAATTTTCAGCACGATCTAACGGTCGGATCAAAAGTTATGTCCCTTTTGAGCCTATACTCAAAGATGGCCGACCAGACCTTCTCTTCACCGAGTAGGGATTCCATAGCCACCCCGATGAAAACAACCTCTAGAAAGCCATGTAAAATTTTGAGTATGATCTAACGGTTTGATCAAAAGTTATGGCCCTTTTGAGCCGATACTCAAGGCTGGCAGACCAAACCTCCTCATCACAGAGTAGCGATTCCATAGCTACCCAGAGGAAAACAACATCTGGAAACCCCTGTAAACATTTGAGCGCGATTCAACAGTCGGATCAAAAGTTATGGTCGTTTTAAGCCCATGCTCAAGTATCGCCGACCAGACCTCCTCATTACCGAGTAGCGATTCCATAGTTACCCCCAGGAAAACAGCCTTTGGAAACCCCTGTAAAATTGTGAGCGTGATCCAACGGTCGGATCAAAAGCTATGGCCCTTTTAAGCCGATGCTAAAGGTTGTCCGGCCAAACCTCCTCATCACGGAATAGATATTTCATACCTACCCCCAACAAAAACAGCCTCTGGAAACCCCTTGAAAACTTTAAAAGCGATCCAGCGGTCGAATGAAAAGGTATGACCCTTTTAAGCCGATGCCCAAGGCTGGCCCACCAGACACCTCATCACCGAGTAGCAATTCCATATCTTACCCAAGGAAAACAACCTTTTGAAACCCTTTCAAAAATTTGAGCATGATCCGACAGTTGGATCAAAAGTTGTCCCTTTTGAGCCAATACTCAAGTATGGCCGACCAGATCACCTCCTTATGGAGAAGCGATTCCATAACTAGGCTGAGGAAAACAACCTCTAGAAACATGTGAAAACATTTGAGCACGATGCAACAGTCGCATCAAAAGTTATGGCCTTTTTAAGCCTATACTCAAGGCTAGCCGCCGAGAACTCCTCGTCACCAAGTAGGGATTCCATAGCTACCCCGATGAAAACAGCATTTGAAAACCCTTGTAAAATTTTGAGCCCGTTCCAATGGTCAGATCAAAATTTATAGCCCTTTGGAGCCGATACTCAAGTATGGCCGACTAGATCTCCTCATCACGGAGTAGCGATTCCATAGCTACCCCAAGAAAAACAGCCTCTAGAAACCCTTGTAAAATTTTGAGCGCGATCCAACGGTCAAATCAAAAGTTATGGCCTTTTTGAGTTGATACTCATGTATAACCAACCAAATATCCTAGTCACCAAGTAGTGATTCCATAGCCACCCCAAGAAAAACAACCTCTAAAACTTCCTGTAAAAATTTAAGGGCGATCCAACGATCGAATCAAAAGTTAGGACCCTTTTAAGTTGATACTCAAGTATCGCCAACCAGACCTCCTCGTCAACGAGTAGCGATTCCATAGCTACCCCAAGAAAAATAGCCTCTAGAAACCCCTGTATATATTTGAGCGCGATCCAATGGTAAAATCAAAAGTTATGGCCTTTTTGAGCTGATACTCAACACTGGCCAACCAGACCTCCCCCTCACCGAGCAGCGATTCCATAGCTACCCCGAGGAAAACATCCTCAGGAAACTCTTGTAAAATTTTGAGCGCGATCCAACGATCGTATCAAAAGTTATGGCCCTTTTAAGCCGATACTCAAGTATAGCCAACCACATATCCTCGTCACCGAGTAGCGATTCCATAGCTACCCGATGAAAACAAACTCTGGTACCTCCTGTAAAAATTTGAGGGTGATCCAACGGTCGAATCAAAAGCTATGGCCCTTTTAAGCCGATACTCAAGTATCGCCAACCAGACCTCCTCGTCACCGAATAGCGATTCCATAGCTAACCCTAGGAAAATAGTATCTGGAAACCCTTGTAAAACTGTGAGCGCGATTCAACGATCGAATCAAAATTTATTTCCCTTTTGAGCCGATACTCAAGTATGGCCGACCAGACCTCCTCCTCACGGAGAAGCGATTCCATAGCTATCCTAAGGAAAACAACCTCTAAAAACTCTTGATAAAATTTGAGTTCGATGCCACGACCGCATCAAAAGTTATGGCCTTGTTTAGCCCATAGTTATAAAACCCAACCCGGTAGTTGACCTGGAAAAATGACCGGGTCACGGGTTTTGTGGGTCAACCCGGGTTAACCCGGGTCGACCCCTCTCCTTAAATATAAAGATTAAAGAAATCAAACTGCTACATCATCCCTAAACCGCAAAACCCAGTGATAAATTGCTTACCTTTTCCTACCTATTTTTACCATAAAGCAGCCGAATGAAGAATAAAATACTTGTGTAACTAAAATTTAAGCAGTAGAACAAAAATAGAATGGTATTAGCTTCCAACAAATCCAAAAGATTCCTTAAAAATCACAATAAATCATAAAACATAAGAAGAAGAAAAAACTAATAATACGGGCAACATGGAGGAAATGCCTTCACAGTCAGTGCTCAATGTGAATATGTTAATGGAGAATGAAACCGACAACAACAAAGTTCATGTTTGCAAATCATATCAGATGTTTCTCTTCATGGGTGACTGAAGGATGGTTGTCAAATGAATACTTTTTTCAATTATTTGTTCCAATCCGAAGAAGAGCTTAAAAAGCATGGAAAAAAGAGGGAATCATTCAAAATCTGCAGCAATTGTTTGCAATAAGAAATCTCAATAGAGAAAAAAACATAAAAAAGTAAGCAACGTAAGGAAAATAGAGCACCTATAGAAATAAACTCCAATTTCTCCGATGAAATCTCAACCAATTATTTGTTTTGCAAAAGATAACAGAGAAAGAAATTAGGGGCGGGCTGCTCTTCTCAAGAAATTAGGGCAGAGACTAATTAATTAGTTGTTCAACTTTCGTTTTACTGTCAGCGGCGCAAAGGAAAGTTAATGTATATAAATGCCAGGTCTCGCCCGGGTTTGACTGGGTTGCCCGGGTTACGGGTCGACCCACCAGGTCGACTGGGTTTGATCGGTTTTTTGTGTAAGCCGGTTTTTAACTTTGCCCGGATCGGTCCAGCTACCGGTCGACTGGGTCCCGGGTCGACCGCCGGGCCGGGCCGGGTTTCATAACTGTGGTTTAGCCTATACTCAAGGCTAGTCGCCTAGACCTCCTCGTCACCGAGTAGGGATTCCATAGCTACCCTGATGAAAACAGCCTTTGGAAACCCTGTAAAATTTTGAGCTCGTTCCAACAGTAGGATCAAAATTTATGGCCCTTTTAAGCCGATACTTAAGGCTGGCTGACCAGACCTCCTCATCATGGAGTTGCGATTCCATAGCTACCCCAAGGAAAACAGCTTCTAGAAATCCCTGTAAAATTTTCAGCACGATCCAACGGTCGGATCAAAAGTTATGGCCCTTTTGAGCGGATACTCAAGTATCGCCGACCAGACCTCCTTGTCATTAAGTAGCGATTCCATAGCTACCCCAAGGAAAACAGCTTCTAGAAACCCCTGTAAAAATTTAAGCGTAATCCAACGGTCGGATCAAAAGCTATAGCCCTTTTAAGTCGATACTCAAGTATGGCCGACCAGATATCCTTGTCACCGAGTAACGATTCCATAACTACCCCAAGGAAAACAGCCTCTGAAACTTCCTATAAAAATTTGAGAGCGATCCAACGATCGGATCAAAAGTTATGATCCTTTTAAGCCGATACTCAAGTATCGCCGACCAGACCTCCTCATCATCGAGTAGCGATTCCATAGCTACCCCTAGGAAAACAGCCTCTGAAACCCCTGTAAAAATTTGTGCACGATCCAATGATCGGATAAAAAACTATGGCCCTTTTAAGCCAATGTTAAAGGCTGGTCGACTAGATGCCTCATCGCTGAATAGCGATTTCATAATTTACCAAGGAAAACAGCCTCTAGAAACCCTTATAAAAATTTAAGCGTGATCCAACGGTCGAATAAAAAATTATGTCCCTTTTGAGTCGATACTCAAGTGTGGCCGACCAAACCTCCTCCTCACGGAGTAGCGATTAGGTTGTGGAAGAGATCACTTAATACAAAACGAATAGCTACTAAAGAAACATATTGTAAGCCCATAAAAAGTTTTTGGTATCAATTAACTCCAATAAAAGTTTATTGAAAAGGACACCAACACCAATAAAAGTTTATTGATGTCATATGTAACTTTGCTTCTTAGCCTCACTCCATTAAACATTCATACCATATGCTCCACCAAATCATAAGCCTACCAGAAAGTTCTCACTTCAAATCACTGTAAAAGGATGTGCTTTTACAATTGCCAATATTGGCAATAGAATAATCTATACTCTTGTCATGGTAAATATAAATTTTCTTGAAACAAACAGAGGTTAATGTTTCTATCATCAAATGAAACTACTTGCCGAAGTTCTGACCTTGTAAACCTCACTAAATCCTCCCTTCCCAAGAAGGTTTAAAAGGGCATATCGGTGATTTAAAATCTAAAAATTATTAAAACATGAACCATCCTCATCTCGTATCCATTTCAAATCACATATAAGCCGTCCCTTTTCCAGTTCATAGCGGTCTCTCTGACGCAAAATTGTATCTTCCTCCTGCAGATGCAAAGAATCAACAACTCAATAACAAGGGACGCATGTATAAAGGAGCACTTGCAACTTTTGCAATACTTACACGCTTGATCCTCACTAGACGAGATTTAGAAATCTCATCCTAGATGAGAAAATCTTCTTGTGCTCCTGATTCTGCATTTGTACCATCACCTTTGCCTTCATAGCAACATAAACTAATGTTAATACTCAGAAAGTATCTTAATAAATCACAGATAACAAATAGACATTGTAAAAGCACAAGGAATAATTCTTTTCTTTTTATTTACTCATTTTCAGTGATAAGTAATATTATTTTTTCTGGGGTTCGAGGCTAGGCCACATCAGTGCAACATCAATCTATCACCTCTAGTGCAACGGGTGGTAATAATAAACGATAATAAACTATTTTCTTCCAAACAGTCACCCACCTAAGTTGGCAACGAATATACAGAAACTTTTGGAGCCAATATATTACCATACACAAATCAGCATATAGGCATCCATGACAGCAAGCAAGAGGCCTATCAAAAAGCAGATCATAAATATGGCAGTAACTTGGAAGGCCACAAAAGCTTCAGATAGTTTCTCATAGCCATATGCCAATAATGCCTTATGACTAAAGATCACCAAAGATCCTTTCAAAGAAAACATTATGACCATCTATATAAGCATAACTAGCTGTAAGTCACTAGTAACAACAAAATTATAGACTTTGTTGGAGCGTGAAGGACGAACAGTACAGTCCTTAATAATGTGCCCTTGCTGCTTGCAGTAATTACAGAATTTGAGGACAGTTAAGGGCAATATGGCTATATCTTGCAACTATAGCACCGTGTAGTGCTCGTGTCACGGCCCTTCCCTTGCCATAAGCAGCATAGGCAGCTAAGACAGTATTAGAAACAATACGTGACTGCTCCATAATATTTTGAGTATTGAGGCGTAGTTCCCCACGCAAGAGTTCTCCAAAACAGGTATACAAGGAAACTTAAATCTGTACATGCTAATCACCCAAGGTGATTTTATGAAGCTATACATGGTAAGCTAAATCTACTTTCCTATTTATGAGAGTATATACAAATGCATTGAAGTAAAAACATAATCTCATTGAAACAAGGATACATAAATCATAATCTCACATTAAAAACAGTAAGTACAACAGAAGACATTTAAGCATAAAATTCAGTACCATAGTACCTCGTCATCTGCCTCAATTATTTCTCATAACATGATGGTTCCGGTTTTTTGGTCTAAAACAAAAAATCACCCAACAACGAGTGAAGGAAAGAAAAAACCTAGAAATCCACAATAAGCTTCCTTGAATCGACAAGGAAAGTAGAAGTGTTGAAATCCACAAGAGCAAGGAAACACGCAAAATTGCAAGAAAATCATCCAACAACATAAGAAAGAAACCAAATCAATACTTTCCCACCAACAATAAACGAATAAATCAAACTATTTGCATTGAAAATATTAATCATCGAAGACCAATTACACATCAGAGTTTTATTTAATTTTATTTTTTTCAAAAAAGATTGAACTTTTCCAAAGGATCAATGACATTGCCCACACAAAATTCATGAAAAAAATCTTCAGGCATTCAGACAATCTACAACGAGAACACTAATTATCTAAAACAATAAAAAATTAAAAAAAATAAAGAAAGAATCAAATCATACATTTTAAACCCAAAAAACATATAAAAAATAATATCGTTAAGATATCAAGATTTCACATGAAATTGAATTCATGAAAACAATCTAAAAACCATAACAACCCATGTCATGGACCCCATGTAACATAAAGAAACTAGTGTATAAATGAGATACACATTTGTGAAACATGCCATAAGATCATCAATGAAACGAGTCTCATATTTGAGAGTTTTAACTCTCCACGAGAGCAAAGAAACAAGTGAGGTCAACATTCTTTGGAATTCCTCTTCAATTTACATTTTTTTTTTGGTTCACTAATATTCAAAAACAATTCCAAATAAATAAATGATCTTAATAAGAATATAACATCTGAATAAATTCTAAGATAATTGTTGCGCTGCTATTAAAACACTTACGGGACATTCTAAGATAAATTCTTGATATGATTTTGGTGAACTTCCATGACTGAAATGTAATCAAGTGGCTTTGCTGTTGCTAAATATATAGCAACATATTGTCCACCTGTTTTTTTATTCAATATATTGTTGTCGATCTAATAATTAAGAATTATTTAAACATTTGAAAATTGAGTAATGTGAGAAAATCTATAGTTTTTACACCTGGAATCTTCTCACTTTTCACCATTCCAGAGTCCATCCAATGTCCTGTATGCACCATAAGTCCCATGCACAAAAGTAGTTCCTGTAACAAGCCTCTCCTGCATGTTTAAATTATAAGGTCAATCATTTTGAAGGAAGTAAATTACTTCTTATAGCTTATGAATGATTTAGTTATGTGCAATTACTTGATAAATTTATAGAGCCAATCTATGACCCTAAGATTCATCAAGTAGGTAAAACATGAGTCTTAATGCATTAACGTAAATAGACCACTTGCATGACCAGACCTATAAAATCTTGCAGGCAAATTCAAGCAATTTTTTATATAACCGTAGTAAACTATTACTTGCTCAGAATTACAATTATCAGATATATAGTAGGTGCAGTGCAGCTTAAAGACAAAAAATGTATTGGGTTGAGCAAGTGCACAAAAACATTCACATGCATAAAACATTGAGAAAGAACCCTGTCACTTGCCTACTCAATTTCAAAAAGCTTGGAAAATAAGTCTTAGGGAATAGACCAATTCGTTCAAATTTCACGATTGAAAGGTGGTATTGGAACCTCTCCATATGGCTTTTAAGAGCCTCAGAAAACCAACTCAATGCTAACTATTCGACAAGTCGAAAAAGTCATGCAGGATGCGAACATTCTTCTTTTTTTGGTTGGACGTGAGTCCAAACAATTAAATTGTAAAGTCCCTAAAAGTGTTAAATCTTTACTCCAAGAATTTGAAGACCTAATGCCAGAAGACCTTCCCCAACAGTTGCCATCATTATGGGGCATTCAACATGCCATCGATTTTGTTCCAGGTTCGTCTCTTCCTAATTTGCCTCGTTATAAAATGAGCCTAACTGAGCATGTTGAACTCCAAAGGTAGGTACAAGAATTATTGACGAGGGGATTCATCTGTGAAAGTTTGAGCCCCTGTGTTGTGCCTGCATTACTCACCCCAAAAAAAGATGGTAGTTGGTGAATGTGTATCGACAGTCAGGCGGTGAACAAAATTACAATAAAATACCGGTTTCCAATTTCACGCTTGGATAATATGTTGGGTCAATTGGGTGGTGCCATAATCTTCACTAAAATTGATTTGCGGAGTGGGTACCACCAAATCCGAGTAAGGCCTGCGAACGAGTGGAAAACCGCTTTCAAGACAAAAAGAAGGATTGTATGAGTGGTTGGTCATGCCATTCGGCCTCACTAATGCTCCAAACACATTTATATGTGTCATTATAGAAGCACTTCGACCGTTCCTTGGTAAGTTCGTTGTAGTATATTTTGATGATATACTCATCTTTAGCAAGTCTGTTGCGGTACATTTAGAACACCTACGCCAGGTTTTGGAGACGCTAAAAAAGAACATCTCTACATCAACGAAGGTAAATGCTCCTCCTCGAAGAAAAGACCAATTTTGTGGGGTTCATTGTATCGCACAAAGGCGTTGAAGTTAACTCCTTAAAGGTCTAAGCAATTCGTGAATGGCCTGAACCTTAAATTTTTTTTATACGCAACTTCTTAAGCCTGGCAACATTTTATCGCAGATTTATCCAAGGGTTTAGCACCATTACAGCTCCCATGACCGACTATTTGAAGTTCAAAATCTTCAAATGGACTCCCGCAACTACCAAGGCATTTGTTGAGATAAAGCAAAGGATGTCTTCCACCCCAATTTGAAAGCTTCCTGACTTCTCTAAAGTGTTTGAAATTGCATTTGATGCCTCTAATGTTGGTATCGGTGGGGGTACTAAGCCAAGAGAGACATCCAATTGCCTTCTTTAGCAAAAAACTCTACGAGTCTCGACGAGTTTTATGCCTTGGTTCAGACCTTGAAACACTGGCGCCCTTACTTAATAATGAGTTCATTTTATTTACTAACCATGACTCCTTAAGACACCTCAATTCTCAAAGCAGGTTGAATGCAAAACGTGCAAGGTGGTTCAACTACCTCGGCAATTCAGCTTCACTATTCGACACACTGTTGCCCGTGAAAATAAGGTGGCAAATGCACTCAGTCGATGACCGCATATTCTGACCACATTTGCTGTCAATGCCGCTGGTTTTGAAGCAATGAAGAATGAATATGCATCAGACAAATATTTCAAGGATATCTAGGCGACATTGTAGTCCAACACATGTAGCAACACCAACTTTTCCTTATCACCTGGATTCCTCACCAAAAATGGTCGAATTTGTGTTCCAGAAGGTTCAATACAAGATTTTATCATTATAGAGTTACACTGAGGAGGATTAGCTTGCCATTTTGGGTTTGATAAAACATACCTATTGGTGACTGACTGTTTTTTTGGCCATATATGCGTTATGATGTGATAGTCTCCAAGTGTTGAACCTGTCAAGTTAACAAAGGTACGAAACAAAACACAGGGCTCTACACTCCTTTGTCGATTCCTCATCACCCTTGGATTGATATTAGCATGGATGTTGTTCTTGGCCTATCTCGTACTCAACTCATAATGACTCTGTAATGGTGGTGGTGGATCGTTTCTCTAAAATGGCCCATTTTGTTCCATGCCATAAAACGTATGATGCCTCTAACATTGCTTCTTTATTCTTAAAAGAAATTGTAAGGTTGCATGGTCTCCCTACTACGATTGTCTCCGATCGCGATATGAAGTTTATTAGTTATTTCTGAAGAACATTATGGGCGAAACTGGGCACTAAGCTGGCTTTCTCTAGTATGTTCCACCCACAGACTGACGGGCAGACCGAGGCTGTCAATCGCAGCTTAGGAAATTTATTGCGTTGTTTAATTGATGATCATGCAACTAGTTGGGATCTGATTCTTCCGCAAGTTGAATTTGCGTACAATAATTCAGTCAATCACACCACGGGTAGCTCTCCATTCCAGCTTTTTTACGGTATGACTCTGCATACACCTTTGGATACTATTTTGTTACCTTTACCACAACGGACGAGCGAAGCAGGTTTAGATTTTACTGCTCACATGACGTCCATCCATGAAGAAGTTTATCAGAAAATTGCCCTGCAAACAGAGGCTTATGCTCAACGTGCCAATTTAAGGAAATGAGATAAACAATTCGAGGTTGGTGATCATGTGCTGATTTGATTACATTCAGAACATTTCCCTCCTGGTAGCTACAACAAACTTCATGCTCGTCGTGCAGGACCCTTCAAAGTTCTGAAAATGTTGTGACCTAATGCTTATGTTATTGATTTACCTCCTACTTATGCTATTAGTCCAGTTTTCAATATTGAAGATTTGACTTCATTCACTGGTCAAAATGACTTTTCAGCCACTGTGGACGACACCCCAATCCATGTTCCATCGACTCCTCGTCCACCTGATACTATACTTACTCGTAGGGGTGGTTATTATAAATTTCTGGTTCAGTGGGCGCACAAGCACAAGCCTCTTTCGGATTCTGTTTGGCTCCAAGGAGATGAGTTACACCGTCTCACTCCTGATATATATCACGACTACCTCCAGCAATACTTGCCAAAGGCAAGTTCTTTGGGAGGGCGGCACTGATGCATTTGCCAGAACTACATGACCAACCATATAATCAGTTTCTTATTTGCGCCCATTTCTTATTTCCTTTAATTATCAATAACTGTCCACTACCTCTATTATTATGGATTGCATCTGTTTCTTTTTTCCTTTATTTGTCAATAACTACCCACTTTCTCTTGATTTATGAACAAGTGGTGGAACGTGGGTGTTGCTTTATGTAACAAATAGTTATTCATTTAATCTTTCAATTTCAGTTATTTGTAATTCGGCTATTTAAAGCCTAATTCTGAGTAATAGAAGCAGATTAGTTTTATGAAGTTTTTGTTCATTATTTGGAGAGATTCCAAGTGAGCTTTCAGATATTAGTGAGATTCTAATTTTCTGAGGGCTATGTTATTTGTGTCTATAGTGTCATCATTCTCATAAGCTAGAAAATAAGTGGTAGCCTCCTTGAGGGCATATTAGGGTGACCATGGTCTCTCATTGTAAACCCTAGGGAAAAAATCAAGACTAGATTAAATTAAAGAAAATAAACAAAACTAAAAATTGTGGGGTAAAATTATAAAAAAAGAAAAGAGGTATAACTTAATTATAGGAAGAAAAAAAAGATGTGGGGGAAAAAATGATACACTTAAAGAAAATGGGGCTTAAATGCAAATAAGAATAATTATAGAGCATAAATACTCCTCTTCTCACAAAAAATCTGCAGCAATCGTAAGGAAAGAAAAGAGGGAGTTTTTGTATCCTTTTTTGCAAATCAAGAGAGAAACACCAAAATTTTAAGAACTCATCCAAGATTAAGGGTTATAGGTAGAATAAACACCGAGGAGAGATCTGACAGTAACAGTTCAATATCAAGACAATAACAGTTTGACAGTATCATTCCAATGTTTGTTGATGAGTAATTGTGATTGTCTTAGAGGAAGAACTAGGTTCTCCTTCCTTCAGAAAACTTGTAACCTCGTGTCTTACCTTTCCAACGAGTCGCTTGAAATGGAGTTTTATAACTCTAGATATAGTTTAACATCTGAGGAGAGGTCTGACAGTAACAACTCAATATCAAAACAATAACAGTTTGACAGTAACATTCCAATGTTTGTTGATGAGCAATTGTGATTGTCTTAGAGGAAGAACTAGGTTCTCCTTCCTTCAGAGAACTTGTAGCCTCGTGTCTTAGCTTTTCAACGAGACCAATCTCGCTTGAAATAGAGTTCTATAACTCTAGATGTAGTTCAAAATCTGAAGAGAGGTCCGACAGTAACAGTTCAATATCAAGACAACAACAGTCCAATGTTTGTTGATGAGCAATTTTGATTGTCTTAGAGGTAGAACTAGGTTCTCCTTCCCTCAGATAACTTGTAGCCTTATGTCTTAGCTTTCCAACATGACCAATCTCGCTTGAAATGGAGTTCTATAACTCTAGATATAGTTAAAAATCCGAGGAGAGGTCTGACGGTAACAGTTCAATATCAAGACGGTAACAGTTGGACAGTAACAATCCAATGTTTGTTAATGAGCAATTTTGACTGTCTTAGAGGTAGAACTGGGTTCTCCTTCCCTTAGAGTACTTTTAGCCTCGTGTCTTAGCTTTCTAACGAGACCAATCTCGCTTCAAAACGGAGTTCTATAACTCTAGATATAGTTAAAAATCTAAAGAAAGATCGGACAATAACAGTTTGAGGTTTAAACAGTAACAGTTCAAATATTAAGAAATGACTGAAAGAAAGACTTATTGGTTGTTGATATGGTTATTATAAAACATATTCTTGAGTGAGGATAATTTATAAGATAAACCTGTGATTTGCAGGAGGGACCACAGGCATGGTGCAACAACGGCAGCAGGGGAGCACGAGTAAAGCTTCTATTGCAGGTAGGTAAATCACACCTATAGTTTATAGTTAAATTCCATGATTTAATATGTTATCAATGTGAAATGTGAATTAAGGGGATCGTCATGTTTGGACTAGCATACATTTAGTGTATGTTAGGATACCAGATAAGGGATCAAGCATGTATTGGCTAGCATACATTTAGTGTATGTTAGGATCTCGGGTAAGGGGATTATCTTGCATCGACTCCTATGGGGTGATGATGATGATACCAGTGAAATTGGTATTGGTAATGTGTTAAGAAGAAATAATCATGATTGATCTTATAAAATCTGGAAGTGGAGGTTGATAATGGGAGAGGAAACGGTTTTTAGTAGTTGAACAAGAAAGAGATTCTAATGAAAGCTAGAAGGGAGAAGTGAACAAAATATGAATGCATGTTGCCTTTTTTAAATTGTTAGATATTTGTGTTGTTACATTAATTGTGATATTCATGTTTCAATAATATGTATCTTGTTTTAGGACCATCGCATGCACGACAGGAGTAGATCCTAACTTATGTTCACTTTTTGTAATCTAGGTTCTAGGGAGTATACCTTTGTATTTTGTAATCATGAAAATGTTTGTATAACTTAATTTGTATAATTAATGTTTAAATTTGATTAAATGAACTTAACTCTGTAGTTCATATAACCACGTTCCATGTATGCGTATTTATATTTTTATCCATCCATAATGATATTTGTTATATAATGTATATCATAAATATTATGGTTGATATGTATGATGATGTTTGTGGGATTAAGTTAGGAGATGCGAGTTATTAAAAGTGTAAACAGGTTAAATGTCGATAACTTGGGACCTCCTGGTATAGGGGAGACTCCGTCAAAATTTCGGTAGACTTTAATATGCACACCATAAATAGATATAGAAAAAAAAATTAACTATTCTGTTTTTTTTTTATATGAGATTGTTGTTTTTATCCCGAAATGGAGGATGTTACACTCACCCTTTTAGCCAAAACTTTAGGCACTTATTTCATAATTGCACAAAGAGTCAGATGTGATAACATGATGACTCTACTAAGGAATTAAGGTTAAATCT
Organism: Populus simonii; assembly: GCA_007827005.2. Taxonomy (NCBI): domain Eukaryota; kingdom Viridiplantae; phylum Streptophyta; class Magnoliopsida; order Malpighiales; family Salicaceae; genus Populus; species Populus simonii. Next base: position 9,195,614 of record CM017482.2, read on the forward strand.
CATGTTTTTCTTGTTTTTAGAAATTCATTCTAGACCTTTTGACATCCTATTATGTATATATATTATATGCCTTTTCTGTAGCATTTATTAGTCTTTAGCATGTATTTGAAATGTTGCCCCCTTTGCACACACCTACAATCCACATAAGAAGAAATTTTGAGTTGAATACACCTTGGACCCCTATCTTAAGATTACAAAAAGGAAGGTGACACTAGAAGGTCTTAGCTCGCACAACCAATTCTCAACTAAATAGGAAATTTGCTCTTATATATAGGACTACAATGGGAAACCTGGTAGCCTAAGTAGAGTTTCAAGTAACTTATTATGGGTGAACTTGAGCCCACAATAAGAGCCTATTATTGATGAAGAAGTTAGATTAGCTAAATTACCCATTCACATATAGATGAAACTAAAACCTATCCCTTTAGGACATGAGGCATACAACCATGTTTTTGTTTTCTTCTTTTATGCAGTGTTAAAGTTGACAAAGACCATTCTTGATGTTTTCAAATAGGATAATGCCAGCTTCTAACAAGGCTAAACTGTTAGCGGTCCTTTTTGGATTTCCTACTTGAATATGAGACACTACAACATCGTGAGCAGAATTGTCTAAACTTGGAAAATGCATTAACTTCAACACTTAATGTTACTAGGAAGACCAATGAAGTCACCAATCTAAGGGCTATTTTGAAAGGTTAAGCATGAAAGACCAAAATTTATCTAAGGGTCCTTGTACAAGATGTTGCTATCAAAACCATGGTTTTGTATTGGAAAATGAATTTATGGTAATTTACATAGACCTAACTCCTATAATGGAGAAATATCAAGCCTTGCTAGAATTTCCAAAGTGACTATACTGAAACTATACATATATCCAAGTGATGAAACACCACATCTCCTAGAAGTTCAATTAGGCTTGCAAGCTACTAAGTTGAAGGCTAACATTAGAGACAAAGCTAAGGGGTGGCTTTGGTCACAATAGAAACCAAGATTTTACACACACACACATACTCAAACTTAAACTGCATGAGCATACTTATTTTAGACATTTTTTGTTTGAACTTATTCTCAGCTTTGAAACAAACCATGCCTTTTTTAAAAATTTTGAAACTCAAGTTGTTAATTCCATATTTTTAGTTATTTCAAAAACCATTATACTCAGCTCTTACATATCTTGATCATAAGCCATTTACAACCCCTGATGCTAGCATTTTCCGGATATAAGAGAGGAATAACATCAATGACTTTCATTGTTATTAATGGACTGACATGACCTTTGAGAAATAGAAGAGCACGTATCATGAGTTGTAAATATTGAGTTAAAATTTCAGGTCAATCATAGATTTCAAGAATATCTTGCAACACAGGCCAGCAAATGCAATATGAATTTTGTTATTTGTTGTTTTTTTTTATCTTGTAGACTTTCTATTTGAAAAAGATTCTTTTCCTAATAATACGTGTTTAACAGCTAATTTTGAGAGATTTCATAGTTATACAAGGACTCTTAATGGCATAAGTAAAGGTTTCATTGTGGTAGGGATTATTTAATAAAATCCTAGCTACAAAAGAAAACCTTATAGGCGGCAATAAGAGGAAATCAGCCTCATTATTATTTGTTCATTTTTTGCAAGGATTTCCTAACATAGTTTATTATGGGCAGCTAATTAAAAGAAACAAATCAGTAATTAAATTCAAAAGTTTTCATGCTTGAAGAGGACATTATTTGTTTTTTTTTATCTTTTGTCTATTTGAAGAAGATTCTTGTTATAATAGGAATCCAAAGTGTTATGTAGTTTTTTTTTTATGTTTTGACCTTTTTCCTTGGTTATTGATTTTTTTATTTTTAATTTAGTCCTTACATTTTGTGTTTATTGAAATTTAAAATTGATAATTTATTTTAATTTGCATTTTATTTAGTTATCTTAGTATCAAAAAATACTCCAACATCAAGTTGGTACTCGATTTTGTAAGATATTGTTAAATTCTTTATTTTTCTAAAGATTGAGAGTCAAGTAAAAGGATCCCCCACACACCTGTGTGATGACAAAGTGATGATATACATATTAAATGGTCATACTTCTAAAAAATGACAAACTTATGGAACTACCATAATTTCTAGACATGAATCTCAGTGCACTAGATTACAAGATGGACAAATTCTTTCAGAAGACACGGGGATTCTATATTTTATGGGAAGAAGTTTCTGATCCAGTTACATTTCTCTAGTAGTTGCAATATAACTGTAAAGACTCATTTGAAAATCTATGCCAGAGACGCTGCATAGAAATACCATAATCTAGGTAGTTTTTTAGAGGGAAAGTTACGGGACCCTAGAACAAAAGCTCGTTAAGTGCATTGTTTGCCTGGATAGCAATACAAGAGATAAATTTGACTATTGACACTCATAAAAAAAAAGAAATAATCCTTCAGTCCAAAAATTTAAAATACTCATCACTCAATATATTATATGGTAGACAAACAACAAATGAATAAGATTATATATAAAAAATTTAGTAAATCATAATGAAAAACAAACTTCCCAACACAATTAACTTTTGAACTGAAAAGAGCTCGGTATATGGGGTTGCGCTATCTAATTGTTGGATAAGGAAATCCTTACAGACCAAACACACACTCTCTTACCAATCCCGCAAAATACGCTTTTCAAGCACATAATAGCCAAGCCCCTCCCTCTTTTCCCTAATGAATGCATCAATTCAACAAGTTAACCTACAACACATAAGATATTAATGATAATGTTTCCTTGTCAAGAAAAGAACACATAAGATAATCAGGAAACCCTCTTCTTTGAAGAAACCCAACTGCCATTACCCCAATCCAAGTGAACCCTCAAACTTGGAATATGGTAAGCAAACAAAAACAATATTACCAATGTTATACCCTATAAATGATATTCCTGAAAGTAAATACCACCAGAAAATAAAAAACAATAGATTAAACGAAACCACAAAGTTGAGCAACAAAAAAAATCCAGAAATGCTCTTAAACTGCAGATAAAATAAAAGATTATTAGCCATAGTGGATAACCAAAATCCATAAAGTAATGGCATAACTATACCTTTTCTAACTGGCAGAGAGATCATGATTATTAGAGGCCTCTTGACAAGATTTATGAAGATCATGATCTAGTGTAGTGACTTTTGCATGTAAAGATGTGAGCTCCTCCTAAATCGAGTTGAAAAGAAGAAGGATTAGAAATGTATTGTCAAAACATGTTGTGCTTTGAGGAAATCATCCCACAAATTGCAACGACAAACACAAAAGCAACAATAAAATCTAACAAATTGCAGGAATTTTACAAACATGAACAATTTAAAACCAAATCACCGAACTGATACCTCTAAAGATGAGCAATCATCATTTTAGAAGTCCTCTTTGGGCCAGCGATCCTATGTAATGAATATGTCATTCTAGACAAATTTATATAGACCACATGCCTACAACTCTCAACATCTTGTAGAGTAGCAGTTTAGTATGTATGACAAACATTTCTAGTTGTGGTCTTTTAGTGCCCTTTGCACCCAAATTATAATGGGTTTAGACAACCAATTTAGTTCCTTACAATCAATATAAAAAATTTATCAATGCAATAAGCAACAATGAATTTCAAAACGAAACTTGCCACAAACCAAATTCAATTCAAGCATAACAAAAAATAATATTCATAACTATTTTCATGATATCATTTTGCAATGAATAGTAAGTGTTATTAAATACAATGATGGGTTTGTTTTGAGAAAAAAAAAGAAGAAGAAATATGAGTATACTTAGATCGGTCTATTTAATAAAAAGCATAAAAAAGTCATTGCAAAATAAGGTTTCAAACTAAAATGTAATTGGAGAAACTCACTAAAATCATATTTTATTTTACCAAAAAAGCATGAGCCTATTACTGAACCTCTCTCACAACCATCAACCAACTATAGTCACAAGTAACTAGCACAATTTAGCAACCTAGAAGTTAAACAAAGAAAATTTTGCATTACAATAAAATTTCTTATCTATTTTTTTCCTTGTTAAATGATGTCCATTTCCTTTCTGGTTACAAAAGGTTGATGATATCAAAAAAAATTGATCAATAAGTTGTGATTGAGTTGGAAAGAGAGCAATTAAGGCATCATGTTACATAATATCATTTTTTTTCTATCTCCTCATTTCTGCAAAAAAATAAACACATATAACATGGCGACAACATATTCATACCTTCATTTTCACAATAACATATTTCCCTCCAGATTTGCTTCATGACGTCCATCATCGTCACAATTATCATCTTTATGATCAACATCTTGTCAAGATACCATAAACTTTATAGAACTCTTTCAATGGCTATCTAGATTGACCACAAATGTATGACATGAAACTTTAAAATGCACTCATATGGTTATCTCAAAATTTCAACATAAAAGATCAAAAATATACTGATTAAACTTGGAAAACAATAAAAAGACAAACGAAAAACGTTAAGGCATTGCATAAGACTAGCAAGGGAAAAATGAACGATAAGAGTAAATAAAAGAACAAATGAAACTAAGACATAAAAGGCAACTTTAACTAACCTTTTTCTTTATCATAACCAAATGACCATGACCACCTTCCACAAGTTCAAAGAATACTTCGCTGAAGTGCTCAGCAACTCCTTTGAAAGTACGATCTGTCGATTCATCGTTTCGCTGATCTAAAACAAATATAAGTTCTATGATTTTCTACACACAAACATTGAAGTAAAAACATAACTCGTTGAAGTAAAGATACATAAATCATAATCTCACGTTAAAAACAATAAGTACAACAGAAGACATTTAAGCAATAAAATCTAGTACCACAGTCCCTCATCACTTGCCTCAAGTTCAACTTGACTTTTCTGGAGTTCCTCCTGTTTCTCAGTGATATTTACATGTTGATCTAGTGCCTTCTTGTTTACATGATTGAACTGCTGAAGTTGCTCTTTGCACCTATGAAGCATTTTATGCAACTGTTTCACACTCCACTTATACCTATATGTTCCAATAAAAGAGAGCATGTCACTTCTCAAAAGATGAATGCTTAAGTGAAAGCATGCAAACATGACCTATCTCAGTAAGTACCAAGTACATGTAGAGGCAAGACCAAAACATCATCTTCTAGGATTTCAACATAGATATTGGCTGGCAAATCAGGCAAGACAAATAGATTGAAAACAATGATTACAAGACATAATAGTTTAACAATACATTAAAAGCCAAGAACAAAAAATTGAAGCTCAAACTATGCAAATTCACAGTTAGTCATTTACCATATAAAAACACGATAAAACAAATTCAGAGTTCAGAGTTCCTGTGAACTTGAACAAATAATATAGCTTAAAATTGAGGCTAATCATTTCTTTAGATATAGCTCTTGTTAAGTCTAATTTACTAAAGATACCTAAACAATTCAAAAAAGCAAATAAAAAAGAAAAACCCTTAAACATTGTGTTTTGATCATAATAGAATAGACTAGCTAAATTACGTGCTCACGGGTTGTTATAAGAATGATGCAAGAAGCCAAGCAGACAAAGAACCTAGTAAAAATGGGAAAAGAAAAATCAATAGTGTTTAAGTCAAAATGTGAAACCATATGGATAAGCTATTAAGATGTCTTAACAATTGAAAAGGCTAAAGCACAAAACATTCAAATCGATAATCATGGTTGCTATCTGATTATAGTAGTGATAAAAAGTGATGTAACAAAATGAACTATGAGGAATCTACAACGAAAGTAGAAGAGTTGATATCCACAAGAGTAAGGAAACAAGTAAAATTACAAAAAATCAAAGCTCACTTTAGAGTTCTCGTGTTATGACTTTAGCTAATGAGTTAGCATCATTAGTTCCTGCCCTTTCAATTTAGCTTCACCATATAACATTTCAAACTTTGCAAATGATATTATGGCTTCCAACTTTTGTTTTTGTCATTTCAGATTAGTTGTGAAATTAGTCTCTAGAATCCATATGAAATAAGTTGCTCGAAAGATATACTGATATAAAGTACATCATTCAAATGATAAAGTGAGACCACGGCAGAAGGTCAAGAGACTGCTAGTGATTATGCCATATCGTCTAGCAGATTGGGAACACAACTCTAAGAGAGAATTTAACATAATAGAATAGACTAGGTAAATTACTTGCGTGATGTCACGGGTTGTTATAGGAATGATGCAAGAAGCCAAGTGAGGATTACTTGAACTAATCCAAGAAGGCGAGCAGACAAAGAACCTAGTAAAAATGGGAAAAGAAAAATCAATAGTGTTTGGGCAAAATGTGCAACCATATAGAGAACCTTTCTATTAAGATGACTTAACAATTGAAAAGGCCAGAGCACAAAACATTCAAATTAATAATCATGGTTGTTATCCGAGTACATTAGTGACTAAAAGTGATGTAACAAAATGAGCCATGAGGAATAGAAGCAAAAGAGCTTAATGGGATTCCTAAAGGTAAACAAAGCTGGAACGGTATGAATGTTGCGCAGGTGTACTCACCAAACAATCCCAAACTCATCATTTGGCCTTAACTACTCAAATGCACTCAGGTCATATATTCTCTCAAGATAAAAATAAAATAAATCAATGGTTGCATGTAGAAAGTGACTCAATGAAAATGTAAATGAACCAACACAATTGTGCAAAAATCATCCATCACAAAGGCATCTCCAATAGAAATGAATTCATCGGATAAGGCATCTCTAAGGGAACCCATTCAATCCACCATGCATAATAAAGTAGAAAAAGAGTCATTGCATGAATAGAATGGAAACCAATTTTGTTAAAAATAAAGGCAATCACCAAATCAATCATATTCTCAACTGATTTCTCCAATAAGTGTAGTCAAGTTGCAGCAGCAACAAAGCTAGATTTGATCCCGCTTGAGAAAAAAATCATGATCTTCCAATTGCGTCAATAAGAGAGATGCCTGAATCGGACATATGAGATGAGCCCGTAACCTATCGCTTATCCTAATTGAATAATGCTCATAATGCTTACTAGCATCCATTACAGAAACGCTAATAAGGGCATCGCACAGTCACAGCATGAAGAGACATCAAAATTTAAAAACAAACTATCATTGCCAATAAAACATGTAAGAGCAGGGCAGCCTAGGAAAGCACGAAAAAGATCTGGGAAAAAATTATGGGCAGCAGCATGTGTTAACACAAAACATGGGCATAGAGGGCAAATATGTGAATGATGTGCTGATTGATAAAAATAATGCTCACACTCACCAGCACCCATTAAAGAAACGCTAATAAAAGCATCGCACAGTCACAGTATCAAGAGACATCTAAAGTTAAAAACAAACTATCATTACCAAAAAAAACATGTAACAGCCTTATTGGCAGCCTAGGAAAGCATGAAAAAGATCTTCAAGATGATGAAAAACAATTCAAGAAAGTTTGACCAAGAAAGAAATGCTATGACTTAGGATTTTACTTCAAAAATTGTTGAAAGGCAGACCCAGAAAATTTAATGCATAATGCTAATAACAAGTATAACTCAATGTGTATACATACTAGATACAGATCTAAATAATCAAGCTGCAACTCATGCAAAGTTCTATCTAATGCCCCTCACACATCTCCCTGTGCTTGTTCATTGCACCTGCAGATCATTATGTATTCTGAAACAACCTACACAAATTTAATTGATATTGCAATCTTGACATCTTGTTACTGAAAGTTTCAACTTGATGAAGTCTAATATATTCTTACAATAAATCACTCTTGCATACCAGAGTTTGGAGGTGATCCACAATTCTTCACGCTTCACTACACCATCATTTGAATAGCTTCTTCAATGCACAACCAACTTGAAAAACCAGCAACTAAAGCAGATAAAAGCTACATATTTGACACCACTTTGGCATGTTTTTGTCAGTGGTTTCACCCCTTTTCACGTGTCATTCATAGAATATTTAACAGCCTTATTGGCAGCCTAGGAAAGCATGAAAAAGATCTTCAAGATGATGAAAAACAATTCAAGAAAGTTTGACCAAGAAAGAAATGCTATGACTTAGGATTTTACTTCAAAAATTGTTGAAAGGCAGACCCAGAAAATTTAATGCATAATGCTAATAACAAGTATAACTCAATGTGTATACATACTAGATACAGATCTAAATAATCAAGCTGCAACTCATGCAAAGTTCTATCTAATGCCCCTCACACATCTCCCTGTGCTTGTTCATTGCACCTGCAGATCATTATGTATTCTGAAACAACCTACACAAATTTAATTGATATTGCAATCTTGACATCTTGTTACTTAACGTTTCAACTTGATGAAGTCTAATATATTCTTATAATAAATCACTCTTGCATACCAGAGTTTGGAGGTGATCCACAATTCTTCACGCTTCACTACACCATCATTGAATAGCTTCTTCAATGCACAACCAACTTGAAAAACCAGCAACTAAAGCAGATAAAAGCTACATATTCGACACCACTTTGGCGTGTTTTTGTCAGTGGTTTCACCCCTTTTCACGTGTCATTCATAGAATATGATCTTTACCTATTTGGATGTCATATAGAAATTTCATGTTAGTTATTCTTCACAACTGGTTAAGAGAAAAAAACATGGCAAACATAATAGGCACCTCACCAGGAATTCGAAGATACTTAATAGTATTCCCACGAATGTAGCATTCAGGCATCCGCCAAAACCTACCTCCATCCTACATCAAATCCCAGCCAAACCCAATGTGTCAACCTCCCGGGGGGGGGGGGACCCTTTTTTCTTCAAAAATTGTTGAAAGGCAGACCTAGAAAATTTAATGCATAATGCTAATAACATGTATAACTCAATGTGTATACATACTAGATACAGATCTAAATAATCAAGCTGCAACTCATGCAAAGTTCTATCTAATGCCCCTCACACATCTCCCTGTGCTTGTTCATTGCACCTGCAGATCATTATGTATTCTGAAACAACCTACACAAATTTAATTGATATTGCAATCTTGACATCTTGTTACTGAAAGTTTCAACTTGATGAAGTCTAATATATTCTTACAATAAATCACTCTTGCATACCAGAGTTTGGAGGTGATCCACAATTCTTCACGCTTCACTACACCATCATTGAATAGCTTCTTCAATGCACAACCAACTTGAAAAACCAGCAACTAAAGCAGATAAAAGCTACATATTTGACACCACTTTGGCGTGTTTTTGTCAGTGGTTTCACCCCTTTTCACGTGTCATTCATAGAATATGTTCTTTACATATTTGGATGTCATATAGAAATTTCATGTTAGTTATTCTTCACAACTGGATAAGAGAAAAAACATGGCAAACATAATAGGCACCTCACCAGGAATTCGAAGATACTTAATAGTATTCCCACGAATGTAGCATTCAGGCATCCGCCAAAACCTACCTCCATCCTACATCAAATCCCAACCAAACCCAATTGGTCAACCTCAGGGGGGGGAAAACCCCTTTTTTTTCAAAACAAAAACACCAAAAATTAAATAAATAACCAAAAACAGTAGCACCTTAGAGGTACAGATAACTTCACGGAGATGGATGTTCATCCAAGTATCACAATTGACCAAATGTCCATTGTAAGTCTCTTCGTTTTTCAATTCGACCAACTATTACAATATACAACCACCAAGAATTACAAGCTGCATAAAAAAAATGAAAAAGACCTTAAAACAAAGTCTACAAATTTGCAGAAAATTCTGGACTCATATGGTCAAATGACATGACAAGAAAAATAGACATCTCTTTCTTAACATTGGGTGGCCTTGAGCAGTCTTGAGTAAAGAAAGAGGAAGCTGAAGTTAACACAAGAAAAAAAAAATTAAGCATGTCAAAGAAAACAGGAGAAAGATAGAAAGTTTTCAAATCAAAGACAGTTGAGATGGTTACCATGTTTTTTAGAGCAAAAAAGAAAAATCAAGCAACCTGCAAGAAAAGCCCTGGTCAAGAACATAAAATGAACGCATGGAAAGGGATGGGAAATTTTGGAATCTAAAACAAATCAAGGTTATTAGGGTTAAAGAAAATTAAAGCTAAAACTGGTTTTTAGTTGTTAAAAATCCTAGTTTCTGAAGAGAATTTATCGAAGAAGATGAAGGGGTTTATGCAAAAGAGAGAGTGTAAAAAGAGAAGAGAAAAGAAGGAGAGGAGATTGGAAATTTAACGACTAAAACGATTCAATGGAGAAGACGAGCGACCAACTTCGATCTCCCTAGCTCTCTTTGAAAATTGAAACACCTTGAAGAATTAGTTGACACAATCCATTTTGCGATTTGTACCTTGTAAGATCTCCAAGCTTCTTTGATGAGAAGTTGCTGACTCCAATAGCACGAGCCTTGCCAGATTCATAAAGTGCCTCAATTTCTCTCCAAGAAGCTAGAATGTCAGGTTTCGGGTTCATTGCCAACAGAATCCTTCGTCATGCTTACGAGCCAGTGGATCTTCAAGACCAATTACACATCAGAGTTTTATTTTGTTTTATTCTTTTGAAAAAAGATTGGACTTTTTCAAAGGATTACGTTGCCCACACAAAATTCATGAAAAAAATCTTCAGGCATTCAGACAATCTACAACGATAACACTAATTATCTAAAACAATAAAAAATCAAATAAAAATAAAGAAAGAATAAAATTATACATTTAAAACCCAAAAAACATACGAAAAAAATTAACGTTAAGATATCAAGATTTCACACGAAATTGAATTCATGAAAACAAACTAAAAACCACAAAAATCTATCTCAGCACATTAAAAAAAATCTCATCGAATAAACAAATCAAAGTTTAAAAAATATAATAATCAAGATTAACATAAATATAACCCATAAGCTATCCTTGTCTTTATCATCAATGCCATGTCAAGAATTCTCCTAAATCACCACCACCATCTCTGCCACCTCCACAAGAAAGACCAGTACGCCGCGATCAAGAATATCGAAGCCGCCACCGTCACCTAGATCTCCCAGCACTAAAAACTCCAGCATTGTGGTTTCAAACATTCTGCCTTGCAGTTTCACCTCTCTCTCTAATTTTAGTCGATAACTGAATCAAACAATGGTAAATTAGGGTTTAAAATAATAATGAGAGAGTAGGAGAGAGCGTTTTGAAGAGTAAAATAGAAAGACTATTTCCAGAGAGAAAGTGGTATTTTCATTTATTTATTTTTAGAGAGAGATCTGGAGATCGTTGTTGATGGTTGAATTCAACGGAGAAGGTAGAGCTCGGGAAATGTTTTCAAAAAAATTAAGGTTGGTTTTTTATTATGACAGCCCTTGATATTGTTTTGTCATTACGGGATTGTGGAAGCTTTGAAGAGTATGGTTTGGTTGTAGTTTTGGGAGAGGGAGCTCAATGGGCTAAATACTAATGCTCATTATTTTATGCATGCAAAGGTGGTTTTTATTGTTATTATTATTAATTTGGAAAATTAAGCATTCTGTAATTTGGTTGGAATTATAATTAATAGCTCGAAAAATTAAACGACTTAATTATTTATTTGTCGTTTCGGGTTCAGCTAATTTTATAAAATATTAAAAGTGCTAATAAATTTTTAGTTGTATAATTAAATATGACAGATCAATTTTAAAATCTTATAACCTATTTGTTTAACTCTAGTTGTAAACTAAATTGCGCTGGAGCTAGCCCGAACTAAAATAACTGATTTTATGAGTTCAAATACAAACTTAATGACTAGTAAAACAATGTCTTAACTTGTAAAAAAACTTCAATGTGATAATTATTTTAAAAAAATTATTGAGACAAGGACATATTGAATCTGAGTCCCCCAATGACCCATGTCATGGACCCCATTGAGTTTAATAACTTTTTATACATATTTTTATTAATTGTATGATAAAAATATATGGTCACAAAATTAAGCACTAGCTTATAGAAATAATCATTATAGAAAGCAAACAAAAATAAATCATATGGTTTATTTCCAAACCAATCTAATATTGAAGGGTAAAATTGAGAAACAAATTAAAAATAATTAAAGAATCAAAAAAAAAAAGCATGTTGGCCTAGTGGGTGAACTCGTCAAACCTATAAATCGAGTAACTGGGACTAGCACATCAAACCTGCGAACCGGGGTATGGGCTCCAATGAGATTATAATTTGTTTTTTTTTAACTATTTTTTATTTAACTATATGATAACAAAAACAGACAAACGCAAAATCAAACATCAACTCAATACGATCGCGTGCAGGCCTACTAGTTCAGGCATGCACACCTGTAATGTTTTTTTTTTAAGTTAAAGGTGCAGATGACATCAAATCAAGGTCCATTGTTTTTTTCCTTCCAAAAACTCATTTTCAACTTGTTTTTTACCAACACCCTATGAACCTTGTTAAACCTAACCATGGCCTACAAAAATGCAAAAAAAAAAAGCCTGAAACCTAAAATCAACTAGAAACCAAAAATCATCTTAAGCTCGAATTTTTTTTTTTTGGTGTTTTCAAGGTATAAAAAACACATAATCTTAAGTCCTCTTATTATATGGAACCTTTTGACACAAACACTGTATGTTTTGGTGGTCTAAAGCTTCCCCAACAATAACTTTCTCTTTCTAAATCGGGATTTGACGACCCCCTCTCTCTCCTCTATAATAAAAGGACTAAGAAAAGAGGAAAATGAAGTTTGGTGTCAAAATATATTTTTTGAAAATTATAGGGACCAGATACCTAAATGTTTTAAAAAATGGTGGAAGAAAATGAAATTCTCAAACAAATTGCATACCTGCTATTAATTTTACCGCTTTTGTCACTTCAGTTTCCTAACTTTCAATTCAACCCCCACCCCTAAAAAGCATGCTATGGAGTTCTAATTTTGGCTCAAAATGGCTCAATTGTGCAAAAAAAAAAGGCTTGGGAATCAAATTAAAAAATTTAAAAAATTTCACTACTATAATCTATAGTGAAATGTGAGAGGATAAACAATAATTAAATTGCAGTAAAAACACCACATCATTAAGCTTTTCTTATAATAGGTATCATAAAAATCAATTAGATGAAGTTTCTCTCTTTAAACACTAATCTTCTCTTCTCTTAATGATCTAAACCTAAATTAATGAGATATCCTTTTTTTAGTGATACTACGTAAAGCCTGGGAACCGGGGAGGGGCAGAAAGTAAAAGAATAATAGCTAGGTGAATTAATAGTGAAAAATGACACATGGAAACTCCTAAAAAAGCTAGGTTTTTCTATTCATTTTCATATGCACGAAGTATCTATGTTTTTTCACCTCCTTCGTTTTTTATTTTTTATTGAGCAATTATGATGATTTATTGGATGTCATTGGTTAATTGGTTTTTTGTGTTTGTTGGGTGAAGCTCTCCTAGTATTGCCCACGCACGCGAAATACCAAGTTATAGTTCCTTTATATTTTTTTTGGCAGATTTTAATATTAATTTGAAGGCAAAGTTGTCATATTAATATTGCAAGGGCTTTTTAATCAATAAATAAAAAATAATAGCAATTTTGTAAATACTCATATATTTTTTTGTTGATTTTTTTTGTTGCGATGATATTAAGTGTTAGCGCGAGTATACAAATACAAGATATTAAGTGTTAGCGCAATCCATACAAAACTTGTCAAGGGTGATCGATTTTTTCTTATTGTTATGGTTAATTGGTTATTAGAAGATTTAGGCAAACCTTGGAATGAATCCCTTAATTAATTATCAATTTTTTTGTAACATGGTCTATAGACTAAAATCTTTCTCATGTGAGTCCTCTAACTATTATGCATTTTTAATCTTCCGAACTTTTTTTATAAGAAAAACATTAATTTTACATTTATATTGGAGGATTACTTTAAATGTTAATATTAGTACTTTTGGTTACAGTTTCTTGGACACACTCAATTTCTCCATTCATACATGTTGTTATGGAGGCTTTCCTTTTTATTCTACTTTTCTTCTGAGTGTGAGTGGCGGGTCTGTGCAAGCGTTCCTTAAAGTAAGTGTGTCGGTTTGCATATTAGCGTTTGTGTTTATTCATATTTGTATATGTAAAGACTTTTAAAATCATTTCAAGTGTCTTATCCAAATCTAAATAATTGTAGCATATATGTATATATATGCATCTAAGATATTTTTAATAATGCTGTATTAGGTGATATGAACCGCATACAAATTAGAGGTTTTGTATGTTATATGAACATTTGGATGTGTGTGTATGCATGCACTTATGCAAAATAGCTACCCTCGGTTTAGTTGTTGATTTGATGCTAGTTTTGCAATCATGGAGTGTTTATTCTTGGACATCACTTGTAAAAATGTTAATTTAAGTGATTTCAATGTATTTTTGTATTTCAATGTTAATTTTAAAACTTACATCAGTCATATAATTTTTGTATTTTCAATGTCTTCTAGTTAAGCTCTGAGTAGAAAAGAATAGGTGTGAGCAGCTCTATAAACCCCTTAAAAACCTGAAAATAAAATAAATACCAAGTAAAAAAAATAAGAAAAAAAAAAAGAGAAAGGGTGGAAAAGTATTGACTGGGGTTAACATTCGAAGTTCATTTGATTGTCAGGTAAGGAGTTCTAAACTCAATTGTGCAAGTTAAAGTAGATAGAAATGATTTTTTATGTAAAATTCTCAAATTTCAATTAGGATTCTTGGATGAAAATTGAGGGAATTATGAAATTATAGTGGAATGATGTAATTGGAGAAAATTAGAATAGGAATGACTCAAATAATGAGTAACTGAAGAACAAGATTTTGGTATTTTGGTTAAATTAGCCGACCATAATAGGTAAAAAGTGAGGAAATTATGGAGCTAAAGTGAATGTTTAATTATTGTATGTATTTAGCATATGAAGATGTGTTGATGATGATTATAATTGGATTAAATTAATTGTTAAATTTTAATTGATTTTCTTGTTAGTATATTGTGAATTAGGGTATATGTACAAAGATTGAAAACTATATTAATGGTTTACAATTGATAAATTGAGTTAGATTAATATGTTTAATAAAAATTCATAAATAATTGAAGATCAGATTATGGAAACAAATGAACCTTATATAGGTTGGCCATGTATTGTTTGAGGAAGAATTGGATAATTGTGATAATTTGTGTATGTTACTAGGATGGTGATAATAGCGAAAAAATCGTTAGTTATAAACATTTTGAAATTGATGTTAAGTATGTTTACGTATTAAGAATTTTTTTATAAAAATTGGCGTATAAGAATTATCTTAGAATTTATAAATGGACATAAAATTTAAGTTATGAACAATAAACGAGGAGATTGGAACTCTCAATCAAGTTCAGGTTTGATTTAACCCAAATATGAATATAAAACAACATAGAAAGTTAATTTAATAAAATTAAAAGTATGTGTGGAGAATGTATTTGAATGCTGGCGGTAGCGTTAGGATTATACACGAAAATTTAGGGAATTTAAGAACTAGTATTTGAATATATAAGTTAGTTGTTAGTAAATAGATAGTGGAATGTGAAATGAATAGAGGATAACAAAAGGGAATTGATAAGAAGTAAATATCTTCCATGGAGGATTTATAAATTAAGAAATTTATATAGTTAAATTCATATTGATATAATGATGTGTCAATGAAAGGAAAAAAATAAATAATGATGATGAAGTGTACAAGTGAGATTAAAGTAATGTGAAAATTTACATAATGTGATACTGATTATATTAGTATGTTTATGAAAATCAGGAGAGGCACCGAGGATAAGACCAACCGCTAATGGAGTTCATATGACTGGAAAAGTAGGTAGGTGCTTATACACCTTATTTTGTTAATTTTATGGCACCTTGGATGTCTAGGGTTAGTAAGTCCCGGTCTACTAGGACTCGTGTAGGTAAGTATTTTGCCTTTGATTTTTAGGGTTAGTAGATCTCATTTCAGGAAGGCTCGGGTGGGTAGGTATTTTACATTGGATTTCTCAAGTCAGTAGGTCATGGCCTATCGATACTCATGTTAGTATATATTTGCCCTGGATTTATAAAGTCGGTATATTTCAGCTCGTCGTAGCTTGGGTCAACACATATTTACCTTCGATTTCTAAGGTCGGTAGGACCCAGCTCGTCTATGCTCCCAATTACCTATTGTTGCTTGGTGCTCGGGTTAGTAGGTATTTTACCTTGGGTTTCTTAGGTTGATAGGTTTTTTAGAGTTTAAGATGTTTTAGGATTTAAGATTTAGGGTATTGAATTTTTTAAGGTGTAGGGTTAGGGTTTTGGTAAGTTAAAAAAGTAATAGTTCAATAACTTGGTTGTTTTTGCACCAGGTTTTTTTTCAAATGCTCGACATGTGTATCATAAAATTATAGTTAGCAAAATACTGAAGTAAATAACAACAAGCTAGCATTCTTAAAATCAATAATTCACCGACTAAAAAAGGCTTCTACTATTTATAGAGCTTCTTCAGCAAGTGCACTCCAGCAAAATCCAAAAATTTTTAGTTGCAACTTGCATGCATATATACCAGGTAGCAAAATGAGTTATTTGTGCAGCTTATGTGCATCCTCACTGCTCCTGCAAAAGAAAGAGAATTTTTCTCTTGTAAGAGTGACGGGTTGGATAGACTAATAATGCAATGTCTAGTGAAGATGAGAATAAAAAAGTTGCAATGAATAAAAAAAGCTTAGTAATTGAATGACAATTAACTCGAGTTGTTCGCATGTTGTTTTCTATTCTATAACTTTATAAGATTGAAAATGCACACATTCATGTAAGGATAGGAAAAACAAAATGGATGTCATGTTCATTAATTAGTTGAAAAATATGTACGGACACTTAAAAACTCGTCAGGAAAAAGAATGTTTTTTAAAAAATTTCCCCGTAATAGGATGACAATTGTGTCTTCTACGGTTTAAGTGTTTGGTATTGTGGTAGTTTTTGTGGTTATGATTTGAAAAAAATTGTTTTATAAAAAGCACTTTATATAAAATATTTTTTATTGTTACATTAAACTATCTATGATTCCATTACGTACAAAATTCATCCGACAAGAACTATATTTTCCATGATTTTTTGAGCGTACAATAAAATTAGGTAAAATATTATCAGGAATAAAATTGAGATTACTGCGAGTGAATTTAATTTACTCTACACTAGTTTTTCGGGGAAAAAAAAATTGTTCACATGACCAGTGCGAGTGAATTTAATTTACTCCAAACTAGTTTTTCAAAAAAAAGATTACTGTTAAAAAAAAAAACTATCTATAATTCCATTACGTACAAAATTCATCCGACAAGAACTATATTTTCCATGATTTTTTGAGCGTACAATAAAATTAGGTAAAATATTATCAGGAATAAAATTGAGATTACTGCGAGTGAATTTAATTCACTCTACACTAGTTTTTCGGGGAAAAAAAAATTGTTCACATGACTAGTGCGAGTGAATTTAATTTACTCCAAACTAGTTTTTCAAAAAAAAATAATTACTGTTCACGTGAACGTGAACAGTGCGAATGAATTTAATTCACTACACTGGTTTTTTGAAAAAAAAATTGTTCACTTCAAAAAAATGAATAGTGCAGAGTTTAGTTCACTACACAAAAGAAGAAAAGCAGTCGAGAGCTGCTTTGATTTTACCTGCGTTTTAAACTCGAAATGCACTGGGCCCTATAAATAATGAATTGCATTTTTAACTTTACCAAACAATTGTTTGTTGTGGTTTGCTTCAAAAGCTTCTAGCAGAAGCAACCATGAAAACAAATAGCTTGTGGTATTCTCCACTATTTCACCACCCTCAATTACCAAGAGTAGAAATTAAACATCATAGTCAAAGACTTCCAAATTATGATTCTAGGCTTTAATCTTGATGTTACTTTCAATATATGTCTGCCTAACTAGGCACATAGAGATAAATAAGAATAATACAATTCAGTTCAGCTCAAATTGTTGCATTGCTTGATTCAATCAAACTTTTAGTCTATTTTATTTTTTTCAGACTTGAAGAAATGAACTAATAATAATTACCGACTGTTAAAAGCTTTTTTTTTATAGAAAAAAAACAATGAGTCCCTTGAAAAGATAAAAATAAAATGCAATGCAGGGAAATAGATATTTCTATGATTAATATTCAAAAACAATTCCCAATAAATTAATGATCTCAATAAGAATATAACGTCTGAATATATAACGATGTGAAAACAAAACAAGCAATTACCACAATATAAAAACCAATGAAAATAACACTATAGAAAGTGAGCCGGCACCTTTTAATCAAGGAAACAATTAGATTCTTCCCACAACATCATATGAAATAACACTATAGCTATGTTCCCTGCCCTCAACCGTCGACAATACTTTTCATTGTGCATTAACATAAAATTCGAGTGGTGTTTTCGTGAAGGGAAATCAAAGCGCGCAAGTGTAAAATGAAACTTCAGGATCCACTAATTCAATCACAACTCTCCTAAAGCTTTGTACAAGAGAAAACAACTAACCTGGCAAGTTGGATGCATTTAAAGCATCATCATTGAACCAACTAAATTGGCAACGCAGTAGACCCACAAAGTGCTAGAAATAGAGTTGAATGGGGCCACTCCTAACATTGCTATTCCTTTTTCTTTTTTTTTTTACCGTAAGTAATGAGATAAAAAAACACATCAACACCCATACATAAAGTAAGAATGGGCATGTAAATAGAAAACAATAAAAAAGTTTACTTTCAGGATCCTATTTGTAAATAACTACGCCATATAATCTGTCATAACCCAATTCTAGGTTATTCCTCAAAATTCACTTTTTTTTCAAATTAAAAATCAAAAAAATTAAATAAAAGCTAGCAACGTGGAGAAAAGCAAATCGGGGAATCAAGCTGCAATTTTGAAGGAAATTAAAGGCCTAATTGTACCCCATTATGCTAAAAAATAGAGAAAAAATGTAAATTCAAGGTCAAATTAAATGATTATTTGACGAATTTGCATAAAAATTAAGTCCAAGGACATAATTAAATTTTTAATAGGCCAATTTGATTTAATCATGGGCCAAATTGAATTTTAATTATGTTTAAGAATTAATTTGGATCCAATTAAAGGATTTAATTAAATTTGCATAAAAATTAAGTCCAAGGACATAATTAAATTTTTAATAGGCCAATTTGATTTAATCATGGGCCAAATTGAATTTTAATTATGTTTAAGAATTAATTTGGATCCAATTAAAGGATTTAATTAAGTGTAAGGACTTAATTATATTTTAAATGGGTCAAATTAATTTTATTTGGAGCTTAATTGGTGCAAAATTAAGTTTGGGAGCCTAATTTGAGCTTATTGAGAAGATTGGAATTTTAAGAGATCAAATTTAATTTTTTTCCAAGTTAATTGATTGAAATTAGGGGCCAAATCACAAGAAAATTAAAGTTTTGGGGTCAATTAGGAGTTAAATTGACAAAATAAGCAGCCAAGGACCATTCTGCAACAGGCGACAAACTATAGGGGCTCAATTGACAAAAATCGGGGGTGAAATTGAAGAAATTGAAAGTTTAATGGTCAACTAGGGGTTAAATTGCATAAATTCGAGACCAAGGACTAATGTGCAAAAGGCGCGTAAATCCAAGGTTCCAATTGAAGTTCGACAAGGGTGTAATTGCATTAAATTGAAAATTTAGGGTCAATTAGGGGTACAATTGCACAAAATTGAACGTTGGAGGTCTGCTTGGAACTTCGGAGGAATCCCTATTTAAAACCTAAAACGGCACCGTTTTGAGTATAAAAAAAAAAAAAAGGATCAGACGACGCGTCGTCTGGTCACTATTCATTATCTTCTTCATTTTTTTCGAAAAAAAAGTTGGTCTGGTTACCTACTTTGCAGCTGCATTTAATGTACCTAACGTCCACCAAATTTGCCAAAACGTGAACTAAACTAATCACCAGACATCCCTCTACGTCGGGGTATGGTCGTCACCAGCTCACTGGCAAATAAACGGACGTGGCACCACCCCAAAGAGGTCACCTCAAGTAGCTTGCAGCTGCAAATTTGACAGTGCACCATGCCTACTTTGAGCCAATGGTTGGGATCCTTCCCAATCGAATCAAGGGATGAAAATTTTACCCCGGTGTAGACGTGATTACCCTCTTCCACCGCCTATAAATAGAGGCTCCGTTGATGACCCGAGGAAGAGAAAATCGGGTCCAAAAATCGCAAAAAACCAGCCTTCCCCCTGTTTCCCTTTTCATTCTTTCCTCGTCAGCCTTTTGCAGCTCTCTCCTTCCACAGCTGCCTTCTCCGGCGAGAATACCAACAAACCCAGCCTATACACCATCACGAACACCAGCTCCACCATAGGAAGCCAACCGGCCACTCAGTAGCAACCGTCTCCCTCTTCTCCTTCCAACATTTCTCTCTCCTCTGCAACTTTTTTCTTCTTCCTCCCACAGCTGACTCCAGCCACCGTTCCTTACAGAAACACCGCCGGAACCACCAGCTAAGGCTCTTGATCACGACCGAGACTCCTGCTTCCAGTGAGCCGCTCCTCCTTCAACCTTCATCTTCTACAACCATTTCAGTTGCATGCTTACATGAACCACTGTTCACATTCTGCAAATAATTGTAGTGCCTTTGGTCCGGGCCAGTGGTGGCCTTGCCCAAATATCTGGGCTGGGTCCAGCTTGGCCCTACAAATAAATAAAAAAATTATGCGCCGATATCAGCCCACCATTTTGGGCCGATGTTGGCCCACCTTTTCTGGGGTTGAGCTCGGCTCAGCCCACATGTTTTAATAAAATTATATATATATATTTCTTTAAAACAAACCAAAAAAATTCCAAAAAATAAAATTCAAAAATCCTTTTAAAAAAACATTGTGATTTTCTCAAATATTTTTCTAGCAATTTTGCATAATATCGGGTTGTATATTTACACTATAAAATACAAACCCGATATTAAAATACCTGTTTTTCTCCAAAATATATTTTTTTTTAAATTCAAAACATTTAAAAAAAAATCTCAAAAACGTTTGAACTAATTTTCCCTTTCAAAAAAAAATATTTTCATGCATACAGCTAAATCCTAAAAATTTTCCTAGTATATTTTCATTAAAAGATTGTATCTTTCTCATGTTTTAAAAAAAATCCAAAAATAAATATCGTAACCATTTTATGATTATCCATTAGGATTTGACCAATTTATCAAAAATCGTTTTTCCAAATTTTTTTTGGATCGAGATGTAGACTTTAATATTCATGAGGTGTAAAATTACATGACAAAGTACACCCTCAGGTATTAAAGATAAAAGATGTAATTAAATACGATGCTAAAATTCAGACTTTAGAACGGTTAGGATTTAACCCGATAAAGTAGAAACTCTCTCATGAAGAGAGATCTGCATTGAGCCTTAAAAAAGATCAACGAATAGAAACCCGACATAGAAAAAACAATCAAACATGGTTAAATCCCATGCTTTTCTTTTTTTAGAAATTCATTATGGATCTTTTGATATCCTATTATGTATATATATTATGTGTCTTTTTTGTACCATTCCTTAGTATTTAGCATGTATTTGAAGTGTTGCCCCCTTTGCACACACCTACAATCCACATAAAAAGAAAATTTGAGTTGAACATACCTTGGACCGTTATCCTAAGATTAAAAAAAAGAAGGTGACACTAGAAGGTCTTAGCTCGCACAACCAATTCTCAACTAAATGGAAAATTTGCTCTCATATATAGGACTACAATGGGAAACCTGGTAGCCTAAGTAGAGTTTCAAGTAACTTATTATGGGTGAACTTGAGCCCACAATAAGCATAGTTTTTAAACCCGACCCGGTGGTCGACCCGGTCTAATGATCGGGTCACGGGTTAGATGGGTTGACCCGGGTTAACTCGGGTCAACCAAAAAAAATCCCAATAAAGTAACCCTTCTCCTCAGTCTCTTCGCTTCCAAGGTTGCCTATTGGAAACCATCCGTAAGATCTATAAGCTATAGGAGCCAGAAGGAAGAAGGAAGAGATGATACGCTGGATCAAGGTCTGCCCTTGAAATTCCTAAACGTGTATAGGTTCCTTTATTGAATGGAAAAGGTGGAATTTTGATGAAGGATAAGCCCACTGTGAGTGAAGATTATTTGGTAAAGAAAGAGATGTAAGCCAAAATGATCCTTGGCTCGCCTGGGTTTTCATGTTTTTAACTGTGAATGGAGATCAGTATACATGTCAACACATGAAAACCCAGGCGAGCCAAGGACGAGTTGGGCTGCAGTGTACGCAACCGAGTTAACAACCGGGGTGACTCAGAGACTCACCCCACATGGAATTGCTGATTTTAGCCCTGCAATCTCTCCTTCTTGCGTTTACACAGTTGTCGCTTCTTATGGAGAGAGATGATGGAGCAGTGAAGTGGAGGAACTAAGCACAAACATCTATATATTTTTGACTCGTGATGGGACTAACCGAGTTAAGGTGGTTGAACACGGAGGTTGACTGAGCTGGGTCGACGAGTCCACCTTGTACTTCCATAGAAGAAGCGTAGAAGATAACTGGATAAGTGTTTATAAGGCGACTTTACCGAATCATGGACCGATCTAGATTGAGTCAGTGATCGTCGAGCGAGTTACACCACCTGATCTTCACGCATTCACCCTAGCTACTTCTCCAGGTAACAAGAAATTTATAGCAGTAGCCACGAGAAGATGAAAAGCAAGACAGTTGCCAAACAAAATAAGATCGGGTCTCAGCCGGGTTTACCCGGGTTGACCGGGTTCCGGGTCAACCCGCCGGGTCGACCGGGTTTCACCGGGCCAAATTCCCGGCTGTTTTTTACTTAGACCCGACCCGACTCTAGGCCCGGGTCGGCCAAGCCCCGGGTCGACCCGCCGAGCCGGGCCGGGTTTCAAAACTATGACAATAAGAGCTTATTATTGATGAAGAAGTTAGATTAGCTAAATTACCCCTTCATATATAGATGAAACTAAAACCTATCCTTTTAGGACATGGGGCATACAACCATGTTTTTGTTTTCATTTTCTTCTTTTATGCAGTGTTAAAGTTGACAAAGACCATTCTTGATGTTTTCAAATAGGATAGTGTCAGCTTCTAACAAGGCTAAACTGTTAACGGTCCTTTGTGGTTTTCCTAGTTAAATATGAGACACTACAACATCGTGAGGAGAATTGTCTAAACTTGGAAAATGTATTAACTTCAACACTTAATGTTACTATGAAGAACAATGAAGTCATCAATCTAAGGGCTGTTTTGAGAAGTTAAGCATGAAAGACCAAAATTTATTTAGTGAATTAGGACGTTATAGCTAATCTGTTAAGAGTCCTTGTACAAGATGATGCTATCAAAACCATGGTTTTGTGTTGGAAATGAATTTGTGGTAATTTACATAGACCTAACTCCTATAATGGAGAAATATCAAGCCTTGCTAGAATTTCCAAAGTGACTATACTGAAACTATACATATATCCAAGTGATGAAACACCACATCTCCTAGAAGTTCAATTAGGCTTGCAAGCTACTAAGTTGAAGGCTAACATTAGAGACAAAGCTACGGGATGGCTTTGGTCACAATGGAAACCAAGATTTTACACACACACACACATACTCAAACTTGAAGTGCATGAGACTTAAAGTGCATGAGGATGCTCAGCTTTGAAACAAACAATGCTTTTTAAAAAAAAAGAAAAATTTGAAACTCAAATTGTTAATTCCATATTATTAGTTATTTCAAAAACCATTCGAAGCTTTAAATCTTAAATCTTAATCTCACGTGAAAAACAATAAGTACAACATAAAACATTTAAGCAATAAAATCCAGCACCATAGTTCAACTTGACTTTTCTGGAGTTTCTCCTGTTTCTTAGTGATATTTACATGTTGGTCTAGTGCCTTCTTGTTTACATGGCTGAAGTTGCTCATTGCACCTATGAAGCATTTTATGCAACTCTTTCACACTCTACTTATACCTATATGTTCCAATAAAAGAGAGCATGTCACTTCTCAAAAGATGAAAGCTTAAGTGGAAGCATGCAAACATGACCTATCTCAGTATGTACCAAGTACATGTAGAGGCAAGACCAAAACATCATCTTCTAGGATTTCAACATAGATATTGGCTGGCAAATCAGGCAAGATAAATAGATTTAAAATAATGATTACAAGACAATAGTTTAACAATACATAATAACCAAGAACAAAAAATTGAAACTCAGACTAAGCAAATTCATAGTTAGTCATTTACCACATAAAAACAGGATAAAGCAAATTCACAATTCAAAGTTCCTATGAACTTGAACAAATAATATGCTAGAAAAGCTAATCATTTCTTTAGATATAACTCTTGTTAAGTCCAGTTTACTAAAGATACCCAAACAATTCAAAAAAGAAAATAAAAAAGAAAAACCCTTAACATTGTGTTTTGATCATGGACTTATCTGATAAGAGAGCCTGGTCCTTTCCTAATTAAATGATGAGCATGAGATAAGAAAGTGCCACCTATAGAAAGATTCTGACAACACCAGCATACATCTGCATTGATGTTAAAGTATCAGAATAGAATAATCTAAACTCTTGCTTGAGCTAATTTGAAGAAAAAAGACTTTTACAGCCTTTTGTCACGAATAGCTGCTGGAAAATGGGTTGCCCGACCTTGTTTTTTGATAAAGGATGCTCAGCTGCTTTTCACGCTCCATTATACTGCAAGTTGCCAAAACCGTTTATGAAAGAAAGACACTGCACAAAGAAAAATTCATTCTACCAAATAAAAGTGCTATTTTGGCATAGAAAGAACCATCAAGATAAGGAAAGAAAATACAGCTCTTTACCTTTGAGAAAAGTCTTCAATTGAAAATCCCAAGCAGTATAATTTTTGCTAATGAATATGACACAAACATTATTTGACTTCTCCATAACTAAGACTATGATTGAGAGAGAAAACTATGAGTGGGTGCTTTGATATCATGATAGAATGGTTAGAATTCAAAATGAATTAATTTTCACAGGTAACCATTACATATAGGGCCAACTACTGGTTTGTACAAGGAACTAATTATACAGGAAACCAGGCTAGCTGCTAGTTATAGAAGGAAACTAGAGTCTTTCATCAATGTCAATGATGGTATCTATCAGCAATAACAAAAGGTTCAAAGAATCAAACCATTCCTTAATGCACTACGTTGTATGGATTGGAGTGAGAGAACCCACCACTTTCCACTAAATTCGTAACTTAAGTTTTCCTTAAAATTATAAGACTTTCTGTCATTGATCTTCTAGAAACAGAGCAAAAGGCAGTGATAAATAGAGTGCATAAAGAACATTGATTCTTTTCTACGGAGAAGCAATTGTTCTACGGAGATACAATTCCTCCTTATCAACATGTTGATAGGTGAAAACATGTTAACAAATGAGAGGACAAGAAGAAAACAAAAGTTGAACGCAAAATAGCCATTTTATAAAGCATTGTATAAAGCATTTTGCAGTCATATTAAAATAACATAGCAACATGGAAGCACCAATCATATTTTTCCTTTTACAGAATTCTCTCATGACTCACACACAACAATATATAAACTTCAATAACAAGCTAACCCATAAAAAGTGTATCATCCATTTACTATCACAAAATAGCCATGCCAGCAACTTGCTATTTGAGGTGGCCATCAACAGTGAAGCCCGGTTGGTTGATTTAGACACTGAACAAGTGAAAAAGAGACTTCCAAACCAACCCATTTAGCTTCCATGAGAGTGAGGACTAGACATGACATCAGTTAAGTTTAAACGACGCGTCGAGATCGATAAAGTTGAAGATTCCAAGAGGTAGTAATTGAAGACAACATCTATGTGATAACAATATTAAAAAAGAACAACACGTAGATTGAGCACTTTCGAATAAGAAAAGAATAATCAGGTTTCTTTTCATCTTTTGAGGGTTGGGAGGGATGAAGAAAATAGATAAAAAAAAATTGTATGCCTGCAAAACACCCCCCCCCCCCCAAAAAAAAAAAAAAATCATTACAAGGTTTCCAATTTCATGCATGGATGGAAGGATAGTGGCAGGATCCTAGATTGCTATCCTAATCAATGGTTGCCACAGTTTGACTTTCTAAACTACTCAAATAAAATTATGCCTCATTACATAACAACTAATTCTCCTTTCATAATAAGATCTGGACCATTATTTACACTCCATACTTCAGAAAAGAAAAGGAAGTAGGTTATGAAGTATTACCGAGATGTGATTGTCGGAATTATCAACACAATCTCAACGAAAGCAGATAAAACTTGATCCCCTGCACCTTCCTGTTAAATAACAGCAATCATTAGAATACAAACTTAAAAGGGTGACATTGAGAAAATACCTCAATCTCATGATGAAACATACATCGAGTAGTTGATGCCCATCATCATTGCATAGGTTGTGGAAGAGATCACTCAATACAAAACGAATGGCTTCTAAAGAAACATACTGTAAGCCCATAACATAATTTTGATATCAATATATTACATAGTAGACAAACAACAAATGAATAAGATTAAATATATATAATAAATCACAATGAAAAACAAACTTATCAACACAATTAACTTTCGAACTGAAATGGGCTGGGTGTATGAGGTTGCGCTATCCAAGTTATGGATAAGAAAATCCGTATAGACCAAACACACACTCTCTTACCAATCCCGTAAAATACGTTTTTCAAGCGCATAATAGCCAAGCCCCTCCCTCTTTTCGCTAATGAATGCAGCAATTCAACAAGTTAACCTACAAAACATAAGATATTAATGATAATGTTTCCTTGTCGAGAAAAGAACACTTATATAATCAACAAACCCAACTGCCATTACCCCAATCCAAGTTAACCCTCAAACTTGGAACATGGCAAGCAAACAAAAACAATATTACCAATGGAATACCCGATACATGATATTCCTGAAAGTAGAACACCACCAGGAAAAAAAAAAAAAAAAACAATAGATTAAACGAAACCACAAAGTTGAGCAACAAAAAAAAATCCAAAAATGCTCTTAAACTGCAGATAAAATAAAAGATTATTAGCCATAGTGGATAACCAAAATCCATAAAGTAATGGTATAACTAAAACCAAATTTTATTTTACCAAAAAAGCATAAACCTGTTACTGAACCTCTCTCACAACCATCAACCAACTATAGTCAAAAGCAACTAGCACAGTTTAGCAACCTAGAAGTTAAACAAAGAAAATTTTGCATTACAATAAAAAAATTTATATATTTTTTTCCTTGTTAAATGATGTCCATTTCCTTTCTGGTTACAAATGGTTGATGATATCCAAAAAAATTGATCAATAAGTTGTGATTGAGTTGGTAAGAGAGCAATTAAGGCATCATGTTATATAATATCCTTTTTTATTTCTATCTCCTCGTTTTTGCAAAAAAGTAAACACATTTCCCTCTAGATTTGCTTCATACCTTCATTTTCACAGTAACATATTTCCCTCTAGATTTGCTTCATGATGTCCATCATCGTCACAATTATCATCTTCGTGATAAACATCTTGTCAAGATACCACAAAATTTATAGAACTGTTTCAACGGCTATCTAGATTGACCACAAATGTATGACATGAAACTTTAAAATGCACTCATATGGTTATCTCAAAATTTCAACATAAAAGACCAAAAAATATACTGATTAAACTTGGAAAACAATAAAAAGACATAGGAAGAACGTCAAGGCATTGCTTACTAGCAAGGGAAAAATGAACGATAGGAGTAAAGAAAAGAACAAATGAAACTAAGACATTAAATGCTCCTTTAAGTAACCTTTTTCTTCATCATAACCAAATGACCATGACCACCTTGCACAAGTTCAAAGAATACTTCGCTGAAGTGCTCAGCAACTCCTTTGAAAGTACGATCTATCGATTCATTGTTTCGCTGATCTAAAACAAATATAAGTTCTATGATTTTCTACACACAAGCATTGAAGTAAAAAAAAACATAATCTCGTTGAAGATACATAAATCATAATCTCACGTTAAAAACAATAAGTACAACATAAGACAAGCTCACTTTAGAGTTCTCCAGTTATGACTTCAGCTAATGAGTTAGCATCATCTAGTTCCTGCCCCTTCAATATTGCTTCACCATATAACATTTCAAACTTTGCAAAGGATATTATGGCTTCCAACTTTTGTTTTTGTCATTTCAGATTAGTTGCGAAATTAGTCTCTAGAATCCATCTGAAATAAGTTGCTCGAAAGCCATACTGATATGAAGTACATCATTCAAACGATAAAGTGTCCATGGCAGAAGGTCAAGAGACTGCTAGTGATTATGCCATATCGTCTAGCAGATTGGGAACACGGTATAAGAGAGAATATTTAACATAATAGAATAGAATAGGTAAATTACTTGCGTGATGTCACGGGTTGTTATAGGAATGATGCAAGAAGCCAAGTGAGGATTACTTGAACTAATCCAAAAAGCCGAGCAGACAAAGAACCTAATAAAAATGGGAAAAGAAAAATCAACAGTGTTTGGGCAAAATGTGCAACCTTATGGAGAACCTCTCTATTAAGATGACTTAACAATTGAAAAGGCCAGAGCACAAAACATTCAAATCAATAATCATGGTTGCTATCCAAGTACATTAGTGACTAAAAGTGATGTAACAAAATGAGCCATGAGGAATAGAAGCAAAAGAGCTTAATGGGGTTCCTAAAGGTAAACAATGTTGGAACGGTATGAATGTTGCGCAGGTGTACTCACCGAAAGATCCCAAACTCATCATTTGGCCTTAACTACTCAAATGCACTCAGGTAATATATTCTCTCAAGATAAAAATTAAATAAATCAATGGTTGCATGTAGAAAGTGACTCAATGAAAATGTAAATGAACCAACACAATTGTGCAGAAACCATCGACAAAGGCATCTCCAATGGAAATGAATTCATCAGATAAGGCATCTATAAGGGAATCCATTCAATCCACCATGCATAATAAAGTAGAAAAACAGTCATTGCATGAATAGAATGGAAACTAGTTTTGTTAAAAATAAAGGCAGTCACCAAATCAATCATATTCTCAACTGATTTCTCCAATAGGTGTAGTCAACTTGCAGCAGCAACAATTTTTTCCTAATTGAATAATGCTCATAATGCTTACCAGCATCCATTACAGAAACGCTAGTAAGAGCATCGCACAGTCACAGTATGAAGAGACATCAAAATTTAAAAACAAACTATCATTGCCAATAGAACATGTAAGAGCCTTATTGGCAGCCTAGGAAGGCACGAAAATGATCTGGAAAAAAATTATAGGCAGCAGCATGTGTTAACACAAAACATGGGCATAAAGGGCAAATTATGTGAATTATGTGCATCTATTGATAAAAATAACGCTCATAATCCTTACCAGCACCCATTAAAGAAACGCTAATAAGAGCATCGCACAGTCACAGTATAAAGAGACATCCAAGGTTTAAAAACAAACTATCATTGCCAGCAAAACATATAACAGCCTTATTGGCATCCTAGGAAAGCAAGAAAAAGATCTAGGAAAATATAACGGGCAGGAGCATGTGTTAACACAAAACATAGGCATAAAGAGCAAACACGTGAACGATGTGCATCACTATTGATAAAAATAATTGCGCCGACATTATGAAAAGATGAAACAACAGACAAAATTGAAATGCTGATTAAAATCACGCATATCAAAACAAAAGACTGCAACGCAAGCTTACCAAAGGATTTAAGGAAAACAAAAACAAAAAATCACCAAACAATGAGTGAAGAAAAGAAGAAACCTAGAAATCACAAGAAGCTTTCCTGAATCTACAAGGAAAGTAGAAGTCGACATATCCACAAGAGTAAGGAAACATGCAAAAAATCAAATTTCACTCGACAAGCATCTAGCATTACGACTCGAAAAAATGGATGCCTATTCAGGTCCCCAAATCCTACACTAGGTCATACCACAGTAGGAAATAAAATACCCAAATAATTCTTAAATAATTGTGTTCTCTAGACCATGTTTTATTATTATCTGCCATCTCAGCTGTATGAATTAGTTTAATGAGAGGGAAATTTTCAGCTGAAATCATAGCTTATGTAATAATAAGTAGAAACTTTTAGTTGAGGAGATACCTTACATTTCAGCCTATTCTAAGCTACACTCTTATAGTATTCAAGAAGTGTGTTGATGACAAGATAATACAAGAGAATTTCTAAAATGTTTTCTGTTTCTTTCACTAAGAGAGATACACACACACACACACACACCAAGAATGATCAAATCCCTTAAGTCTAGGGTCTAATAAACATAATCAGATCCCTTAATCCTAGGCCTAAACAATAATGAAAATCTGAGAGAGATAATCAAGGAATATACAGCTATGAAAGAAGAATAATCAACGATACAAGCATGCAGCCCATTCCAGGAGTCATATCAACATCACTAACAACTTAGCTCATGTAAATTTTTAAAAAGCATATACATTTATAGACAAGCCCTCGGGCATAAACAATGCTCCACGAGTATCCAAGAACATGTCGATCAAATAATTTAAGTTACTTACAAATATCACATCAAGGAAAAAGGCTATATGTAGGTACTTTATAGCCTTGCTTGCTTTTATAGTTGGGACTAATCGACCACAATTATCAAATTGAAACTTTTTCTCACAACTATCCATCCATGGATTCCAAAAGCAATCAATCAAGAGTCACACCAAAAACTTTCAACCCAAATTTGCAGAACAAGCTAATGAAAACATCAACAATCAATTAACAAAACACGTAGAGATATATAGCACAGGTAATTACTGAGTTTTCAATCGTGTACTAGAGTGATCTTAGGAAGCTATACATGGTAAACTATATCTACTTTTCTATGTACGAGAGTATATATAGCCAGTATGGTAAGCTAATTATAAACATGTATATAGTTAAGGCACCATAAACATGTACAAGGATAATCATGTAAAATAACATATAACATTTTTATCGTAACTATCCATAATTTTGCAGACCACGCCATCAATTTATGGACACATCCAAATCTCCACAGATCACGGTTTAGGTAAATACCTATAAGAATAAGAAGAATAATCAACAATATAAGCATGCAGCCCATTGCAGGAGTCATATCAACATCACTAACAATTTAGCTCATGTAAATTTTTAAAAAGCATGTACATTTATAGACAAGCCCTCAGGCATAAACAATGCTCTATGAGTATCCAAGAACATGTCGATCAAATAATTTAAGTTACTTACAAATATCACATCAAGCAAAAAGCCTATATGTAGGTACTTTATAGCCTTGCTTGCTTTTATAGCTGGGACTAATCGACCACAATTATCAAATTGAAACTTTTTCTCACAACTATCCATCCATGGATTCCAAAAGCAATCAATAAAGAGTCGCACCAAAAACTTTCAACCCAAATTTGCAGAACAAGCTAATGAAAACATCAACAATCAATTAACAAAACACGTAGAGATATATAGCACAGGTAATTACTGAGTTTTCAATCGTGTGTCGACCAACATATAAATTATTAACAACAAAACTCAAATCAAAGTTTTGCTGTATCAATACTATTTCAATTAGAACAAGCTCCATGGAGAACTAACCTGCACAAATCCTAGGGGAAAATTAGGAGAAAACTCCAACTTCTTTATTAAAGGCACCACGTCAGAACCATGAGGATAAGTTACGCAAGGATACTTTATCCTTACCTGTTCAGTGGGATAAAAGTGGCTTGTCCTCATTTCAAAACATTAAGGTGCCTAGTTATTAGACTTGATATGTTATTATACCCAACCACCACATGAAATAAGTTGCTCAAAATACATATTGATATGAAGTACATCATTCAAACAATAAAGTGACCATGGCAGAAGGTCAAGAGACTGCTAGTGATTATGCCAGACCATCTAGCAAATTGGGAACACAACTCTAAGAGAGAAAATATTTAACATAATACAATAGACTAGGTAAAATACCTACGTGATGTCACGGGTTGTGATAAGTGAGGAATACCTGAACTAATCCAAGAAGCCAAGCAGACAAAGAACCTAGTAAAAATGGAAAAATAAAAATCAATAGTGTTTAAGTCAAAATGTGAAACCATATGGAGAAGCTTTCTATTAAGATGTCTTAACAATTGAAAAGGCTAGAGCACAAAACATTCAGATCGATAATCATGGTTGCTATCTGATTATAGTAGTAATAAAATGAATTATGAGGAATCTACAACGAAAGTAGAAGAGTTGATATCCACAAGAGTAAGGAAACAAGTAAAATTACAAAAAATCAAATTTCACTCGACAAGCATATAGTATTAAGACTCAAAAATATGTGTGCCTATATAGGTCCCCCAAATCCTACACTAGGTCAAATGAAAGCAGGTATAAAATCCCTTACAAATTAATTTAAGTAACAAAATATCCAAATAATTCTTAAATAATAATGTTATAATTACTTATTTGCAAATTCTTCATCTACTAGACTGTGTTTTATTATTATCTACCATGTTATTTGTATGCATTAGTTTATTGACAGTAGAGGATAAAAACCTAATGTGAGGCCCTTTCAGCTGAAATTATAGCCTAGATAATAATGTGGAAAATTTTAGTTGAGGAGATACCTTACATTTTAGCATAGCACATGTTAAATCATAGCATCATCCTGAAAGCAAAGCACATGTTAAATAAAAGCATTCAACATTCTTTATCCCCAAAAAATAATTAGCATTTATTCTCTTTGCTAGAGTTTGATACCTTGGCTTGGATATGTCCTGAAATTCTCTCTAGCAGGTCTTTCACATCAAGCTCAAGCTCAGTCTGCTTTTTTACTGCTTATGTTTGTCGTTGAAGTAAAGATAAGTAAATTATAATCTCATGTTAAAAAAAATAAGTAAAACAGAAGATATTTAAGCATTAAAATCCAGTACCATAGTACCTCGTCACTTGCCTCAAGTTCAGCTTGCCTTTTCTAGAGTGCCTCGTCACTTGCCTCATGTTGATCTAGTGCCTTCTTGTTCTTATTGTTGAACTGCTGAAGTTGCTCATTGCACCAATGAAGCATTTTATGCAACTCTTTCACACTCCATTTATACCTATATGTTCCAATAAAAGAGAGCATGTCACTTCTCAAAAGATGAATGCTTAAGTGGAAGCATAGAAACATCACCTATCTCAGTAAGTACCGAGTACATGTGGGGGCAAGACCAAAACATCATCGTCTAGGATTTCAGTAAAGATATCGGCTGGCAAATCAAATAAATAGATTTCAAACATTAATTACAAGACACAATAGTTTAACAATACATTAAAAGCCAAGAACAAAAAACTGAAGCTCAAACTAGTCATTTATCACGTGAAGAAACAATAAAGCAAATTCACAGTTCAGAATTCTTGTGTTGTGACTTCAGCCAATAAGTCTCTCCATCCTATCAGAAACACCTGGAAGAATGACCTTGAATTACAAGCTGCATAAAAAAAAATGGAAAAGTTCGTAAAACAAAGTCTACAAATTTGCAGAAAATTCTGGATTCATATGGTCAAATGACACGACAAGAAAAACAGACATCTCTTTCTTACCATTGGGTGGCCTTGAGCAGTCTTGAGTAAAGAAAGAGGAAGCTGCAGTTAACACAAGAAAAAAAAAATTAAGAGCGTCAAAGAAAACAGGTGAAAGATAGAAAGTTTTCAAATCAAAGACAGTTGAGATGGTTACCATGTTTTTCAGAGCAAAAAAGAAAAATCAAGCAACCTGCAAGAAAAGCCAGGGTCAAGAACATCAAATGAAAGCATGGAAAGGGATGGGAATTTTTGGAATCTAAAACAGATCAAGGATATTAGGGTTAAAGAAAATTAAAGCTAAACAGTGATGGATGTTCATCCAAGTATCACAATTGACCATTGTAAGTCCCTCCGTTTTTCAATTCCACCAACTGTTACATCATAGAACCACCATGAATTACAAGCTGCATAAAAAAATTGGAGAAGTTCGTAAAACAAAGTCTACAAATTTGCAGAAAATTTTGGATTCATATGGTCAAATGACACGACAAGAAAAACAGACATCTCTTTCTTACCATTGGGTGGCCTTGAGCAGTCTTGAGTAAAGAAAGAGGAAGTTGCAGTTAACACAAGAAAAAAAAATTAAGTGCGTCAAAGAAAATAGGAGAAAGATAGAAAGTTTTCAAATCAAAGACAGTTGAGATGGATACCATGTTTATCAGAGCCAAAAAGAAAAATCAAGCAACCTGCAAGAAAAGGCAGGTTCAAGAACATAAAATGAACGCATGGAAAGGGATGGGAAATTTTGGAATCTAAAACAGATCAAGGATATTAGGTTTAAAGAAAATTAAAGCTAAACGGAGATGGACGTTCATCCAAGCATCACAATTGACCAAACGCCCATTGTAAGTCTCTCCGTTTTTCAATTCCACCAACTGTTACAACATACAACCACCATGAATTACAAGCTGCATAAAAAAAATATAAAAGGCCGTAAATCAAAGTCTACAAATTTGCAGAAAATTCTGGAGTCATATGGTCAAATGACACGACAAGAAAAACAGACATCTCTTTCTTACCATTGGGTGGCCTTGAGCAGTCTTGAGTAAAGACAGAGGAAGCTGCAGTTAACACAAGAAAAAAAAAATTAAGAGTGTCAAAGAAAACAGGAGAAAGATAGAAAGTTTTCAAATCAAAGACAGTTGAGCTGGTTACCATGTTTTTTAGAGCAAAAAAGAAAAATCAAGCAACCTGGAAGAAAAGCCAGGGTCAAGAACATAAAATGAACGCATGGAAAGGGATGGGAAATTTTGGAATCTAAAACAGATCAAGGATATTAGGGTTAAAGAAAATTAAAGCTAAACAGAGATGGATGTTCATCCAAGCATCACAATTGACCAAATGCCCATTGTAAGTCTCTCCTTTCAATTCCACCAACCGTTACAGCATACAACCACCATGAATTACAAGCTGCATAAAAAAATGAAAAAGGCCATAAAACAAAGTCTACAAATTTGCAGAAAATTCTGGATTCATATGGTCAAATGACACGACAAGAAAAACAGACATCTCTTTCTTACCATTGGGTGGCCTTGAGCAGTCTTGAGTAAAGAAAGAGGAAGCTGCAATTAACACAAGAAAAAAAAATTAATAGTGTCAAAGAAAACAGGAGAAAGATAGAGAGTTTTCAAATCAAAGACAGTTGATATAGTTACCATGTTTTTTAAAGCAAAAAAGAAAAATCAAGCAACCTGCAAGAAAAGCCCTGGTCAAGAACATAAAATGAACGCATGGAAAGGGATGGGAAATTTTGGAATCTAAAACAGATCAAGGATATTAGGGTTAAAGAAAATTAAAGCTAAAACTGGTTTTTAGTTGTTAGAAATCCTAGTTTCTGAAGAGAATTTATCGAAGAAGATGAAGGGGTTTATGCAAAAGAGAGAGTGTAAAAAGAGAATAGAAAAGAAGGAGAGGAGATTGGAAATTTAACGACTAAAACGATTCAATGGAGAAGACGAGCGACCAACTTCGATCTCCCTAGCTCTCTTTGAAAATTGAAACACCTTGAAGAATTAGTTGACACAATCCATTTTGCGAAAAGATCACCAAAGATCCTTTCTTGGTATAGAAATTAACCATAGTTTGAAACGTGCCAAAAACATGCACAAAAAGTAGAAAGAACTTACTGCCAAATATTACAAGAAATATGTTTTACCAGATTGTCGCTTCTTCAATGATTTCCGCTGCTGCTCAGCAGCCTCCTTGGTTTCTAATAACTATCTCTGAAAATTAAATCATGAAAGAAAACATTATGACCACCTATATAAGCATAGCTGGATGTAAGTCACCAGTAACAACAACATGATAGACTTTTTTGGAGCGTGAAGGACGAACAGTACAGTCCTTGATAATGTGCCCTTGCTGCTTGCGGTAATTACAAAATTTGAGGACAGTTAGGGGTAATATGGCCATATTTCTTGCAACTATAGCACCGTGTAGTGCTCGCATCACGACTCTTCACCTTGCCATAAGCAACATAGGCAACTGAGACAGTATTAGAAACAATGCCGTAAGCAACATAGGCAACTGAGACAGTATTAGAAACAATACGTGACTGCTCCATAATATTTTGAGTATTGAGGCGTTGTTCCCCACGCAAAAGTTCTCCAAAGCAGGTATACAAGGAAACTTAAATCTGTACATGCTAATCACCTAGGGTGATTTTAGGAAGCTATACATGGTAAGCTAAATCTACTTTCCTATTTATGAGAGTATATACAGCCTAGATTAATAGCTATTAACAAGGCATAATTTATGGCTTTCTATTGACAAGAAGTTCTCTCATTCTCGGCACAAAGGCATTGAAGTAAAAACATAATCTCATTGAAGGATACATAAATCATAATCTCACATTAAAAACAATAAGTACAATAGAAGACATTTAAGCATAAAATTTAGTACCATAGTACCTCGTCACCTCCCTCAATTATTTCTCATAACATGATGGTTCCGGTTTCTTGGTCTAAAACGAAAAATCAACCAATAACGAGTGAAGGAAAGAAAAAAAACCTAGAAATCCACATTAAGCTTCCTTGAATCGACAAGGAAAGTAGAAGTGTTGATATCCACAAGAGCAAGGAAACACGCGAAATTGCAAGAAAATCACCCAACAACATGAGACAAAAACCAAATCAATACTTTCCACCAATAATAAATAAAGAAATCAAACTATTTGCATTGAAAATATTAATCATTGAAGATCAATTACACATCAGATTTTTATTTTATTTTATTTTTT
This sequence comes from Populus simonii, assembly GCA_007827005.2. NCBI lineage: Eukaryota > Viridiplantae > Streptophyta > Magnoliopsida > Malpighiales > Salicaceae > Populus > Populus simonii. The sequence continues at coordinate 9,232,380 of CM017482.2, forward strand.
TGAAAAGAGATTGGACTTTTTCAAAGGATCAATGACATTTGCCCACACAAAATTCATGAAAACAATCTTCAAGCATTCTGACAATCTACAATGAGAACTAATTATCTAAAACAATAAAAAATCAAATAAAAATAAAGAATCAAATTATACATTTAAAACCCAAAAAACATATAAAAAAAAATTAACGTTAAGATATCAAGATTTCACACGAAATTGAATTCATGAAAACAAACTAAAAACCACAATGATCCATGTCGTGGACCCCATCTAACATAAAGAAACTAGTATATAAATGAGATACACATTTGTGAAACATGCCCAAAAGATCATCAATGAAACGAGTCTCATATTTAAGAGTTTCAGCTCTCCACGGGAGCAAAGAAACAAGTGAGGTCAACATTCTTTGGAATTCCTCTTCAATTTACATTTTTTTTCAATTCACTAAAATTCAAAAACAATTCCCAATAAATTAATGATCTCAATAAGAATATAACGTCTAAATATATAACGATGTGAAAACAAAACAAGCAGTTGCCACAACATAAAAACCAATGAAAATAACACTATATATATGTAATTCTGTCATCTTAAAAAACATGAATCAAGGAACAATTTCCACGTCAATTTTAATGCATCGTACCATCATTGGGCTTGATCAAGGAAACAACCAAATTCTTCCCACAACATCATATGCAATATACTAGCTATGTTCCCTGCCCTCAACTGTTGACAGTACTTTTCATTATGCATTAACATAAATTCGAGTGGTGTTTTCGTGTAGGGAAATGAAAGCAAGTGTAAAATGAAACTTCAGGATCCACTAATTCAATCACAACTCTCCTAAAGGTACAAGAGAAAACAAATAACCTGGCAAGTTGGGTGCATTTAAAGCATCATCATTGAACCAACCAAATTGGCAACGCAGTAGACCCACAAAGCACTAGAAATAGAGTTGAATGGGGCCACTCCTAACAAAACAAAGGAAAACAGTACAGGACTATTAATCAGTTCAGTTTATGATATACATGTGTATTCTTGAAAAAAAATTATCATGTCAAAATAATATTTAGCGGTACACCTTTTATTTTATAGTTTTGTTCCATCTCAGCTATGGTGCTCTTCTCTTCTTTTTTTCCCTGTCAATATGATATAATTCTGTTACTAAAACAAAAAGAAAAATGGAGTAGCCATGGTGAAAACAATTTAAAAAAGAAAAAAAGTTGCATTGATTGCCACAAAAAGGATAACATGCAGTTGCTTAGGGTCAATTCAACATCCTGACCATAGATGCAAATCATACCCTGTGCCAACAGACAATTAGGCAAGTAATGCTCTCTTCCGCATAGCATGGATACTTGGGATCCAACTGTTCATTGCCACCTCCATAAATGCCAAGATAACTGTTGCGCTGCTATGAACACACTTGATTTTGAGGCAGAATGTCTTGTGAATATGTTTTCATCTATTTACAATAAATACATTTCTTGATATGATTTTGGTGAAGTTCCATGACTTAAATGTAATCAAGTGGCTTTGTTGTTGCTAAATATATAGCAACATATTGTCCACCTGTTTTTTGATTCAACATATTGCTGTCGATCTAATAATTAAGAACTTACTAAACATTTGAAAATTGAGTAATGTGAGAGACAAGCAGCTAAAATGGAAAATCCAGAGTTTTTACACCTGGAATCTTCTCACATTTCACCATCCCAGAGTCCACCCAATGTCCTGTATGCATCATAAGTCCCATGCACAAAAGTAGTTCCTGCAACAAGCCTCTCCTGCATGTTTAAATTACAAGGTCAATTATTTTGAAGGAAGTAAATTACTTTTTATAGCTCATGAATGATTTAGTTTTTAAATTCTTTCACTTGGAAAAAGGTACATCTGAAATGGATGAAAGAATCAATCAGGGATGGATTGGTGATGATGCTTATGGGGATGATCTGCTCACCAAAACTGTATAAAAACAAATTTCCAAATTATAGAGGAGGACAGCACGTGGTTTAATGCTAGAAAAGATCATTCTACTTACCTTCTGGTGTTGTCATTCAAAATAATATCGCCATGCAACTGCAAGTGCAGCCACGAACAAGACTTTAAGTATTAATTTAGAATTCATCAATGGTGATGAATCTGAAGGTGATTTGGGAGGTTTCTTTGATCTTCCTCTAATCTTGGCAGACATTCTGGACACCATTTTAGAAAGGCGACCAATTTTTGCAGCAGCTGCAAATAGGGGGAATGAAAAAAAATAAAGATCAGGAGCCAAGCCAAAACAATTGAAAACTGTTTGAGAGAAGGACACTGTCATTTACTAGGATTGAAAATGATCAGCTCAGAACAAATGTCTTGGATACCACGCACATATTTTAATTTGTGGATATCATCATGTAACTAGCATCCAATCCAGCAACTTAAGAGTTTTGTTGATTCACCATCACCCATATTTAGATTGTAAATATTGAATTAATCCATGAGAGAGGGCCATTCATAGACCATATTCTAGTCACAACAAACACAATCCAAGAGACACAAGTTACCTTTGCTTTCAAGGAATCTTTCCTCTCCAACCCTTCGTCCAAGTACATTGATAAGTGACCCAAAATACAGAGCAAATACAGTGTACGTGATTGTGATAACATTTTACGGCATGCTAAAATCAGGAGTTGTCAAAGGTACAAGTAATACTTCAGTGTAAGAGAGAACAGGACTCTTTTCCTGCATCACAGATCCATAATCAATCAAATAAACTTGTGCACAAACATCTACTAACCTTAGCTTTGTATTTCTCTTCTTGAGTGACCACAGTAAACAGAAGTTCTCTTCCAGGCCTGGTCACTACATAAGTAACCACCTGCAAGTAAAGGTAAAACCAAACCGTGAGGCCTCAAAATGAATGGGACATACTTCCAAGTGTTCTCAACAATTTAAGAGGAAAGTGCATTCACCCAAATAATACTCTAGATAATTGGATACATAAGCATTATTATATTCAATAGAATAACTGGGAAAGGAAGAAAGAAAGAAATACAACCCACAATGTTGTTTCACTGCAGGCAAGGGACCAATGGTGACAAACCTTCCGTACAGTCTCACAGATGGCAACTGCTACCCAAGTTGGCCAAACAGCAATAGCAACCAAATTTGAGAAGGCAGCAACCGGAGCAGAGCATATTGCTGCAGTAACCCCAGCAAAAGTAAGGATGCGTCCCTGTGTTTGATTTGATAAGCGAAAGCACAACAAATTACAAACAGGAACTCTAATGATGTGAAATGCAATGAACACTGCAGTTTTGTCCCCAGAGATGCACAAACACAGAAAGTATTACTTGAAGAAATTTATCAAGCAGAATTAAGGAAAGTAATTGCAGATCCCAATGAACAGACAGTAATAACCACCAGAACATGACATAATGAATTTCTCTGCTACACATCATGCAATTTGTTAAAGATTCAAGATTGAATTAGTGTAAAAGAATATCATTTCTAAAAACATTTTGGTACCGAAATTCTTCTACGAAGCTTCCTTCTTTACATTTTTTACGGGGACAAATTTCAGATTCAATTGCATAAAGGTACCATGCATGTTCTTTATATCCACCACATCCAAACAAACCATGAGATTATTTTATTTTATTTTATTTTCAGAAATTACCCTCTCTAAGGCTTGGGAATACAAAGATTAAAATTGCTTCAGGGGAAACTCAGTAACAACTAATCAGAGCAAGACGCCTGTTAAATTTGATCATAATTCTGCAACTGATTTCTTTAATAATGGAACTCCAGTAAGTATTATCTATTTTCTTGGTTTTACAACCAGTCAGAACATCAAAACATTGAAGAAATATATTTGGTTATTAGCTTACTGTTAAAGTAAGTTGTCCAGCAAGGATAAAAACAGCAATGAAGCTATTTATCTGGGCAAACAATTTTCTTCTTCCAAGAGAGCTTGAATCAGTCATGGCAATTACTGTTACTTTCTACAAAAGAAAACAAGGATTCATTAGTGAGAGGAAATACGCATAATTCATATATAGATGAGGATAAATCATATCTAGAGCAATGGCAACAAACCAAATCATTTTATATCAATAGTCAAGCCTACAAAGTTTAAGCTCCCTAAATTTGAATTTACTTGTAGTGGAATCCCAGCTCCAATAATTACTTATTCTGGTTCATGTTACTTGTACATATTCTATGCGGGTATATAAATGTTTAAGAAATAAGTTTCAGATATCAAAAAATAAAATTAGCCAGCATATGACAGCAAAATTGGCAGATATTCCGGCTATCATAGTGGTAGTCACTTGGCATGAACCGTCATACAGTAAACCTGAGATTAAAATCCCGGTCATACCCAAGATCGGAACGGTTAAGAGTGGAAGAGAGCGACACTTAGTTATGTTGCTAAGTTTTAAGCCATAAGGATTACAAAATAAATAAATAAAAAGCTGAAAAAAATTGATACTGTGAGATCCACTGAGTTATACGATAAGGATAAGCATCTTGTTATCTCTGACCAACTGAGAAACAAAGTGCATGTATAAAAAACACGGTCCCATCCCTTTTTTACTTTCAATCCACTCTTCCTCTTCCCTCTTGCTTTTCTCATGGTTAATAATAACAAAATCAACAAAAAGCAAGATAAATTATAGATGGTTCTCTAAATTAGTTTACTTCCTATTCAGTCAAATCATAAAATCTGGTTTGGAAAGGGTGATTTAGAAATTCAGAGTACATGAACAGGAGCAGAGTTCCATTTTACCTGAAAATAGAAGAATGACGAAATAACTGCACTCGGCCACAGGAATAGAGACACATTCAACAAATAAGTTGAAGATAATACAAGCCGAAACCCATCTAAGATGACCCAAAGCTGAGGCCTCATCCTGGATGAAGGAGACTTTGGAGAAGAGACTTTGAAAGCTGGTGATGATCGTCCATCAGCCTCACTATGCTGATCAGCATCAACTTTTCTAAAAAGCAAAAGCATCCCAATAAGCTACATGAAAGCACCTGAAAAGCTCTTTCACTCTTCCAGAGATGCAAAATAATATGACCTACATGAATACATTTTTTTTTCTTGACAGGTGAGTAGCAGGTAGTCTAAGAAGCTAAAAAAGTACTAGTGTATCATCCAGACTGTTCAAATGTTTTGACTAGAAGTGAAAGCTCCATAGAGAAAAGAAAAGGGTAAAAGAAATGTATCAGATACAAACAACAAGAATTTGCATTCACTTCGAAAGAACAGTTTGTACAAAACTAGGACATTGATTATCCATGAACTAAGAGACAGTAACAAGTCATCACTACTAATGGCTGACCTTATGGGAGATAATTCATGAGGAAGATGGGATACATCCTTGTCGATCCCTTTTGATGACTGTGCAGCTAGTTCCATCAACAAAGCAGCAAATAGAAGTAACACTGCAATTGCATTGAACCAACCGATCATTTAAAACCAAATTCAAACAAACAGAAACTCAGACACTAAACAATCTCATTTTCCGAAGCATACATACAAGGACCCTATTAAATCGAGTTGAAAATGCATGTACATTTATAGACAAGCCCTCGGGCATAAACAATGCTCCACGAGTATCCAAGAACATGTCGATCAAATAATTTAAGTTACTTACAAATATCACATCAAGGAAAAAGGCTATATGTAGGTACTTGATAGCCTTGCTTGCTTTTACAGGTGAGACTAATCGACCACAATTATCAAATTGAAACTTTTTCTCACAAGTATCCATCCATGGATATATAGCACAGGTAATGAAGAGTCACACCAAAAACTTTCAACCCAAATTTGCAGAACAAGCTAATGAAAACATCAACAATCAATTAACAAAACACGTAGAGATATATAGCACAGGTAATTACTGAGTTTTCAATCGTGTGTAGACCAAAACTCAAAACTCAAATCAAAGTTTTTGCTGTATCAATACTATTTCAGTTAGAACAAGCTCGATGGAGAACTAACCTGCACAAATCCTAGGGGAAAATTAGGAGAAAACTCCAATTTCTTTATTAAAGGCACCACGTCAGAACCATGTGGATAAGTTACGCAAGGATACTTTATCCTTACTTGTTCAGTGGGATAAAAGTGGCTTGTCCTCATTTCAAAGCATTAAGGTGCCTACTTATTAGACTTGATATGTTATTATACCCAACCACCACATGAAATAAGTTGCTCAAAATACATATTGATATGAAGTGCATTATTCAAACGATAAAGTGACCATGGCAGAAGGTCAAGAGACTGCTAGTGATTATGCCAAACCGTCTAGCAAATTGGGAACACAACTCTAAGAGAGAAAATATTTAACATAATACAATAGACTAGGTAAATTACCTACGTGATGTCACGGGTTGTTATAAGAATGATGCAAGAAGCCAAGTGAGGAATACATGAACTAATACAAGAAGCCAAGCAGACAAAGAACCTAGTAAAAATGGGAAAAGAAAAATAAATAGTGTTTAAGTCAAAATGTGAAACCATATGGAGAAGCTTTCTATTAAGATGTCTTAACAATTGAAAAGGCTAGAGCACAAAACATTCAGATCGATAATCATGGTTGCTATCTGATTATAGTAGTAATAAAATGAATTATGAGGAATCTACAACGAAAGTAGAAGAGTTGATATCCACAAGAGTAAGGAAACAAGTAAAATTACAAAAAATCAAATTTCACTCGACAAGCATATAGTATTAAGACTCAAAAATATGTGTGCCTATATAGGTCCCCCAAATCCTACACTAGGTCAAATGAAAGCAGGTATAAAATCCCTTACAAATTAATTTAAGTAACAAAATATCCAAATAATTCTTAAACAATAATGTTATAATTACTTATTTGCAAATTCTTCATCTACTAGACTGTGTTTTATTATTGTCTACCATGTTATTTGTATGCATTAGTTTATTGACAGTAGAGGATAAAAACCTAATGTGAGGCCCTTTCAGCTGAAATTATAGCTTAGATAATAATGTGGAAAATTTTAGTTGAGGAGATACCTTACATTTTAGCATCGCACACGTTAAATCATAGCATCATCCTAAAAGCAAAGCACATGTTAAATAAAAGCAATCAACATTCTTTATCCCCAAAAAATAATTAGCATTTTTCTCTTTGCTAGAGTTTGATACCTTGGCTTGGATATGTCCTGAAATTCTCTCTAACAGGTCTTTCACATTAAGCTCAAGCTCAGTCTGCTTTTTTACTGCTTATGTTTGTCGTTGAAGTAAAAAGATAAGTAAATTATAATCGCACGTTAAAAACAATAAGTAAAACAGAAGATATTTAAGCATTAAAATACAGTACCATAGTACCTCGTCACTTGCCTCAAGTTCAGCTTGCCTTTTCTGGAGTGCCTCGTCACTTGCCTCATGTTGATCTAGTGCCTTCTTGTTCATATGGCTGAACTGCTGAAGTTGCTCATTGCACCAATGAAGCATATTATGCAACTCTTTCACACTCCACTTATACCTATATGTTCCAATAAAAGAGAGCATGTCACTTCTCAAAAGATGAATGCTTAAGTGGAAGCATAGAAACATCACCTATCTCAGTAAGTACCGAGTACATGTGGGAGCAAGACCAAAACATCATCGTCTAGGATTTCAGAAAAGATATCGGCTGGCAAATCAAATAAATAGATTTTAAACATTAATTACAAGACACAATAGTTTAACAATACATTAAAAGCCAAGAACAAAAAACTGAAGCTCAGACTAGTCATTTATCACGTGAAGAAACAATAAAGCAAATTCACAGTTCAGAGTTCTTGTGTTGTGACTTCAGCTAATAAGTCTCTCCATCCTATCAGAAACACCTGGAAGAATGGCCATGAATTACAAGATGCATAAAAAAAAATGAAAAAGTTCGTAAAACAAAGTATACAAATTTGCAGAAAATTCTGGATTCATATGGTCAAATGACACGACAAGAAAAACAGACATCTCTTTCTTACCATTGGGTGGCCTTGAGCAGTCTTGAGTAAAGAAAGAGGAAGCTGCATTTAACACAAGAAAAATAAAATTGAGTGAGTTAAAGAAAACAGGAGAAAGATAGAAAGTTTTCAAATCAAAGACAGTTGAGATGGTTACCATGTTTTTTAGAGCCAAAAAGAAAAATCAAGCAACCTGCAAGAAAAGCCAGGGTCAAGAACATAAAATGAACGCATGGAAAGTGATGGGAAATTTTGGAATCTAAAACAGATCAAGGATATTAGGGTTAAAGAAAATTAAAGCTAAACGGAGATGGATGTTTATCCAAGCATCACAATTGACCAAATGCCCATTGTAAGTCTCTCCTTTTTTCAATTCCACCAACTGTTACAGCATACAACCACCATGAATTACAAGCTGCATAAAAAAAATGAAAAAGGCTGTAAAACAAAGTCTACAAATTTGAAGAAAATTCTGGATTCATGTGGTGAAATGACACGACAAGAAAAACAGACATCTCTTTCTTACCATTGGGTGGCCTTTAGCAATCTTGAGTAAAGAAAGAGGAAGCAGCAGTTAACACTAGAAAAAAAAAATTAAGAGTGTCAAAGAAAACAGGAGAAAGATAGAAAGTTTTCAAATCAAAGACAGTTGAGATGGTTACCATGTTTTTTAGAGCAAAAAAGAAAAATCAAGCAACCTGGAAGAAAAGCCAGGGTCAAGAACATAAAATGAACGCATGGAAAGGGATGTGAAATTTTGGAATCTAAAACAGATCAAGGATATTAAGGTTAAAGAATATTAAAGCTAAACGGAGATGGATGTTCATCCAAGCATCACAATTGACCAAATGCCCATTGTAAGTCTCTCCTTTTTCAATTCCACCAACTGTTACAGCATACAACCACCATGAATTACATGCTGCATAAAAAAATGGAAAAGGCCGTAAAACAAAGTCTACAAATTTGCAGAAACATCTGGATTTATATGGTCAAATGACACGACAAGAAAAACAGACATCTCTTTCTTACCATTGGGTACCCTTGAGCAGTCTTGAGTAAAGAAAGAGAAAGCTGCAGTTAACACAAGAAAAAAAAATTGTGTCAAAGAAAACAGGAGAAAGATAGAAAGTTTTCAAATCAAAGAAAATTGAGATGGTTACCATGTTTTTTGGACCCAAAAAGAAAAATCAAGCAACCTGCAAGAAAAGCCCTAGTCAAGAACATAAAATGAAATCATGGCAAGGGATGGGAAATTTTGGAATCTAAAACAGATCAAGGATATTAGGGTTAAAGAAAATTAAAGCTAAACGGCGATGGATGTTCATCCAAGCATCACAATAGACCAAATGCCCAATGTAAGTCTCCCCTTTTTTCAATTCCACCAACTGTTACAGCATACAACCACCATGAATTACAAGCTGCATAAAAAAAATGCAAAAGGTCGTGAAACAAAATCTACAAATTTGCAGAAAATTCTGGATTCATATGGTCAAATGACACGACAAGAAAAACAGACATCTCTTTCTTACCATTGGGTGGCCTTGAGCAGTCTTGAGTAAAGAAAGAGGAAGCAGCAGTTAACACAAGAAAAAAAAAATTAAGAGTGTCAATGAAAACAATAGAAAGATAGAAAGTTTTCAAATCAAAGAGAGTTGAGATGGTTACTATGTTTTTTAGAGCAAAAAAGAAAAATCAAGCAACCTGCAAGAAAAGCCAGGGTCAAGAACATAAAATGAACCCATGGAAAGGGATGGGAAATTTTGGAATCTAAAACATATCAAGGATGTTAGGGTTAAAGAAAATTAAAGCTAAACCGAGATGGATGTTCATCCAAGCATCACAATTGACCAAATGCCCATTGTAAGTCTCTCCGTTTTTCAATTCCACCAACTGTTACATCATACACCTTGAATTACAAGCTGCATGAAAAAAATGTAAAAGGCCATAAACAAAAGTCTACAAATTTGCAGAAAATTCTGGATTCATATGGTCAAATGACACGACAAGAAAAACAGACATCTCTTTCTTACCATTGGGTGGCCTTGAGCAGTCTTGAGTAAAGAAAGAGGAATCAGCAGTTAACACAAGAAAAAAAAAATTAAGAGTGTCAATGAAAACAATAAAAAGATAGAAAGTTTTCAAATCAAAGACAGTTGAGATGGTTACCATGTTTTTCATAGCAAAAACGAAAAATCAAGCAACCTGCAAGAAAAGCCACGGTCAAGAACATAAAATGAAAGCATGGAAAGGGATGGGAAATTTTGGAATCTAAAACAGATCAACGATATTAAGGTTAAAGAAAATTAAAGCTAAACGGAGATGGATGTTCATCCAAGCATCACAATTGACCAAATGCCCATTGTAAGTCTCTCCGTTTTTCATTTCCACCACCTGTTACATCATAGAACCACCATGAATTACAAGCTGCGTAAAAACAATGGAAAAGTTCGTAAAACAAAGTCCACAAATTTGCAGAAAATTCTGGATTCATATGGTCAAATGACACGACAAGAAAAACAGACATCTTTTTCTTACCATTGGGTGGCCTTGAGCAGTCTTGAGTAAAGAAAGAGGAAGTTGCAATTAACACGCGAAAAAAAATTACCTTTGCTTTCAAGGAATCTTTCCTCCCCTCCAACCCTTCGTCCAAGTACATTGATAAGTGACCCAAAATACAGAGCAAATACAGTGCACGTGATTGTGATGACATTTTACGACATGCTAAAATCAGGAGTTGTCAAAGGTATAAGTAATACTTCAGTGTAAGAGAGAACAAGACTCTTTTCCTGCATCACAGATCCATAATCAATCAAATAAACTTGTGCACAAACATCTACTAACCTTAGCTTTGTATTTCTCTTCTTGAGTGACCACAGTAAACAGAAGTTCTCTTCCAGGCCTGGTCACTACATAAGTAACCACCTGCAAGTAAGGGTAAAACCAAACCGTGAGGCCTCAAAATGAATGGGACATACTTCCAAGTGTTCTCAACAATTTAAGAGGAAAGTGCATTCACCCAAATAATACTCTAGATAATTGGATACATAAGCATTATTATATTCATATAGAATAACTGGGAAAGGAAGAAAGAAAGAAATACAACCCACAATGCTGTTTCACTGCAGGCAAGGGACCAATGGTGACAAACCTTCCGTACAGTCTCACAGATGGCAACTGCTACCCAAGTTGGCCAAACAGCAATAGCAACCAAATTTGAGAAGGCAGCAACCGGAGCAGAGCATATTGCTGCAGTAACCCCAGCTAAAGTAAGGATGCGTCCCTGTGTTTGATTTGATAAGCGAAAGCACAACAAATTACAAACAGGAACTCTAATGATGTGAAATGCAATGAACACTGCAGTTTTGTCCCTAGAGATGCACAAACACAGAAAGTATTACTTGAAGAAATTTATCAAGCAGAATTAAGAAAAGTAATTGCAGATCCCAATGAACAGACAATAATAACCACCAGAACCTGACATAATGAATTTCTCTGCTACACATCATGCAATTTGTTAAAGATTCAAGATTGAATTAGTGTAAAAGAATATCATTTCTAAAAACATTTTGGTACCGGAATTCTTCTACGAAGCTTCCTTCTTTACATTTTTTACGGGGACAAATTTCAGATTCAATTGCATAAAGGTACCATGCATGTTCTTTATATCCACCACATCAAAACAAACCATGAGATTATTTTATTTTATTTTATTTTCAGAAATTACCCTCTCTGAGGCTTGAGAATACAAAGATAAAATTGCTTCAGGGGAAACTCAGTAACAACTAATCAGAGCAAGACGCCTGTTAAATTTGATCATAATTCTGCAACTGATTTCTTTAATAATGGAGCTCCAGTAAGTATTATCTATTTTCTTGGTGTTACAACCAGTCAGAACATCAAAACATTGAAGAAAAATATTTGGTTATTAGCTTACTGTTAAAGTAAGTTGTCCAGCAAGGATAAAAACAGTAATGAAGCTATTTATCTGGGCAAACAATTTTCTTCTTCCAAGAGAGCTTGAAACAGTCATGGCAATTACTGTTACTTTCTACAAAAGAAAACAAGGATTCATTAGTGAGAGGAAATACGCATAATTCATATATAGATGAGGATAAATCATATCTAGAGCAATGGCAACAAATCAAATCATTTTACATCAATAGTCAAGCCTACAAAGTTTAAGCTCCCTAAATTTGAATTTACTTGTAGTGGAATCCCAGCTCCAATAATTACTTATTCTGGTTCATGTTACTTGTACATATTCTATGCGGGTATATAAATGTTTAAGAAATAAGTTTCAGATATCAAAAAATAAAATTAGCCAGCATATGACAGCAAAATGGGCAGATATTCCGGCTATCATAGTGGTAGTCACTTGGCATGGACCGTCATACAGTAAACCTGAGATTAAAATCCCGGTCATACCCAAGATCGGAAGGGTTAAGAGTGGAAGAGAGCGACACTTAGTTATGTTGCTAAGTTTTAAGCCATAAGGATTACAAAATAAATAAATAAAAAGCTGAAAAAAATTTATACTGTGAGATCCACTGAATTATACGATAAGGATAAGCATCTTGTTATCTCTGACCAACTGAGAAACAAAGTGCATGTATAAAAAACACGGTCCCATCCCTTTTTTACTTTCAATCCACTCTTCCTCTTCCCTCTTGCTTTTCTCATGGTTAATAATAACAAAATCAACAAAAAGCAAGATAAATTATAGATGGTTCTCTAAATTAGTTTACTTCCTATTCAGTCAAATCATAAAATCTGGTTTGGAAAGGGTGATTTAGAAATTCAGAGTACATGAACAGCGGCAGAGTTCCATTTTACCTGAAAATAGAAGAATGACGAAATAACTGCACTCGGCCACAGGAATAGAGACATTCAACAAATAAGTTGAAGATAATACAAGCCGAAACCCATCTAAGATGACCCAAAGCTGAGGCCTCATCCTGGATGAAGGAGACTTTGGAGAAGAGACTTTGAAAGCTGGTGATGATCGTCCATCAGCCTCACTATGCTGATCAGCATCAACTTTTCTAAAAAGCAAAAGCATCCCAATAAGCTACATGAAAGCACCTGAAAAGCTCTTTCACTCTTCCAGAGATGCAAAATAATATGACCTACATGAATACAATTTTTTTTCTTGACAGGGGAGTAGCATGTAGTCTAAGAAGCTAAAAAAGTACTAGTGGATCATCCAGACTGTTCAAATGTTTTGACTAGAAGTGAAAGCTCCATAGAGAAAAGAAAAGGGTAAAAGAAATGTATCAGATACAAACAACAAGAATTTGCATTCACTCCGAAAGAACAGTTTGTACAAAACTAGGACATTGATTATCCATGAACTAAGAGACAGTAACAAGTCATCACTACTAATGGCTGACCTTATGGGAGATAATTCATGAGGAGGATGGGATACATCCTTGTCGATCCCTTTTGATGACTGTGCAGCTAGTTCCATCAACAAAGCAGCAAATAGAAGTAAAACTGCAATTGCATTGAACCAACCAATCATTTAAAACCAAATTCAAACAAACAGAAACTCAGACATTAAACAATCTCATTTTCCGAAGCATACATACAAGGACCCAACCAAGCCAATGATGCAGCAAACAACGATCCAAATAGCTGACCAAGTGTAGCACCAGCACCAATGAACCCAAACAATCTTGAACCTGACTGAATACAACCGAAATGTCAAATGCAGAATATAAAACCATGATGATTTTAAGGTCTCCACGTTGCAGCATCTAACCTCACTATCCATCACATCAATAACCCTAGCCCAAGTCGACGATATGGTAATAAGATTAAGCAGCGCAACCTTCAAAAAAAAGAAAAACAATTCCAACCATAGAAGAAGCTCAAAATGTCAAATCACAAGGCAATCAGTCAACATTTAATTTAGGAAATAACTAAAACCAATAGAAGCTTTCAAACTCATCATACCCAGAGAAACAGTCGAATTCTGACAGAAATATAAAACCATCCATGATCATCCCAACTTCCAGAATATGTACTACTGGTTCTGTCAACATCAACCTTCAAACCCTCTTTCAATTCAGTTGATATAGCAACAGTACCCTAATCATTAAAAAAAAGAGACAATTTACTCAGAAATTAAGACAAAAAAACTGTTGGTAATTAAAAAAAAAAAAAAAAATACCTTTGACATGAAGAGCGAAAACTCAGCAGAAGCAGAGGAAGAGAAATGCCATAGAAAGAAGAAGAGAACAAGAGAAACACTAAAAAACCTGTGTATCAAAAACAAAGCCTGGTGGTGGTGGGGGGCATGAAATCTCAAGAATTAATGATTGAAAATCAAAACCATTTCAGTGATTTTATTATTACAATCACAATAATAATGAAAAAAAAAGGGGAAATGGTAACCAACCTTGGATTTAGAGAAATTAGGGAAAGAGAAAAGGAGAGTTGATAAAGGAACAGCAATCAAGGTGAGGCATAAGGATCCGATAAAGAGAGCTGGAAGCTTCGATAAACCTAGAGAGATTGCACCTTCATCCCGCAACGGTAACACTACAAAATATGCACTCAAAATCTGCAACGAGAAACACTAAAATTAATTTATGAATTCTTGATATTGATTTAAAGAACAAAACAAAAGAAGAACAAGATTTAATTATTATCATTACGAAGAAAAAGCAGGAAGAGGAGTGAAGGAGAGGTGAGGTTTCGTGAGGGTAGATGGACACGAAGGTGGAGAGGATCGCATCTAATTGAGGCCTCCACCTATCCATTACCATGTTCAGTACTGACATTTTCTTCTTCCTTTTCATTCACTTCCAAACCTTCTCTTCTTTTTCTTCTTCTTTTTTCTCCTCTTTCCTACATTTTTCTTTCCTCCCAATTACACATCAGAGTTTTATTTTGTTTTATTCTTTTGAAAAAAGATTGGACTTTTTCAAAGGATTACGCTGCCCACACAAAATTCATGGAAAAAATCTTCAGGCATTCAGACAATCTACAACGGTAACACTAATTATCTAAAACAATAAAAAAATCAAATAAAAATAAAGAAAGAATAAAATTATACATTTAAAACCCAAAAAACATATTAAAACGGTAACACTAATTATCTAAAACAATAAAAAAATCAAATAAAAATAAAGAAAGAATAAAATTATACATTTAAAACCCAAAAAACATATTAAAAAAAATTAACGTTAAAATATCAAGAT
The DNA here is from genome assembly GCA_007827005.2 of Populus simonii. NCBI lineage: Eukaryota > Viridiplantae > Streptophyta > Magnoliopsida > Malpighiales > Salicaceae > Populus > Populus simonii. The sequence continues at coordinate 9,247,547 of CM017482.2, forward strand.
TTAACACGAAATTGAATTTATAAAAACAAACTAAAAACCACAAAAATCTATCTCAACACATTAAAAAAAATCTCATCGAATGAACATATCAAAGTTCAAAAAATATAATAATCAAGATTAATATAAATATAACCCGTAAGCTATCCTTGTCTTTATCATCAATGTCATGTCAAGAATTCTCCTAAATCACCACCACCATCTCTGCCACCTCCACAAGAAAGACCATTACACCGTGATCAAAAATATCGAAGCCACCACCGTCACCTAGATCTCCCGACACTAAAAACTCCAGCATTGCGGGTTCAAACATTCCACCTTGCAGTTTCACCTCTCTCTCTCATTTTAGTCGATAACTGAATCAAACAATGGTAAATTAGGGTTTAAAATAATAATGAGAAAGCAGGAGAGAGCGTTTTGAAGAGTAAAATAGAAAGACTATTTCCAGAGAGAAAGTGGTATTTTCATTTATTTTTTTGGAGAGAGAGAGAGAGAGGAGACCGTTGTTGATGGTTGAATTCAACGGAGAAGGTAGAGCTCGGGAAATTTTTTCAAAAAAATTAAAGTTGGTTTTCTATTATGACAGCCCTTGATATTGTTTTGTCATTACGGGATTGTGGAAGCTTTGAAGAGTATGGTTTGGTTGTTTTGGAGGGTTGTTTTAGGAGAGGGAGCTCAACGGGCTAAATATCAATGCTCATTATTTTATGGATATAAAGGTGGTTTTTATTGTTATTATTATTAATTTGGAAAATTAAGCATTTTGTAATTTGGTTGGAATTATAATTATTAGCTCGAAAAATTACACGACTAAATTAACCTCGTGTATGTACTATTTTATTTGTTGTTTCCGGTTCAACTAATTTTTTTAAATATTAAAAGTGCTAATAAATTTTTAGTTGTATAATATATTAAAAAATCATGTCTCTAATGCTCCGGTGCTTTTTCTAATTTATGCTTTGCATGAAATTGAGATTACACCTTTATTTTAGGTGAGATCTACCCTCTACACCACAATTTAAGAAAGACAATTGATAAAATTCAAGCAATATTAAAAAATCTGTTAGAGGTTCTAGTTGGTCTAGAGATAAAATTTGGAACCAAAAGGTTCAAAGAGGGTTGTATTTGGCTTCTTCAAGAAACATGGGCTAAGGTGGACTTTAAGATGTTAAATAATGAAGCCTTGATTAATTTAATTCATGTTCAAGAAAGGCTTGTAGATGGACATTCATAAATTACAAAAAGATTCAAATCTACCTTTTGACCTTCCTCTACTATCTTGGTAAAAATTGGAGCTATAAAAGGAATTTTAATTCAATTCTAGTTGGATTAATCAAGGCTTTTAATGATGCGATCCAAACAATACCAAGAAATACGTTAAAGGTTCCAGTTGGTTCAGTGATAAGATTTAGAGCTACAAAAAGGCTTTCAATGGCTTCAAAACACATAGGCTAAGGTGGATTTCAAGAAGATAATAAATAATGAAGTATAAGCCTTGATTAATTTATTTCATGTTCAATAAAGGCTTGTAGGTGGTCATTTAGACATTATAAAAAGATTCAAATCTGTCAGTTTGACTTTTTGATATTGTTTTGGTCATAACTTGAGCTACAAAAAGAACTTTATTGCGATTCCAGTTGCATTGGGAAATAGACATCCATAAATTTCCATTGATGCATGAAAAACCTTTTAATTCATTAATACGAGAGAAAACCATGTATTTGAAGTTAAACTTTGATTTTTCTAATAGATTACAAAAAAGATTTTAGTCTTATTTAAATTAATTAGACTATTATTTTATTTATCTTTTAGTTGTTATTAGGCCTTTAGAGATATTAGAGCCTTTAATTAAATTTATGTTCATAGAATTATTATTATTTATTAGGTTTATCCATATTTATTAGGGATGTCCTATTAAAATTAGAGTTATTTTTAGTATAAATACTATTTTGTAGAGATTTGTTTTTTTTTTTAAGATTATTTTTAAGAAAAAAATCAGCATTCTTGTTATTTTTTATATGGTTGAGTAATTCTCATACTAAATTTTTTATTGAATTTGCAAATTCTTCAAATATTTTAATTCTATTTATTTGCATTTCTTATAAACGTAAAGTGATGATCATCAATTTTGATTTTTCAAGAAAAATTCTTGATGGGTTAAGTTACAATCCATTTAAATCAAATTCTAGAAGGTGTCTGCATCAATTTAAGTTACAAACGTATTTTAAAAGGAGTCTGCATCAACAACCAAACAGTAATATTTGTAACCGAGAAGAAAAACAACAATTGTCATGCTTTCAAACAATCACTCAATAGATATAAGTTAACGCCAATTTAGCTGGATAAAGTATAAAACAATTGAAATAAGAGGGGACGTTACTGTACGCCATGTACTTGTGGTAAAAATTAATTGCAAACAAATACACGAACTTGATTGCAAAAAGGTAAGGAAAAACACACACATGAGGATTCAATTGCACATCTTACAATAATCTGAGTACCAAATTGACGTAAAACTCTCTCTTTTTTTTACTCCTTAAAAGTTCATCAGAAGGAAGTCACGAGTGGCTTAAGTTGAAAGTAGCAAATCTAACGCCCACGAATTCCTATTCGGAGAAACATCAGGAGAGAAAATATGGTCGGTATTAGCAGCAACATTTCCCTCTCTACAGTTTCGACATACCCACTTGAAAATAGAATTTTGTTGTTGATGAGAAAGAAACCCACATGCAATTTTATGGTCTTTAAAAGTTGCTTCAAAATGGGCAGAACTGGAATCCATTGTAAGTTACCAGCTCATAGTCATGGGAGTGGAGTTGAGGACAACCCCACAGGAAAGAACTTATCATTGACCTCAACAAACAGGATGGAAGAGTATAATATTGCCATGAAAAGGATGATGAGGAACCCATACGAGTATCATCATGATCTTGGTTAGTTAGTTTCCCTTTTACCTCCATTTTCCTAATTATTTCTTGCTCTTGATCTTCATCTTTCATTTCCATCTAAGATTTTGGTACTGTGTTTGTTCACCCGTTTCTGTGTGTCAGTGTTTTGTGTTCCTTTTATACTTTCAGTTTGTTTTTCTCTGATGGATTGCACGTAAGGAGAATGTACAGGTTGGCGGATATGTTTTTCTGGGTTCTTCTTGCTTTTGCCATACAATGAAATTTCCATAATACTAAATACTTTAACTTGTGTTGTTGAATTCAATTCTGAAGTAATCCAATAACAACCCATTCTGTGGTTTTTAATTTTTTGAAATGGTCAATGACTATATAATTTAGGCAGCATCTGAATCTGGATGGCATCCTTTTATCCTTAATTTTTTTAATTTTATGTTGTCAGTTCATACGTAAGTATGAAGCTTAACACAGAAAAGGTTGTTACTTTTTCCATGAATTCTTTACTCTCTATCTTTTAATGGAGTTGACCATGTTCCCGGTAATGCTTCCACTGTCACCCTCTAATTTCGGATGCAAGTTATTGAGAATCACAAATCAATAGTTTTATAGACACACTTTAGGGAAAAGCTTTAAAAAATAATCGTGATCTGTGTCACTTCTGAGAAAGATGACTTATCATTGCTATTATATTACCTTTCAGCTGAATGAAAGCATTTTATATATGTCTAGATCTTATGGAAAAGGGTTGGGATCGACCCAGCCATTTTTTTAAAAGAAAGACTTTTGATACCAAATTTGTATGAGTTTTATTTATTACAGCCCGACATGCATGGGTCTAAAGGTGTAGGGATTAAAATAAAAGGTTCAAGTTTTGAAATTGCTTAACCCTTTGACTAACTTGGAAATAGAAAAAGTCTGAAGCCACACTGTACAAGTATTCTTTTGAATGGCTACAGAAATCATTGATAAAGATACAGTGTGTGAGTGTGAACTGTAGACACCCATATCAACTAGTTTGTAAATGAGGTTTGGTTTTGTTGATAGAGCTACTACCATCATCAACACAAGTCTAAAATCTAAACGATTGCAAAGAAGTTATGTATCTTGCAGTATAGGTTCCACCATTAGCATTCCACTTTTGGCTCCCCTGCACCCCAACTTTTTATGCTAAATGCATTCCAGTTTTCTTACCGTGTGTGTTGTGTTCCTTCATTCAGTCGATAACTGACATGCTATATTCAGGTATGAACTACACATTGATAACTGATAACGTGATTGTGGGATCCCAACCTCAGAAACCTGAAGATATAGAACATCTAAGACATGAGAAGAATGTGGCCTACATTCTAAACTTGCAGCAGGACAAGGACATCGAGTATTGGGGCATTGACTTGCTGTCTATTATACAGAGATGTCAACAACTTGGAATCCGTCATATGAGAAGGCCTGTAAGAAAGTGCTACTCATTGAAAATTGAAACATGTAGAAGACTCGAATTTCCAAAATTAGTTATTACATGTTTCAACCATTTTTCATGTGTTCATGCCTGCGTTTTATTTTTTTACCAGTGTTTTCTTGGTGCTAACTGGATGAATTTGCAATTATAATTCTTTCTTCAGGCTACAGATTTCGATCCAGATTCCTTGAGAAGTGCATTACCCAAAGCTGTTTCATCGTTGGAATGGGCTACTTCTGAGGGAAAAGGCAGGGTGTACGTACATTGCACAGCTGGACTGGGAAGAGCCCCTGCTGTTGCTATAGCTTACATGTTCTGGTTTTGTTGCATGAATGTTAGTTCTCAACTCTTCTACTATTTATTTTTGTCAAAAATTATTATTTTAAATTTCGGACTTGTATTGATATGATTTCTTACAAAACTGTGGGCTATATTCGGTATGGATATCATGATATATCGGACTTCTAGAGTGATTGTTTTGATACAATTTCTTGATTGATTGATTTGCTAACTGGAACATATTTTTCTGATTGTCATTTTTGCTACTGGTATGGGACAGCTTAATACAGCTTATGATACACTAACTTCGAAGAGACCTTGTGGACCCAGTAAGAGATCGATACGAGCAGCTACTTATGATCTAGCCAAGAATGATCCATGGAAGGAACCCTTTGAGAGTCTACCAGAATATGCTTTTGAAGATATAGCAGATTGGGAGAGGCACTTGATTCAAGATCATGTCCGTTCCCTCCGTGGAACATAAGCATTTAAGGTAAACATTTCTAGTTCAAGATTCTGAGGCTGTGATCTGATAAAGTAAGGGATCTCTCCTGGAGGTTATTTTGTCTGATCATTACTAGATGGATTAGCAGCGCATCTCGCTATTCAGCATATCCATAAAAATGTGAAAACAAAATTAATTATATTTTAATCTGGTGAAATTACTAATACCTGCCTTGACCACGTGTGAAACGCAAGCAAACCTGATGAAATAAATAGGAGACAGAGATTCATCTAGCCCTGACACCCTCTAGTGCCCTCAAAGTCTGAAGGGCAACTATCATCCTGCACAAAAGTCAGTTATTTGCATGCATGGTAGGGACTAATTTCAGTTATCCTTCTAGCCATTGCCAAAACAAAGCATGCATAATTTATATAATTATACTCCCCCTTATTTTATCATATGAAAGTTGAAACCTTGCTGATGTACATTCTGACTGGTTGAATCATGTTAACCCAGGATAATTTCATTTGATAAAGCAGCTACGAGGAGAAACTCAAATCAATCAACTGCAAAGGGCTGGTTTCATGGGACGAGGGAACTTGCAGGGGAGGCAAATGGTAGCTCATGGCTAGAGATGAGCTTGGAACCTGTGCACCTTGTTAAAATAAATGAAAAAAAGTGAGGCAGAGGAACTCCGATTAGCACAGTTTAATAGCAGTAATGGAAGCTTTACCTGTATCCAAATGTACAATAATGGTATTTATGTACCTAATATTGGGAAACTCCGTGAATTAGTGCGGGTGTAATAATAATCTTGGAGGATTTATCAAATATCAATCTTCAGTATCCCTCCCCGACAATGTTACTTCATTGTTAACTGGGAGTAGGGACACACTCTTGTTTAGGTATTGTTCACTGTTCATAAAAAGAATCGATGTTCGAGCTTTACAGTGGATAGCTAGCGGACGAGAAAACCGCCCTGGACAATGTCTACGGCTATCCCTGTTTATGGCCTGGGATCTTGGGTGTTAGGTACAAATCTTTTTTATTTTATGTTTTTTTGCGCCATGATGACAGATAATGTGGTTCTTGGTCACCCCAATTGGCGCTAGATGGGAGGAAAAGAAGACAGGTGAAGTTCACAACAGCTCTTACAAAGATTGAAATCCTATTTCAGAGGTGCAATCTTGTGTCTTGAGCTAAGTTGATAGAATCAAATTTATTCACGACTGTGTAACCACCACACAGCAGCACTTTTTTTCCACTGATACAATTGCCTGTGATCTGCACAGATCAACCAACTGCAACTCAACTTAGCATTTAGTAAAATTGCAATGTTTTGCTGGTGAATTGTGTTCTAAAGAAGTCGAGTTACCATGCCTTGAACCGAGTAAAGTTGGAGCAGTATTAGCACAAGGAAACATCATCGTACATGCATTTGACATAGTGAGACATGCTCTACCAGCCATTAACTATCAGCCTATAAAATTATAATCCCAAAGAGGAAATGATACAAAGGAATTATTTATCTTTGTTTCCTTTGTTCAATAACTGTACATAAAATCATTCTTCAAAAACCTAAAAAAGTTTAGACGGCCTGGAGCTTTGCAAGTTGAGCTTGCCGCTGTCCTAAATGGAATGCTGTAAGAATCCAAAGTAAACAGATCTGCAGCACAAAGACGATTAACAAAACCTTGCATTATTCTTGGTTGAAAAACATAATCATAACAAATGAAATGGCATTTTCAGAGCATTACTTGATGTGGTGCAGAACTACGTTGGAATTAAAAAGGTTGGATCAATAACCACCATAATAATTAATCTATAAAATTTGATGGTTATATACGTACAGGCAGAGCATAAAGAGACACAGTTGATGTCCTCCCATGAAGAGTGCTGAATAGTAGTTTGTACATTCCTGCAGCTGTAGCATCTCCAAGCCGTTGAACAATGACATCTATGCAAAACTGTGGTAAGACATAGCGCTGGTTGACATAATGCAGTAGAAGATATGCAAGCAATTATTCAAAATCTAATGGTAATATCAAACAAGAAATGCGTGAAATCCATGTTATTTGCATCAATTGCAAAGGTAAGTCTATTCATGCATGCCTAAAAGAGTCTCAAGGGATTTCATAAAAATGACATCATACATGAAACAAAATTTCTGCCAAAAGGGGAGAAAAGATTGGAGATCGATAAGTAAGCAACAACATTACTGCTTGTTAACAAAATCTGGTATTAATAGCCAAATTCAATCAGGGATACATAAAACTTACAAGTGCAGAAACATCTACTAACCTTAGCTTTGTATTTCTCTTCTTGAGTGACCACAGTAATCAGAAGTTCTTTTCCAGGCCTGGTCACTACATAAGTAACCACCTGCAAGTAAGGGTAAAACCAAACCATGAGGCCTCAAAATGAATGGGACATACTTCCAAGTGTTCTCAACAATTTAAGAGGAAAGTGCATTCACCCAAATAATACTCTAGATAATTGGATACATAAGCATTATTATATTCAAATAGAATAACTGGGAAAGGAAGAAAGAAAGAAATACAACCCACAATGCTGTTTCACTGCAGGCAAGGGACCAATGGTGACAAACCTTCCGTACAGTCTCACAGATGGCAACTGCTACCCAAGTTGGCCAAACAGCAATAGCAACCAAATTTGAGAAGGCAGCAACCGGAGCAGAGCATATTGCTGCAGTAACCCCAGCTAAAGTAAGGATGCGTCCCTGTGTTTGATTTGATAAGCGAAAGCACAACAAATTATAAACAGGAACTCTAATGATGTGAAATGCAATGAACACTGCAGTTTTGTCCCCAGAGATGCACAAACACAGAAAGTATTACTTGAAGAAATTTATCAAGCAGAATTAAGGAAAGTAATTGCAGATCCCAATGAACAGACAGTAATAACCACCAGAACCTGACATAATGAATTTCTCTGCTACACATCATGCAATTTGTTAAAGATTCAAGATTGAATTAGTGTAAAAGAATATCATTTCTAAAAACATTTTGGTACCGGAATTCTTCTACGAAGCTTCCTTCTTTACATTTTTTACAGGGACAAATTTCAGATTCAATTGCATAAAGGTACCATGCATTTTCTTTATATCCACCACATCCAAACAAACCATGAGATTATTTTATTTTATTTTATTTTCAGAAATTACCCTCTCTGAGGCTTGGGAATACAAAGATTAAAATTGCTTCAGGGGAAACTCAGTAACAACTAATCAGAGCAAGACGCCTGTTAAATTTGATCATAATTCTGCAACTGATTTCCTTAATAATGGAACTCCAGTAAGTATTATCTATTTTCTTGGTTTTACAACCAGTCAGAACATCAAAACATTGAAGAAATATATTTGGTTATTAGCTTACTGTTAAAGTAAGTTGTCCAGCAAGGATAAAAACAGCAATGAAGCTATTTATCTGGGCAAACAATTTTCTTCTTCCAAGAGAGCTTGAAACAGTCATGGCAATTACTGTTACTTTATACAAAAGAAAACAAGGATTCATTAGTGAGAGGAAATACGCATAATTCATATATAGATGAGGATAAATCATATCTAGAGCAATGGCAACAAACCAAATCATTTTATATCAATAGTCAAGCCTACAAAGTTTAAGCTCCCTAAATTTGAATTTACTTGTAGTGGAATCCCAGCTCCAATAATTACTTATTCTGGTTCATGTTACCTGTACATATTCTATGCGGGTATATAAATGTTTAAGAAATAAGTTTCAGATATCAAAAAATAAAATTAGCCAGCATATGACAGCAAAATTGGCAGATATTCTAGCTATCATAGTGGTAGTCACTTGGCATGAACTGTCATACAGTAAACCTGAGATTAAAATCCCTGTCATACCCAAGATCGGAAGGGTTAAGAGTGGAAGAGAGCGACACTTAGTTATGTTGCTAAGTTTTAAGCCATAAGGATTACAAAATAAATAAATAAAAAGCCGAAAAAAATTGATACTGTGAGATCCACTGAGTTATACGATAAGGATAAGCATCTTGTTATCTCTGACCAACTGAGAAACAGAGTGCATGTATAAAAAACACGGTCTGATCCCTTTTTTACTTTCAATCCACTCTTCCTCTTCCCTCTTGCTTTTCTCATGGTTAATAATAACAAAATCAACAAAAAGCAAGATAAATTATAGATGGTTCTCTAAATTAGTTTACTTCCTATTCAGTCAAATCATAAAATCTGGTTTGGAAAGGGTGATTTAGAAATTCAGAGTACATGAACAGGAGCAGAGTTCCATTTTACCTGAAAATAGAAGAATGACGAAATAACTGCCCTCAGCCACAGGAATAGAGATTCAACAAATAAGTTGAAGATAATACAAGCCGAAACCCATCTAAGATGACCCAAAGCTGAGGCCTCATCCTGGATGAAGGAGACTTTGGAGAAGAGACTTTGAAAGCTGGTGATGATCGTCCATCAGCCTCACTATGCTGATCAGCATCAACTTTTCTAAAAAGCAAAAGCATCCCAATAAGCTACATGAAAGCACCTGAAAAGCTCTTTCACTCTTCCAGAGATGCAAAATAATATGACCTACATGAATACAATTTTTTTTCTTGACAGGGGAGTAGCATGTAGTCTAAGAAGCTAAAAAAGTACTAGTGGATCATCCAGACTGTTCAAATGTTTTGACTAGAAGTGAAAGCTCCATAGAGAAAAGAAAAGGGTAAAAGAAATGTATCAGATACAAACAACAAGAATTTGCATTCACTCCGAAAGAACAGTTTGTACAAAACTAGGACATTGATTATCCATGAACTAAGAGACAGTAACAAGTCATCACTACTAATGGCTGACCTTATGGGAGATAATTCATGAGGAGGATGGGATACATCCTTGTCGATCCCTTTTGATGACTGTGCAGCTAGTTCCATCAACAAAGCAGCAAATAGAAGTAAAACTGCAATTGCATTGAACCAACCAATCATTTAAAACCAAATTCAAACAAACAGAAACTCAGACATTAAACAATCTCATTTTCCGAAGCATACATACAAGGACCCAACCAAGCCAATGATGCAGCAAACAACGATCCAAATAGCTGACCAAGTGTAGCACCAGCACCAATGAACCCAAACAATCTTGAACCTGACTGAATACAACCGAAATGTCAAATGCAGAATATAAAACCATGATGATTTTAAGGTCTCCACGTTGCAGCATCTAACCTCACTATCCATCACATCAATAACCCTAGCCCAAGTCGACGATATGGTAATAAGATTAAGCAGCGCAACCTTCAAAAAAAAGAAAAACAATTCCAACCATAGAAGAAGCTCAAAATGTCAAATCACAAGGCAATCAGTCAACATTTAATTTAGGAAATAACTAAAACCAATAGAAGCTTTCAAACTCATCATACCCAGAGAAACAGTCGAATTCTGACAGAAATATAAAACCATCCATGATCATCCCAACTTCCAGAATATGTACTACTGGTTCTGTCAACATCAACCTTCAAACCCTCTTTCAATTCAGTTGATATAGCAACAGTACCCTAATCATTAAAAAAAAGAGACAATTTACTCAGAAATTAAGACAAAAAAACTGGTGGTAATTAAAAATAATAATAAAAAAATACCTTTGACTTGAAGAGCGAAAACTCAGCAGAAGCAGAGGAAGAGAAAACTCAAGATATCTTTTCAGATACTGCTATACAAGTACAACCCGTCTTTGCTCAATGGATACAAAACACGCATGCTTTAGCACCTGGTGCAACGGCAAGCACCAGTTTGACTTGGGGGGGTGATGATTTAGCGGCAGTGGGTGGCGACGGTTGCTTTGTTACCTATTCCATTAGGGTCGTAGTCAGTTCAAACACATAAACCCAGTCCACTTGCAGCCATGTTGATCAAAATGACTAAGTTTCATGACTTGCTTATACTGGTGTTAGACTGGCATTCCGGGCTAGCTCTTTAAGGTGGAGCTCATCAAGCCCGAAAGCCAATACCCGCGGAAGCTTCAAGGCAGGTCGGAACGATATTGAATGGGGTTATGGTTCATTGCCCTGGCATCTGTCTTGTACGTTGGTGTTGGGCACGCTTTATTTATTTGAGTGTCCAAAAAGAGATTTGGGTGTGAAGATGCCATAGAAAGAAGAAGAGAACAAGAGAAACACTAAAAAACCTGTGTATCAAAAACAAAGCCCGGTGGTGGTGGGGGGCATGAAATCTCAAGAATTAATGATTGAAAATCAAATCCCATTTCAGTGATTTTATTATTACAATCACAATAATAATGAAAAAAAGGGGGGAAATGGTAACCAACCTTGGATTTAGAGAAATTAGGGAACGAGAAAAGGAGAGTTGATAAAGGAACAGCAATCAAGGTGAGGAATAAGGATCCGATAAAGAGAGCTAGAAGCTTCGATAAACCTAGAGAGATTGCACCTTCATCCCGCAACGGTAACACTACAAAATATGCACTCAAAATCTGCAACGAGAAACACTAAAATTAATTTATGAATTCTTGATATTGATTTAAAGAACAAAACAAAAGAAGAACAAGATTTAATTATTATCATTACGAAGAAAAAGCAGGAAGAGGAGTGAAGGAGCGGTGAGGTTTCGTGAGGTAGATGGACACGAAGGTGGAGAGGATCGCATCTAATTGAGGCCTCCACCTATCCATTACCATGTTCAGTACTGACATTTTCTTCTTCCTTTTCATTCACTTCCAAGCCTTCTCTTCTTTTTCTTCTTCTTTTTTCTCCTCTTTCCTACATTTTTCTTTCCTCCCAATTACACATCAGAGTTTTATTTTGTTTTATTCGTTTGAAAAAAGATTGGACTTTTTCAAAGGATTACGTTGCCCACACAAAATTCATGAAAAAAATCTTCAGGCATTCAGACAATCTACAACGGTAACACTAATTATCTAAAACAATAAAAAATCAAATAAAATAAAAAAGAATAAAATTATACATTTTAAACCCAAAAAATTAACGTTAAGATATCACGATTTAACACGAAATTGAATTTATGAAAACAAACTAAAAACCACAAAAATCTATCTCAACACATTAAAAAAATCTCATCGAATGAACATGTCAAAGTTTAAAAAATATAATAATCAAGATTAACATAAATATAACCCGTAAGCTATCCTTGTCTTTATCATCAATATCATGTCAAGAATTCTCCAAAATCACCACCACCATCTCTACCACCTCCAGAAGAAAGACCAGTATGTCGTGATCAAAAATATCGAAGCCGCCACCGTCACCTAAATCTCCCGGCACTAAAAACTCCAGCATTGCGGTTTCAAACATTCCACCTTGCAGTTTCACCTCTCTCTCTAATTTTAGTCGATAACTGAATCAAACAATGGTAAATTAGGGTTTAAAATAATAATGAGAGAGTAGGAGAGAGCGTTTTGAAGAGTAAAATAGAAAGACTATTTCCAGAGAGAAAATGGTATTTTCATTTATTTTTTTAGAGAGGGAGAGAGAGGAGACCGTTGTTGATGGTTGAATTCAACGGAGAAGGTAGAGCTCGGGAAATTTTTTCAAAAAAATTAAGGTTGGTTTTCTATTATGACAGCCCTTGATATTGTTTTGTCATTACGGGATTGTGGAAGCTTTGAAGAGTATGGTTTGGTTGTTTTGGAGGGTAGTTTTAGGAGAGGGAGCTCAACGGGCTAAATGCCAATGCTCATTATTTTATGGATGTAAAGGTGGTTTTTATTGTTATTATTATTAATTTGGAAAATTAAGCATTCTATAATTTGGTTGGAATTATAATTATTAGCTCGAAAAATTACACGACTAAATTAACCTTGTATATGTACTATTTTATTTGCCAGGTTCTGCTAATTTTTTAAAATATTAAAAGTGCTAATAAATTTTTAGTTGTATAATTAAATATGATTTAAAAGATTAATTTTGAAATCTTATAACCTATTTCTTTAACTATAGTTGTAAACTAAATTACGCTGGAGCTAGCCCCCGAACTAAAATAATTGATTTCATGAGTTCAAATACAAACTCGAGTACTAGTAAAAACATGACTTGGCTTGTAAAAAATCTTCAATGTCATAATTATTTTTAAAAAATTATTGAGACAAGAACATATTGAATCTGAGTCCCCTAATGACCCATGTCATGGACTCCATTGAGTTTAATAAGTTTTTATACAAATTTTTATTAATTGTATGATAAAAATATATTGTCATAAAATTGAGCACTAGCTTATAGAAATAATCATTATAAAAAGCAAACAAAAATAAATCATGTGGTTTATTTCCAAACCAATCTAATATTGAAAGGTAAAATTGAGAAACAAATTAAAAATAATTAAAGAACCAAAAACAAAAAAAAAACATGTTGGTCTAGTGGGTGAACTCGTCAAACCTATAAATCAAGTAACTGGGACTAGCACATCAAACCTGCGAACCGGGGTATGGGCTCCAATGGGATTATAATTTGTTTTTTTTTAAAAAATTATTTTTTATTTAACTATATGATAAGAAAAATAGACAATCGCAAAATCAAACATCAACCCAATACGATCGCGTGCAGGCCTACTAGTTCAGGCCTGCGCACATGGGTCCTGTAATGTTTTTTTTAAGTCAAAGATGCAGATGTACATCTCATCTGCCCCGATGCTTTAAAAATATAAAAAAAGATGAAGTGTTGTTTGAAATCCCAGAATCATGCCATTGGAGTGGCCAGAAAATCAAGGTCCATTGTTTTTTTCCTTTCAAAAACTCATTTTCAACTTTTTTTTACCAACACCTTATGAACCTTGTTAAACCTCCATGACCTATAAAAACGTAAAACATAAAATCAACTAGAAACCAAAAATCTTCTTGAGCTTAGATTTGTTTTTTTGGTGTTTTCAAGATAAGAAAACACATAATTTTAAGTCCTCTTATTATATGGAACCTTTTAACACAAACACTGAATGTTTTGGTGGCTTAAAGTTTCCCCAACAATAACTTTCTCTCTCTAAATCGGGATTTGACGATCCCCTCTGTCTCCTCTATAATAAAAGGACTAAGAAAAGAGGAAAATGAAGTTTGGTGTCAAAATATATTTTTTGAAAATTATAGGAACCGGATACCTAAATGTTTTAAAAAATGGTGGACAAAAATGAAATTCTCAAACAAATTGCATACCTGCTATTAATTTTACCCGCTTTTGTCACTTCAGTTTCCTAGCTTTCAATTCAACCCCCACCCCTAAAAAACATGCTATGGAGTTCTAATTTTGGCTCAAAATGACTCAATTGTGCAAAAGAAAAGCTTTGGGATCAAATTAAAAATTTTAAAAGATTTCACTACAGTAATCCATAGTGAAATGTGAAAGGATAAACAGGAATTAAATTGTTGTAAAAACACCACACCATTTAGATTTTCTTATAATAGATATCATAAAAATCAATTAGATGAAGTTTCTATCTTTAAACACTAATCTTCTCTTCTCTTGATTATCTAAACCTAAATTAATGAGATATGTTGAAAGCTCATAAATCATGGAAGGAGAATTCCAATTTTGGAGTTTCATTTCTTTGAGTGAGTGACCTTTTTTTAGTGACACTACGTAAAGCCTGGGAACCAGGGAGGGGCAGAAAGTAAAAGAATAATAGCTAGGTGAATTAATAGTGAAAAATGACATGTGGGAACTCCTAAAAAGCTAGGTTTTTCTATCCATTTTCATATGCACGAAGTATCTATGTTTTTTCACCTGCTTTTTTTTTTATTGAGCAATTATGATGATTTTTTGGATGTCATTGGTTAATTGGTTTTTTGTGTTTGTTGGGTGGAGCTCTCCTAGTGCAAGAAAATAGTCATCAGAAAGTGGTTCAACATCACCAAGAGAAAAAATAAAAAATTTCAAGCTGATGATGTTTACAGAGGTGGTCATTTTCTTTTCTTGGGATTTTGTTGATGGATGCATAACCACTTTGCATATGGCAACACTAAATTGACATGTTGAAAGATTGCAGCTACTCTTAGACTTGGGAGCTTATGTTTATGAGGTCATTATAAAAGATGGATCTTGTTAAAAGCATGGACTTGGGAGCTTCTGTTGTGGCAATTAAAGGCACTGTCATATTTCAAATCCATACAAAACTTGTCAAGGGCGATTTTTTCTCATTGTTATGGTTAATTGGTTATTAGAAGATTTAGGCAAACCTTGGAATGAATCCCTTAATTAATTATCAACTTTTTTTTAACATGGTCTTTATAGACTAAAATCTTTCTCATATGAGTCCTCTAACTATTATGCATTTTTCATCTTACGAACTTTTTTTATAAGAAAAACATTAATTTTACATTTATATTGGAGGATTACTTTAAATGTTAATATTAGTACTTTTGGTTACAGTTTCTTGGACGCACTCAATTTCTCCATTCATACATGCTGTTATGGAGGCTTTCATTTTTATTCTAATTTTCAAGAAAAAAATTGCTCAGCGTTTCACTATGGACTTCCACAGTAAAACACTGAGCAGTTTTAATTTATTCTTAATGATAATCAGGAGAGGCACCTAGGAGAAGAAAAGATAAAAATGAGTCCCTTGAAAAGATAAAAATGCAATGCAGGGAAATAGAAGGAGAGTGAGAAATAGATATATCTATGATTATATAATAGTTGATGAGAAAACAAGTCAAAGTCTAGAAGAAGAAAATCATCAGCAACAAGATTTAAAATGTATTCCTTGAAATTATATGGTCTTTTCACTAAAATTATACCGTCTGGATTCACAAGTTAATCTTAACAATGAGAGGCAACATAAACACCTACGAACCCATCTATATACAAATTGAATCTCTTACAATTTAAAATATCAAAACCCTAACCTTAATTCTAATCCTATATAGCAAAACAATTAGAGAGAATAGTGATTAAGAGATCAAATAATTCTGTTTGTTGTGATGCATCACTAATAAGAGAGAGAGAGAGGCAAATGTTTTTCTTTGTCCAGTGCATTCACGAGGCACATACATGTTCGGTTGACTAGAATTTCCGGTAGTGAGACAAGAAGTGCCAAAAAAAAAATGTAACATAAAGAAATTAGTGTATAAATGAGATACACATTTGTGAAACATGCCAATAAGATCATCAATGAAACGAGACTCATATTTGAGAGTTTCAGCTCTCCACGGGAGCAAAGAAACAAGTGAGGTCAACCTTCTTTGGAATTCCTCTTCAATTTACATTTTTTTCAGTTCATTAATATTCGAAAACAATTCCCAATAAATTAATGATCTCAATAAGAATATAACATCTGAATATATAACAATGTGAAAACAAAACAAGCAGATTTTAATGAATCAAGGAACAATTTCCACATCGATTTTAATGCAACCCACAACATAAAAACCAATGAAAATAACACTATATATATGTAATTCTGTCTTCTTAAGAAACATGAATCAAGGGAACAATTTCCACATCAATTTTAATGCATCGTACCATCTAATGGCTTGGATCATAAAGTGAGTCGGCACCCTTTAATTAAGGAAACAACCAGATTCTTCCCACGACATCATATGCAACATTCTAGCTATGTTCCTTGCCCTCAACTGTCGACAATACTTTTTTTCATTGTGCATTAACATAAAATTCGAGTGGTGTTTTCGTGAAGGGAAATGAAAGCAAGTGTAAAATAAAACCTCAGGATCCACTAATTCAATCACAACTCTCCTAAAGCTTTGTACAAGAGAAAACAACTAACCTTGCAAGTTGGGTGCATTTAAAGCATCATCATTGAACCAACTAAATTGGCAACGCAGTAGACCCACAAAGTGCTAGAAATAGAGTTGAATGGGGCCACTCCCAACATTGCTATTCCTTTTTTTTTTTTTACAATAAGTAATGAGATAAAAAACACATCAACACCTATACATAAAGTAAGAATGCCTTGTAAATAGAAAACAATAAAAAAGTTTAGTTTCAGGATCCTATTTGTAAATAACTACATTATGTAATCTTTTAAGGATCATTCCTATTATATTTTTATTATCTATTTAATATATTCCTATTATATTTAATTAATAGACTACATCTAATACATTTAATTTATATAATATTTTTAAATATTTGATTTTTTATTCCATTTTATATGAATAGAATTCAAATTGATATTCATTTAGAATTAATTAAAAAAACTAATTTATGATTTCTTAGAATTTAGAATGATTTACTATTATTATTGAAATAACAATAAACATAAACTAGATTTGAAGGATAAAATTAAAGACCATATAAACTTTGACAAAAGGACAGAATAAAAAAAAGAAATCCAAAGAAAAGAAACCAAATTGAAATTAGTATTATTCTTATTGAAGAAAAAAATTAAAAAACCTGTTATGATCGATAAAATTGAAAACTATAAAAACTTTGATAAAAGAGCAAAAGAAAAAAAAATAAAGAATGGAAACTAGAAGGACCGAATTGAAAAACTTACATTTAGAAATTAAAATTGAAGGATTAAATTGAAAAAAAGATAAAACTTTAATAAGGAAAAAAAGAGAAGAATGAAAAAAAATCAGAACTAAAAAGACTAAATCTAAAACACCAACAATCATAGGGATTGGAGTTGATTTTTTAGGCTAGAAGAGTATGAAGGGGCAAAATAGGAAGGGCCATGGGCGACAAACCAACCACCTTTAGATGCCATGTGCCACCAATAAAGGAAGAGAACACGAAGGAGAACCAAATGAGATGACGAAAGCTTATTTTACACTACCAGGAGATGGTGCATGCGCCGCCCAAAGTGTGGAGCGTCGTCCACGCGCCAACAACTTTTTGCATTTAAAAATCATGAATTAAATGGTAAATTACGTTACAACTATCAACCAAACCAATAATTACAAAAAAAAAAAAACAGTGAGAAAAAGACACCAAACCCTTGTTTCAATGGCATAATATTTCTGTCCTTAAAGTTATATGCGTAATCTTATTATATTCTAAAAAAGAAAAAGACAACACCCTTGCCTTACAATGCTAGTTTTTTCTTTATCCCAGGGGTATTTTGGTTCTTTTACTATTCATAAATATATTGAATAGACAGAAATACCCCCAGACAAATCCATAATGACTGATTATTGTATGAAAAGATAAAAATACCCTTGGCTTAAAGGCAAACAATATATCATTGACTAAATACATGCATACTTCAAATATATGTATTCCTATTTTTTGTTGAATATTGAATAATAGTTGAATAATGGATACCCAAATCCCGATCCGTGAATATCTATTATCATCCCTAATTTCAAGCTCAAATTAAACACCTTCCCAATTGAGCTTTAATAGGTGAGAGATTGAGCTTAATCTTAATTTGCTAATCACATGCGTTAGAAAGGGCCTAATAAATACTTTACAATAGTAGGATAGAAGCATGGACACTAATCAGACTAAGATAATGAATTCTCTGATGCATTTGCCAGAACTACATGACCAGCCATAATCAGTTAACTAAACATATTTGCGTCCGTTTCTTATTTCCTTTAATTATCAATAATTGCCCACTACCTCTGTTATTATGGATTGCGTCTGTTTCTTTTTTTTTCTTTATTTGTCGATAATTGCCCACTTTCTCTTGATTTATGAACAAGTGGTGGAACATGGGTGTTGCTTTATGTAACGGATAGTTAGTTGTTTAATCTTTCAATTTTAGTTATTTGTAATTCGGCTATTTAAAGCCTGATTCTGACTAATAGAAGCAGATTAGTTTTATGAAGTTTTTGTTCATTATTTGGAGAGATTCCAAGTGAGCTTTCAGATATTAGTGAGATTCTAATTTTCTGAGGGCTACGCTATTTGTGTCTATAGTGTCATCATTCTCATAAGCTAGAAAATAAGTGATAACCTCCTTGAGGGCATGTTAGGGTGACCATGGTCTCTCACCCTCTTAGCCAAAACTCTAGGCACTTATTTTATGATTGCACAAAGAGTCCGGTGTGATAACATGATGACTCTACTAAGGAATGAAGGTTAAATCCCATGTTTTTCTTGTTTTTAGAAATTCATTCTGGATCTTTTGATATCCTATGATGTATATATATTATGTGCCTTTTCTGTACCATTTCTTAGTCTTTAGCATGTATATGAAGTGTTGCCCCCGTTGCCCACACCTACGATCCACATTTAAAGAAATTTTGAGTTGAACACACCTTGGACCCTTATCCTAAGATTAAAAACAGGAAGGTGACACTAGAAAGTCTTAAAGCTCGCACAACCAATTCTCAACTAAATGGGAAATTTGCTCTCATATATGGACTACAAAGGGAAACCTGGTAGCTTAAGTAGAGTTTCAATTAACTTATTATGGTTGAACTTGAGCCCACAATAAGAGCCTATTATTGATGAAGAAGTTAGATTAGCTATGTCATAACCCAATGCTGGGTTATTCCTCAAAAATTAATTTTTTTTTCAAAATAAAAATAATAAAAATAATAATAAAGGCTGGTAGCATGGAGAAAGCAAACCAGGGAATCAAACTGCAATTTTGAAGGAAATTAAAGACCTAATTGTACCCCCATTATGCCCAAAAATATAGAGAAACATCAAATTTAAGGTCAAATTAAATGATTATTGGATGAATTTGCATAAAAATTAAATCCAAGGACATAATTAAATTTTTAAGAGGCCAATTTGATTTAATCATGGGCCAAATTGAATTTTAATTATGTTTAAGAATTAATTTGGATCTAATTGAAGGATTTAATTAAGTGCAGGGACTTAATTACACTTTAATGGTGCATTTAATGCAAAACTTTAATGGCTATAGGGGTGAAATTAACAAAAATCAAGGGTTAAAGTGAAAAAATTGAAACTTTAATGGTCAATTAGGGGTTCAATTAAACGAATCCAAAACTAAGGACCATACCGTAATAGGCACGTAACTTCGGGGTTCCAATTGAAGTTCATTGGGGGCTTAATTGCATTAAATCAAAAGTTTAGGGTCAATTAGGGGTTCAATTGAAAGCTAGAGGACTACATTGAAAATCAGTAAAAATCCCTAATTCAACCTAAAATGGCGTCGTATGAGTAAAAAAAAAAAGACGACCAGACGACGTGTCGTGTGGTTACTGTTCATTAGCTTCTGTATTTTTTTTTCGAAAAAGCTAGTCTGGTCAAATCCTTTGTAGGTGCATTTAATGCACCTAACATCCACCAAATTTGCCAAACCCTTGAACCAATGGTTGGAATCCTTCCCAATTGAATCAAGGGTTGCAATTTTTCCCCAGTGTAGACATAATTTCCCTCTTCTACCACCTATAAATAGAGGTCGATTTCATGGCCTGAGGGAGGAGAAAATCAGGTCCAAAGGTTGCCAAAACCAGCCATTTTCCCTTGTTTCTGCAATCTCTCTCTCTCTTTCCTCTCCCTCTCTCTCCACTGTGGCCTTTGGCCACCACCATTCCAACCACCGTCATTTCGTCACCGTCTCCACTACCAGTGGTCGGCTGAACTCCTCACTAGCGGCAAAGCATACACCGTTGATCCCTCTCTCTCTCTCCTGTAGATTTTCTTCTCCTTCTTTCTTCCTGCTCTGCCACCTGTAACCAACTCCAATCGTCGGCCTCACCACCGCATGTCGTCCTCCATGGCCAGACCACCACCGCGCCAGGTAGCTTTCTTCTCTTCCCTTTCTTCTTCTTCTTCTTCTCCACTGTAGAGGCGCATGAATTATATAATTCACGTCCACTATTCATGCAGTGGACTATATTTATTTAAAAAAAAAATCCAAAATTTTTCAAAAACAAATCATTTCAAAAAATTGTGATTTTCTCAAATATTTTTCTAGAAATTTTGCATAATATCAGGTTGTATATTTACACTGTAAAATACAAATCCGGTATTAAAATAGCCGGTTTTCTCTGAAATATTTCAAAAAAAATCAAAACATTTAAAAAAAATCTCAAAAACGTTTAAATTAATTTTCCCTTTTCAAAAAAAAATATTTTGTTTTTTTGCGTACGGCCAAATCCTAAAAAATTTTTAGGCAAATTTTCATTAAAAAATTGCATCTTTTTCATGTTTTGAAGATAAAAAAAAAAATGAATATCATAACCAGTTTATGATCATCCATTAGAGTTTGGCCAAAAAATAAAAAACCTTTTTCCAATCCTTTTTTAGGGTCCAGATGTAGACTTTAATATCTGTGGGGTGTAAAATTACATGATAAAGTACACCTTCAGTTATTAAAGATACAAGGTGTAAAAATGCGATGCTAAAATTCAGATTTTAGAACTGTTAGGATTTAACCCAATAAGGTAGAAACTTTCTCATGAAGAGAGATCTGCCTTAAACCTTAGGAAAGACCAACGAATAGAAACCCGACCTAGAAAAACAATCAAACAACAATGCAGCTTACCTTAGGTAGGGTGCACTGGGGGTAATGCCTCTTCCCCTTGCACAACCAGTTCCTTACTTAAACTCTCACTGACCATAGGTTCCTAGTGACCATAATACTAGGTGGCGCCTCCTAAACATTAATCATAATTTTAGAATTAAATCAAAAAAACCTTCCCAACACACAACACCTCACAACAAAAAGCCTTCGCCGTCGCCAGACGACGTCGCGTCGACGCTCGCGCACCCCGCAACAAGCTAGATTACCCATTCATATATAGATGAAACTTAAACCTATCCTTTGGTTACCTTTAGGACATGGGGCATACAACCATGTTTTTTCTTCTTCTTTTATGCAGTGTTAAAGTTGACAGACCATTTTTGATGTTTTCAAATAGGTTAGTGTCAGCTTCTAACAAGGCTAAACTGTTAACGGTCCTTTGTGGATTTCCTAGTTAAATATGAGACACTACAACATCGTGAGGAGAATTGTCTAAACTTGGAAAATGCATTAACTTCAACACTTAATGTTACTAGGACAACCAATGAAGTCACCAAGCTAAGGGCTATTTTGAGAGGTTAAGCATGAAAGACCAAAGTTTATTTAGTGAATGTTAGGACGTTATAGCTAATCTATTAAGGGTCGTTGTACAAGATGATGTTATCAAAACCATGGTTCTGTATTGGAAAATAAATTTGTGGTAATTTACATAGACCTAACTCCTATAATGGAGAAATATCAAGCCTTGCTAGAATTTTCAAAGTGACTATACTGAGACTATACATATATCCAAATGATGAAACACCACATCTCCTAGAAGTTCAATTAGGCTTGCAAGCTACTAAGTTAAAGGCTAACATTAGAGACAAAGCTAAGGGATGGCTTTGGTCACAATGAAAACCAAGATTTTACACACACACATATATACTCAAACTTGAAGTGCACGAGGATAGCTTTGAAACAAACAATGCTTTTTTTTTTTAATTTGAAACTCAAATTGTTAATTCCATATTATTAGTTATTTCAAAAACCATTCGAAGCTTTAAACTACATCATAACAAATGAGACTGGTATAATAATACTTAGCTTTTACATATCTTGATTGTAAGCCATTTACGGCCTATATTGCTAGCATTTTCCCTATATGGGATATAAGAGAGGAATAACATCAATGACTTTCATTGTCATCATTGGACTGACATGACCTTTGAGAAATAGAAGAGCACGTATCATGAGTTGTAAATATTGGGTTAAAATTTAAGGTCAATCATAGAGTTCGAGAATATCTTGCGATATAGGCAAGCAAATACAACATGAATTTTGTTATTTGTTGTTTTTTTTTTTTATCTTGTAGACTTTCTATTTGAAAAAGATTTTTTTGCTAATATACAAGGATATTTAACAACTAATTTTGAGAGATTTTATAATTATACAAGGACTCTTAATGGCATAAATAAAGGTTTCATTGTATGGTAGGGATTATTTAATAAAATCCTAGCTACAAAAGAAAACCTTATAGACAGCAATAAAGGGAAATCAACCTCATTATTATTTGTTCATTTTTTACAAGGATTTCCTAACATAGTTTTATTATGGGCAACTACGATCAGTAATTAAATTCAAAAGTTTTCATGCTTGAAGAGGGCATTATTTGTTATTTGTTGTCTTTTGTCTATTTGAAGAAGATTCTTGTTATAATAGGAATCCAAAGCATTATGTAGTTTTTTTTTTGTTTTTTGTTTTTTTTATGTTTTGGCCTTTTTCCTTAGTGATTGATTTTTTTATTTTTAATTTAGTCCTTCTAGTTTGTGTTAATTGGGATTTAAAGTTGATAATTTATTTTAATTTGCATTTTATTTACTTATCTTAGTATCAAAAAATACTCCAACATCAAGTTGGTACTCGATTTTGTAAGACATTGTTAAATTCTTTACTTTTCTAAAGATTGAGAGTCAAGTAAAAGGATCCCCCACACATACCTATATGATGACAAAATGATGATATATATATTAAATGTTCATAATTCTAATAAATGACAGACTTATGGAACTACCATAATTTCTAAACATGAATCTCAGTGCACTTGATTACAAGATGGATAATTTCTTTTAGAAGAATTCTATATTTTATGGGAAGAAGTTTCTGATCCAGTTACATTTCTCTAGTAGTTGCAATATAACAGTAAACACTCATTTGAAAATCTTTGCCACAGACGCTCCATAGAAATGCCCTAATCCATGTAGTTTTTTAGAGGGAAAGTTAAGGGACCTTAGAACAAAAGCTCGTTAAGTGCATTGTTTGCTTGGATAGCAATGCAAGAGATAAATTTGACTATTAACACATTAAAAGGGAATAATCCTTTTAGTCTATAAATTTAAAATACTCATCACTCAATATATTATATAGTAGACAAACAACAAATAAATAAGATTATATATATATAAAAAAATAATAAATCACAATGAAAAACTAACTTACATACACAATTAACTTTCAAACTGAAATGGGCTAGGTGTATGGGGTTGCGCTATCCAAGTTTTGGATAAGGAAATCCTTACAGACCAAACACACTCTCTTACTAGTCCCGCAAAATACGCTTTTCAAGCACATAATAGCCAAGCCCCTCCCTCTTTTCCCTAATGAATGCAGCAATTCAACAAGTTAATCTACAAAACATAAGATATTAATGATAATGTTTCCTTGTCGAGAAAAGAACACATAAAATAATCAGGAAACCTTCTTCTTTGAAGAAACCCAATTGCCATTACCCCAATCTAAGTGAACCCTTAAACTTGGAACATGGTAAGCAAATAAAAACAATATTACCAATGGGATACCCGATATATGATATTCCTGAAAATAGAACACCACCAGAAAAAAAAACAATAGATTAAACCAAATAACAAAGCTGAGCAACAAAAAACAAATCCAAAAATGCTCTTAAATTGCAGATAAAATAAAAGATTATTAGCCATAATGGATAACCAAAATCCATAAAGTAATGGTATAGCAATACCTTTTCTAACTGGCAGCAGAGATCATGATTATTAGAGGCCTCTTGACAAGATTTATGAAGATCATGCTCTAGTGCAGTGACTTTTGCACGTAAAGATGTGAACTCCTATTAAATCGAGTTGAAAAGAAGGATTAGAAATTTATTGTCAAAACATGTTGTGCTTCGAGGAAATCATTCCACAAATTGCAACGACAAAAAAAAAGCAACAATAAAATCTAACAAATTACAGGAATTTTACAAACATGAACAATTTAAAACTAAATCACCGAACTGATACCTCTAAAGATGAGCAATCACCATTTTAGAAGTGCTCTTTGGGCCAGCTATCATATGTAATGAATATATGTCATTCTAGACAAATTTATAAAGACCACATGCGTACAACTCTCAACATTAAGTTGCCGAGTAGCAGTTCAATATGAATGACAAACATTTCCAGAGTAGCAGTTCAATTTATACTTATATGTTCCAATAAAAGACAGCATGTCACTTCTCAAAAGATGAAAGCTTAAGTGGAAGCATGCAAACATGACCTATCTCAGTAAGTACCAAGTACATGTAGAGGCAAGACCAAAACATCATCTTCTAGGATTTCAACATGGATATTGGCTGGCAAATCAGGCAAGATAAATAGATTTAAAATAATGATTACATGACACAATAGTTTAACAATACATAAAAAGCCAAGAACAAAAAATTGAAACTCAGACTAAAGCAAATTCATAGTTAGTCATTTACCACATAAAAACAGGATAAAGCAAATTCACAATTCAGAGTTCCTATGAACTTGAACAAATAATATGCTAGAAAGGCTAATCATTTCTTTAGATATAACTCTGGTTAAGTCCAGTTTACTAAAGATACCCAAACAATTCAAAAAAGAAAATAAAAAAGAAAAACCCTTAACATTGTGTTTTGATCATGCAATTATCTGATAAGAGGGCCTGGTCCTTTCCTAATTAAATGATGAGAGCATGAGATAATAAAGTGCCACCTATAGAAAGATTCAGACAACACCAGCATACATCTGCATTGATGTTAAAGTGTTAGAATAGACTAATCTAAACTCTTGCTTGAGCCAATTTAAAGAAAAAAGACGTAAATCATCATTTTCCTTTTACAACCTTTTGTCACGAATAGCTTTGCTGGAAAATAGGTTGCCCGACCTTGTTTTTTGATAAAGGATGCTCAGTTGCTTTTCATGCTCCATTATACTGCAAGTTGCCAAAACCGTTTATGGAAAGGGATGGGAAATTTTGGAATCTAAAACAGATCAAGGATATTAAGGTTAAAGAAAATTAAAGCTAAACGGAGATGGATGTTCATCCAAGCATCACAATTGACCAAATGCCCATCGTAAGTCTCTCTGTTTTTCAATTCCACCAACTGCTACAATATACAACCACCATGAATTACAAGCTGCATAAAAAAAATGAAAAAGTGCGTAAAACAAAGTCTACAAAATTTGCAGAAAATTCTGGATTCATATGGTCAAATGACACGACAAGAAAAACAGACATCTCTTTCTTACCATTGGGTGGCCTTGAGCTATCTTGAGTAAAGAAAGAGGAAGCTGCAGTTAACACAAGAAAAAAAAATTAAGTTTGTCAAAGAAAACAGGAGAAAGATAGAAAGTTTTCAAATCAAAGACAGTTGAGATGGTTACCATGTTTTTTAGAGCAAAAAAGAAAAATCAAGCAACCTGCAAGAACAGCCAGGGTCAAGAACATAAAATGAATTCTGAATTCATATGGTCAAATGACATGACAAGAAAACTTTCTTACCATTGGGTGGCCTTGAGCAGTCTTGAGTAAAGAAAGAGGAAGCTGCAGTTAACACAAGAAAAAAAAATTAAGTGTGTCAAAGAAAACAAGAGAAAGATAAAAAGTTTTCAAATCAAAGACAGTTGAGATGGATACCATGTTTTTCGGAGTCAAAAAGAAAAATCAAGCAACCTGCAAGAAAAGCCAGGTTTAAGAACATAAAATGAACGCATGGAAAGGGATGGGAAATTTTGGAATCTAAAACAGATCAAGGATATTAGGGTTAAAGAAAATTAAAGCTAAACGGAGATGGATGTTCATCCAAGCATAACAATTGACCAAATGCCCATTGGAAGTCTCTCCTTTTTTCAATTCCACCAACTGTTACAGCTTACAACCACCATGAATTAACCTACAAAACATAAGATATTAATGATAATGTTTCCTTGTCGAGAAAAGAACACTTATATAATCAGCAAACCCTCTTCTTCGAACAAAACCAACTGCCATTACCCCAATCCAAGTGAACCCTCAAACTTGGAACATGGCAAGCAAACAAAAACAATATTACCAATGGGATACCCGATACATGATATTCCTGAAAGTAGAACACCACCAGAAAAAAAAACAATAGATTAAACGAAACCACAAAGTTGAGCAACAAAAAAAAATCCAAAAATGCTCTTAAACTATAGATAAAATAAAAAATTATTAGCCATAGTGGATAACCAAAATCCATAAAGTAAGGGTATAACTAAAACCATATTTTATTTTACCAAAAAAGCATGAGCCTGTTACTGAACCTCTCTCACAACCATCAACCAACTATAGTCAAAAGCAACTAGCACAGTTTAGCAACCTAGAAGTTAAACAAAGAAAATTTTGCATTACAATAAAATTTCTTATATATTTTTTTCCTTGTTAAATGATGTCCATTTCCTTTCTGGTTACAAATGGTTGATGATATCCAAAAAAATTGATCAATAAGTTGTGATTAAGTTTGTAAGAGAGCAATTAAGGCATCAGGTTACTTAAAGGAGCATTTAATGTCTTAGTTTCATTTGTTCTTTAAATGCTCCTTTAAGTAACCTTTTTCTTCATCATAACCAAATGACCATGACCACCTTGCACAAGTTCAAAGAATACTTCGCTGAAGTGCTCAGCAACTCCTTTGAAAGTACGATCTATCGATTCATTGTTTCGCTGATCTAAAACAAATATAAGTTCTAAGATTTTCTGCACACAAGCATTGAAGTAAAAAAAAACATAATCTCGTTGAAGATACATAAATCATAATCTCACGTTAAAAACAATAAGTACAACATAAGACAAGCTCACTTTAGAGTTCTCCAGTAATGACTTCAGCTAATGAGTTAGCATCATTTAGTTCCTGCCCCTTCAATATAGCTTCACCTTATAACATTTCAACTTCGCAAAGGATATTATGTCATATCGTCTAGCAGATTGGGAACACAGTATAAAAGAGAATATTTAACATAATAGTATTCTATTATGATGCACGGGTTGTTATATAGGAATAGGTAAATTACTTGCGTGATGTCACGGGTTGTTATATAGGAATGATGCAACAAGCCAAGTGAGGATTACTTGAACTAATCCAAAAAGCTGAGCAGACAAAGAACCTAGTAAAAATGGGAAAAGAAAAATCAACAGTGTTTGGGCAAAATGTGCAATGATATGGAGAACCTCTCTATTAAGATGACTTAACAATTGAAAAGGCCAAAGCACAAAACATTTAAATCAATAATCATGGTTGCTATCCAAGTACATTGGTGACTAAAAGTGATGTAACAAAATAAGCCATGAGGAATAGAAGCAAAAGAGCTTAATGGGGTTCCTAACGGTAAACAATGTTGGAACAGTATGAATGTTGCGCAGGTGTACTCACCAAAAGATCCCAAACTCATCATTTGGCCTTAACTACTCAAATGCACTCAGGTCATATATTCTCTCAAGATAAAAATTAAATAAATCAATGGTTGCATGTAGAAAGTGACTCAATGAAAATGTAAATGAACCAACACAATTGTGCAGAAACCATCCATCACAAAGGCATCTCCAATGGAAATGAATTCATCAGATAAGGCATCTATAAGGGAACCCATTCAATCCACCATGCATAATAAAGTAGAAAAACAGTCATTGCATGAATAGAATGGAAACTAGTTTTGTTAAAAATAAAGGCAGTCGCCAAATCAATCATATTCTCAACTGATTTCTCCAATAGGTCAACTTGCAGCAGCAACAATTTTTTCCTAATTGAATAATGCTCATAATGCTTACCAGCATCCATTACAGAAACGCTAATAAGAGCATCGCACAGTCATAGTATGAAGAGACATCAAAATTTAAAAACAAACTATCATTGCCAATAGAACACGTAAGAGCCTTATTGGCAGCCTAGGAAAACACGAAAATGATCTGGAAAAAAATTATAGGCAGCAGCATGTGTTAACACAAAACATGGGCATAAAGGGCAAATTATGTGAATTATGTGCATCTATTGATAAAAATAACGCTCATAATCCTTACCAGCACCCATTAAAGAAACGCTAATAAGAGCATCGCACAGTCACGGTATAAAGAGACATCCAAGGTTTAAAAACAAACTATCATTGCCAGCAAAACATATAACAGCCTTATTGGCATCCTAGGAAAGCACGAAAAAGATCTAGGAAAATATAATGGGAAGGAGCATGTGTTAAAACAAAACATAGGCATAAAGAGCAAACACGTGAACGATGTGCATACTATTGATAAAAATAATTGTGCCGACATTCTGAAAACATGAAACAACAGACAATTGAAATGCTGATTAAAATCACGCATATCAAAACAAAAGACTGCAACGCAAGCTTACCAAAGGATTTAAGGAAAACAAAAACAAAAAATCACCCAACAATTAGTGAAGAAGAGAAGAAACCAAGAAATCCACAAGAAGCTTTCTTGAATCTACAAGGAAGTAGAAGTCGACATATCCACAAGAGTAAGGAAACATGCAAAAAATCAAATTTCACTCGACAACCATCTAGCATTACGACTCGAAAAAATGGATGCCTATTCAGGTCCCCAAATCCTACACTAGGTCATACCAAAGTAGGAAATAAAATACCCAAATAATTCTTAAATAATTGTGTTCTCTAGACCATGTTTTATTATTATCTGCCATCTCAGTTATATGAATTAGATTAATGTGAGGGAAACTTTCAGCTGAAATCATAGCTTATGTAATAAAATGCAGAAACTTTTAGTTGAGGAGATACCTTACATATAGTATTCAAGAAGTCTGTTGATGACAAGATAATACAAGAGAATTTCTAAAATGCTTTCTGTTTCTTTCACTAAGAGAGTTACACACACACACACACACCAAGAATGATCAAATCCCTTAATTCTAGGATCAAATAAAAATAATCAGATCCCTTAATCCTAGGCCTAAACAATAATGAAAATCTGAGAGAAATAATCAAAGGATAAACAACTATGAAAGAAGAATAATCAACGATATAAGCATGCAGCCCATTGCAGGAGTCATATCAACATCACTAACAATTTAGCTCATGTAAATTTTTAAAAAGTATATACATTTATAGACAAGCCCTCAGGCATAAACAATGCTCCACGGGTATCCAAGAACATGTCGATCAAATAATTTAAGTTACTTACAAATATCACATCAAGGAAAAAGGCTATATGTAGGTACTTTATAGCCTTGCTTGCTTTTATAGCTGGGACTAATCGACCACAATTATCAAATTGAATCTTTTTCTCACAACTATCCATCCATGGATTCCAAAAGCAATCAATAAAGACTCACACCAAAAACTTTCAACCCAAATTTGTTGATGAAAACATCAACAATCAATTAACAAAACACGTAGAGATATATAGCACAGGTAATTACTGAGTTTTCAATCGTGTACTAGAGTAATTTTAGGAAGCTATACATGGTAAGCTAAATCTCCTTTTCTATCTACGAGAGTATATATAGCCAGTATGGTAAGCTAATTATAAACATGTATATAGTTAAGGCATCATAAACATGTATAAGGATCATCATGTAAAATAACATAAAAGATTTTTATCGTAACTATCGATAATTTTGGAGACCACACCATCAATTTATGGACACATCCAAATCTCCACAGATCATCGTTCAGGTAATAAGAAGAATAATCAACGATATAAGCATGCAGCCCATTGCAGGAGTCATATCAACATCACTAACAATTTAGCTCATGTAAATTTTTAAAAAGCTTTTACATTTATAGTCAAGCCCTCAGCCATAAACAATGCTCCACGAGTATCCAAGAACATGTCGATCAAATAATTTAAGTTACTTACAAATATCACATCAAGGAAAAAGGCTATATGTAGGTACTTTATAGCCTTGCTTGCTTTTATAGCTGGGACTAATCGACCACAATTATCAAATTGAAACTTTTTCTCACAACTATCCATCCATGGATTCCAAAAGCAATCAATAAAGAGTCACACCAAAAACTTTCAACCCAAATTTGCAGAACAAGCTAATGAAAACATCAACAATCAATTAACAAAACACGTAGAGATATATAGCACAGGCAATTACTGAGTTTTCAATCGTGCGTAGACCAAAAATCAAAACTCAAATCATTTTTTTTGTTGTATCAATACTATTTCAGTTAGAACAAGTTCGATGGAGAACTAACCTGCACAGATCCTAGGGTAAAATTAGGAGAAAACTTCAACTTCTTTATTAAAGGCACCACGTCAGAACCATGTGGATAAGTTACGCAAGGATACTTTATCCTTACCTGTTCAGTGGGATAAAAGTGGCTTGTCCTCATTTCAAAGCATTAAGGTGCCTATTTATTAGACTTGATATGTTATTATACCCAACCACCACATGAAATAAGTTGCTAAAAATACATATTGATATGAAGTGCATCATTCAAACGATAAAGTGACCATGGCAGAAGGTCAAGAGACTGCTAGTGATTATGCCAGACCGTCTAGCAAATTGGGAACACAACTCTATGAGAGAAAATATTTAACATAATACAATAGACTAGGTAAATTACCTACATGATGTCACGGGTTGTTATAAGAATGATGCAAGAAGCCAAGTGAGGAATACATGAACTAATCCAAGAAGCCAAGCAGACAAAGAACCTAGTAAAAATGGAAAAAGAAAAATCAATAGTGTTTAAGTCAAAATGTGAAACCATATGGACAAGCTTTCTATTAAGATGTCTTAACAATTGAAAAGGCTAGAGCACAAAACATTCAGATCGATAATCATGGTTTCTATCTGATTATAGTAGTGATAAAAAGTGATGTAATAAAATGAATTATGAGGAATCTACAACGAAAGTAGAAGAGTTGATATCCACAAGAGTAAGGAAAAAAGTAAAATTACAAAAAATCAAATTTCACTCGACAAGCATATAGTATTAAGACTCAAAAATATGTGTGCCTATATAGGTCCCCCAAATCCTACACTAGGTCAAATGAAAGCAGGTATAAAATCCCTTACAAATTAATTTAAGTAACAAAATATCCAAATAATTCTTAAATAATAATGTTATAATTACTTATTTGCAAATCCTTCATTTACTAGACTTTGTTTTATTATTATCTACCATGTTATTTGTATGCATTAGTTTATTGACAGTAGAGGATAAAAACCTAATGTGAGGCCCTTTCAGCTGAAATTATAGCTTAGATAATAATGTGGAAAATTTTAGTTGAGGAGATACCTTACATTTTAGCATAGCACACGTTAAATCATAGCATCATCCTGAAAGCAAAGCACATCTTAAATAAAAGCATTCAACATTCTTTATCCCCAAAAAATAATTAGCATTTTTCTCTTTGCTAGAGTTTGATACCTTGGCTTGGATATGTCCTGAAATTCTCTCTAGCAGGTCTTTCACATCAAGCTCAAGCTCAGTCTGCTTTTTTACTGCTTATGTTTGTCGTTGAAGTAAAGATAAGTAAATTATAATCTCACGTTAAAAACAATAAGTAAAACATAAGATATTTAAGCATTAAAATCCAGTACCATAGTACCTCGTCACTTGCCTCGAGTTCAGCTTGCCTTTTCTGGAGTGCCTCGTCACTTGTCTCATGTTGATCTAGTGCCTTCTTGTTCATATGGCTGAACTGCTGAAGTTGCTCATTGCACCAATGAAGCATTTTATGCAACTCTTTCACACTCCACTTATACCTATATGTTCCAATAAAAGAGAGCATGTCACTTCTCAAAAGATGAATGCTTAAGAGGAAGCATAGAAACATCACCTATCTTAGTAAGTACCGAGTACATGTGGGGGCAAGACCAAAACATCATCGTCTAGGATTTCAACAAAGATATCGGCTGGCAAATCAGATAAATAGATTTCAAACATTAATTACAAGACACAATAGTTTAACAATACATTAAAAGCCAAGAACAAAAAACTGAAGCTCAGACTAGTCATTTATCGCATGAAGAAACAATAAAGCAAATTCATAGTTCAGAGTTCTTGTGTTGTGACTTCAGCCAATAAGTCTATCCATCCTATCAGAAACACCTGGAAGAATGGTCATGAATTACAAGCTGCATAAAAAAAATGGAAAAGTTCGTAAAACAAAGTCTACAAATTTGCAGAAAATTCTGGATTCATATGGTCAAATGACACGACAAGAAAAACAGACATCTCTTTCTTACAATTGGGTGGCCTTGAGCAGTCTTGAGTAAAGAAAGAGGAAGCTGCAGTTAACACAAGAAAAAAAAATTTAAACATGCTTTAAATAATTTTATTTCATTTATTTCTTTTTCATAACTTGAAAAACAAAGGAAAAATACATGACATTAAAAAAAATATTGCCCGACAATCTGCATTTCTTTCCAAGATTGAAGGAGATGGAATCAACTTGAATGGTTTTGCTTTTAGGTAGTGTTTTTAGAAAAACTGTTGATGTACCGTTTCTTTAAAGCAATAAAAGTTCTCTCTTGGAGCTGTTAGAATTGCTTTTTAAATTGTTTTTTTATTTTAAAAAATATTAAATTGGGGTGATTTTTTAGGTATTTTGATTCATTAATGTCAAAAAATTGGAAAAAAAAGAATATTATTTTTTTATAGATTTTAAATTAAAAAAAAACACCTTGCATTACAAAACACACTTAAAATCAAACAAACCTAGATTAAAGTTTACAAGAAACTCAGTGATATGATTATCTAACACTAAAGATCATATAGATGCTCAATCAAACCTCATGATAAGGATGGATGAAATTCAATAGGTTGGACTAATCTTCAAATTATTATGCATTCGCCATTTCACTAGCTTGTTATTATGCTTGATTGAGTTCCTGATTTAATTTGAGATTTACATTGAGGCCTATGTCCTAAAGCTTTTGGCATTTCATAGACTGTTTCCTTCCAGATACGTACACTATGCAACTTAACGACCTTAGATTTTAAATTCTTTCACTTGGAAAAAGGTACATCTGAAATGGATGAAAGAATCAATCAGGGATGGATTGGTGATGATGCTTATGGGGATGATCTGCTCACCAAAACTGTATAAAAACAGATTTCCAAATTATAGAGGAGGACAGCACATGGTTTAATGCTAGAAAAGATCATTCTACTTACCTTCTGGTGTTGTCATTCAAAACAATATCGCCATGCAACTGCAAGTGCAGCCACGAACAAGACTTTAAGTATTAATTTAGAATTCATCAATGGTGATGAATCTGAAGGTGATTTGGGAGGTTTCTTTGATCTTCCTCTAATCTTGGCAGACATTTTGGACACCATTTCAGAAAGGTGACCAGTTTTTGCAGAAGCTGCAAATAGGGGGAATGAAAAAAAATAAAGATCAGGAGCCAAGCCAAAACAATTGAAAAGTGTTTGAGAGGAGGACACTGTCATTTACTAGGATTGAAAATTATCAGCCCAGAACAAATATCTTGGATACCACGCACATATTTTAATTTGTGGATATCATCATATAACTAGCATCCAGTCCAGCAACTTAAGAGTTTTGTTGATTCACCATCACCCATATTTAGATTGTAAATATTGAATTAATCCATGAGAGAGGGCCATTCATAGACCATATTCTAGTCACAACAAACACAATCCAAGAGACACGAGTTACCTTAACTTTCAAGGAATCTTTCCTCCTGTCCAACCCTTCGTCCAAGTACATTGATAAGTGACCCAAAATACAGAGCAAATACGGTGCACGTGATTGTGATGACATTTTACGGCATGCTAAAATCAGGAGTTGTCAAAGGTACAAGGAATACTTCAGTGTAAGAGAGAACAGGACTCTTTTCCTGCATCACAGATCCATAATCAATCAAATAAACTTGTGCACAAACATCTACTAACCTTAGCTTTGTATTTCTCTTCTTGAGTGACCACAGTAAACAGAAGTTCTCTTCCAGGCCTGGTCACTACATAAGTAACCACCTGCAAGTAAGGGTAAAACCAAACCGTGAGGCCTTAAAATGAATGGGACATACTTCCAAGTGTTCTCAACAATTTAAGAGGAAAGTGCATTCACCCAAATAATACTCTAGATAATTGGATACATAAGCATTATTATATTCAAATAGAATAACTGGGAAAGGAAGAAAGAAAGAAATACAACCCACAATGCTGTTTCACTGCAGGCAAGGGACCAATGGTGGCAAACCTTCCGTACAGTCTCACAGATGGCAACTGCTACCCAAGTTGGCCAAACAGCAATAGCAACCAAATTTGAGAAGGCAGCAACCGGAGCAGAGCATATTGCTGCAGTAACCCCAGCTAAAGAAAGGATGCGTCCCTGTGTTTGATTTGATAAGCGAAAGCACAACAAATTACAAACAGGAACTCTAATGATGTGAAATGCAATGAACACTGCAGTTTTGTCCCCAGAGATGCACAAACACAGAAAATATTACTTGTACATATTCTATGCGGGTATATAAATGTTTAAGAAATAAGTTTCAGATATCAAAAAATAAAATTAGCCAGCATATGACAGCAAAATTGGCAGATATTCTAGCTATCATAGTGGTAGTCACTTGGCATGAACTGTCATACAGTAAACCTGAGATTAAAATCCCTGTCATACCCAAGATCGGAAGGGTTAAGAGTGGAAGAGAGCGACACTTAGTTATGTTGCTAAGTTTTAAGCCATAAGGATTACAAAATAAATAAATAAAAAGCCGAAAAAAATTGATACTGTGAGATCCACTGAGTTATACGATAAGGATAAGCATCTTGTTATCTCTGACCAACTGAGAAACAGAGTGCATGTATAAAAAACACGGTCTGATCCCTTTTTTACTTTCAATCCACTCTTCCTCTTCCCTCTTGCTTTTCTCATGGTTAATAATAACAAAATCAACAAAAAGCAAGATAAATTATAGATAGTTCTCTAAATTAGTTTACTTCCTATTCAGTCAAATCATAAAATCTGGTTTCGAAAGGGTGATTTAGAAATTAGAGTACATGAACAGGAGCAGAGTTCCATTTTACCTGAAAATAGAAGAATGACGAAATAACTGCACTCAGCCACAGGAATAGAGACACATTCAACAAATAAGTTGAAGATAATACAAGCCGAAACCCATCTAAGATGACCCAAAGCTGAGGCCTCATCCTGGATGAAGGAGACTTTGGAGAAGAGACTTTGAAAGCTGGTGATGATCGTCCATCAGCCTCACTATGCTGATCAGCATCAACTTTTCTAAAAAGCAAAAGCATCCCAATAAGCTACATGAAAGGATCGTCCATCAGCCTCACTATGCTGATCAGCATCAACTTTTCTAAAAAGCAAAAGCATCCCAATAAGCTACATGAAAGCACCTGAAAAGCTCTTTCACTCTTCCAGAGATGCAAAATAATATGACCTACATGAATACAATTTTTTTCTTGACAGGGGAGTAGCATGTAGTCTAAGAAGCTAAAAAAGTACTAGTGGATCATCCAGACTGTTCAAATGTTTAGACTAGAAGTGAAAGCTCCATAGAGAAAAGAAAAGGGTAAAAGAAATGTATCAGATACAAACAACAAGAATTTGCATTCACTCCGAGAGAACAGTTTGTACAAAACTAGGACATTGATTATCCATGAACTAAGAGACAGTAACAAGTCATCACTACTAATGGCTGACCTTATGGGAGATAATTCATGAGGAAGATGGGATACATCCTTGTCGATCCCTTTTGATGACTGTGCAGCTAGTTCCATCAACAAAGCAGCAAATAGAAGTAAAACTGCAATTGCATTGAACCAACCAATCATTTAAAACCAAATTCAAACAAACAGAAACTCAGACAGTAAACAATCTCATTTTCCGAAGCATACATACAAGGACCCAACCAAGCCAATGATGCAGCAAACAACGATCCAAATAGCTGACCAAGTGTAGCACCAGCACCAATGAACCCAAACAATCTTGAACCTGACTGAATACAACCGAAATGTCAAATGCAGAATATGAAACCATGATGATTTTAAGGTCTCCACGTTGCAGCATCTAACCTCACTATCCATCACATCAATAACCCTAGCCCAAGTCGACGATATGGTAATAAGATTAAGCAGCGCAACCTTCAAAAAAAAGAAAAACAATTCCAACCATAGAAGAAGCTCAAAATGTCAAATCACAAGGCAATCAGTCAACATTTAATTTAGGAAATAACTAAAACCAATAGAAGCTTTCAAACTCATCATACCCAGAGAAACAGTCCAATTCTGACAGAAATATAAAACCATCCATGATCATCCCAACTTCCAGAATATGTACTACTGGTTCTGTCAACATCAACCTTCAAACCCTCTTTCAATTCAGTTGATATAGCAACAGTACCCTAATCATTAAAAAAAAGAGACAATTTACTCAGAAATTAAGACAAAAAAACTGTTGGTAATTAAAAATAATTAAAAAAAAATACCTTTGACTTGAAGTGCGAAAACTCAGCAGAAGCAGAGGAAGAGAAATGCCATAGAAAGAAGAAGAGAACAAGAGAAACACTAAAAAACCTGTGTATCAAAAACAAAGCCTGGTGGTGGTGGGGGGCATGAAATCTCAAGAATTAATGATTGAAAATCAAAACCCATTTCAGTGATTTTATTATTACAATCACAATAATAATGAAAAAAAAAAGGGGGAAATGGTAACCAACCTTGGATTTAGAGAAATTAGGGAAAGAGAAAAGGAGAGTTGATAAAGGAACAGCAATCAAGGTGAGGAATAAGGATCCGATAAAGAGAGCTGGAAGCTTCGATAAACCTAGAGAGATTGCACCTTCATCCCGCAACGGTAACACTACAAAATATGCACTCAAAATCTGGAACGAGAAACACTAAAATTAATTTATGAATTCTTGATACTGATTTAAAGAACAAAACAAAAGAAGAACAAGATTTAATTATTATCATTACGAAGAAAAAGCAGGAAGAGGAGTGAAGGAGCGGTGAGGTTTCGTGAGGTAGATGGACACGAAGGTGGAGAGGATCGCATCTAATTGAGGCCTCCACCTATCCATTACCATGTTCAGTACTGACATTTTCTTCTTCCTTTTCATTCACTTCCAAGCCTTCTCTTCTTTTTCTTCTTCTTTTTTCTCCTCTTTCCTACATTTTTCTTTCCTCCCAGTAACACATCAGAGTTTTATTTTGTTTTATTATTTTGAAAAAATATTGGACTTTTTCAAAGGATTACGTTGCCCACACAAAATTCATGAAAAAAATCTTCAGGCATTTAGACAATCTACAACGGTAACACTAATTATCTAAAACAATAAAAAAATCAAATAAAAAAAAATAATAAAATTATACATTTAAAACCCAAAAAATTAACGTTAAGATATCAAGATTTAACACGAAATTGAATTTATAAAAACAAATTAAAAACCACAAAAATCTATCTCAGCATATTAAGAAAAATCTCATCGAATGAACAAGTCAAAGTTTAAAAAATATAATAATCAAGATTAACATAAATATAACCCGTAAGCTATTCTTGTCTTTATCATCAATGCCATGTCAAGAATTCTCCTAAATCACCACCACCATCTCTACCACCTCCACAAAAAAGACCAGTATGCCGTGATCAAAAATATCGAAGCCCCCACCGTCACCTAAATCTCCCGACACTAAAAACTCCAGCATTGCGGTTTCAAACATTCCACCTTGCATTTTCACCTCTCTCTCTAATTTTAGTCGATAACTGAATCAAACAATGGTAAATTAGGATTTAAAATAATAATGAGAGAGCAGGAGAGAGCGTTTTGAAAAGTAAAATAGAAAGACTATTTCCAGAGAGAAAGTGATATTTTCATTTATTTTTTTAGAGAGGGAGAGAGAGGAGGCCGTTGTTGATGGTTGAATTCAAAGGAGAAGGTAGAGCTCGGGAAATTTTTTCAAAAAAATTAAGGTTGGTTTTCTATTATGACAGCCCTTGATATTGTTTTGTCATTACGGGATTGTGAAAGCTTTGAAGAGTATGGTTTGGTTGTTTTGGAGGGTAGTTTTAGGAGAGGGAGCTCAACGGGCTAAATGCCAATGCTCATTATTTTATGGATGTAAAGGTGGTTTTTATTGTTATTATTATTAATTTGGAAATTAAGCATTCTGTAATTTGGTTGGAATTATAATTATTAGCTCGAAAAATTACACGACTAAATTAACCTTGTATATGTACTATTTTATTTGCCGGGTTCTGCTAATTTTTTTAAATATTAAAAGTGCTAATAAATTTTTAGTTGTATAATTAAATATGATTTAAAAGATTAATTTTGAAATCTTATAACCTATGTCTTTAACTATAGTTGTAAACTAAATACGCTGGAGCTAGCCCCCGAACTAAAATAATTGATTTCATGAGTTCAAATACAAACTCGATTACTAGTAAAAACATGACTTGGCTTGTAAAAAAACTTCAATGTCATAATTATTTTTAAAAAATTATTGAGACAAGAACATATTGAATCTGAGTCCACTAATGACCCATGTCATGGACTCCATTGAGTTTAATAAGTTTTTATACAAATTTTTATTAATTGTATGATAAAAATATATTGTCATAAAATTGAGCACTAGCTTATAGAAATAATCATTATAAAAAGCAAACAAAAATAAATCATGTGGTTTATTTCCAAACCAATCTAATATTGAAGGGTAAAATTGAGAAACAAATTAAAAATAATTAAAGAACCAAAAACAAAAAAAAAACATGTTGGTCTAGTGGGTGAACTCGTCAAACCTATAAATCAAGTAACTGGGACTAGCGCATCAAACCTGCGAACCGGGGTATGAGCTCCAATGGGATTATAATTTGTTTTTTTAAAAAAATTATTTTTTATTTAACTATATGATAAAAAAAAAAAGACAATCGCAAAATCAAACATCAACTCAATACGATCGCGTGCAGGCCTACTAGTTCAGGCCTGCGCACATGGGCCTGTAATGTTTTTTTTAGTCAAAGATGCAGATGACATCTCATCTACCCCGATGCTTTAAAAATATAAAAAAAGATGAAGTGTTGTTTGAAATCCCAGAATCATGCCATTGGAGTGGCAAGAAAATCAAGGTCCATTGTTTTTTTCCTTTCAAAAACTCATTTTCAACTTTTTTTTACCAACACCTTATGAACCTTGTTAAACCTAACCATGACCTATAAAAACGTAAAAAAACTAGCCTGAAACATAAAATCAACTAGAAACCAAAAATCTTCTTGAGCTTAGATTTGTTTTTTTTGTGTTTTCAAGATAAGAAAACACATAATTTTAAGTCCTCTTATTATATGGAACCTTTTAACACAAATACTGAATGTTTTGGTGGCCTAAAGCTTCCCCAACAATAACTTTCTCTCTATAAATCGGGATTTGACGATCCCCTCTGTCTCCTCTATAATAAAAGGACTAAGAAAAGAGGAAAATGAAGTTTGGTGTCAAAATATATTTTTTGAAAATTATAGGAAACGGATACCTAAATGTTTAAACA
Source organism: Populus simonii (assembly GCA_007827005.2). Classification (NCBI taxonomy): domain Eukaryota; kingdom Viridiplantae; phylum Streptophyta; class Magnoliopsida; order Malpighiales; family Salicaceae; genus Populus; species Populus simonii. The sequence continues at coordinate 9,287,774 of CM017482.2, forward strand.
AATGGTGGACGAAAATGAAATTCTCAAACAAATTGCATACCTGCTATTAATTTTACCCGCTTTTGTCACTTCAGTTTCCTAGCTTTCAATTCAACCCCCACCCCTAAAAAACATGCTATGGAGTTCTAATTTTGGCTCAAAATGACTCAATTGTGCAAAAGAAAAGCTTTGGGATCAAATTGAAAATTTTAAAAGATTTCACTACAGTAATCCATAGTGAAATGTGAAAGGATAAACAGCAAATAAATTACTGTAAAAACACCACACCATTTAGATTTTCTTATAATAGATATCATAAAAATCAATTAGATGAAGTTTCTATCTTTAAACACTAATCTTCTCTTCTCTTGATTATCTAAACCTAAATTAATGAGATATGTTGAAAGCTCATAAATCATGGAAGGAGAATTCCAATTTTGGAGTTTGATTTCTTTGAGTGAGTGACCTTTTTTTAGTGACACTACGTAAAGCCTTGGAACCAGGGAGGGGCAGAAAGTAAAAGAATAATAGCTAGGTGAATTAATAGTGAAAAATGACATGTGGGAACTCCTAAAAAAGCTAGGTTTTTCTATTCATTTTCATATGCACGAAGTATCTATGTTTTTTCACTTGTTTTTTTTTTTTTATTGAGCAATTATGATGATTTTTTGGATATCATTGGTTAATTGGTTTTTTGTGTTTGTTGGGTGGAGCTCTCCTAGTGGAAAAAAATAATCATCAGAAAGTGGTTCAACATCACCAAGAGAAAAAATAAAAAATTTCAAGCTGATGATGTTTACAGAGGTGGTCATTTTCTTTTCTTGGGATTTTGTTGATGGATGCATAACCACTTTGCATATGGCAACACTAAATTGACATGTTGAAAGATTGCAGCTACTTTTGGACTTGGGAGCTTATGTTTATGAGGTCATTATAAAAGATGGATCTTGTTAAAAGCATGGACTTGGGAGCTTCTGTTGTGGCAATTAAAGGCACTGTCATATTTCAAATCCAAAGATAAAGGCAACACATGCAAGAAATGGTGATCATATTAACCAAGCAACATCCATGGCCAATATCATCTCTTGGAAATTGCAATAGTTTGCTCTCTTCCTCGACAAATTAAGTCAATCATGCCCAATGATTTGATTTAATTTTGAGGATTCAAAATCATGGAGTAGTGATAAAGGGTGCTAGCTTGTCCATCTTTTTAGGTTTGTGTTGTTGAAAAATATGAAATTGGAGTTGATTTTGTATTGCCCACGCATGCGAAATACCAAGTTATAGTTCCTTTATATTTTTTTTTGGCAGAGTTTAATAATAATTTGATGGCAAAGTTGTCAAATTAATATTGCAAGGGCTCTTTAATCAATAAATAAAAAATAATGGCAATTTTATAAATTCTCATATATTTTTTTGTTGATTTTGTTTTCTTGTAATATATTTAATGATACCACGAGTATACGACTTACAAGATGCGCAATCCATACAAAACTTGTCAAGGGTGATTTTTTCTCATTGTTATGGTTAATTGGTTATTAGAAGATTTAGGCAAAACTTGGAATGAATCCCTTAATTAATTATCAACAGGGTAAGATCTAAGAGTGTTAGGTCTTTCTGCAAAGATATGCCCAAGAGCCTTTGGTTCAGCTGTAACGCTTGACCCAAGAGTAATATTTATAATAGTATTAAACTTACATGACTCAAGTTTAAGTGAGTTTGGCTGCAACACCGGACCCAAGAGCCTTGAATGTGGGTTTGGCTGCAAGGTCGTGTCATAAAAGTGTGATAATTAAATAGATTAATTAAAAAAACAAAGAAAAAAAATCAACAGGAAGAAAAAAATTAATGAAGAAAAAGAAAAGAATCTAAATTAACTAAGTTAACCCTTCAAACTAAGTTAACCTGTCAAACCTGAGATTCGCGTCATGAAAGTTTGATAACTAAATAGAAAAAAAAATTAACGGGTTAACCCATCAAGCCTGGGATACGTGTCATGAAAGTTTGATAATTAAATAAAAAGAAATTTAACATTAAAAAACTAAACTAAACAAAAAAAAAATTAATTAAAAAGAAATAAAGCAAAAAACAAATTCCAGGTTAACTCATCAAACTTTAAAAAAAGCAAAAAAAAAAAATTCTGGGTTAACTCGTCAAACCAGGTTAACCCGTCAAACCCGGGATCCGTGTCATGAAAGTCTGATAACTAAAAAAAAAATTTAACATTAACAAACTAAATTAAACAAAAAAATTCATTAAAAAAAACACAAAGAAAAAAAGCAAAAAAAAACCCATAAAGGTATAAAAAGCAAAAAAAAAATAGAAAAAAAATATTAAAAAAAAAAGCTTAGCGTTTCACTGTGGACTGCACAGTGAAACACTGAACAGTTTTAGTATATGTCATTAATTAAAAAAAAGTAAAAAAAATAATTTCAGGTTAACTCGTTAAACTCGGGATCCGTATCATGAAAATCTAATAACTAAATAAAAAAATTAACATTAACAAAAAAAATTAAACAAAAAGAATTCATAAAAAAAACACAAAAAAAAGCAAAAAAAAAACCCATATAAAGGCATAAAAAACAAAAAAAAAAACACAAAAAAAAGAAAAAAAATTGCTCAGCGTTTCACTATGGACTTGCACAGTAAAACACTGAGCAGTTTTAATTTATTCTTAATGATAATCAGGAGAGGCACCTAGGAGAAGAAAAGATAAAAATGAGTCCCTTGAAAAGATAAAAATGCAATGCAGGGAAATAGAAGGAGAGTGAGAAATAGATATATCTATGATTATATAATAGTTGATGAGAAAACAAGTCAAAGTCTAGAAGAAGAAAATCATCAGCAACAAGATTTAAAATGTATTCCTTGAAATTATCTGGTCTTTTCACTAAAATTATACCGTCTGGATTCACAACATTGCTTTTTCTTTTTTTTACAATAAGTAATGAGATAAAAAACACATCAACACCCATACATAAAGTAAGAATGCCTGTAAATAGAAAACAATAAAAAAGTTTATTTTCAGGATCCTATTTGTAAATAACTACATTATGTAATCTTTTAAGGATCATTCCTATTATATTTTTATTATCTATTTAATATATTCCTATTATATTTAATTAATAGACTACATCTAATACATTTAATTTATATAATATTTTTAAATATTTGATTTTTTATTCCATTTTATATGAATAGAATTCAAATTGATATTCATTTAGAATTAATTAAAAAAACTAATTTATGATTTCTTAGAATTTAGAATGATTTACTATTATTATTGAAATAACAATAAACATAAACTAGATTTGAAGGATAAAATTAAAGACCATATAAACTTTGACAAAAGGACAGAATAAAAAAAAGAAATCCAAAGAAAAGAAACCAAATTGAAATGAAAAAAAATAAAGAATGAAAACTAGAAGGACCGAATTGAAAAACTTACATTTAGAAATTAAAATTGAAGGATTAAATTGAAAAAAGATAAAACTTTAATAAGGAAAAAAAGAGAAGAATGAAAAAAAAATCAGAACTGAAAAGACTAAATCTAAAACACCAACAACCATAGGGATTGGAGTTGATTTTTTAGGGTAGAAGAGTATGAAGGGGCAAAATAGGAAGGGCCATGGGCGACAAACCAACCACCTTTAGATGCCATGTGCCACCAATAAAGGAAGAGAACACGAAGGAGAACCAAATGAGATGACGAAAGCTTATTTTACACTACCAGGAGATGGTGCATGCGCCGCCCAAAGTGTGGAGCGTCGTCCACGCGCCAACAACTTTTTGCATTTAAAAATCATGAATTAAATGGTAAATTACGTTACAACTATCAACCAAACCAATAATTACAAAAAAAAAAAAAAAACAGTGAGAAAAAGACACCAAAACCCTTGTTTCAATGGCATAATATTTCTGTCCTTAAAGTTATATACGTAATCTTATTATATTCTAAAAAAGAAAAAGACAACACCCTTGCCTTACAATGCTAGTTTTTTCTTTATCCCAGGGGTATTTTGGTTCTTTTACTATTCATAAATATATTGAATAGACAGAAATACCCCCAGACAAATCCATAATTACTGATTATTGTATGAAAAGATAAAAATACCCTTGGCTTAAAGGCAAACAATATATCATTGACTAAATACATGCATACTTCAAATATATGTATTCCTATTTTTTGTTGAATATTGAATAATAGTTGAATAATGGATACCCAAAACCCGATCCGTGAATATCTATTATCATCCCTAATTTCAAGCTCAAATTAAACACCTTCCCAATTGAGCTTTAATAGGTGAGAGATTGAGCTTGATCTTAATTTGCTAATCACATGCGTTAGAAAGGGCCTAATAAATACTTTACAATAGTAGGATAGAAGCATGGACACTAATCAGACTAAGATAATGAATTCTCTAATGCATTTGCCAGAACTACATGACCAGCCATAATCAGTTAACTAAACATATTTGCGTCCGTTTCTTATTTCCTTTAATTATCAATAATTGCCCACTACCTCTGTTATTATGGATTGCGTCTGTTTCTTTTTTTTTCTTTATTTGTCGATAATTGCCCACTTTCTCTTGATTTATGAACAAGTGGTGGAACATGGGTGTTGCTTTATGTAACGGATAGTTAGTTGTTTAATCTTTCAATTTTAGTTATTTGTAATTCGGCTATTTAAAGCCTGATTCTGACTAATAGAAGCAGATTAGTTTTATGAAGTTTTTGTTCATTATTTGGAGAGATTCCAAGTGAGCTTTCAGATATTAGTGAGATTCTAATTTTCTGAGGGCTACGCTATTTGTGTCTATAGTGTCATCATTCTCATAAGCTAGAAAATAAGTGATAACCTCCTTGAGGGCATGTTAGGGTGACCATGGTCTCTCACCCTCTTAGCCAAAACTCTAGGCACTTATTTTATGATTGCACAAAGAGTCCGGTGTGATAACATGATGACTCTACTAAGGAATGAAGGTTAAATCCCATGTTTTTCTTGTTTTTAGAAATTCATTCTGGATCTTTTGATATCCTATGATGTATATATATTATGTGCCTTTTCTGTACCATTTCTTAGTCTTTAGCATGTATATGAAGTGTTGCCCCCGTTGCCCACACCTACGATCCACATTTAAAGAAATTTTGAGTTGAACACACCTTGGACCCTTATCCTAAGATTAAAAACAGGAAGGTGACACTAGAAAGTCTTAAAGCTCGCACAACCAATTCTCAACTAAATGGGAAATTTGCTCTCATATATGGACTACAAAGGGAAACCTGGTAGCTTAAGTAGAGTTTCAATTAACTTATTATGGTTGAACTTGAGCCCACAATAAGAGCCTATTATTGATGAAGAAGTTAGATTAGCTATGTCATAACCCAATGCTGGGTTATTCCTCAAAAATTAATTTTTTTTTCAAAATAAAAATAATAAAAATAATAATAAAGGCTGGTAGCATGGAGAAAGCAAACCAGGGAATCAAACTGCAATTTTGAAGGAAATTAAAGACCTAATTGTACCCCCATTATGCCCAAAAATATAGAGAAACATCAAATTTAAGGTCAAATTAAATGATTATTGGATGAATTTGCATAAAAATTAAATCCAAGGACATAATTAAATTTTTAAGAGGCCAATTTGATTTAATCATGGGCCAAATTGAATTTTAATTATGTTTAAGAATTAATTTGGATCTAATTGAAGGATTTAATTAAGTGCAGGGACTTAATTACACTTTAATGGTGCATTTAATGCAAAACTTTAATGGCTATAGGGGTGAAATTAACAAAAATCAAGGGTTAAAGTGAAAAAATTGAAACTTTAATGGTCAATTAGGGGTTCAATTAAACGAATCCAAAACTAAGGACCATACCGTAATAGGCACGTAACTTCGGGGTTCCAATTGAAGTTCATTGGGGGCTTAATTGCATTAAATCAAAAGTTTAGGGTCAATTAGGGGTTCAATTGAAAGCTAGAGGACTACATTGAAAATCAGTAAAAATCCCTAATTCAACCTAAAATGGCGTCGTATGAGTAAAAAAAAAAAGACGACCAGACGACGTGTCGTGTGGTTACTGTTCATTAGCTTCTGTATTTTTTTTTCGAAAAAGCTAGTCTGGTCAAATCCTTTGTAGGTGCATTTAATGCACCTAACATCCACCAAATTTGCCAAACCCTTGAACCAATGGTTGGAATCCTTCCCAATTGAATCAAGGGTTGCAATTTTTCCCCAGTGTAGACATAATTTCCCTCTTCCACCACCTATAAATAGAGGTCGATTTCATGGCCTGAGGGAGGAGAAAATCAGGTCCAAAGGTTGCCAAAACCAGCCATTTTCCCTTGTTTCTGCAATCTCTCTCTCTCTTTCCTCTCCCTCTCTCTCCACTGTGGCCTTTGGCCACCACCATTCCAACCACCGTCATTTCGTCACCGTCTCCACTACCAGTGGTCGGCTGAACTCCTCACTAGCGGCAAAGCATACACCGTTGATCCCTCTCTCTCTCTCTCTCCTGTAGATTTTCTTCTCCTTCTTTCTTCCTGCTCTGCCACCTGTAACCAACTCCAATCGTCGGCCTCACCACCGCATGTCGTCCTCCATGGCCAGACCACCACCGCGCCAGGTAGCTTTCTTCTCTTCCCTTTCTTCTTCTTCTTCTTCTCCACTGTAGAGGCGCATGAATTATATAATTCACGTCCACTATTCATGCAGTGGACTATATTTATTTAAAAAAAAAATCCAAAATTTTTCAAAAACAAATCATTTCAAAAAATTGTGATTTTCTCAAATATTTTTCTAGAAATTTTGCATAATATCAGGTTGTATATTTACACTGTAAAATACAAATCCGGTATTAAAATAGCCGGTTTTCTCTGAAATATTTCAAAAAAAATCAAAACATTTAAAAAAAATCTCAAAAACGTTTAAATTAATTTTCCCTTTTCAAAAAAAAAAATATTTTGTTTTTTTGCGTACGGCCAAATCCTAAAAAAGTTTTAGGCAAATTTTCATTAAAAAATTGCATCTTTTTCATGTTTTGAAGATAAAAAAAAAATGAATATCATAACCAGTTTATGATCATCCATTAGAGTTTGGCCAAAAAATAAAAAACCTTTTTCCAATCCTTTTTTAGGGTCCAGATGTAGACTTTAATATCTGTGGGGTGTAAAATTACATGATAAAGTACACCTTCAGTTGTTAAAGATACAAGGTGTAAAAATGCGATGCTAAAATTCAGATTTTAGAACTGTTAGGATTTAACCCAATAAGGTAGAAACTTTCTCATGAAGAGAGATCTGCCTTAAACCTTAGGAAAGACCAACGAATAGAAACCCGACCTAGAAAAACAATCAAACAACAATGCAGCTTACCTTAGGTAGGGTGCACTGGGGGTAACGCCTCTTCCCCTTGCACAACCAGTTCCTTACTTAAACTCTCACTGACCATAGGTTCCTAGTGACCATAATACTAGGTGGCGCCTCCTAAACATTAATCATAATTTTAGAATTAAATCAAAAAAACCTTCCCAACACACAACACCTCACAACAAAAAGCCTTCGCCGTCGCCAGACGACGTCGCGTCGACGCTCGCGCACCCCGCAACAAGCTAGATTACCCATTCATATATAGATGAAACTTAAACCTATCCTTTGGTTACCTTTAGGACATGGGGCATACAACCATGTTTTTTCTTCTTCTTTTATGCAGTGTTAAAGTTGACAGACCATTCTTGATGTTTTCAAATAGGTTAGTGTCAGCTTCTAACAAGGCTAAACTGTTAACGGTCCTTTGTGGATTTCCTAGTTAAATATGAGACACTACAACATCGTGAGGAGAATTGTCTAAACTTGGAAAATGCATTAACTTCAACACTTAATGTTACTAGGACAACCAATGAAGTCACCAAGCTAAGGGCTATTTTGAGAGGTTAAGCATGAAAGACCAAAGTTTATTTAGTGAATGTTAGGACGTTATAGCTAATCTATTAAGGGTCGTTGTACAAGATGATGTTATCAAAACCATGGTTCTGTATTGGAAAATAAATTTGTGGTAATTTACATAGACCTAACTCCTATAATGGAGAAATATCAAGCCTTGCTAGAATTTTCAAAGTGACTATACTGAGACTATACATATATCCAAATGATGAAACACCACATCTCCTAGAAGTTCAATTAGGCTTGCAAGCTACTAAGTTAAAGGCTAACATTAGAGACAAAGCTAAGGGATGGCTTTGGTCACAATGAAAACCAAGATTTTACACACACACATATATACTCAAACTTGAAGTGCACGAGGATAGCTTTGAAACAAACAATGCTTTTTTTTTTTAATTTGAAACTCAAATTGTTAATTCCATATTATTAGTTATTTCAAAAACCATTCGAAGCTTTAAACTACATCATAACAAATGAGACTGGTATAATAATACTTAGCTTTTACATATCTTGATTGTAAGCCATTTACGGCCTATATTGCTAGCATTTTCCCTATATGGGATATAAGAGAGGAATAACATCAATGACTTTCATTGTCATCATTGGACTGACATGACCTTTGAGAAATAGAAGAGCACGTATCATGAGTTGTAAATATTGGGTTAAAATTTAAGGTCAATCATAGAGTTCGAGAATATCTTGCGATATAGGCAAGCAAATACAACATGAATTTTGTTATTTGTTGTTTTTTTTTTTTTTATCTTGTAGACTTTCTATTTGAAAAAGATTTTTTTGCTAATATACAAGGATATTTAACAACTAATTTTGAGAGATTTTATAATTATACAAGGACTCTTAATGGCATAAATAAAGGTTTCATTGTATGGTAGGGATTATTTAATAAAATCCTAGCTACAAAAGAAAACCTTATAGACAGCAATAAAGGGAAATCAACCTCATTATTATTTGTTCATTTTTTACAAGGATTTCCTAACATAGTTTTATTATGGGCAACTACGATCAGTAATTAAATTCAAAAGTTTTCATGCTTGAAGAGGGCATTATTTGTTATTTGTTGTCTTTTGTCTATTTGAAGAAGATTCTTGTTATAATAGGAATCCAAAGCATTATGTAGTTTTTTTTTTGTTTTTTGTTTTTTTTATGTTTTGGCCTTTTTCCTTAGTGATTGATTTTTTTATTTTTAATTTAGTCCTTCTAGTTTGTGTTAATTGGGATTTAAAGTTGATAATTTATTTTAATTTGCATTTTATTTACTTATCTTAGTATCAAAAAATACTCCAACATCAAGTTGGTACTCGATTTTGTAAGACATTGTTAAATTCTTTACTTTTCTAAAGATTGAGAGTCAAGTAAAAGGATCCCCCACACATACCTATATGATGACAAAATGATGATATATATATTAAATGTTCATAATTCTAATAAATGACAGACTTATGGAACTACCATAATTTCTAAACATGAATCTCAGTGCACTTGATTACAAGATGGACAATTTCTTTTAGAAGAATTCTATATTTTATGGGAAGAAGTTTCTGATCCAGTTACATTTCTCTAGTAGTTGCAATATAACAGTAAACACTCATTTGAAAATCTTTGCCACAGACGCTCCATAGAAATGCCCTAATCCATGTAGTTTTTTAGAGGGAAAGTTAAGGGACCTTAGAACAAAAGCTCGTTAAGTGCATTGTTTGCTTGGATAGCAATGCAAGAGATAAATTTGACTATTAACACATTAAAAGGGAATAATCCTTTTAGTCTATAAATTTAAAATACTCATCACTCAATATATTATATAGTAGACAAACAACAAATAAATAAGATTATATATATATAAAAAAATAATAAATCACAATGAAAAACTAACTTACATACACAATTAACTTTCAAACTGAAATGGGCTAGGTGTATGGGGTTGCGCTATCCAAGTTTTGGATAAGGAAATCCTTACAGACCAAACACACTCTCTTACTAGTCCCGCAAAATACGCTTTTCAAGCACATAATAGCCAAGCCCCTCCCTCTTTTCCCTAATGAATGCAGCAATTCAACAAGTTAATCTACAAAACATAAGATATTAATGATAATGTTTCCTTGTCGAGAAAAGAACACATAAAATAATCAGGAAACCTTCTTCTTTGAAGAAACCCAATTGCCATTACCCCAATCTAAGTGAACCCTTAAACTTGGAACATGGTAAGCAAATAAAAACAATATTACCAATGGGATACCCGATATATGATATTCCTGAAAATAGAACACCACCAGAAAAAAAAACAATAGATTAAACCAAATAACAAAGCTGAGCAACAAAAAACAAATCCAAAAATGCTCTTAAATTGCAGATAAAATAAAAGATTATTAGCCATAATGGATAACCAAAATCCATAAAGTAATGGTATAGCAATACCTTTTCTAACTGGCAGCAGAGATCATGATTATTAGAGGCCTCTTGACAAGATTTATGAAGATCATGCTCTAGTGCAGTGACTTTTGCACGTAAAGATGTGAACTCCTATTAAATCGAGTTGAAAAGAAGAAGGATTAGAAATTTATTGTCAAAACATGTTGTGCTTCGAGGAAATCATTCCACAAATTGCAACGACAAAAAAAAAAGCAACAATAAAATCTAACAAATTACAGGAATTTTACAAACATGAACAATTTAAAACTAAATCACCGAACTGATACCTCTAAAGATGAGCAATCACCATTTTAGAAGTGCTCTTTGGGCCAACTATCATATGTAATGAATATATGTCATTCTAGACAAATTTATAAAGACCACATGCGTACAACTCTCAACATTAAGTTGCCGAGTAGCAGTTCAATATGAATGACAAACATTTCCAGAGTAGCAGTTCAATTTATACTTATATGTTCCAATAAAAGACAGCATGTCACTTCTCAAAAGATGAAAGCTTAAGTGGAAGCATGCAAACATGACCTATCTCAGTAAGTACCAAGTACATGTAAAGGCAAGACCAAAACATCATCTTCTAGGATTTCAACATGGATATTGGCTGGCAAATCAGGCAAGATAAATAGATTTAAAATAATGATTACATGACACAATAGTTTAACAATACATAAAAAGCCAAGAACAAAAAATTGAAACTCAGACTAAAGCAAATTCATAGTTAGTCATTTACCACATAAAAACAGGATAAAGCAAATTCACAATTCAGAGTTCCTATGAACTTGAACAAATAATATGCTAGAAAGGCTAATCATTTCTTTAGATATAACTCTGGTTAAGTCCAGTTTACTAAAAATACCCAAACAATTCAAAAAAGAAAATAAAAAAGAAAAACCCTTAACATTGTGTTTTGATCATGCAATTATCTGATAAGAGGGCCTGGTCCTTTCCTAATTAAATGATGAGAGCATGAGATAATAAAGTGCCACCTATAGAAAGATTCTGACAACACCAGCATACATCTGCATTGATGTTAAAGTGTTAGAATAGACTAATCTAAACTCTTGCTTGAGCCAATTTAAAGAAAAAAGACGTAAATCATCATTTTCCTTTTACAACCTTTTGTCACGAATAGCTTTGCTGGAAAATAGGTTGCCCGACCTTGTTTTTTGATAAAGGATGCTCAGTTGCTTTTCATGCTCCATTATACTGCAAGTTGCCAAAACCGTTTATGGAAAGGGATGGGAAATTTTGGAATCTAAAACAGATCAAGGATATTAAGGTTAAAGAAAATTAAAGCTAAACGGAGATGGATGTTCATCCAAGCATCACAATTGACCAAATGCCCATCGTAAGTCTCTCTGTTTTTCAATTCCACCAACTGCTACAATATACAACCACCATGAATTACAAGCTGCATAAAAAAAATGAAAAAGTGCGTAAAACAAAGTCTACAAAATTTGCAGAAAATTCTGGATTCATATGGTCAAATGACACGACAAGAAAAACAGACATCTCTTTCTTACCATTGGGTGGCCTTGAGCCGTCTTGAGTAAAGAAAGAGGAAGCTGCAGTTAACACAAGAAAAAAAAATTAAGTTTGTCAAAGAAAACAGGAGAAAGATAGAAAGTTTTCAAATCAAAGACAGTTGAGATGGTTACCATGTTTTTTAGAGCAAAAAAGAAAAATCAAGCAACCTGCAAGAACAGCCAGGGTCAAGAACATAAAATGAATTCTGAATTCATATGGTCAAATGACATGACAAGAAAACTTTCTTACCATTGGGTGGCCTTGAGCAGTCTTGAGTAAAGAAAGAGGAAGCTGCAGTTAACACAAGAAAAAAAAATTAAGTGTGTCAAAGAAAACAAGAGAAAGATAAAAAGTTTTCAAATCAAAGACAGTTGAGATGGATACCATGTTTTTCGGAGTCAAAAAGAAAAATCAAGCAACCTGCAAGAAAAGCCAGGTTTAAGAACATAAAATGAACGCATGGAAAGGGATGGGAAATTTTGGAATCGAAAACAGATCAAGGATATTAGGGTTAAAGAAAATTAAAGCTAAACGGAGATGGATGTTCATCCAAGCATAACAATTGACCAAATGCCCATTGGAAGTCTCTCCTTTTTTCAATTCCACCAACTGTTACAGCTTACAACCACCATGAATTAACCTACAAAACATAAGATATTAATGATAATGTTTCCTTGTCGAGAAAAGAACACTTATATAATCAGCAAACCCTCTTCTTCGAACAAAACCAACTGCCATTACCCCAATCCAAGTGAACCCTCAAACTTGGAACATGGCAAGCAAACAAAAACAATATTACCAATGGGATACCCGATACATGATATTCCTGAAAGTAGAACAACACCAGAAAAAAAAAACAATAGATTAAACGAAACCACAAAGTTGAGCGACAAAAAAAAAATCCAAAAATGCTCTTAAACTATAGATAAAATAAAAAATTATTAGCCATAGTGGATAACCAAAATCCATAAAGTAAGGGTATAACTAAAACCATATTTTATTTTACCAAAAAAGCATGAGCCTGTTACTGAACCTCTCTCACAACCATCAACCAACTATAGTCAAAAGCAACTAGCACAGTTTAGCAACCTAGAAGTTAAACAAAGAAAATTTTGCATTACAATAAAATTTCTTATATAATTTTTTCCTTGTTAAATGATGTCCATTTCCTTTCTAGTTACAAATGGTTGATGATATCCAAAAAAATTGATCAATAAGTTGTGATTGAGTTGGTAAGAGAGCAATTAAGGCATCATGTTATATAATATCCTTTTTTATTTCTATCTCCTCGTTTCTGAAAAAAAATAAGCACATTTCCCTCTAGATTTGCTTCGTACCTTCATTTTCACAGTAACATATTTCCCTCTAGATTTGCTTCATGATGTCCATCATCGTCACAATTATCATCTTCGTGATAAACATCTTGTCAAGATACCATAAAATTTATAGAACTGTTTCAACGGCTATCTAGATTGACCACAAATGTATGACATGAAACTTTAAAATGCACTCATATGGTTATCTCAAAATTTCAACATAAAAGACCAAAAAATATACTGATTAAACTTGGAAAACAATAAAAAGACATAGGAAGAATGTCAAGGCATTGCTTACTAGTAAGGGAAAAATGAACGATAGGAGTAAAGAAAAGAACAAATGAAACTAAGACATTAAATGCTCCTTTAAGTAACCTTTTTCTTCATCATAACCAAATGACCATGACCACCTTGCACAAGTTCAAAGAATACTTCGCTGAAGTGCTCAGCAACTCCTTTGAAAGTACGATCTATCGATTCATTGTTTCGCTGATCTAAAACAAATATAAGTTCTATGATTTTCTACACACAAGCATTGAAGTAAAAAAAAAACATAATCTCGTTGAAGTAAAGATACATAAATCATAATCTCACGTTAAAAACAATAAGTACAACATAAGACAAGCTCACTTTAGAGTTCTCCAGTTATGAATTCAGCTAATGAGTTAGCATCATTTAGTTCCTGCCCCTTCAATATTGCTTCACCATATAACATTTCAAACTTTGCAAAGGATATTATGGCTTCCAACTTTTGTTTTTGTCTTTTCAGATTAGTTGTGAAATTAGTCTCTAGAATCCATCTGAAATAAGTTGCTCGAAAGGCATACTGATATGAAGTACATCATTCAAACGATAAAGTGTCCATGGCAGAAGGTCAAGAGACTGCTAGTGATTATGCCATATCGTCTAGCAGATTGGGAACACAGTATAAGAGAGAATATTTAACATAATAGAATAGAATAGGTAAATTACTTGCGTGATGTCACGGGTTGTTATATATGAATGATGCACCAAGCCAAGTGAGGATTACTTGCACTAATCCAAAACGCCGAGCAGACAAAGAACCTAGTAAAAATGGGAAAAGAAAAATTAATAGTGTTTGGGCAAAATGTGCAACCATATGGAGAACCTCTCTATTAAGGTGACTTAACAATTGAAAAGGCCAGAGCACAAAACATTCAAATCAATAATCATGGTTGCTATCGAAGTACATTAGTGACTAAAAGTGATGTAACAAAATGAGCCATGAGGAATAGAAGCAAAAGAGCTTAATGGGGTTCCTAAAGGTAAACAATGTTGGAACAGTATGAATGTTGCGCAGGTGTACTCACCAAAAGATCCCAAACTCATCATTTGGCCTTAACTACTCAAATGCACTCAGGTCATATATTCTCTCAATATAAAAATTAAATAAATCAATGGTTGCATGTAGAAAGTGACTCAATGAAAATGTAAATGAACCAACACAATTGTGCAGAAACCATCCATCACAAAGCCATCTCCAATGGAAATGAATTCATCAGATAAAGCATCTATAAGGGAACCAATTCAATCCACCATGCATAATAAAGTAGAAAAACAGTCATTGCATGAATAGAATGAAACTAGTTTTGTTAAAAATAAAGGCAGTCGCCAAATCAATCACATTCTCAACTGATTTCTCCAATAGGTGTAGTCAACTTGCAGCAGCAACAATTTTTTCCTAATTGAATAATGCTCATAATGCTTACCAGCATCCATTACAGAAACGCTAATAAGAGCATCGCACAGTCATAGTATGAAGAGACATCAAAATTTAAAAAACAAACTATCATTGCCAAAAGAACACAAAAATGATCTGGAAAAACATTATAGGCAACAGCATATGTTAACACAAAACATGGGCATAAAGGGCAAATTATGTGAATTATGTGCATCTATTGATAAAAATAACGCTCATAATCCTTACCAGCACCCATTAAATAAACGCTAATAAGAGCATCGCACAGTCACGGTATAAAGAGACATCCAAGGTTTAAAAACAAACTATCATTGCATATAACAGCCGTATTGGCATCCTAGGAAAGCACGAAAAAGATCTAGGAAAATATAACGGGCAGGAGCATGTGTTAACACAAAACATAGGCATAAAGAGCAAACACGTGAACGATGTGCATACAATTGATAAAAATAATTGTGCCGACATTCTGAAAACATGAAACAACAGACAAAATTGAAATGCTGATTAAAATCACGCATATCAAACCAAAAGACTGCAACGCAAGCTTACCAAAGGATTTAAGGAAAACAAAAACAAAAAATCACCCAACAATTAGTGAAGAAGAGAAGAAACCTAGAAATCCACAAGAAGCGTTCTTGAATCTACAAGGAAAGTAGAAGTCGACATATCCACAACAGTAAGGAAACATGCAAAAAATCAAATTTCACTCGACAAGCATCTAGCATTACGACTCGAAAAAATGGGTGCCTATTTAGGTCCCCAAATCCTACACTAGGTCATGCCAAAGTAGGAAATAAAATACCCAAATAATTCTTAAATAATTGTGTTCTATAGACCATGTTTTATTATTATCTGTCATCTCAGCTGTATGAATTAGTTTAATGTGAGGGAAATTTTCAGCTGAAATCATAGCTTATGTAATAATATGCAGAAACTTTTAGTTGAGGAGATACCTTACATATAGTATTCAAGAAGTGTGTTGATGACAAGATAATACAAGAGAATTTCTAAAATGCTTTCTGTTTCTTTCACTAAGAGAGTTACACACACACACACACACACCAAGAATGATCAAATCCCTTAATTCTAGGGTCAAATAAACATAATCAGATCCCTTAATCCTAGGCCTAAACAATAATGAAAATCTGAGAGAGATAATCAAGGGATATACAACTATGAAAGAAGAATAATAAACGAAACAAGCATGCAGCCCATTACAAGAGTCATATCAACATCACTAACAATTTAGCTCGTGTAAATTTTTAAAAAGTATATACATTTATAGACAAGCCCTCAGGCATAAACAATGCTCCACGAGTATCCAACAACATGTCGATCAAATAATTTAAGTTATTTACAAATATCACATCAAGGAAAAAGGCTATATGTACGTACTTTATAGCCTTGCTTGCTTTTATAGCTGGGACTAATCGACCACAATTATCAAATTGAAACTTTTTCTCACAACTATCCATCCATGGATTCCAAAAGAAATCAATAAAGAGTCACACCAAAAACTTTCAACCCAAATTTGCAGAACAAGCTAATGAAAACATCAACAATCAATTAACAAAACACGTAGAGATATATAGCACAGGTAATTACTGAGTTTTCAATCGTGTACTAGAGTGATCTTGGGAAGCTATACATGGTAAGCTAAATCTCCTTTTCTATCTACGAGAGTATATATAGCCAGTATGGTAAGCTAATTATAAACATGTATATAGTTAAGGCATCATAAACATGTATAAGGATCATCATGTAAAATAACATAAAAGATTTTTATCGTAACTATCCATAATTTTGCAGACCACACCATCAATTTATGGACACATCCAAATCTCCACAGATCACGGTTTAGGTAAATACTTAGAAGAATAAGACGAATAATCAACGATATAAGCATGCAGCCCATTGCAGGAGTCATATCAACATCACTAACAATTTAGCTCATGTAAATTTTTAAAAAGCATATACATTTATAGACAGGCCCTCAGGCATAAACAATGCTCCACGAGTATCCAACAACATGTCGATCAAATAATTTAAGTTACTTACAAATATCACATCAAGGAAAAAGGCTATATGTAGGTACTTTATAGCCTTGCTTGCTTTTATAGCTGGGACTAATCGACCACAATTATCAAGTTGAAATTTTTTTTCACAACTATCCATCCATGGATTCCAAAAGCAATCAATAAAGACTCACACCAAAAACTTTCAACCCAAATTTGCAGAACAAGCTAATGAAAACATCAACAATCAATTAACAAAACACGTAGAGATATATAGCACAGGTAATTACTGAGTTTTCAATCGTGCGTAGACCAAAAATCAAAACTCAAATCAAAGTTTTTGCTGTAGCAATACTATTTCAGTTAGAACAAGCTCGATTGAGAACTAACCTGCACGGATCCTAGGGTAAAATTAGGAGAAAACTTCAACTTCTTTATTAAAGGCACCACGTCAGAACCATGTGGATAAGTTACGCAAGGATACTTTATCCTTACCTGTTCAGTGGGATAAAAGTGGCTTGTCCTCATTTCAAAGCATTAAGGTGCCTAATTATTAGACTTGATATGTTATTATACCCAACCACCACATGAAATAAGTTGCTCAAAATACATATTGATATGAAGTGCATCATTCAAACGATAAAGTGACCATGGCAGAAGGTCAAGAGACTGCTAGTGATTATGCCGGACCGTCTAGCAAATTGGGAACACAACTCTATGAGAGAAAATATTTAACATAATACAATAGACTAGGTAAATTACCTACGTGATGTCACGGGTTGTTATAATAATGATGCAAGAAGCCAAGTGAGGAATACCTGAACTAATCCAAGAAGCCAAGCAGACAAAGAACCTAGTAAAAATGGAAAAAGAAAAATCAATAGTGTTTTAAGTCAAAATGTGAAACCATATGGAGAAGCTTTCTATTAATAATTCTTAACAATTGAAAAGGCTAGAGCACAAAACATTCAGATCGATAATCATGGTTGCTATCTGATTATAGTAGTGATAAAAAGTGATGTAATAAAATGAATTATGAGGAATCTACAACGAAAGTAGAAGAGTTGATACCCACAAGAGTAAGGATAAAAGTAAAATTACAAAAAATCAAATTTCACTCGACAAGCATATAGTATTAAGACTCAAAAATATGTGTGCCTATATAGGTCCCTCAAATCCTACACTAGGTCAAATGAAAGCAGGTATAAAATCCCTTACAAATTAATTTAAGTAACAAAATATCCAAATAATTCTTAAATAATAATGTTATAATTACTTATTTGCAAATCCTTCATGTACTAGACTGTGTTTTATTATTATCTACCTTGTTATTTTTATGCATTAGTTTATTGACAGTAGAGGATAAAAACCTAATGTGAGGCCCTTTCAGCTGAAATTATAGCTTAGATAATAATGTGGAAAATTTTAGTTGAGGAGATACCTTACATTTTAGCATAGCACAAGTTAAATCATAGGATCATCCTGAAAGCAAAGCACATGTTAAATAAAAGCATTCAACATTCTTTATCCCCAAAAAATAATTAGCATTTTCCTCTTTGCTAGAGTTTGATACCTTGGCTTGGATATGTCCTGAAATTCTCTCTAGCAGGTCTTTCACATCAAGCTCAAGCTCAGTCTGCTTTTTTACTGCTTATGTTTGTCGTTGAAGTAAAGATAAGTAAATTATAATCTCACGTTAAAAACAATAAGTAAAACATAAGATATTTAAGCATTAAAATCCAGTACCATAGTACCTCGTCGCTTGCCTCGAGTTCAGCTTGCCTTTTCTGGAGTGCCTCGTCACTTGCCTCATGTTGATCTAGTGCCTTCTTGTTCATATGGCTGAACTGCTGAAGTTGCTCACTGCACCAATGAAGCATTTTATGCAACTCTTTCACACTCCACTTATACCTATATGTTCCAATAAAAGAGAGCATGTCACTTCTCAAAAGATGAATGCTTAAGAGGAAGCATAGAAACATCACCTATCTCAGTAAGTACCGAGTACATGTGGGGGCAAGACCAAAAACATCATCGTCTAGGATTTCAGTAAAGATATCGGCTGGCAAATCAGATAAATAGATTTCAAACATTAATTACAAGACACAATAGTTTAACAATAAATTAAAAGCCAAGAACAAAAAACTGAAGCTCAGACTAGTCATTTATCGCATGAAGAAACAGTAAAGCAAATTCACAGTTCAGAGTTCTTGTGTTGTGACTTGAGCCAATAAGTCTATCCATCCTATCAGAAACACCTGGAAGAATGGCCATGAATTACAAGATGCATAAAAAAAATGGAAAAGTTCGTACAACAAAGTCTACAAATTTGCAGAAAAATCTGGATTCATATGATCAAATGACACGACAAGAAAAACAGACATCGCTTTCTTACCATTGGGTGGCCTTGAGCAGTCTTGAGTAAAGAAAGAGGAAGTTGCATTTAACACAAGAAAAAAAAATTAAACATGCTTTAAATAATTTTATTTCATTTATTTCTTTTTCATAACTTGAAAAACAAAGGAAAAATACATGACATTCAAAAAAAATATTGCCCGACAATCTGTATTTCTTTCCAAGATTGAAGGAGATGGAATCAACTTTAATGGTTTTGCTTTTAGGTAGTGTTTTTAGAAAAACTGTTGATGTATCGTTTCTTTAAATCAATAAAAGTTCTCTTTTGGAGCTGTTAGAATTGCTTTTTAAATTGTTTTTTTATTTTAAAAAATATTAAATTGAGGTGATTTTTTAGGTATTTTGATTCATTAATGTCAAAAATTTGAAAAAAAAAAAGAACATTATTTTTTATAGATTTTAAATTAAAAAACACACCTTGCATTACAAAACACACTTAAAATCAAACAAACCTAGATTAAAGTTTACAAGAAACTCAGTGATATGATTATCTAACACTAAAGATCATATAGATGCTCAATCAAACCTCATGATAAGGATGGATGAAATTCAATAGGTTGGATTAATCTTCAAATTATTATGCATTCGCCATTTCACTAGCTTGTTATTATGCTTGATTGAGTTCCTGATTTAATTTGAGATTTACATTGAGGCCTATGTGCTAAAGCTTTTGGCATTTCATAGACTGTTTCCTTCCAGATACGTACACTATGCAACTTAACGACCTTAGTTTTTAAATTCTTTCACTTGGAAAAAGGTACATCTGAAATGGATGAAAGAATCAATCAGGGATGGATTGGTGATGATGCTTATGGGGATGATCTGCTCACCAAAACTGTATAAAAACAGATTTCCAAATTATAGAGGAGGACAGCACGTGGTTTAATGCTAGAAAAGATCATTCTACTTACCTTCCGTTGTTGTCATTCAAAACAATATCGCCATACAACTGCAAGTGCAGCCACGAACAAGACTTTAAGTATTAATTTAGAATTCATCAATGGTGATGAATCTGAAGGTGATTTGGGAGGTTCCTTTGATCTTCCTCTAATCTTGGCAGACATTTTGGACACCATTTCAGAAAGGTGACCAGTTTTTGCAGAAGCTGCAAATAGGGGGAATGAAAAAAAAAAAGATCAGGAGCCAAGCCAAAACAATTGAAAATTGTTTGAGAGGAGGACACTGTCATTTACTAGGATTGAAAATGATCAGCCCAGAACAAATGTCTTGGATACCACGCACATATTTTAATTTGTGGATATCATCAAATAACTAGCATCCAATCTAGCAACTTAAGAGTTTTGTTGATTCACCATCACCCATATTTAGATTGTAAAAATTGAATTAATCCATGAGAGAGGGCCATTCATAGACCATATTCTAGTCACAACAAACACAATCCAAGAGACACGAGTTACCTTAGCTTTCAAGGAATCTTTCCCCCTCTCCAACCCTTCGTCCAAGTACATTGATAAGTGACCCAAAATACAGAGCAAATACGGTGCACGTGATTGTGATGACATTTTACGGCATGCTAAAATCAGGAGTTGTCAAAGGTATAAGTAAACTTTAGTGTAAGAGAGAACAGGACTCTTTTCCTGCATCACAGATCCATAATCAATCAAATAAACTTGTGCAGAAACATCTACTAACCTTAGCTTTGTATTTCTCTTCTTGAGTGACCACAGTAAACAGAAGTTCTCTTCCGGGCCTGGTCACTACATAAGTAACCACCTACAAGTAAGGGTAAAACCAAACCGTGAGGCCTCAAAATGAATGGGACATACTTCCAAGTGTTCTCAACAATTTAAGAGGAAAGTGCATTCACCCAAATAATACTCTAGATAATTGGATATATAAGCATTATTATATTCAAATAGAATAACTGGGAAAGGAAGAAAGAAAGAAATACAACCCACAATGCTGTTTCACTGCAGGCAAGGGACCAATGGTGACAAACCTTCCGTACAGTCTCACAGATGGCAACTGCTACCCAAGTTGGCCAAACAGCAATAGCAACCAAATTTGAGAAGGCAGCAACCGAAGCAGAGCTTATTGCTGCAGTAACCCCAGCTAAAGTAAGGATGCGTCCCTGTGTTTGATTTGATAAGCGAAAGCACAACAAATTATAAACAGGAACTCTAATGATGTGAAATGCAATGAACACTGCAGTTTTGTCCCCAGAGATGCACAGACACAGAAAATATTACTTGAAGAAATTTATCAAGCAGAATTAAGTAAAGTAATTGCAGATCCCAATGAACAGACAGTAATAACCACCAGAACCTGACATAATGAATTTCTCTGCTACACATCATGCAATTTGTTAAAGATTCAAGATTGAATTAGTGTAAAAGAATATCATTTCTAAAAACATTTTGGTACCGGAATTCTTCTACAAAGCTTCCTTCTTTACATTTTTTACGGGGACAAATTTCATATTCAATTGCATAAAGGTACCATGCATTTTCTTTATATCCACCACATCCAAACAAACCATGAGATTATTTTATTTTCAGAAATTACCCTCTCTGAGGCTTGGGAATACAAAGATTAAAATTGCTTCAGGGGAAACTCAGTAACAACTAATCAGAGCAAGACGCCTGTTAAATTTTATCATAATTCTGCAACTGATTTCCTTAATAATGGAACTCTAGTAAGTATTATCTATTTTCTTGGTTTTACAACCAGTCAGAACATCAAAACATTGAAGAAATATATTTGGTTATTAGCTTACTGTTAAAGTAAGTTGTCCAGCAAGGATAAAAACAGCAATGGAGCTATTCATCTGGGCAAACAATTTTCTTCTTCCAAGAGAGCTTGAAACAGTCATGGCAATTACTGTTACTTTATACAAAAGAAAACAAGGATTCATTAGTGAGAGGAAATACGCATAATTCATATATAGATGAGGATAAATCACATCTAGAGCAATGGCAACAAACCAAATCATTTTATATCAATAGTCAAGCCTACAAAGTTTAAGCTCCCTAAATTTGAATTTACTTGTAGTGGAATCCCAGCTCCAATAATTACTTATTCTGGTTCATGTTACTTGTACATATTCTATGCGGGTATATAAATGTTTAAGAAATAAGTTTCAGATATCAAAAAATAAAATTAGCCAGCATATGACAGCAAAATTGGCAGATATTCCGCCTATCATAGTGGTAGTCACGTGGCATGAACCGTCATACAGTAAACCTGAGATTAAAATCCCGGTCATACTCAAGATCGGAAGGGTTAAGAGTGGAAGAGAGCGACACTTAGTTATGTTGCTAAGTTTTAAGCCATAAGGATTACAAAATAAATAAATAAAAAGCCGAAAAAAATTGATACTGTGAGATCCACTGAGTTATACGATAAGGATAAGCATCTTGTTATCTCTGACCAACTGAGAAACAGAGTGCATGTATAAAAAACACGGTCTGATCCCTTTTTTACTTTCAATCCACTCTTCCTCTTCCCTCTTGCTTTTCTCATGGTTAATAATAACAAAATCAACAAAAAGCAAGATAAATTATAGATGGTTCTCTAAATTAGTTTACTTCCTATTCAGTCAAATCATAAAATCTGGTTTGGAAAGGGTGATTTAGAAATTCAGAGTACATGAACAGGAGCAGAGTTCCATTTTACCTGAAAATAGAAGAATGACGAAATAACTGCACTCAGCCACAGGAATAGAGACACATTCAACAAATAAGTTGAAGATAATACAAGCCGAAACCCATCTAAGATGACCCAAAGCTGAGGCTTCATCCTGGATGAAGGAGACTTTGGAGAAGAGACTTTGAAAGCTGGTGATGATCGTCCATCAGCCTCACTATGCTGATCAGCATCAACTTTTCTAAAAAGCAAAAGCATCCCAATAAGCTACATGAAAGCACCTGAAAAGCTCTTTCACTCTTCCAGATATGCAAAATAATATGACCTACATGAATACAATTTTTTTTCTTGACGTGGGAGTAGCATGTAGTCTAAGAAGCTAAAAAAGTACTAGTGGATCATCCAGACTGTTCAAATGTTTTGACTAGAAGTGAAAGCTCCATAGAGAAAAGAAAAGGGTAAAAGAAATGTATCAGATACAAACAACAAGAATTTGCATTCACTCCGAAAGAACAGTTTGTACAAAACTAGGACATTGATTATCCATGAACTAAGAGACAGTAACAAGTCATCACTACTAATGGCTGACCTTAGGGGAGATAATTCATGAGGAAGATGGGATACATCCTTGTCGATCCCTTTTGATGACTGTGCAGCTAGTTCCATCAACAAAGCAGCAAATAGAAGTAAAACTGCAATTGCATTGAACCAACCAATCATTTAAAACCAAATTCAAACAAACAGAAACTCAGACATTAAACAATCTCATTTTCCGAAGCATACATACAAGGACCCAACCAAGCCAATGATGCAGCAAACAACGATCCAAATAGCTGACCAAGTGTAGCACCAGCACCAATGAACCCAAACAATCTTGAACCTGACTGAATACAACCGAAATGTCAAATGCAGAATATAAAACCATGATGATTTTAAGGTCTCCACGTTGCAGCATCTAACCTCACTATCCATCACATCAATAACCCTAGCCCAAGTCGACGATATGGTAATAACATTAAGCAGCGCAACCTTCAAAAAAAAGAAAAACAATTCCAACCATAGAAGAAGCTCAAAATGTCAAATCACAAGGCAATCAGTCAACATTTAATTTAGGAAATAACTAAAACCAATAGAAGCTTTCAAACTCATCATACCCAGAGAAACAGTCCAATTCTGACAGAAATATAAAACCATCCATGATCATCCCAACTTCCAGAATATGTACTACTGGTTCTGTCAACATCAACCTTCACCTCTTTCAATTCAGTTGATATAGCAACAGTACCCTAATCATTAAAAAAAAGAGACAATTTACTCAGAAATTAAGACAAAAAAACTGTTGGTAATTAAAAATAATTAAAAAAAAATACCTATGACTTGAAGAGCGAAAACTCAGCAGAAGCAGAGGAAGAGAAAACTCAAGATATCTTTTCAGATACTGCTATACAAGTACAACCCGTCTTTGCTCAATGGATACAAAACACGCATGCTTTAGCACCTGGTGCAACGGCAAGCACCAGTTTGACTTGGGGGGGTGATGATTTAGTGGCAGTGGGTGGCGACGGTTGCTTTGTTACCTATTCCATTAGGGTCGTAGTCAGTTCAAACACATAAACCCAGTCCACTTGCAGCCATGTTGATCAAAATGACTAAGTTTCATGACTTGCTTATACTGGTGTTAGACTGGCATTCCGGGCTAGCTCTTTAAGGTGGAGCTCATCAAGCCCGAAATCCAATACCCGCGGAAGCTTCAAGGCAGGTCGGAACCATATTGAATGGGGTTATGGTTCATTGCCCTGGCATCTGTCTTGTACGTTGGTGTTGGGCACGCTTTATTTATTTGAGTGTCCAAAAAGAGATTTGGGTGTGAAGATGCCATAGAAAGAAGAAGAGAACAAGAGAAACACTAAAAAACCTGTGTATCAAAAACAAAGCCCGGTGGTGGTGGGGGGCATGAAATCTCAAGAATAAATGATTGAAAATCAAAACCCATTTCAGTGATTTTATTATTACAATCACAATAATAATGAAAAAAAAAGGGGAAATGGTAACCAACCTTGGATTTAGAGAAATTAGGGAACGAGAAAAGGAGAGTTGATAAAGGAACAGCAATCAAGGTGAGGAATAAGGATCCGATAAAGAGAGCTGGAAGCTTCGATAAACCTAGAGAGATTGCACCTTCATCCCGCAACGGTAACACTACAAAATATGCACTCAAAATCTGCAACGAGAAACACTAAAATTAATTTATGAATTCTTGATATTGATTTAAAGAACAAAACAAAAGAAGAACAAGATTTAATTATTATCATTACGAAGAAAAAGCAGGAAGAGGAGTGAAGGAGCGGTGAGGTTTCGTGAGGTAGATGGACACGAAGGTGGAGAGGATCGCATCTAATTGAGGCCTCCACCTATCCATTACCATGTTCAGTACTGACATTTTCTTCTTCCTTTTCATTCACTTCCAAGCCTTCTCTTCTTTTTCTTCTTCTTTTTTCTCCTCTTTCCTACATTTTTCTTTCCTCCCAGTAACACATCAGAGTTTTATTTTGTTTTATTCTTTTGAAAAAAGATTGGACTTTTTCAAAGGATTACGTTGCCCACACAAAATTCATGAAAAAAATCTTCAGGCATTCAGACAATCTACAACGGTAACACTAATTATCTAAAACAATAAAAAAATAAAATAAAATAAAATTATACATTTAAAACCCAAAAAATTAACGTTAAGATATCAAGATTTAACACGAAATTGAATTTATAAAAACAAATTAAAAACCACAAAAATCTATCTCAGCATATTAAAAAAAATCTCATCGAATGAACAAGTCAAAGTTTAAAAAATATAATAATCAAGATTAACATAAATATAACCCGTAAGCTATTCTTGTCTTTATCATCAATGCCATGTCAAGAATTCTCCTAAATCACCACCACCATCTCTACCACCTCCACAAAAAAAACCAGTACGCCGTGATCAAAAATATCGAAGCCGCCATCGTCACCTAAATCTCCCGGCACTAAAAACTCTAGCATTGCGGTTTCAAACATTCCACCTTGCATTTTCACCTCTCTCTCTCTAATATAGAGAGCAAGAGAGAGCGTTTTGAAGAGTAAAATAGAAAGACTATTTCCAGAGAGAAAGTAGTATTTTCATTTATTTTTTTGGAGAGGGAGAGAGAGGAGGTCGTTGTTGATGGTTGAATTCAACGGAGAAGGTAGAGCTCGGGAAATTTTTTCAAAAAAATTAAGGTTGGTTTTCTATTATGACAGCCCTTGATATTGTTTTGTCATTATGGGATTGTGAAAGCTTTGAAGAGTATGGTTTGGTTGTTTTGGAGGGTAGTTTTAGGAGAGGGAGCTCAACGGGCTAAATGCCAATGCTCATTATTTTATGGATGTAAAGGTGGTTTTTATTGTTATTATTATTAATTTGGAAATTAAGCATTCTGTAATTTGGTTGGAATTATAATTATTAGCTCGAAAAATTACACGACTAAATTAACCTTGTATATGTACTATTTTATTTGCCGGGTTCTGCTAATTTTTTTAAATATTAAAAGTGCTAATAAATTTTTAGTTGTATAATTAAATATGATTTAAAAGATTAATTTTGAAATCTTATAACCTATTTCTTTAACTATAGTTGTAAACTAAATTACGCTGGAGGTAGCCCCCGAACTAAAATAATTGATTTCATGAGTTCAAATACAAACTCGATTACTAGTAAAAACATGACTTGGCTTGTAAAAAAACTTCAATGTCATAATTATTTTTAAAAAATTATTGAGACAAGAACATATTGAATCTGAGTCCCCTAATGACCCATGTCATGGACTCCATTGAGTTTAATAAGTTTTTATACAAATTTTTATTAATTGTATTATAAAAATATATTGTCATAAAATTGAGCACTAGCTTATAGAAATAATCATTATAAAAAGCAAACAAAAATAAATCATGTGGTTTATTTCCAAACCAATCTAATATTGAAGGGTAAAATTGAGAAACAAATTAAAAATAATTAAAGAACCAAAAACAAAAAAAAAACATGTTGGTCTAGTGGGTGAACTCGTCAAACCTATAAATCAAGTAACTGGGACTAGCACATCAAACCTGCGAACCGGGGTATGGGCTCCAATGGGATTATAATTTGTTTTTTTTTAAAAAATTATTTTTTATTTAACTATATGATAAGAAAAATAGACAATCGCAAAATCAAACATCAACCCAATACGATCGCGTTCAGGCCTACTAGTTCAGGCCTGTGCACATGGGCCTGTAATGTTTTTTTTAAGTCAAAGATGCAGATGTCATCTCATCTGCCCCGATGCTTTAAAAATATAAAAAAAGATGAAGTGTTGTTTGAAATCCCAGAATCATGCCATTGGAGTGGCCAGAAAATCAAGGTCCATTGTCTTTTTCCTTTCAAAAACTCATTTTCAACTTTTTTTTACCAACACCTTATGAACCTTGTTAAACCTAACCATGACCTATAAAAACGTAAAAAAACTAGCCTGAAACATAAAATCAACTAGAAACCAAAAATCTTCTTGAGCTTAGATTTGTTTTTTTGGTGTTTTCAAGATAAGAAAACACATAATTTTAAGTCCTCTTATTATATGGAACCTTTTAACACAAACACTGAATGTTTTGGTGGCCTAAAGCTTCCCCAACAATAACTTTCTCTCTCTAAATCGGGATTTGACGATCCCCTCTGTCTCCTCTATAATAAAAGGACTAAGAAAAGAGGAAAATGAAGTTTGGTGTCAAAATATTTTTTTTGAAAATTATAGGAACCGGATACCTAAATGTTTTAAAAAATGGTGGACGAAAATGAAATTCTCAAACAAATTGCATACCTGCTATTAATTTTACCCGCTTTTGTCACTTCAGTTTCCTAGCTTTCAATTCAACCCCCACCCCTAAAAAACATGCTATGGAGTTCTAATTTTGGCTCAAAATGACTCAATTGTGCAAAAGAAAAGCTTTGGGATCAAATTGAAAATTTTAAAAGATTTCACTAGTGAAATGTGAAAGGATAAACAGCAAATAAATTGCTGTAAAAACGCCACACCATTTAGATTTTCTTATAATAGATATCATAAAAATCAATTAGATGAAGTTTCTATCTTTAAACACTAATCTTCTCTTCTCTTGATTATCTAAACCTAAATTAATGAGATATGTTGAAAGCTCATAAATCATAGAAGGAGAATTCCAATTTTGGAGTTTTATTTCTTTGAGTGATGACCTTTTTTTAGTGACACTACGTAAAGCCTTGAAACCAGGGAGGGGCAGAAAGTAAAAGAATAATAGCTAGGTGAATTAATAGTGAAAAATGACATGTGGGAACTCCTAAAAAAGCTAGGTTTTTCTATTCATTTTCATATGCACTAAGTATCTATGTTTTTTCACTTTTTTTTTTTTATTGAGCAATTATGATGATTTTTTGGATGTCATTGGTTAATTGGTTTTTTGTGTTTGTTGGGTGGAGCTCTCCTAGTTGAAGAAAATAGTCATCAGAAAGTGGTTCAACATCACCAAGAGAAAAAATAAAAAATTTCAAGCTGATGATATAATATACATAATGGTTAATTGGTTTTTTGTGTTTGTTGGTCATTTTCTTTTCTTGGGATTTTGTTGATGGATGCATAACCACTTTGCATATGGCAACACTAAATTGACATGTTGAAAGATTGCAGCTACTCTTGGACTTAGGAGCTTATGTTTATGAGGTCATTATAAAAGATGGATCTTGTTAAAAGCATGGACTTGGGAGCTTCTGTTGTGGCAATTAAAGGCACTGTCATATTTCAAATCCATACAAAACTTGTCAAGGGCGATTTTTTCTCATTGTTATGGTTAATTGGTTATTAGAAGATTTAGGCAAACCTTGGAATGAATCCCTTAATTAATTATCAACTTTTTTTTAACATGGTCTTTATAGACTAAAATCTTTCTCATGTGAGTCCTCTAACTATTATGCATTTTTCATCTTACGAACTTTTTTTATAAGAAAAACATTAATTTTACATTTATATTGGAGGATTACTTTAAATGTTAATATTAGTACTTTTGGTTACAGTTTCTTGGACGCACTCAATTTCTCCATTCATACATGCTGTTATGGAGGCTTTCATTTTTATTCTAATTTTCAAGAGAAAAAATTGCTCAGCGTTTCACTATGGACTTCCACAGTAAAACACTGAGCAGTTTTAATTTATTCTTAATGATAATCAGGAGAGGCACCTAGGAGAAGAAAAGATAAAAAAGAGTCCCTTGAAAAGATAAAAATGCAATGCAGGGAAATAGAAGGAGAGTGAGAAATAGATATATCTATGATTATATAATAGTTGATGAGAAAACAAGTCAAAGTCTAGAAGAAGAAAATCATCAGCAACAAGATTTAAAATGTATTCCTTGAAATTATATGGTCTTTTTACTAAAATTATACCGTCTGGATTCACAAGTTAATCTTAACAATGAGAGGCAACATAAACACCTACGAACCCATCTATATACAAATTGAATCTCTTACAATTTAAAATATCAAAACCCTAACCTTAATTCTAATCCTATATAGCAAAACAATTAGAGAGAATAGTGATTAAGAGATCAAATAATTCTGTTTGTTGTGATGCATCACTAATAAGAGAGAGAGAGAGGCAAATGTTTTTCTTTGTCCAGTGCATTCACGAGGCACATACATGTTCGGTTGACTAGAATTTCCGGTGGTGAGACAAGAAGTGCCAAAAAAAAAATGTAACATAAAGAAATTAGTGTATAAATGAGATACACATTTGTGAAACATGCCAATAAGATCATCAATGAAACGAGACTCATATTTGAGAGTTTCAGCTCTCCACGGGAGCAAAGAAACAAGTGAGGTCAACCTTCTTTGGAATTCCTCTTCAATTTACATTTTTTTCAGTTCATTAATATTCAAAAACAATTCCCAATAAATTAATGATCTCAATAAGAATATAACATCTGAATATATAACAATGTGAAAACAAAACAAGCAGATTTTAATGAATCAAGGAACAATTTCCACATCGATTTTAATGCAACCCACAACATAAAAACCAATGAAAATAACACTATATATATATATATGTAATTCTGTCTTCTTAAGAAACATGAATCAAGGGAACAATTTCCACATCAATTTTAATGCATCGTACCATCATTGGGCTTGGATCATAAAGTGAGTCGGCACCCTTTAATTAAGGAAACAACCAGATTCTTCCCACGACATCATATGCAACATTCTAGCTATGTTCCTTGCCCTTAACTATCGACAATACTGTTTTTCATTGTGCATTAACATAAAATTCGAGTGGTGTTTTTGTGAAGGGAAATGAAAGCAAGTGTAAAATGAAACCTTAGGATCCACTAATTCAATCACAACTCTCCTAAAGCTTTGTACAAAAGAAAACAACTAACCTTGCAAGTTGGGTGCATTTAAAGCATCATCATTGAACCAACTAAATTGGCAACGCAGTAGACCCACAAAGTGCTAGAAATAGAGTTGAATGGGGCCACTCCCAACATTGCTATTCCTTTTTTTTTTTTTACAATAAGTAATGAGATAAAAAACACATCAACACCCATACATAAAGTAAGAATGCCCTGTAAATAGAAAACAATAAAAAAGTTTATTTTCAGGATCCTATTTGTAAATAACTACGTTATGTAATCTTTTAAGGATCATTCCTATTATATTTTTATTATCTATTTAATATATTCCTATTATATTTAATTAATAGACTACATCTAATACATTTAATTTATATAATATTTTTAAATATTTGATTTTTTATTCCATTTTATATGAATAGAATTCAAATTGATATTCATTTAGAATTAATTAAAAAAACTAATTTATGATTTCTTAGAATTTAGAATGATTTACTATTATTATTGAAATAACAATAAACATAAACTAGATTTGAAGGATAAAATTAAAGACCATATAAACTTTGACAAAAGGACAGAATAAAAAAAAGAAATCCAAAGAAAAGAAACCAAATTGAAATTAGTATTATTCTTATTGAAGAAAAAAATTAAAAAACCTGTTATGATCGATAAAATTGAAAACTATAAAAACTTTGATAAAAGAGCAAAAGAAAAAAAAATAAAGAATGGAAACTAGAAGGACCGAATTGAAAAACTTACATTTAGAAATTAAAATTGAAGGATTAAATTGAAAAAAGATAAAACTTTAATAAGGAAAAAAAGAGAAGAATGAAAAAAAATCAGAACTAAAAAGACTAAATCTAAAACACCAACAACCATAGGGATTGGAGTTGATTTTTTAGGCTAGAAGAGTATGAAGGGGCAAAATAGGAAGGGCCATGGGCGACAAACCAACCACCTTTAGATGCCATGTGCCACCAATAAAGGAAGAGAACACGAAGGAGAACCAAATGAGATGATGAAAGCTTATTTTACACTACCAGGAGATGGTGCATGCGCCGCCCAAAGTGTGGAGCGTCGTCCACGCGCCAACAACTTTTTGCATTTAAAAATCATGAATTAAATGGTAAATTACGTTACAACTATCAACCAAACCAATAATTACAAAAAAAAAAAACAGTGAGAAAAAGACACCAAACCCTTGTTTCAATGGCATAATATTTGTGTCCTTAAAGTTATATACGTAATCTTATTATATTCTAAAAAAGAAAAAGACAACACCCTTGCCTTACAATGCTAGTTTTTTCTTTATCCCAGGGGTATTTGGGTTCTTTTACTATTCATAAATATATTGAATAGACAGAAATACCCCCAGACAAATCCATAATGACTGATTATTGTATGAAAAGATAAAAATACCCTTGGCTTAAAGGCAAACAATATATCATTGACTAAATACATGCATACTTCAAATATATGTATTCCTATTTTTTGTTGAATATTGAATAATAGTTGAATAATGGATACCCAAAACCCGATCCGTGAATATCTATTATCATCCCTAATTTCAAGCTCAAATTACACACCTTCCCAATTGAGCTTTAATAGGTGAGAGATTGAGCTTGATCTTAATTTGCTAATCACATGCGTTAGAAAGGGCCTAATAAATACTTTACAATAGTAGGATAGAAGCATGGACACTAATCAGACTAAGATAATGAATTCTCTGATGCATTTGCCAGAACTACATGACCAGCCATAATAAGTTAACTAAACATATTTGCGTCCGTTTCTTATTTCCTTTAATTATCAATAATTGCCCACTACCTCTGTTATTATGGATTGCGTCTGTTTCTTTTTTTTTCTTTATTTGTCGATAATTGCCCACTTTCTCTTGATTTATGAACAAGTGGTGGAACATGGGTGTTGCTTTATGTAACGGATAGTTAGTCGTTTAATCTTTCAATTTTAGTTATTTGTAATTCGGCTATTTAAAGCCTGATTCTGACTAATAGAAGCAGATTAGTTTTATGAAGTTTTTGTTCATTATTTGGAGAGATTCCAAGTGAGCTTTCAGATATTAGTGAGATTCTAATTTTCTGAGGGCTACGCTATTTGTGTCTATAGTGTCATCATTCTCATAAGCTAGAAAATAAGTGATAACCTCCTTGAGAGCATGTTAGGGTGACCATGGTCTCTCACCCTCTTAGCCAAAACTCTAGGCATTTATTTTATGATTGCACAAAGAGTCCGGTGTGATAACATGATGACTCTACTAAGGAATGAAGGTTAAATCCCATGTTTTTCTTGTTTTTAGAAATTCATTCTGGATCTTTTGATATCCTATGATGTATATATATTATGTGCCTTTTCTGTACCATTTCTTAGTCTTTAGCATGTATATGGAGTGTTGCCACACACCTACGATCCACATTTAAAGAAATTTTGAGTTGAACACACCTTGGACCCTTATCCTAAGATTAAAAACAGGAAGGTGACACTAGAAAGTCTTAAAGCTCGCACAACCAATTCTCAACTAAATGGGAAATTTGCTCTCATATATGGGACTACAAAGGGAAACCTGGTAGCTTAAGTAGAGTTTCAATTAACTTATTATGGTTGAACTTGAGCCCACAATAAGAGCCTATTATTGATGAAGAAGTTAGATTAGCTATGTCATAACCCAATTCTGGGTTATTCCTCAAAAATCAATTTTTTTTTCAAAATAAAAATAATAAAAATAATAATAAAGGCTGGTAGCATGGAGAAAGCAAACCATGGAATCAAACTGCAATTTTAAAGGAAATTAAAGACCTAATTGTACCCCCATTATGCCTAAAAATAGAGAGAAACATCAAATTCAAGGTCAAATTAAATGATTATTGGATGAATTTGCATAAAAATTAAATCCAAGGACATAATTAAATTTTTAAGAGGCCAATTTGATTTAATCATGGGCCAAATTGAATTTTAATTATGTTTAAGAATTAATTTGGATCTAATTGAAGGATTTAATTAAGTGCAGGGACTTAATTACACTTTAATGGTGCATTTAATGCAAAACTTTAATGGCTATAGGGGTGAAATTAACAAAAATCAAGGGTTAAAGTGAAAAAATTGAAACTTTAATGGTCAATTAGGGGTTCAATTAAACGAATCCAAAACTAAGGACCATACCGTAATAGGCACGTAACTTCGGGGTTCCAATTGAAGTTCATTGGGGGCTTAATTGCATTAAATCAAAAGTTTAGGGTCAATTAGGGGTTCAATTGAAAGCTAGAGGACTACATTGAAAATCAGTAAAAATCCCTAATTCAACCTAAAATGGCGTCGTATGAGTAAAAAAAAAAAGATGACCAGACGACGTGTCGTGTGGTTACTGTTCATTAGCTTCTGCATTTTTTTTTCGAAAAAGCTAGTCTGGTCAAATCCTTTGTAGGTGCATTTAATGCACCTAACATCCACCAAATTTGCCAAACCCTTGAACCAATGGTTGGAATCCTTCCCAACTGAATCAAGGGTTGCAATTTTTCCCCAGTGTAGACATAATTTCCCTCTTCCACCACCTATAAATAGAGGTCGATTTCATGGCCTGAGGAGGAGAAAATCAGGTCCAAAGGTTGCCAAAACCAGCCATTTTCCCTTGTTTCTGCAATCTCTCTCTCTCTTTCCTCTCCCTCTCTCTCCACTGTGGCCTTTGGCCACCACCATTCCAACCACCGTCATTTCGTCACCGTCTCCACTACCAGTGGTCGGCTGAACTCCTCACTAGCGGCAAAGCATACACCGTTGACCCTCTCTCTCTCTCTCTCCTGTAGATTTTCTTCTCCTTCTTTCTTCCTGCTCTGCCACCTGTAACCAACTCCAATCGTCGGCCTCACCACCGCATGTCGTCCTCCATGGCCAGACCACCACCGCGCCAGGTAGCTTTCTTCTCTTCCCTTTCTTCTTTTTCTTCTTCTCCACTGTAGAGGCGCATGAATTATATAATTCACGTCCACTATTCATGCAGTGGACTATATTTATTTTAAAAAAAAATCCAAAAATTTTCAAAAACAAATCATTTCAAAAAATTGTGATTTTCTCAAATATTTTTCTAGAAATTTTGCATAATATCAGGTTGTATATTTACACTGTAAAATACAAATCCGGTATTAAAATAGCCGGTTTTCTCTGAAATATTTCAAAAAAAATCAAAACATTTTAAAAAAATCTCAAAAACGTTTAAATTAATTTTCCCTTTTCAAAAAAAAAATATATTTTGTTTTTTTGCGTACGGCCAAATCCTAAAAAATTTTTAGGCAAATTTTCATTAAAATATTGCATCTTTTTCATGTTTTGAAGATAAAAAAAAAATGAATATCATAACCAGTTTATGATCATCCATTAGAGTTTGGCCAAAAAATAAAAAACCTTTTTCCAATCCTTTTTTAGGGTCCAGATGTAGACTTTAATATCTGTGGGGTGTAAAATTACATGATAAAGTACACCTTCAGTTATTAAAGATACAAGGTGTAAAAATGCGATGCTAAAATTCAGATTTTAGAACTGTTAGGATTTAACCCAATAAGGTAGAAACTTTCTCATGAAGAGAGATCTGCCTTAAACCTTAGGAAAGACCAACGAATAGAAACCCGACCTAGAAAAACAATCAAACAACAATGCAGCTTACCTTAGGTAGGGTGCACTGGGGGTAACGCCTCTTCCCCTTGCACAACCAGTTCCTTACTTAAACTCTCACTGACCATAGGTTCCTAGTGACCATAATACTAGGTGGCGCCTCCTAAACATTAATCATAATTTTAGAATTAAATCAAAAAAACCTTCCCAACACACAACACCTCACAACAAAAAGCCTTCGCCGTCGCCAGACGACGTCGCGTCGACGCTCGCGCACCCCGCAACAAGCTAGATTACCCATTCATATATAGATGAAACTTAAACCTATCCTTTGGTTACCTTTAGGACATGGGGCATACAACCATGTTTTTTCTTCTTCTTTTATGCAGTGTTAAAGTTGACAGACCATTCTTGATGTTTTCAAATAGGTTAGTGTCAGCTTCTAACAAGGCTAAACTGTTAACGGTCCTTTGTGGATTTCCTAGTTAAATATGAGACACTACAACATCGTGAGGAGAATTGTCTAAACTTGGAAAATGCATTAACTTCAACACTTAATGTTACTAGGACAACCAATGAAGTCACCAAGCTAAGGGCTATTTTGAGAGGTTAAGCATGAAAGACCAAAGTTTATTTAGTGAATGTTAGGACGTTATAGCTAATCTATTAAGGGTCTTTGTACAAGATGATGTTATCAAAACCATGGTTCTGTATTGGAAAATAAATTTGTGGTAATTTACATAGACCTAACTCCTATAATGGAGAAATATCAAGCCTTGCTAGAATTTTCAAAGTGACTATACTGAGACTATACATATATCCAAATGATGAAACACCACATCTCCTAGAAGTTCAATTAGGCTTGCAAGCTACTAAGTTAAAGGCTAACATTAGAGACAAAGCTAGGGGATGGCTTTGGTCACAATGAAAACCAAGATTTTACACACACATATATACTCAAACTTGAAGTGCATGAGGATAGCTTTGAAACAAACAATGCTTTTTTTTTTTTTTAAATTTGAAACTCAAATTGTTAATTCCATATTATTAGTTATTTCAAAAACCATTCGAAGCTTTAAACTACATCATAGCAAATGAGACTGGTATAATAATACTTAGCTTTTACATATCTTGATTGTAAGCCATTTACGGCCTATATTGCTAGCATTTTCCCTATATGGGATATAAGAGAGGAATAACATCAATGACTTTCATTGTCATCATTAGACTGACATGACCTTTGAGAAATAGAAGAGCACGTATCATGAGTTGTAAATATTGGGTTAAAATTTAAGGTCAATCATAGAGTTCGAGAATATCTTGCGATATAGGCAAGCAAATACAACATGAATTTTGTTATTTGTTATTTTTTTTTTATCTTGTAGACTTTCTATTTGAAAAAGATTTTTTTGCTAATATACAAGGATATTTAACAACTAATTTTGAGAGATTTTATAATTATACAAGGACTCTTAATAGCATAAATAAAGGTTTCATTGTATGGTAGGGATTATTTAATAAAATCCTAGCTACAAAAAAAACCTTATAGACAGCAATAAAGGGAAATCAACCTCATTATTATTTGTTCATTTTTTACAAGGATTTCCTAACATAGTTTTATTATGGGCAACTACGATCAGTAATTAAATTCAAAAGTTTTCATGCTTGAAGAGGGCATTATTTGTTATTTGTTGTCTTTTGAAGAAGATTCTTGTTATAATAGGAATCCAAAGCATTATGTAGTTTTTTTTTGTTTTTTTTATGTTTTGGCCTTTTTCCTTAGTGATTGAGTTTTTTATTTTTAATTTAGTCCTTCTAGTTTGTGTTAATTGGGATTTAAAGTTGATAATTTATTTTAATTTACATTTTATTTACTTATCTTAGTATCAAAAAATACTCCAACATCAAGTTGGTACTCGATTTTGTAAGACATTGTTAAATTCTTTACTTTTCTAAAGATTGAGAGTCAAGTAAAAGGATCCCCCACACATACCTATATGATGACAAAATGATGATATATATATATATATTAAATGTTCATAATTCTAATAAATGACAGACTTATGGAACTACCATAATTTCTAAACATGAATCTCAGTGCACTTGATTACAAGATGGACAATTTCTTTTAGAAGAATTCTATATTTTATGGGAAGAAGTTTCTGATCCAGTTACATTTCTCTAGTAGTTGCAATATAACAGTAAACACTCATTTGAAAATCTTTGCCACAGACGCTGCATAGAAATGCCCTAATCCATGTAGTTTTTTAGAGGGAAAGTTAAGGGACCTTAGAACAAAAGCTCGTTAAGTGCATTGTTTGCTTGGATAGCAATGCAAGAGATAAATTTGACTATTAACACATTAAAAGGGAATAATCCTTCAGTCCATAAATTTAAAATACTCATCACTCAATATATTATATAGTAGACAAACAACAAATAAATAAGATTATATATATATATATATATATATATATATATATATATATATATATAAAATAAATCACAATGAAAAATTAACTTACAAACACAATTAACTTTCGAACTGAAATGGGCTAGGTGTATGGGGTTGCGCTATCCAAGTTTTGGATAAGGAAATCCTTACAGACCAAACACACTCTCTTACTAGTCCCGCAAAATACGCTTTTCAAGCACATAATAGCCAAGCCCCTCCCTCTTTTCCCTAATGAATGCAGCAATTCAACAAGTTAACCTACAAAACATAAGATATTAATGATAATGTTTCCTTGTCGAGAAAAGAACACATAAGATAATCAGGAAACCCTCTTCTTTGAAGAAACCCAATTGCCATTACCCCAATCTAAGTGAACCCTTAAACTTGGAACATGGTAAGCAAATAAAAACAATATTACCAATGGGATACCCGATATATGATATTCCTGAAAATAGAACACCACTAGAAAAAAAAAACAATAGATTAAACCAAACAACAAAGCTGAGCAACAAAAAACAAATCCAGAAATGCTCTTAAACTGCAGATAAAATAAAAGATTATTAGCCATAATGGATAACCAAAATCCATAAAGTAATGGTATAGCAATACCTTTTCTAACTGGCAGCAGAGATCATGATTATTAGAGGCCTCTTGACAAGATTTATGAAGATCATGCTCTAGTGCAGTGACTTTTGCACGTAAAGATGTGAACTCCTATTAAATCGAGTTGAAAAGAAGAAGGATTAGAAATTTATTGTCAAAACATGTTGTGCTTCGAGGAAATCATTCCACAAATTGCAACGACAAAAACAAAAGCAACAATAAAATCTAACAAATTACAGGAATTTTACAAACATGAACAATTTAAAACTAAATCACCGAACTGATACCTCTAAAGATGAGCAATCACCATTTTAGAAGTGCTCTTTGGGCCAGCTATCATATGTAATGAATATATGTCATTCTAGACAAATTCATATGGTCAAATGACACGACAAGAAAAACACACATCTCTTTCTTACCATTGGGTGGCCTTGAGCCGTCTTGAGTAAAGAAAGAGGAAGCTGCAGTTAACACAAGAAAAAAAAATTAAGTGTGTCAAAGAAAACATGAGAAAGATAGAAAGTTTTCAAATCAAAGACAGTTGAGATGGTTACCATGTTTCTTAGAGCAAAAAAGAAAAATCAAGCAACCTGCAAGAAAAGCCAGGGTCAAGAACATAAAATGAATTCTGAATTCATATGGTCAAATGACATGACAAGAAAACTTTCTTACCATTGGGTGGCCTTGAGCAGTCTTGAGTAAAGAAAGAGGAAGCTGCAGTTAACACAAGAAAAAAAAATTAAGTGTGTCAAAGAAAACAAGAGAAAGATAGAAAGTTTTCAAATCAAAGACAGTTGAGATGGATACCATGTTTTTCGGAGTCAAAAAGAAAAATCAAGCAACCTGCAAGAAAAGCCAGGGTCAAGAACATAAAATGAACACATGGAAAGGGATGGGAAATTTTGGAATCCAAAACAGATCAAGGATATTATGGTTAAAGAAAATTCAAGCTAAACGGAGATGGATGTTCATCCAAGCATCACAATTGACCAAATACCCATTGGAAGTCTCTCCTTTTTTCAATTCCACCAACTGTTACAGCTTACAACCACCATGAATTAACCTACAAAACATAAGATATTGATGATAATGTTTCCTTGTCGAGAAAATAAAACTTATATAATCAGCAAACCCTCTTCTTCGAACAAAACCAACTGCCATTACCCCAATCCAAGTGAACCCTCAAACTTGGAACATGGCAAGCAAACAAAAACAATATTACCAATGGGATACCCGATACATGATATTCCTGAAAGTAGAACACCACCAGGAAAAAAAAACAATAGATTAAACGAAACCACAAAGTTGAGCGACAAAAAAATAATCCAAAAATGCTCTTAAACTATAGATAAAATAAAAAATTATTAGCCATAGTGGATAACCAAAATCCATAAAGTAAGGGTATAACTAAAACCATATTTTATTTTACCAAAAAAGCATGAGCCTGTTACTGAACCTCTCTCACAACCATCAACCAACTATAGTCAAAAGCAACTAGCACAGTTTAGCAACCTAGAAGTTAAACAAAGAAAATTTTGCATTACAATAAAATTTCTTATATATTTT
The DNA here is from genome assembly GCA_007827005.2 of Populus simonii. Taxonomy (NCBI): domain Eukaryota; kingdom Viridiplantae; phylum Streptophyta; class Magnoliopsida; order Malpighiales; family Salicaceae; genus Populus; species Populus simonii. The sequence goes on from CM017482.2 coordinate 9,327,402, forward strand.
TTTCCTTGTTAAATGATGTCCATTTCCTTTCTGGTTACAAATGGTTGATGATATCCAAAAAAATTGATCAATAAGTTGTGATTGAGTTTGTAAGAGAGCAATTAAGGCATCATGTTATATAATATCCTTTTTTATTTCTATCTCCTCGTTTCTGCAAAAAAATAAACACATTTCCCTCTAGATTTGCTTCGTACCTTCATTTTCACATTAACATATTTCCTTCTAGATTTGCTTCATGACGTCCATTATCGTCACAATTATCATCTTCGTGATAAACATGATGTCAAGATACCACAAAATTTATAGAACTGTTTCAACGGCTATCTAGATTGACCACAAATGTATGACATGAAACTTTAAAATGCACTCATATGGTTATCTCAAAATTTCAACATAAAAGACCAAAAAATATACTGATTAAACTTGGAAAACAATAAAAAGACATAGGAAGAACGTCAAGGCATTGCTTACTAGCAAGGGAAAAATGAACGATAGGAGTAAAGAAAAGAACAAATGAAACTAAGACATTAAATGCTCCTTTAAGTAACCTTTTTCTTCATCATAACCAAATGACCATGACCACCTTGCACAAGTTCAAAGAATACTTCGCTGAAGTGCTCAGCAACTCCTTTGAAAGTACGATCTATCGATTCATTGTTTCGCTGATCTAAAACAAATATAAGTTCTATGATTTTCTACACACAAGCATTGAAGTAAAAAAAAACATAATCTCGTTGAAGATACATAAATCATAATCTCACGTTAAAAACAATAAGTACAACATAAGACAAGCTCACTTTAGAGTTCTCCAGTAATGACTTCAGCTAATGAGTTAGCATCATTTAGTTCCTGCCCCTTCAATATAGCTTCACCATATAACATTTCAACTTTGCAAAGGATATTATGCCATATCGTCTAGCAGATTGGGAACACAGTATAAAAGAGAATATTTAACATAATAGTATACTATTATGATGCACGGGTTGTTATATAGGAATAGGTAAATTACTTGCGTGATGTCACGGGTTGTTATATAGGAATGATGCAACAAGCCAAGTGAGGATTACTTGAACTAATCCAAAAAGTTGAGCAGACAAAGAACCTAGTAAAAATGGGAAAAGAAAAATCAACAGTGTTCGGGCAAAATGTGCAACGATATGGAGAACCACTCTATTAAGATGACTTAACAATTGAAAAGGCCACAGCACAAAACATTTAAATCAATAATCATGGTTGCTATCCAAGTACATTGGTGACTAAAAGTGATGTAACAAAATAAGCCATGAGGAATAGAAGCAAAAGAGCTTAATGGGGTTCCTAACGGTAAACAATGTTGGAACAATATGAATGTTGCGCAGGTGTACTCACCAAAAGATCCCAAACTCATCATTTGGCCTTAACTACTCAAATGCACTCAGGTCATATATTCTCTCAAGATAAAAATTAAATAAATCAATGGTTGCATGTAGAAAGTGACTCAATGAAAATGTAAATGAACCAACACAATTGTGCAGAAACCATCCATCACAAAGGCATCTCCAATGGAAATGAATTCATCAGATAAGGCATCTATAAGGGAACCCATTCAATCCACCATGCATAATAAAGTAGAAAAACAGTCATTGCATGAATAGAATGGAAACTAGTTTTGTTAAAAATAAAGGCAGTCGCCAAATCAATCATATTCTCAACTGATTTCTCCAATAGGTGTAGTCAACTTGCAGCAGCAACAATTTTTTCCTAATTGAATAATGCTCATAATGCTTACCAGCATCCATTACAGAAACGCTAATAAGAGCATCGCACAGTCATAGTATGAACAGACATCAAAATTTAAAAACAAACTATCATTGCCAATAGAACACGTAAGAGCCTTATTGGCAGCCTAGGAAAGCACGAAAATGATCTGGAAAAAAATTATAGGCAGCAGCATGTGTTAACACAAAACATGGGCATAAAGGGCAAATTATGTGAATTATGTGCATCTATTGATAAAAATAACGCTCATAATCCTTACCAGCACCCATTAAAGAAACGCTAATAAGAGCATCGCACAGTCACGGTATAAAGAGACATCCAAGGTTTAAAAACAAACTATCATTGCCAGCAAAACATATAACAGCCTTATTGGCATCCTAGGAAAGCACGAAAAAGATCTATGAAAATATAACGGGCAGGAGCATGTGTTAAAACAAAACATAGGCATAAAGAGCAAACACGTGAACGATGTGCATACTATTGATAAAAATAATTGTGCCGACATTCTGAAAACATGAAACAACAGACAAAATTGAAATGTTGATTAAAATCACGCATATCAAAACAAAAGACTGCAATGCAAGCTTACCAAAGGATTTAAGGAAAACAAAAACAAAAAATCACCCAACAATTAGTGAAGAAGAGAAGAAACCAAGAAATCCACAAGAAGCTTTCTTGAATCTACAAGGAAGTAGAAGTTGACATATCCACAAGAGTAAGGAAACATGCAAAAAATCAAATTTCACTCGACAACCATCTAGCATTACGACTCGAAAAAATGGGTGCCTATTCAGGTCCCCAAATCCTACACTAGGTCATACCAAAGTGGGAAATAAAATACCCAAATAATTCTTAAATAATTGTGTTCTCTAGACCATGTTTTATTATTATCTGCCATCTCAGTTGTATGAATTAGTTTAATGTGAGGGAAATTTTCAGCTGAAATCATAGCTTATGTAATAATATGCAGAAACTTTTAGTTGAGGAGATACCTTACATATAGTATTCAAGAAGTGTGTTGATGACAAGATAATACAAGAGAATTTCTAAAATGCTTTCTGTTTCTTTCACTAAGAGAGTTACACACACACACACACACCAAGAATGATCAAATCCCTTAATTCTAGGGTCAAATAAAAATAATCAAATCCCTTAACCCTAGGCCTAAGCAATAATGAAAATCTGAGAGAAATAATCAAAGGATATACAACTATGAAAGAAGAATAATCAACGATATAAGCATGCAGCCTATTGCAGGAGTCATATCAACATCACTAACAATTTAGCTCATGTAAATTTTTAAAAAGTATATACATTTATAGACAAGCCCTCAGGCATAAACAATGCTCCACGGGTATCCAAAAACATGTCGATCAAATAATTTAAGTTACTTACAAATATCACATCAAGGAAAAAGGCTATATGTAGGTACTTTATAGCCTTGCTTGCTTTTATAGCTGGGACTAATCGACCACAATTATACCACAATTATCAAATTGAAACTTTTTCTCACAATTATCCATCCATGGATTCCAAAAGCAATCAATAAAGACTCACACCAAAAACTTTCAACCCAAATTTGTTGATGAAAACATCAACAATCAATTAACAAACCACGTAGAGATATATAGCACAGGTAATTACTGAGTTTTCAATCGTGTACTAGAGTGATCTTGGGAAGCTATACATGGTAAGCTAAATCTCCTTTTCTATCTATGAGAGTATATATAGCCAGTATGGTAAGCTAATTATAAACATGTATATAGTTAAGGCATCATAAACATGTATAAGGATCATCATGTAAAATAACATGTAAGATTTTTATCGTAACTATCCATAATTTTGGAGACCACACCATCAATTTACGGACACATCCAAATCTCCACAGATCACCGTTTAGGTAAATACTTAGAAGAATAAGAAGAATAATCAACGATATAAGCATGCAGCCCATTGCAGGAGTCATATCAACATCACTAACAATTTAGCTCATGTAAATTTTTAAAAAGCTTTTACATTTATAGGCAAGCCCTCAGCCATAAACAATGCTCCACGAGTATCCAAGAACATGTCGATCAAATAATTTAAGTTACTTACAAATATCACATCAAGGAAAAAGGCTATATGTAGGTACTTTATAGCCTTGCTTGCTTTTATAGCTGGGACTAATCGACCACAATTATCAACTTGAAACTTTTTCTCACAACTATCCATCCATGGATTCCAAAAGCAATCAATAAAGACTCACACCAAAAACTTTCAACCCAAATTTGCAGAACATGCTAATGAAAACATCAACAATCAATTAACAAAACACGTAGAGATATATAGCACAGGTAATTACTGAGTTTTCAATCGTGTACTAGAGTGATCTTGGGAAGCTATACATGGTAAGCTAAATCTCCTTTTCTATCTACGAGAGTATATATAGCCAGTATGGTAAGCTAATTATAAACATGTATACAGTTAAGGCATCATAAACATGTATAAGGATCATCATGTAAAATAACATAAAAGATTTTTATCGTAACTATCCATAATTTTGCAGACCACACCATCAATTTATGGACACATCCAAATCTCCACAGATCACCGTTTAGGTAAATACTTAGAAGAATAAGAAGAATAATCAACGATATAAGCATGCAGCCCATTGCAGGAGTCATATCAACATCACTAACAATTTAGCTCATGTAAATTTTTAAAAAGCTTTTACATTTATAGGCAAGCCCTCAGCCATAAACAATGCTCCAAGAGTATCCAACAACATGTCGATCAAATAATTTAAGTTACTTACAAATATCACATCAAGGAAAAAGGCTATATGTAGGTACTTTATAGCCTTGCTTGCTTTTATAGCTGGGACTAATCGACCACAATTATCAAAGTTGAAATTTTTTCTCACAACTATCCATCCATGGATTCCAAAAGATCAATAAAGACTCACACCAAAAACTTTCAACCCAAATTTGCATAACAAGCTAATGAAAACATCAACAATCAATTAACAAAACACGTAGAGATATATAGCACAGGTAATTACTGAGTTTTCAATCGTGTACTAGAGTGATCTTAGGAAGCTATACATGGTAAGCTAAATCTCCTTTTCTATCTACGAGAGTATATATAGCCAGTATGGTAAGCTAATTATAAACATGTATATAGTTAAGGCATCATAAACATGTATAAGGATCATCATGTAAAATAACATATAAGATTTTTATCGTAACTATCCATAATTTTGCAGACCACACCATCAATTTATGGACACATCCAAATCTCCACAGATCACCGTTTAGGTAAATACTTAGAAGAATAAGAAGAATAATCAACGATATAAGCATGCAGCCCATTGCAGGAGTCATATCAACATCACTAACAATTTAGCTCATGTAAATTTTTAAAAAGCATATATATTTATAGACAAGCCCTCAGGCATAAACAATGCTCCACGAGTATCCAACAACATGTCGATCAAATAATTTAAGTTACTTACAAATATCACATCAAGGAAAAAGGCTATATGTAGGTACTTTATAGCATTGCTTTTACAGGTGGGACTACTCAACCACAATTATCAAATTCAAATTTTTTCTCACAACTATCCATCCATGGTTTCCAAAAGCAATCAATAAAGACTCACACCAAAAACTTTCAACCCAAATTTGCAGAACAAGCTAATGAAAACATCAACAATCAATTAACAAAACACGTAGAGATATATAGCACAGGTAATTACTGAGTTTTCAATCGTGTGTAGACCAAAACTCAAAACTCAAATCAAAGTTTTTGCTGTATCAATTCTATTTTAGTTAGAACAAGCTCAATGGAGAACTAACCTGCACAGATCCTAGGGGAAAATTAGGAGAAAACTTCAACTTCTTTATTAAAGGCACCACGTCAGAACCATGTGGATAAGTTACCCAAGGATACTTTATCCTTACCTGTTCAGTGGGATAAAAGTGGCTTGTCCTCATTTCAAAGCATTAAGGTGCCTAATTATTAGACTTGATATGTTATTATACCCAACCACCACATGAAATAAGTTGCTCAAAATACATATTGATATGAAGTGCATCATTCAAACGATAAAGTGACCATGGCAGAAGGTCAAGAGACTGCTAGTTATTATGCCAGACCGTCTAGCAAATTGGGATCACAACTCTATAAGAGAAAATATTTAACATAATACAATAGACTAGGTAAATTACCTACGTGATGTCATGGGTTGTTATAAGAATGATGCAAGAAGCCAAGTGAGGAATACCTGAACTAATCCAAGACGCCAAGCAGACAAAGAACCTAGTAAAAATGGGAAAAGAAAAATCAATAGTGTTTAAGTCAAAATGTGAAACCATATGGAGAAGCTTTCTATTAATAATTCTAAACAATTGAAAAGGCTAGAGCACAAAACATTCAGATCGATAATCATGGTTGCTATCTGATTATAGTAGTGATAAAAAGTGATGTAATAAAATGAATTATGAGGAATCTACAACGAAAGTAGAAGAGTTGATACCCACAAGAGTAAGGAAACAAGTAAAATTACAAAAAATCAAATTTCACTCGACAAGCATATAGTATTAAGACTCAAAAATATGTGTGCCTATATAGGTCCCCCAAATCCTACACCAGGTCAAATGAAAGCAGGTATAAAATCCCTTACAAATTAATTTAAGTAATAAAATTCTTAAATAATAATGTTATAATTACTTATTTGCAAATTCTTCATCTACTAGACTGTGTTTTATTATTATCTACCATGTTATTTGTATGCATTAGTTTATTGACACTAGAGGATAAAAACCTTGGCTTCAATATGTCCTGAAATTCTCTTTAGCAAGTCTTTCACATCAAGCTCAAGCTCAGTCTGCTTTTTTACTGCTTATGTTTGTCGTTGAAGTAAAGATAAGTAAATTATAATCTCACGTTAAAAACAATAAGTAAAACATAAGATATTTAAGCATTAAAATCCAGTACCATAGTACCTCGTCGCTTGCCTCGAGTTCAGCTTGCCTTTTCTGGAGTGCCTCTTCACTTGCCTCATGTTGATCTAGTGCCTTCTTGTTCATAAGGCTAAATTGCTGAAGTTGCTCATTGCAGCAATGAAGCGTTTTATGCAACTCTTTCACACTCCACTTATACCTATATGTTCCAATAAAAGAGAGCATGTCACTTCTCAAAAGATGAATGCTTAAGTGGAAGCATAGAAACATCATCTATCTCAATTAGTACCGAGTCAAGTGGGGGCAAGACCAAAACATCATCGTCTAGGATTTCAGTAAAGATATCGGCTGGCAAATCAGATAAATAGATTTCAAACATTAATTACAAGACACAATAGTTTAACAATACATTACAAGCCAAGAGCAAAAAACTGAAGCTCAAACTAGTCATTTAACACATGAAGAAACAGTAAAGCAAATTCACAGTTCAGAGTTCTTGTGTTGTGACTTGAGCCGATAAGTCTATCAATCCTATCAGAAACACCTGGAAGAATGGCCATGAATTACAAGATGCATAAAAAAAATGGAAAAGTTCGTACAACAAAGTCTACAAATTTGCAGAAAAATCTGGATTCATATGATCAAATGACACGACAAGAAAAACAGACATCGCTTTCTTACCATTGGGTGGCCTTGAGCAGTCTTGAGTAAAGAAAGAGGAAGCTGCATTTAACACAAGAAAAAAAAAATTAAGTGTGTCAAAAAATAAGATAAAGATAGAAAGTTTTCAAATCAAAGACAGTTGAGATGCTTACCATGTTTTTTAGAGCAAAAAAGAAAAATCCAGCAACCTGCAAGAAAAGCCAGGGTCAAGAACATAAAATGAAAGCATGGAAAGGGATGGGAAATTTTGGAATCTAAAACAGATCAAGGATATTAGGGTTAAAGAAAATTAAAGCTAAACGGAGATGGATGTTCATCCAAGCATCACAATTGACCAAATGCCCAATGTAAATCTCTCCTTGTTTCAATTCCACCAACTGTCACAGCATACAACCACCATGAATAACAAGCTGCATAAAAAAAGAAAAAGGCCGTAAAACAAAGTCTACAAATTTGCAGAAAATTCTGGATTCATATGGTCAAATGACATGACAAGAAAAACAAACATCTCTTTCTTACCATTGGGTGGCCTTGAGCAGTCTTGAGTAAAGAAAGAGGAAGGTGCAGTTAACACAAGAAAAAAAAAATTATGTCAAAGAAAATAGGAGCAAGATAGAAAGTTTTCAAATCAACGACAGTTGAGATGGTTATCATGTTTTTTAGAGCAAAAAAGAAATATCAAGCAATCTGCAAGAAAAGCCAGGGTGAAGAACATAAAATGAACGCATGGAAAGGGATGGGAAATTTTGGAATCTAAAACAGATAAAGGATATTAGGAGTAAAGAAAATTAAAGCTAAACGGAGATGGATGTTCATCCAAGGATCACAATTGACCAAATGCCCAATGTAAATCTCTCCTTTTTTCAATTCCACCAACTGGTACAACATGCAACCACCATGAATTATAAGCTGCATAAAAAAAAAGGCCGTAAAACAAAGTCTACAAATTTGCAGAAAATTCTGGATTCATATGGTCAAATGACACGACAAGAAAAACAGACATCTCTTTCTTACCATTGGGTGGTCTTGAGCAGTCTTGAGTAAAGAAAGAGGAAGCTGCATTTAACACAAGAAAAAAAAAATTAAGTGTGTCAAAGAAAACAAGAGAAAGATAGAAAGTTTTCAAATCAAAGACAGTTGAGATGATTACCATGTTTTTTCGAGCAAAAAAGAAAAATCAAGCAACCAGCAAGAAACGCCAGGGTCAAGAACATAAAATGAACGCATGGAAAAGGATGGGAAATTTTGGAATCTAAAACAGATAAAGGATATTAGGCTTAAAGAAAATTAAAGCTAAACGGAGATGGATGTTCATCCAAGTATCACAATTGACCAAATGCCCAATGTAAATCTCTCCTTTTTTCAATTCCACCAACTGTTACAGCATGCAACCACCATGAATTATAAGCTGCATAAAAAAAAAGGCCGTAAAACAAAGTCTACAAATTTGCAGAAAATTCTGGATTCATATGGTCAAATGACACGACAAGAAAAACAGACATCTCTTTCTTACAATTGGGTGGCCTTGAGCAGTCTTGAGTAAAGAAAGAGAAAGCTGCAGTTAACACAAGAAAAAAAAATTAAGTGGGTCAAAGAAAACAAGAGAAAGATAGAAAGTTTTCAAATCAAAGACAGTTGAGATGGATACCATGTTTTTCGGAGTCAAAAAGAAAAATCAAGCAACCTGCAAGAAAAGCCAGGGTCAAGAACATAAAATGAACGCATGGAAAGGGATGGGAAATTTTGGAATCTAAAACAGATCAAGGATATTAGGGTTAAAGAAAATTAAAGCTAAACGGAGATGGATGTTCATCCAAGCATCACAATTGACCAAATGCCCATTGGAAGTCTCCTTTTTTCAATTCCACCAACTGTTACAGCTTACAACCACCATGAATTAACCTACAAAACATAAGATATTAATGATAATGTTTCCTTGTCGAGAAAAGAACACTTATATAATCAGCAAACCCTCTTCTTCGAACAAAACCAACTGCCATTACCCCAATCCAAGTGAACCCTCAAACTTGGAACATGGCAAGCAAACAAAAACAATATTACCAATGGGATACCCGATACCTGATATTCCTGAAAGTAGAACACCACCAGAAAAAAAAACAATAGATTAAACGAAACCACAAAGTTGAGCGACAAAAAAATAATCCAAAAATGCTCTTAAACTATAGATAAAATAAAAAATTATTAGCCATAGTGGATAACCAAAATCCATAAAGTAAGGGTATAACTAAAACCATATTTTATTTTACCAAAAAAGCATGAGCCTGTTACTGAACCTCTCTCACAACCATCAACCAACTATAGTCAAAAGCAACTAGCACAGTTTAGCAACCTAGAAGTTAAACAAAGAAAATTTTGCATTACAATAAAATTTCTTATATAATTTTTTCCTTGTTAAATGATGTCCATTTCCTTTCTGGTTACAAATGGTTGATGATATCCAAAAAAATTGATCAATAAGTTGTGATTGAGTTGGTAAGAGAGCAATTAAGGCATCATGTTATATAATATCCTTTTTTATTTCTATCTCCTCTTTTCTGAAAAAAAATAAACACATTTCCCTCTAGATTTGCTTCGTACCTTCATTTTCACAGTAACATATTTCCCTCTAGATTTGCTTCATGATGTCCATCATCATTACAATTATCATCTTCGTGATAAACATCTTGTCAAGATACCATAAAATTTATAGAACTGTTTCAACGGCTATCTAGATTGACCACAAATGTATGACATGAAACTTTAAAATGCACTCATATGGTTATCTCAAAATTTCAACATAAAAGACCAAAAAATATACTGATTAAACTTGGAAAACAATAAAAAGACATAGGAAGAACGTCAAGGCATTGCTTACTAGCAAGGGAAAAATGAACGATAGGAGTAAAGAAAAGAACAAATGAAACTAAGACATTAAATGCTCCTTTAAGTAACCTTTTTCTTCATCATAACCAAATGACCATGACCACCTTGCACAAGTTCAAAGAATACTTCGCTGAAGTGCTCAGCAACTCCTTTGAAAGTACGATCTATCGATTCATTGTTTCGCTGATCTAAAACAAATATAAGTTCTATGATTTTCTACACACAAGCATTGAAGTAAAAAAAAAACATAATCTCGTTGAAGTAAAGATACATAAATCATAATCTCACGTTAAAAACAATAAGTACAACATAAGACAAGCTCACTTTAGAGTTCTCCAGTTATGAATTCAGCTAATGAGTTAGCATCATTTAGTTCCTGCCCCTTCAATATTGCTTCACCATATAACATTTCAAACTTTGCAAAGGATATTATGGCTTCCAACTTTTGTTTTTGTCTTTTCAGATTAGTTGTGAAATTAGTCTCTAGAATCCATCTGAAATAAGTTGCTCAAAAGGCATACTGATATGAAGTACATCATTCAAACGATAAAGTGTCCATGGCAGAAGGTCAAGAGACTGCTAGTGATTATGCCATATCGTCTAGCAGATTGGGAACACAATATAAGAGAGAATATTTAACATAATAGAATAGAATAGGTAAATTACTTGCGTGATGTCACGGGTTGTTATATATGAATGATGCAACAAGCCAAGTGAGGATTACTTGCACTAATCCAAAACGCCGAGCAGACAAAGAACCTAGTAAAAATGGGAAAAGAAAAATCAATAGTGTTTGGGCAAAATGTGCAACCATATGGAGAACCTCTCTATTAAGGTGACTTAACAATTGAAAAGGCCAGAGCACAAAACATTCAAATCAATAATCATGGTTGCTATCGAAGTACATTAGTGACTAAAAGTGATGTAACAAAATGAGCCATGAGGAATAGAAGCAAAAGAGTTTAATGGGGTTCCTAAAGGTAAACAATGTTGGAACGGTATGAATGTTGCGCAGGTGTACTCACCAAAAGATCCCAAACTCATCATTTGGCCTTAACTACTCAAATGCACTCAGGTCATATATTCTCTCAAGATAAAAATTAAATAAATCAATGGTTGCATGTAGAAAGTGACTCAATGAAAATGTAAATGAACCAACACAATTGTGCAGAAACCATCCATCACAAAGCCATCTCCAATGGAAATGAATTCATTAGATAAAGCATCTATAAGGGAACCAATTCAATCCACCATGCATAATAAAGTAGAAAAACAGTCATTGCATGAATAGAATGAAACTAGTTTTGTTAAAAATAAAGGCAGTCGCCAAATCAATCACATTCTCAACTGATTTCTCCAATAGGTGTAGTCAACTTGCAGCAGCAACAATTTTTTCCTAATTGAATAATGCTCATAATGCTTACCAGCATCCATTACAGAAACTCTAATAAGAGCATCGCACAGTCATAGTATGAAGAGACATCAAAATTTAAAAACAAACTATCATTGCCAAAAGAACACAAAAATGATCTGGAAAAACATTATAGGCAGCAGCATGTGTTAACACAAAACATGGGCATAAAGGGCAAATTATGTGAATTATGTGCATCTATTGATAAAAATAACGCTCATAATCCTTACCAGCACCCATTAAATAAACGCTAATAAGAGCATCGCACAGTCACGATATAAAGAGACATCCAAGGTTTAAAAACAAACTATCATTGCCAGCAAAACATATAACAGCCGTATTGGCATCCTAGGAAAGCACGAAAAAGATCTAGGAAAATATAACGGGCAGGAGCATGTATTAACACAAAACATAGGCATAAAGAGCAAACACGTGAACGATGTGCATACAATTGATAAAAATAATTGTGCCGACATTCTGAAAACATGAAACAACAGACAATTGAAATGCTGATTAAAATCACGCATATCAAACCAAAAGACTGCAACGCAAGCTTACCAAAGGATTTAAGGAAAACAAAAACAAAAAAACACCAAACAATTAGTGAAGAAGAGAAGAAACCTAGAAATCCACAAGAAGCGTTCTTGAATCTACAAGGAAAGTAGAAGTCGACATATCCACAACAGTAAGGAAACATGCAAAAAATCAAATTTCACTCGACAAACATCTAGCATTACGACTCGAAAAAATGGGTGCCTATTCAGGTCCCCAAATCCTACACTAGGTCATACCAAAGTAGGAAATAAAATACCCAAATAATTCTTAAATAATTGTGTTCTATAGACCATGTTTTATTATTATCTGTCATCTCAGCTGTATGAATTAGTTTAATGTGAGGGAAATTTTCAGCTGAAATCATAGCTTATGTAATAATATGCAGAAACTTTTAGTTGAGGAGATAGCTTACATATAGTATTCAAGAAGTGTGTTGATGACAAGATAATACAAGAGAATTTCTAAAATGCTTTCTGTTTCTTTCACTAAGAGAGTTACACACACACACACCAAGAATGATCAAATCCCTTAATTCTAGGGACAAATAAACATAATCAGATCCCTTAATCCTAGGCCTAAACAATAATGAAAATCTGAGAGAGATAATCAAGGGACATACAACTATGAAAGAAGAATAATAAACGAAACAAGCATGCAGCCCATTACAGGAGTCATATCAACATCACTAACAATTTAGCTCATGTAAATTTTTAAAAAGCATATATATTTATAGACAAGCCCTCAGGCATAAACAATGCTCCACGAGTATCCAACAACATGTCGATCAAATAATTTAAGTTACTTACAAATATCACATCAAGGAAAAAGGCTATATGTAGGTACTTTATAGCCTTGCTTGCTTTTATAGCTGGGACTAATCGACCACAATTATCAAGTTGAAATTTTTTCTCACAACTATCCATCCATGGATTCCAAAAGAAATCAATAAAGAGTCACACCAAAAACTTTCAACCCAAATTTGCAGAAAAAGCTAATGAAAACATCAACAATCAATTAACAAAACACGTAGAGATATATAGCACAAGTAATTACTGAGTTTTCAATCGTGTACTAGAGTGATCTTGGGAAGCTATACATGGTAAGCTAAATCTCCTTTTCTATCTACGAGAGTATATATAGCCAGTATGGTAAGCTAATTATAAACATGTATATAGTTAAGGCATCAAAAACATGTATAAGGATCATCATGTAAAATAACATAAAAGATTTTTATCGTAATTATCCATAATTTTGTAGACCACACCATCAATTTATGGAAACATCCAAATCTCCACAGATCACCGTTTAGGTAAATACTTTGAAGAATAAGAAGAATAATCAACGATATAAGCATGCAGCCCATTGCAGGAGTCATATCAACATCACTAACAATTTAGCTCATGTAAATTTTTAAAAAGCATATATATTTATAGACAAGCCCTCAGGCATAAACAATGCTCCACGAGTATCCAACAACATGTCGATCAAATAATTTAAGTTACTTACAAATATCACATCAAGGAAAAAGGCTATATGTAGGTACTTTATAGCCTTGCTTGCTTTTATAGCTGGGACTAATCGACCACAATTATCAAGTTGAAACTTTTTCTCACAACTATCCATCCATGGATTCCAAAAGAAATCAATAAAGACTCACACCAAAAACTTTCAACCCAAATTTGCAGAACAAGCTAATGAAAACATCAACAATCAATTAACAAAACACGTAGAGATATATAGCACAGGTAATTACTGAGTTTTCAATCGTGTACTAGAGTGATCTTGGGAAGCTATACATGGTAAGCTAAATCTCCTTTTCTATCTACGAGAGTATATATAGCCAGTATGGTAAGCTAATTATAAACATGTATATAGTTAAGGCATCAAAAACATGTATAAGGATCATCATGTAAAATAACATAAAAGATTTTTATCGTAACTATCCATAATTTTACAGACCACACCATCAATTTATGGACACATCCAAATCGCCACATATCACGGTTTAGGTAAATACTTTGAAGAATAAGAAGAATAATCAACGATATAAGCATGCAGCCCATTGCAGGAGTCATATCAACATCACTAACAATTTAGCTCATGTAAATTTTTAAAAAGCATATATATTTATAGACAAGCCCTCAGGCATAAACAATGCTCCACGAGTATCCAACAACATGTCGATCAAATAATTTAAGTTACTTACAAATATCACATCAAGGAAAAAGGCTATATGTAGGTACTTTATAGCCTTGCTTGCTTTTATAGCTGGGACTAATCGACCACAATTATCAAGTTGAAACTTTTTCTCACAACTATCCATCCATGGATTCCAAAAGAAATCAATAAAGAGTCACACCAAAAACTTTCAACCCAAATTTGCAGAACAAGCTAATGAAAACATCAACAATCAATTAACAAAACACGTAGAGATATATAGCACAGGTAATTACTGAGTTTTCAAACGTGTACTAGAGTGATCTTGGGAAGCTATACATGGTAAGCTAAATCTCCTTTTCTATCTACGAGAGTATATATAGCCAGTATGGTAAGCTAATTATAAACATGTATATAGTTAAGGCATCATAAACATCTATAAGGATCATCATGTAAAATAACAAATAAGATTTTTATCGTAACTATCCATAATTTTGCAGACCACACCATCAATTTATGGACACATCCAAATCTCCACATATCACGGTTTAGGTAAATACTTAGAAGAATAAGAAGAATAATCAACTATATAAGCATGCAGCCCATTGCAGGAGTCATATCAACATCACTAACAATTTAGCTCGTGTAAATTTTTAAAAAGCATATACATTTATAGACAAGCCCTCAGGCATAAACAATGCTCCATGAGTATCCAACAACATGTCGATCAAATAATTTAAGTTACTTACAAATATCACATCAAGGAAAAAGGCTATATGTAGGTACTTTATAGCCTTGCTTGCTTTTATAGCTGGGACTAATCGACCACAATTATCAAATTGAAACTTTTTCTCACAACTATCCATCCATGGATTCCAAAAGCAATCAATAAAGACTCACACCAAAAACTTTCAACCCAAATTTGCAGAACAAGCTAATGAAAACATCAACAATCAATTAACAAAACACGTAGAGATATATAGCACAGGTAATTACTGAGTTTTCAATCGTGCGTAGACCAAAAATCAAAACTCAAATCAAAGTTTTTGCTGTAGCAATACTATTTCAGTTAGAACAAGCTCGATTGAGAACTAACCTGCACGGATCCTAGGGTAAAATTAGGAGAAAACTTCAACTTCTTTATTAAAGGCACCACGTCAGAACCATGTGGATAAGTTACGCAAGGATACTTTATCCTTACCTGTTCAGTGGGATAAAAGTGGCTTGTCCTCATTTCAAAGCATTAAGGTGCCTAATTATTAGACTTGATATGTTATTATACCCAACCACCACATGAAATAAGTTGCTCAAAATACATATTGATATGAAGTGCATCATTCAAACGATAAAGTGACCATGGCAGAAGGTCAAGAGACTGCTAGTGATTATGCCAGACCGTCTAGCAAATTGGGAACACAACTCTATGAGAGAAAATATTTAACATAATACAATAGACTAGGTAAATTACCTACGTGATGTCACGGGTTGTTATAAGAATGATGCAAAAAGCCAAGTGAGGAATACCTGAACTAATCCAAGAAGCCAAGCAGACAAAGAACCTAGTAAAAATGGAAAAAGAAAAATCAATAGTGTTTTAAGTCCAAATGTGAAACCATATGGACAAGCTTTCTATTAAGATGCCTTAACAATTGAAAAGGCTAGAGCACAAAACATTCAGATCGATAATCATGGTTGCTATCTGATTATAGTAGTGATAAAAAGTGATGTAATAAAATGAATTATGAGGAATCTACAACGAAAGTAGAAGAGTTGATATCCACAAGAGTAAGGATAAAAGTAAAATTACAAAAAATCAAATTTCACTCGACAAGCATATAGTATTAAGACTCAAAAATATGTGTGCCTATATAGGTCCCTCAAATCCTACACTAGGTCAAATGAAAGCAGGTATAAAATCCCTTACAAATTAATTTAAGTAACAAAATATCCAAATAACTCTTAAATAATAATGTTATAATTACTTATTTGCAAATCCTTCATGTACTAGACTGTGTTTTATTATTATCTACCATGTTATTTGTATGCATTAGTTTATTGACAGTAGAGGATAAAAACCTAATGTGAGGCCCTTTCAGCTGAAATTATAGCTTAGATAATAATGTGGAAAATTTTAGTTGAGGAGATACCTTACATTTTAGCATAGCACAAGTTAAATCATAGGATCATCCTGAAAGCAAAGCACATGTTAAATAAAAGCATTCAACATTCTTTATCCCCAAAAAATAATTAGCATTTTCCTCTTTGCTAGAGTTTGATACCTTGGCTTGGATATGTCCTGAAATTCTCTCTAGCAGGTCTTTCACATCAAGCTCAAGCTCAGTCTGCTTTTTTACTGCTTATGTTTGTCGTTGAAGTAAAGATAAGTAAATTATAATCTCACGTTAAAAACAATAAGTAAAACATAAGATATTTAAGCATTAAAATCCAGTACCATAGTACCTCGTCACTTGCCTCGAGTTCAGCTTGCCTTTTCTGGAGTGCCTCGTCACTTGCCTCATGTTGATCTAGTGCCTTCTTGTTCATATGGCTGAACTGCTCAAGTTGCTCACTGCACCAATGAAGCATTTTATGAACTCTTTCACACTCCACTTATACCTATATGTTCCAATAAAAGAGAGCATGTCACTTCTCAAAAGATGAATGCTTAAGAGGAAGCATAGAAACATCACCTATCTCAGTAAGTACCGAGTACATGTGGGGGCAAGACCAAAAACATCATCGTCTAGGATTTCAGTAAAGATATCGGCTGGCAAATCAGATAAATAGATTTCAAACATTAATTACAAGACACAATAGTTTAACAATACATTAAAAGCCAAGACAAAAAACTGAAGCTCAGACTAGTCATTTATCGCATGAAGAAACAATAAAGCAAATTCACAGTTCAGAGTTCTTGTGTTGTGACTTCAGCCAATAAGTCTATCCATCCTATCAGAAACACCTGGAAGAATGGCCATGAATTACAAGCTGCATAAAAAGAAATGGAAAAGTTCGTAAAACAAAGTCTACAAATTTGCAGAAAATTCTGGATTCATGTGGTCAAATGACACGACAAGAAAAACAGACATCTCTTTCTTACCATTGGGTGGCCTTGAGCAGTCTTGAGTAAAGAAAGAGGAAGCTGCAGTTAACACAAGAAAAAAAAAATTAAACATGCTTTAAATAATTTTATTTCATTTATTTCTTTTTCATAACTTGAAAAACAAAGGAAAAATACATGACATTCAAAAAAAATATTGCCCGACAATCTGTATTTCTTTCCAAGATTGAAGGAGATGGAATCAACTTTAATGGTTTTGCTTTTAGGTAGTGTTTTTAGAAAAACTGTTGATGTACCGTTTCTTTAAATCAATAAAAGTTCTCTTTTGGAGCTGTTAGAATTGCTTTTTAAATTGTTTTTTTATTTTAAAAAATATTAAATTGAGGTGATTTTTTAGGTATTTTGATTCATTAATGTCAAAAATTTGAAAAAAAAAAAGAATATTATTTTTTATAGATTTTAAATTAAAAAAAACACCTTGCATTACAAAACACACTTAAAATCAAACAAACCTAGATTAAAGTTTACAAGAAACTCAGTGATATGATTATCTAACACTAAAGATCATATAGATGCTCAATCAAACCTCATGATAAGGATGGATGAAATTCAATAGGTTGGATTAATCTTCAAATTATTATGCATTCGCCATTTCACTAGCTTGTTATTATGCTTGATTGAGTTCCTGATTTAATTTGAGATTTACATTGAGGCCTATGTGCTAAAGCTTTTGGCATTTCATAGACTGTTTCCTTCCAGATACGTACACTATGCAACTTAACGACCTTAGTTTTTAAATTCTTTCACTTGGAAAAAGGTACATCTGAAATGGATGAAAGAATCAATCAGGGATGGATTGGTGATGATGCTTATGGGGATGATCTGCTCACCAAAACTGTATAAAAACAGATTTCCAAATTATAGAGGAGGACAGCACGTGGTTTAATGCTAGAAAAGATCATTCTACTTACCTTCCGGTGTTGTCATTCAAAACAATATCGCCATACAACTGCAAGTGCAGCCACGAACAAGACTTTAAGTATTAATTTAGAATTCATCAATGGTGATGAATCTGAAGGTGATTTGGGAGGTTCCTTTGATCTTCCTCTAATCTTGGCAGACATTTTGGACACCATTTCAGAAAGGTGACCAGTTTTTGCAGAAGCTGCAAATAGGGGGAATGAAAAAAAATAAAGATCAGGAGCCAAGCCAAAACAATTGAAAATTGTTTGAGAGGAGGACACTGTCATTTACTAGGATTGAAAATGATCAGCCCAGAACAAATGTCTTGGATACCACGCACATATTTTAATTTGTGGATATCATCATATAACTAGCATCCAATCTAGCAACTTAAGAGTTTTGTTGATTCACCATCACCCATATTTAGATTGTAAAAATTGAATTAATCCATGAGAGAGGGCCATTCATAGACCATATTCTAGTCACAACAAACACAATCCAAGAGACACGAGTTACCTTAGCTTTCAAGGAATCTTTCCCCCTCTCCAACCCTTCGTCCAAGTACATTGATAAGTGACCCAAAATACAGAGCAAATACGGTGCACGTGATTGTGATGACATTTTACGGCATGCTAAAATCAGGAGTTGTCAAAGGTATAAGTAAACTTTAGTGTAAGAGAGAACAGGACTCTTTTCCTGCATCACAGATCCATAATCAATCAAATAAACTTGTGCAGAAACATCTACTAACCTTAGCTTTGTATTTCTCTTCTTGAGTGACCACAGTAAACAGAAGTTCTCTTCCAGGCCTGGTCACTACATAAGTAACCACCTACAAGTAAGGGTAAAACCAAACCGTGAGGCCTCAAAATGAATGGGACATACTTCCAAGTGTTCTCAACAATTTAAGAGGAAAGTGCATTCACCCAAATAATACTCTAGATAATTGGATATATAAGCATTATTATATTCAAATAGAATAACTGGGAAAGGAAGAAAGAAAGAAATACAACCCACAATGCTGTTTCACTGCAGGCAAGGGACCAATGGTGACAAACCTTCCGTACAGTCTCACAGATGGCAACTGCTACCCAAGTTGGCCAAACAGCAATAGCAACCAAATTTGAGAAGGCAGCAACCGAAGCAGAGCTTATTGCTGCAGTAACCCCAGCTAAAGTAAGGATGCGTCCCTGTGTTTGATTTGATAAGCGAAAGCACAACAAATTATAAACAGGAACTCTAATGATGTGAAATGCAATGAACACTGCAGTTTTGTCCCCAGAGATGCACAGACACAGAAAATATTACTTGAAGAAATTTATCAAGCAGAATTAAGTAAAGTAATTGCAGATCCCAATGAACAGACAGTAATAACCACCAGAACCTGACATAATGAATTTCTCTGCTACACATCATGCAATTTGTTAAAGATTCAAGATTGAATTAGTGTAAAAGAATATCATTTCTAAAAACATTTTGGTACCGGAATTCTGCTACAAAGCTTCCTTCTTTACATTTTTTACGGGGACAAATTTCATATTCAATTGCATAAAGGTACCATGCATTTTCTTTATATCCACCACATCCAAACAAACCATGAGATTATTTATTTATTTATTTCAGAAATTACCCTCTCTGAGGCTTGGGAATACAAAGATTAAAATTGCTTCAGGGGAAACTCAGTAACAACTAATCAGAGCAAGACGCCTGTTAAATTTGATCATAATTCTGCAACTGATTTCCTTAATAATGGAACTCCAGTAAGTATTATCTATTTTCTTGGTTTTACAACCAGTCAGAACATCAAAACATTGAAGAAATATATTTGGTTATTAGCTTACTGTTAAAGTAAGTTGTCCAGCAAGGATAAAAACAGCAATGGAGCTATTTATCTGGGCAAACAATTTTCTTCTTCCAAGAGAGCTTGAAACAGTCATGGCAATTACTGTTACTTTCTACAAAAGAAAACAAGGATTCATTAGTGAGAGGAAATACGCATAATTCATATATAGATGAGGATAAATCATATCTAGAGCAATGGCAACAAACCAAATCATTTTATATCAATAGTCAAGCCTACAAAGTTTAAGCTCCCTAAATTTGAATTTACTTGTAGTGGAATCCCAGCTCCAATAATTACTTATTCTGGTTCATGTTACTTGTACATATTCTATGCGGGTATATAAATGTTTAAGAAATAAGTTTCAGATATCAAAAAATAAAATTAGCCAGCATATGACAGCAAAATTGGCAGATATTCCGGCTATCATAGTGGTAGTCACTTGGCATGAACCGTCATACAGTAAACCTGAGATTAAAATCCCGGTCATACTCAAGATCGGAAGGGTTAAGAGTGGAAGAGAGCGACACTTAGTTATGTTGCTAAGTTTTAAGCCATAAGGATTACAAAATAAATAAATAAAAAGCCGAAAAAAATTGATACTGTGAGATCCACTGAGTTATACGATAAGGATAAGCATCTTGTTATCTCTGACCAACTGAGAAACAGAGTGCATGTATAAAAAACACGGTCTGATCCCTTTTTTACTTTCAATCCACTCTTCCTCTTCCCTCTTGCTTTTCTCATGGTTAATAATAACAAAATCAACAAAAAGCAAGATAAATTATAGATGGTTCTCTAAATTAGTTTACTTCCTATTCAGTCAAATCATAAAATCTGGTTTGGAAAGGGTGATTTAGAAATTCAGAGTACATGAACAGGAGCAGAGTTCCATTTTACCTGAAAATAGAAGAATGACGAAATAACTGCACTCAGCCACAGGAATAGAGACACATTCAACAAATAAGTTGAAGATAATACAAGCCGAAACCCATCTAAGATGACCCAAAGCTGAGGCCTCATCCTGGATGAAGGAGACTTTGGAGAAGAGACTTTGAAAGCTGGTGATGATCGTCCATCAGCCTCACTATGCTGATCAGCATCAACTTTTCTAAAAAGCAAAAGCATCCCAATAAGCTACATGAAAGCACCTGAAAAGCTCTTTCACTCTTCCAGAGATGCAAAATAATATGACCTACATGAATACAATTTTTTTTCTTGACAGGGGAGTAGCATGTAGTCTAAGAAGCTAAAAAAGTACTAGTGGATCATCCAGACTGTTCAAATGTTTTGACTAGAAGTGAAAGCTCCATAGAGAAAAGAAAAGGGTAAAAGAAATGTATCAGATACAAACAACAAGAATTTGCATTCACTCCGACAGAACAGTTTGTACAAAACTAGGACATTGATTATCCATGAACTAAGAGACAGTAACAAGTCATCACTACTAAACAGACAGTAACAAGTCATCACTACTAATGGCTGACCTTACGGGAGATAATTCATGAGGAAGATGGGATACATCCTTGTCGATCCCTTTTGATGACTGTGCAGCTAGTTCCATCAACAAAGCAGCAAATAGAAGTAAAACTGCAATTGCATTGAACCAACCAATCATTTAAAACCAAATTCAAACAAACAGAAACTCAGACACTAAACAATCTCATTTTCCGAAGCATACATACAAGGACCCAACCAAGCCATTGATGCAGCAAACAACGATCCAAATAGCTGACCAAGTGTAGCACCAGCACCAATGAACCCAAACAATCTTGAACCTGACTGAATACAACCGAAATGTCAAATGCAGAATATAAAACCATGATGATTTTAAGGTCTCCACGTTGCAGCATCTAACCTCACTATCCATCACATCAATAACCCTAGCCCAAGTCGACGATATGGTAATAACATTAAGCAGCGCAACCTTCAAAAAAAAGAAAAACAATTCCAACCATAGAAGAAGCTCAAAATGTCAAATCACAAGGCAATCAGTCAACATTTAATTTAGGAAATAACTAAAACCATTAGAAGCTTTCAAACTCATCATACCCAGAGAAACAGTCCAATTCTGACAGAAATATAAAACCATCCATGATCATCCCAACTTCCAGAATATGTACTACTGGTTCTGTCAACATCAACCTTCAAACCCTCTTTCAATTCAGTTGATATAGCAACAGTACCCTAATCATTAAAAAAAAGAGACAATTTACTCAGAAATTAAGACAAAAAAACTGTTGGTAATTAAAAATAATAATAAAAAATACCTTTGACATGAAGAGCGAAAACTCAGCAGAAGCAGAGGAAGAGAAATGCCATAGAAAGAAGAAGAGAACAAGAGAAACACTAAAAAACCTGTGTATCAAAAACAAAGCCTGGTGGTGGTGGGGGGCATGAAATCTCAAGAATTAATGATTGAAAATCAAAACCCATTTCAGTGATTTTATTATTACAATCACAATAATAATGAGAAAAAAAAGGGGAAATGGTAACCAACCTTGGATTTAGAGAAATTAGGGAAAGAGAAAAGGAGAGTTGATAAAGGAACAGCAATCAAGGTGAGGAATAAGGATCCGATAAAGAG
The DNA here is from genome assembly GCA_007827005.2 of Populus simonii. Classification (NCBI taxonomy): domain Eukaryota; kingdom Viridiplantae; phylum Streptophyta; class Magnoliopsida; order Malpighiales; family Salicaceae; genus Populus; species Populus simonii. Next base: position 9,350,226 of record CM017482.2, read on the forward strand.
AGCTGGAAGCTTCGATAAACCTAGAGAGATTGCACCTTCATCCCGCAACGGTAACACTACAAAATATGCACTCAAAATCTGCAACGAGAAACACTAAAATTAATTTATGAATTCTTGATATTGATTTAAAGAACAAAACAAAAGAAGAACAAGATTTAATTATTATCATTACGAAGAAAAAGCAGGAAGAGGAGTGAAGGAGAGGTGAGGTTTCGTGAGGGTAGATGGACACGAAGGTGGAGAGGATCGCATCTAATTGAGGCCTCCACCTATCCATTACCATGTTCAGTACTGACATTTTCTTCTTCCTTTTCATTCACTTCCAAACCTTCTCTTCTTTTTCTTCTTCTTTTTTCTCCTCTTTCCTACATTTTTCTTTCCTCCCAATTACACATCAGAGTTTTATTTTGTTTTATTCTTTTGAAAAAAGATTGGACTTTTTCAAAGGATTACGCTGCCCACACAAAATTCATGGAAAAAATCTTCAGGCATTCAGACAATCTACAACGGTAACACTAATTATCTAAAACAATAAAAAAATCAAATAAAAATAAAGAAAGAATAAAATTATACATTTAAAACCCAAAAAACATATTAAAAAAAATTAACGTTAAAATATCAAGATTTAACACGAAATTGAATTTATAAAAACAAACTAAAAACCACAAAAATCTATCTCAGCACATTAAAAAAAATCTCATCGAATGAACAAATCAAAGTTCAAAAAATATAATAATCAAGATTAATATAAATAGTAACCTGTAAGCTATCCTTGTCTTTATCATCAATGTCATGTCAAGAATTCTCCTAAATCACCACCACCATCTCTGCCACCTCCACAAGAAAGACCAGTACGCCGCGATCAAAAATATCAAAGCCGCCACCGTCACCTAAATCTCCCGGCACTAAAAACTCCAGCATTGCGGGTTCAAACATTCCACCTTGCAGTTTCACCTCTCTCTCTAATTTTAGTCGATAACTGAATCAAACAATGGTAAATTAGGGTTTAAAATAATAATGAGAAAGCAGGAGAGAGCGTTTTGAAGAGTAAAATAGAAAGACTCTTTCCAGAGAAAAAGTGATATTTTCATTTATTTTTTTGGAGAGAGAGAGAGAGGAGATCGTTGTTGATGGTTGAGTTCAACGGAAAAGGTAGAGCTCGGGAAATTTTTTCAAAAAAATTAAGGTTGGTTTTCTATTATGACAGCCCTTGATATTGTTTTGTCATTACGGGATTGTGGAAGCTTTGAAGAGTATGGTTTGGTTGTTTTAGGAGAGGGAGCTGAACGGGCTAAATGCCAATGCTCATTATTTTATGGATGTAAAGGTGGTTTTTATTGTTATTATTATTAATTTGGAAAATTAAGCATTCTGTAATTTGGTTGGAATTATAATTATTAGCTCGAAAAATTACACGACTAAATTAACCTCGTGTATGTACTATTTTATTTGCTGTTTCGGGTTCAACTAATTTTTTTAAATATTAAAAGTGCTAATAAATTTTTAGTTGTATAATATATTAAAAAATCATGTCTCTAATTCTCCGGTGTTTTTCTAATTTATGCTTTGCATGAAATTGAGATTACACCTTCATTTTAGGTGAGATCTACCCTCTAAACCACAATTTAAGAAAGACAATTGATAAAATTCAAGCAATATTAAAAAATCTGTTAGAGGTTCTAGTTGGTCTAGAGATAAAATTTGGAACCAAAAGGTTCAAAGAGGGTTGTATTCGGCTTCTTCAAGAAACATGGGCTAAGGTGGACTTTAAGAAGATGTTAAATAATGAAGCCTTGATTAATTTAATTCATGTTCAAGAAAGGCTTGTAGATGGACATTCATAAATTACAAAAAGATTCAAATCTACCTTTTGACCTTCCTCTACTATTTTGGTAAAAATTGGAGCTATAAAAGGGATTTTAATTCAATTCTAGTTGGATTAATCAAGGTTTTTAATGATGCGATCCAAACAATACCAAAAAATACGTTAGAGGTTCCAGTTGGTTCAGTGATAAGACTTAGAGCTACAAAAAGGCTTTCAATGGCTTCAAAACACATAGGCTAAAGTGGATTTCAAGAAGATAATAAATAATGAAGTATAAGCCTTGATTAATTTATTTCATGTTCAATAAAGGCTTGTAGGTGGTCATTTAGACATTATAAAAAGATTCAAATATGTCAGTTTGACTTTTCGATATTGTTTTGGTCATAACTTGAGCTATAAAAGAACTTTATTGCAATTCCAGTTGCATTGGGAAATAGACATCCATAAAATTCCATTGATGCATGAAAAACCTTTTTATTCATTAATACGAGAGAAAACCATGTATTTGAAGTTAAACTTTGATTTTTCTAATAGATTACAAAAAAGATTTTAGTCTTATTTAAATTAATTAGACTATTATTTTATTTATCTTTTAGTTGTTATTAGGCCTTTAGAGATATTAGAGCCTTTAATTAAATTTATGTTCATAGAATTATTATTATTTATTAGGTTTATCCATATTTATTAGGGATGTCCTATTAGACTTAGAGTTATTTTTAGTATAAATATTATTTTGTAGAGACTTGTTTTTTTTTAAGATTATTTTTAAGAAAAAAATCAGCATTCTTGTTATTTTTTGTATGGTTGAGTGATTCTCATACTAAATTTTTTTATTGAATTTGCAAATTCTTCAAATATTTTAATTCTATTTATTTGCATTTCTTATAAACCTAAAGTGATGATCATCAATTTTGATTTTTCAAGAAAAATTCTTGATGGGTTAAGTTACAATCCATTTAAATCAAATTCTAGAAGGTGTCTGCATCAATTTAAGTTACAAACGTATTTTAAAAGGAGTCTGCATCAACAACCAAACAGTAATATTTGTAACCGAGAAGAAAAACAACAATTGTCATGCTTTCAAACAATCACTCAATAGATATAAGTTAACGCCAATTTAGCTGGATAAAGTATAAAACAATTGAAATAAGAGGGGAAGTTACTGTACGCCATGTACTTGTGGTAAAAATTAATTGCAAACAATTACACGAACTTGATTGCAAAAAGGTAAGGAAAAACACACACATGAGGATTCAGTGTTTTGTGTTCCTTTTATACTTTCAGTTTGTTTTTCTCTGATGGATTGCACGTAAGGAGAATGTGCAGGTTGGCGGATATGTTTTTCTGGGTTCTTCTTGCTTTTGCCATACAATGAAATTTCCATAATACTAAATACTTTAACTTGTGTTGTTGAATTCAATTCTGAAGTAATCCAATAACAACCCATTCTGTGGTTTTTAATTTTTTGAAATGGTCAATGACTATATAATTTAGGCAGCATCTGAATCTGGATGGCATCCTTTTATCCTTAATTTTTTTAATTTTATGTTGTCAGTTCATACGTAAGTATGAAGCTTAACACAGAAAAGGTTGTTACTTTTTCCATGAATTCTTTACTCTCTATCTTTTAATAGAGTTGACCATGTTCCCGGTAATGCTTCCACTGTCACCCTCTAATTTCGGATGCAAGTTATTGAGAATCACAAATCAATAGTTGTATAGACACACTTTAGGGAAAAGCTTTCAAAAATAATCCTGATCTGTGTCACTTCTGAGAAAGATGACTTATCATTGCTATTATATTACCTTTCAGCTGAATGAAAGCATTTTATATATGTCTAGATCTTATGGAAAAGGGTTGGGATCGACCCAGCCATTTTTTTAAAAGAAAGACTTTTGATACAAAATTTGTATCAGTTTTATTTATTACAGCCCGACATGCATGGGTCTAAAGGTGTAGGGATTAAAATAAAAGGTTCAAGTTTTGAAATTGCTTAACCCTTTGACTAACTTGGAAATAGAAAAGTCTGAAGCCACACTGTACAAGTATTCTTTTGAATGGCTACAGAAATCATTGATAAAGATACAGTGTGTGAGTGTGAACTGTAGACACCCATATCAACTAGTTTGTAAATGAGGTTTGGTTTTGTTGATAGAGCTACTACCATCATCAACACAAGTCTAAAATCTAAACGATTGCAAAGAAGTTATGTATCTTGCAGTATAGGTTCCACCATTAGCATTCCACTTTTGGCTCCCCTGCACCCCAACTTTTTATGCTAAATGCATTCCAGTTTTCTTACCGTGTGTGTTGTGTTCCTTAATTCAGTCGATAACTGACATGCTATATTCAGGTATGAACTACACATTGATAACTGATAACGTGACTGTGGGATCCCAACCTCAGAAACCTGAAGATATAGAACATCCAAGACATGAGGAGAATGTGGCCTACATTCTAAACTTGCAGCAGGACAAGGACATCGAGTATTGGGGCATTGACTTGCTGTCTATTATACAGAGATGTCAACAACTTGGAATCCGTCATATGAGAAGGCCTGTAAGAAAGTGCTACTCATTGAAAATTGAAACATGTAGAAGACTCGAATTTCCAAAATTAGTTATTATATGTTTCAACCATTTTTCACGTGTTCATGCCTGCGTTTTATTTTTTTACCAGTGTTTTCTTGGTGCTAACTGGATGAATTTGCAAATATAATTCTTTCTTCAGGCTACAGATTTCGATCCAGATTCCTTGAGAAGTGCATTACCCAAAGCTGTTTCATCGTTGGAATGGGCTACTTCTGAGGGAAAAGGCAGAGTGTACGTACATTGCACAGCTGGACTGGGAAGAGCCCCTGCTGTTGCTATAGCTTACATGTTCTGGTTTTGTTGCATGAATGTTAGTTCTCAACTCTTCTACTATTTATTTTTGTCAAAAATTATTATTTTAAATTTCGGACTTGTATTGATATGATTTCTTACAAAACTGTGGGCTATATTCGGTATGGATATCATGATATTATCGGACTTCTAGAGTGATTGTTTTGATACAATTTCTTGATTGATTGATTTGCTAACTGGAACATATTTTTCTGATTGTCATTTTTGCTACTGGTATGGGACAGCTTAATACAGCTTATGATACACTAACTTCGAAGAGACCTTGTGGACCCAGTAAGAGATCGACACGAGCAGCTACTTATGATCTAGCCAAGAATGATCCATGGAAGGAGCCCTTTGAGAGTCTACCAGAATATGCTTTTGAAGATATAGCAGATTGGGAGAGGCACTTGATTCAAGATCGTGTCCGTTCCCTCCGTGGAACATAAGCATTTAAGGTAAACATTTTGTTGTCTTGCAAAGCATTCAAGGTAAACATTTCTAGTTCAAGATTCTGAGGCTGTGATCTGATAAAGTAAGGGATCTCTCCTGGAGGTTATTTTGTCTGATCATTACTAGATGGATTAGCAGCGCATCTCGCTATTCAGCATATCCATAAAAATGTGAAAACAAAATAATTATATTTTAATCTGGTGAAATTACTAATACCTGCCTTGACCACGTGTGAAACGCAAGCAAACCTGATGAAATAAATAGGAGACACAGATTCATCTAGCCCTGACACCCTCTAGTGCCCTCAAAGTCTGAAGGGCGACTATCATCCTGCACAAAAGTCAGTTATTTGCGTGCATGGTAGGGACTAATTTCAGTTATCCTTCTACCCATTGCCAAAACAAAGCATGCATAATTTATATAATTATACTCCCCCTTATTTTATCATATGAAAGTTGAAACCTTGCTGATGTACATTCTGACTGGTTGAATCATGTTAACCCAGGATAATTTCATTTGATAAAGCAGCTACGAGGAGAAACTCAAATCAATCAACTGCAAAGGGCTGGTTTCATGGGACGAGGGAACTTGCAGGGGAGGCAAATGGTAGCTCATGGCTAGAGATGAGCTTGGAACCTGTGCACCTTGTTAAAATAAATGAAAAAAAGTGAGGCAGAGGAACTCCGATTAGCACAGTTTAATAGCAGTAATGGAAGCTTTACCTGTATCCAAATGTACAATAATGGTATTTATGTACCTAATATTGGGAAACTCCGTGAATTAGTGCGGGTGTAATAATAATCTTGGAGGATTTATCAAATATCAATCTTCAGTATCCCTCCCCGACAATGTTACTTCATTGTTAACTGGGAGTAGGGACACACTCTTGTTTAGGTATTGTTCACTGTTCATAAAAAGAATCGATGTTCGAGCTTTACAGTGGATAGCTAGCGGACGAGAAAACCGCCCTGGACAATGTCTACGGCTATCCCTGTTTATGGCCTGGGATCTTGGGTGTTAGGTACAAATCTTTTTTATTTTATGGTTTTTTGCGCCATGATGACAGATAATGTGGTTCTTGGTCACCCCAATTGGCGCTAGATGGGAGGAAAAGAAGACAGGTGAAGTTCACAACAGCTCTTACAAAGATTGAAATCCTATTTCAGAGGTGCAATCTTGTGTCTTGAGCTAAGTTGATAGAATCAAATTTATTCACGACTGTGCAACCACCACACAGCAGCACTTTTTTTCCACTGATACAATTGCCTGTGATCTGCACAGATCAACCAACTGCAACTCAACTTAGCATTTAGTAAAATTGCAATGTTTTGCTGGTGAATTGTGTTCTAAAGAAGTCAAGTTACCATGCCTTGAACCGAGTAAAGTTGGAGCAGTATTAGTACAAGGAAACATCACCGTACATGCATTTGACATAGTGAGACATGCTCTACCAGCCATTAACTATCAGCCTATAAAATTATAATCCCAAAGAGGAAATGATACAAAGGAATTATTTATCTTTGTTTCCTTTGTTCAATAACTGTATATAAAATCATTCTTCAAAAACCTAAAAAAGTTTAGACGGCCTGGAGCTTTGCAAGTTGAGCTTGCCGCTGTCCTAAATGGAATGCTGTAAAAATCCAAAGTAAACAGATCTGCAGCACAAAGACGATTAACAAAACCTTGCATTATTCTTGGTTGAAAAACATAATCATAACAAATGAAATGGCATTTTCAGAGCATTACTTGATGTGGTGCAGAACTACGTTGGAACCATAATAATTAATCTATAAAATTTGATGGTTATATACGTACAGGCAGAGCATAAAGAGACACAGTTGATGTCCTCCCATGAAGAGTGCTGAATAGTAGTTTGTACATTCCTGCAGCTGTAGCATCTCCAAGCCGTTGAACAATGACATCTATGAAAAACTGTGGTAAGACATAGCGCTGGTTGACAAAATGCAGTAGAAGATATGCAAGCAATTATTCAAAATCTAATGGTAATATCAAACAAGAAATGCGTGAAATCCATGTTATTTGCATCAATTGCAAAGGTAAGTCTACTCATGCATGCCTAAAAGAGTCTCAAGGGATTTCATAAAAATGACATCAGACATGAAACGAAATTTCTGCCAAAAGGGGAGAAAAGATTGGAGATCGATAAGTAAGCAACAACATTACTGCTTGTTAACAAAATCTGGTATTAATAGCCCAATTCAATCAGGGATACATAAAACTTACTAGTGCAGAAACATCTACTAACCTTAGCTTTGTATTTCTCTTCTTGAGTGACCACAGTAAACAGAAGTTCTCTTCCAGGCCTGGTCACTACATAAGTAACCACCTGCAAGTAAGGGTAAAACCAAACCGTGAGGCCTCAAAATGAATGGGACATACTTCCAAGTGTTCTCAACAATTTAAGAGGAAAGTGCATTCACCCAAATAATACTCTAGATAATTGGATACATAAGCATTATTATATTCAAATAGAATAACTGGGAAAGGAAGAAAGAAAGAAATACAACCCACAATGTTGTTTCACTGCAGGCAAGGGACCAATGGTGACAAACCTTCCGTACAGTCTCACAGATGGCAACTGCTACCCAAGTTGGCCAAACAGCAATAGCAACCAAATTTGAGAAGGCAGCAACCGGAGCAGAGCATATTGCTGCAGTAACCCCAGCTAAAGTAAGGATGCGTCCCTGTGTTTGATTTGATAAGCGAAAGCACAACAAATTATAAACAGGAACTCTAATGATGTGAAATGCAATGAACACTGCAGTTTTGTCCCCAGAGATGCACAGACACAGAAAGTATTACTTGAAGAAATTTATCAAGCAGAATTAAGGAAAGTAATTGCAGATCCCAATGAACAGACAGTAATAACCACCAGAACCTGACATAATGAATTTCTCTGCTACACATCATGCAATTTGTTAAAGATTCAAGATTGAATTAGTGTAAAAGAATATCATTTCTAAAAACATTTTGGTACCGGAATTCTTCTACAAAGCTTCCTTCTTTACATTTTTTACGGGGACAAATTTCAGATTCAATTGCATAAAGGTACCATGCATGTTCTTTATATCCACCACATCCAAACAAACCATGAGATTATTTTATTTTATTTTATTTTCAGAAATTACCCTCTCTGAGGCTTGGGAATACAAAGATTAAAATTGCTTCAGGGGAAACTCAGTAACAACTAATCAGAGCAAGACGCCTGTTAAATTTGATCATAATTCTGCAACTGATTTCCTTAATAATGGAACTCCAGTAAGTATTATCTATTTTCTTGGTTTTACAACCAGTCAGAACATCAAAACATTGAAGAAATATATTTGGTTATTAGCTTACTGTTAAAGTAAGTTGTCCAGCAAGGATAAAAACAGCAATGGAGCTATTCATCTGGGCAAACAATTTTCTTCTTCCAAGAGAGCTTGAAACAGTCATGGCAATTACTGTTACTTTATACAAAAGAAAACAAGGATTCATTAGTGAGAGGAAATACGCATAATTCATATATAGATGAGGATAAATCATATCTAGAGCAATGGCAACAAACCAAATCATTTTATATCAATAGTCAAGCCTACAAAGTTTAAGCTCCCTAAATTTGAATTTACTTGTAGTGGAATCCCAGCTCCAATAATTACTTATTCTGGTTCATGTTACTTGTACATATTCTATGCGGGTATATAAATGTTTAAGAAATAAGTTTCAGATATCAAAAAATAAAATTAGCCAGCATATGACAGCAAAATTGGCAGATATTCCGCCTATCATAGTGGTAGTCACATGGCATGAACCGTCATACAGTAAACATGAGATTAAAATCCCGGTCATACCCAAGATCGGAAGGGTTAAGAGTGGAAGAGAGGGACACTTAGTTATGTTGCTAAGTTTTAAGCCATAAGGATTACAAAATAAATAAATAAATAAAAAGCCGAAAAAAATTAATACTGTGAGATCCACTGAGTTATACGATAAGGATAAGCATCTTGTTATCTCTGACCAACTGAGAAACAGAGTGCATGTATAAAAAACACGGTCTGATCCCTTTTTTACTTTCAATCCACTCTTCCTCTTCCCTCTTGCTTTTCTCATGGTTAATAATAACAAAATCAACAAAAAGCAAGATAAATTATAGATGGTTCTCTAAATTAGTTTACTTCCTATTCAGTCAAATCATAAAATCTGGTTTGGAAAGGGTGATTTATAAATTCAGAGTACATGAACAGGAGCAGAGTTCCATTTTACCTGAAAATAGAAGAATGACGAAATAACTGCACTCAGCCACAGGAATAGAGACACATTCAACAAATAAGTTGAAGATAATACAAGCCGAAACCCATCTAAGATGACCCAAAGCTGAGGCCTCATCCTGGATGAAGGAGACTTTGGAGAAGAGACTTTGAAAGCTGGTGATGATCGTCCATCAGCCTCACTATGCTGATCAGCATCAACTTTTTCTAAAAAGCAAAAGCATCCCAATAAGCTACATGAAAGCACCTGAAAAGCTCTTTCACTCTTCCAGAGATGCAAAATAATATGACCTACATGAATACAATTTTTTTTCTTGACGGGGGAGTAGCATGTAGTCTAAGGAGCTAAAAAAGTACTAGTGGATCATCCAGACTGTTCAAATGTTTTGACTAGAAGTGAAAGCTCCATAGAGAAAAGAAAAGGGTAAAAGAAATGTATCAGATACAAACAACAAGAATTTGCATTCACTCCGAAAGAACAGTTTGTACAAAACTAGGACATTGATTATCCATGAACTAAGAGACAGTAACAAGTCATCACTACTAATGGCTGACCTTATGGGAGATAATTCATGAGGAAGATGGGATACATCCTTGTCGATCCCTTTTGATGACTGTGCAGCTAGTTCCATCAACAAAGCAGCAAATAGAAGTAAAACTGCAATTGCATTGAACCAACCAATCATTTAAAACCAAATTCAAACAAACAGAAACTCAGACATTAAACAATCTCATTTTCCGAAGCATACATACAAGGACCCAACCAAGCCAATGATGCAGCAAACAACGATCCAAATAGCTGAACAAGTGTAGCACCAGCACCAATGAACCCAAACAATCTTGAACCTGACTGAATACAACCGAAATGTCAAATGCAGAATATAAAACCATGATGATTTTAAGGTCTCCACGTTGCAGCATCTAACCTCACTATCCATCACATCAATAACCCTAGCCCAAGTCGACGATATGGTAATAAGATTAAGCAGCGCAACCTTCAAAAAAAAGAAAAACAATTCCAACCATAGAAGAAGCTCAAAATGTCAAATCACAAGGCAATCAGTCAACATTTAATTTAGGAAATAACTAAAACCAATAGAAGCTTTCAAACTCATCATACCCAGAGAAACAGTCCAATTCTGACAGAAATATAAAACCATCCATGATCATCCCAACTTCCAGAATATGTACTACTGGTTCTGTCAACATCAACCTTCAAACCCTCTTTCAATTCAGTTGATATAGCAACAGTACCCTAATCATTAAAAAAAAGAGACAATTTACTCAGAAATTAAGACAAAAAAACTGTTGGTAATTAAAAATAATAATAAAAAAATACCTTTGACTTGAAGAGCGAAAACTCAGCAGAAGCAGAGGAAGAGAAAACTCAAGATATCTTTTCAGATACTGCTATACAAGTACAACCCGTCTTTGCTCAATGGATACAAAACACGCATGCTTTAGCACCTGGTGCAACGGCAAGCACCAGTTTGACTTGGGGGGGTGATGATTTAGTGGCAGTGGGTGGCGACGGTTGCTTTGTTACCTATTCCATTAGGGTCGTAGTCAGTTCAAACACATAAACCCAGTCCACTTGCAGCCATGTTGATCAAAATGACTAAGTTTCATGACTTGCTTATACTGGTGTTAGACTGGCATTCCGGGCTAGCTCTTTAAGGTGGAGCTCATCAAGCCCGAAATCCAATACCCGCGGAAGCTTCAAGGCAGGTCGGAACCATATTGAATGGGGTTATGGTTCATTGCCCTGGCATCTGTCTTGTACGTTGGTGTTGGGCACGCTTTATTTATTTGAGTGTCCAAAAAGAGATTTGGGTGTGAAGATGCCATAGAAAGAAAAAGAGAACAAGAGAAACACTAAAAAACCTGTGTATCAAAAACAAAGCCCGGTGGTGGTGGGGGGCATGAAATCTCAAGAATTAATGATTGAAAATCAAAACCCATTTCAGTGATTTTATTATTACAATCACAATAATAATGAAAAAAAAAGGGGAAATGGTAACCAACCTTGGATTTAGAGAAATTAGGGAACGAGAAAAGGAGAGTTGATAAAGGAACAGCAATCAAGGTGAGGAGGAATAAGGATCCGATAAAGAGAGCTAGAAGCTTCGATAAACCTAGAGAGATTGCACCTTCATCCCGCAATGGTAACACTACAAAATATGCACTCAAAATCTGTAACGAGAAACACTAAAATTAATTTATGAATTCTTGATATTGATTTAAAGAACAAAACAAAAGAAGAACAAGATTTAATTATTATCATTACGAAGAAAAAGCAGGAAGAGGAGTGAAGGAGCGGTGAGGTTTCGTGAGGTAGATGGACACGAAGGTGGAGAGGATCGCATCTAATTGAGGCCTCCACCTATCCATTACCATGTTCAGTACTGACATTTTCTTCTTCCTTTTCATTCACTTCCAAGCCTTCTCTTCTTTTTCTTCTTCTTTTTTCTCCTCTTTCCTACATTTTTCTTTCCTCCCAGTAACACATCAGAGTTTTATTTTGTTTTATTCTTTTGAAAAAAGATTGGACTTTTTCAAAGGATTACGTTGCCCACACAAAATTCATGAAAAAAATCTTCAGGCATTCAGACAATCTACAACGGTAACACTAATTATCTAAAACAATAATAAAATCAAATAAAATAAAATAATACATTTAAAACCCAAAAAATTAAAAAAAATCTCATCGAATAAACAAGTCAAAGTTTAAAAAATATAATAATCAAGATTAACATAAATATAACCCGTAAGCTATTCTTGTCTTTATCATCAATGCCATGTCAAGAATTCTCCTAAATCACCACCACCATCTCTACCACCTCCACAAAAAAAACCAGTACGCCGTGATCAAAAATATCGAAGCCGCCACCGTCACCTAAATCTCCCGGCACTAAAAACTCTAGCATTGCGGTTTCAAACATTCCACCTTGCATTTTCACCTATCTCTCTCTAATTTTAGTCGATAACTGAATCAAACAATGGTAAATTAGGGTTTAAAATAATAATGAGAGAGCAGGAGAGAGCGTTTTGAAGAATAAAATAGAAAGACTATTTCCAGAGAGAAAGTAGTATTTTTCATTTATTTTTTTGGAGAGGGAGAGAGAGGAGGTCGTTGTTGATGGTTGAATTCAACGGAGAAGGTAGAGCTCGGGAAATTTTTTCAAAAAAATTAAGGTTGGTTTTCTATTATGACAACCCTTGATATTGTTTTGTCATTACGGGATTGTGAAAGCTTTGAAGAGTATGGTTTGGTTGTTTTGGAGGGTAGTTTTAGGAGAGGGAGCTCAACGGGCTAAATGCCAATGCTCATTATTTTATGGATGTAAAGGTGGTTTTTATTGTTATTATTATTAATTTGGAAATTAAGCATTCTGTAATTTGGTTGGAATTATAATTATTAGCTCGAAAAATTACACGACTAAATTAACCTTGTATATGTACTATTTTATTTGCCGGGTTCTGCTAATTTTTTTAAATATTAAAAGTGCTAATAAATTTTTAGTTGTATAATTAAATATGATTTAAAAGATTAATTTTGAAATCTTATAACCTATTTCTTTAACTATATAGTTGTAAACTAAATTACGCTGGAGCTAGCCTCCGAACTAAAATAATTGATTTCATGAGTTCAAATACAAACTCGATTACTAGTAAAAACATGACTTGGCTTGTAAAAAAACTTCAATGTCATAATTATTTTTAAAAAATTATTGAGACAAGAACATATTGAATCTGAGTCCCCTAATGACCCATGTCATGGACTCCATTGAGTTTAATAAGTTTTTATACAAATTTTTATTAATTGTATTATAAAAATATATTGTCATAAAATTGAGCACTAGCTTATAGAAATAATCATTATAAAAAGCAAACAAAAATAAATCATGTGGTTTATTTCCAAACCAATCTAATATTGAAGGGTAAAATTGAGAAACAAATTAAAAATAATTAAAGAACCAAAAACAAAAAAAAAACATGTTGGTCTAGTGGGTGAACTCGTCAAACCTATAAATCAAGTAACTGGGACTAGCACATCAAACCTGTGAACCGGGGTATGGGCTCCAATGGGATTATAATTTGTTTTTTTTAAAAAAATTATTTTTTATTTAACTATATGATAAGAAAAATAGACAATCGCAAAATCAAACATCAACCCAATACGATCGCGTGCAGGCCTACTAGTTCAGGCCTGCGCACATGGGCCTGTAATGTTTTTTTTAAGTCAAAGATGCAGATGTCATCTCATCTGCCCCGATGCTTTAAAAATATAAAAAAAGATGAAGTGTTGTTTGAAATCCCAGAATCATGCCATTGGAGTGGCCAGAAAATCAAGGTCCATTGTTTTTTTCCTTTCAAAAACTCATTTTCAACTTTTTTTTACCAACACCTTATGAACCTTGTTAAACCTAACCATGACCTATAAAAACGTAAAAAAACTAGCCTGAAACATAAAATCAACTAGAAACCAAAAATCTTTTTGAGCTTAGATTTGTTTTTTTGGTGTTTTCAAGATAAGAAAACACATAATTTTAAGTCCTCTTATTATATGGAACCTTTTAACACAAACACTGAATGTTTTGGTGGCCTAAAGCTTCCCCAACAATAACTTTCTCTCTCTAAATCGGGATTTGACGATCCCCTCTGTCTCCTCTATAATAAAAGGACTAAGAAAAGAGGAAAATGAAGTTTGGTGTCAAAATATTTTTTTTGAAAATTATAGGAACCGGATACCTAAATGTTTTAAAAAATGGTGGACGAAAATGAAATTCTCAAACAAATTGCATACCTGCTATTAATTTTACCCGCTTTTGTCACTTCAGTTTCCTAGCTTTCAATTCAACCCCCACCCCTAAAAAACATGCTATGGAGTTCTAATTTTGGCTCAAAATGACTCAATTGTGCAAAAGAAAAGCTTTGGGATCAAATTGAAAATTTTAAAAGATTTCACTAGTGAAATGTGAAAGGATAAACAGCAAATAAATTGCTGTAAAAACGCCACACCATTTAGATTTTCTTATAATAGATATCATAAAAATCAATTAGATGAAGTTTCTATCTTTAAACACTAATCTTCTCTTCTCTTGATTATCTAAACCTAAATTAATGAGATATGTTGAAAGCTCATAAATCATGGAAGGAGAATTCCAATTTTGGAGTTTTATTTCTTTGAGTGATGACCTTTTTTTAGTGACACTACGTAAAGCCTTGGAACCAGGGAGGGGCAGAAAGTAAAAGAATAATAGCTAGGTGAATTAATAGTGAAAAATGACATGTGGGAACTCCTAAAAAAGCTAGGTTTTTCTATTCATTTTCATATGCACTAAGTATCTATGTTTTTTCACTTGTTTTTTTTTTATTGAGCAATTATGATGATTTTTTGGATGTCATTGGTTAATTGGTTTTTTGTGTTTGTTGGGTGGAGCTCTCCTAGTTGAAGAAAATAGTCATCAGAAAGTGGTTCAACATCACCAAGAGAAAAAATAAAAAATTTCAAGCTGATGATATAATATACATAATGGTTAATTGGTTTTTTGTGTTTGTTGGTCATTTTCTTTTCTTGGGATTTTGTTGATGGATGCATAACCACTTTGCATATGGCAACACTAAATTGACATGTTGAAAGATTGCAGCTACTCTTGGACTTAGGAGCTTATGTTTATGAGGTCATTATAAAAGATGGATCTTGTTAAAAGCATGGACTTGGGAGCTTCTGTTGTGGCAATTAAAGGCACTGTCATATTTCAAATCCATACAAAACTTGTCAAGGGCGATTTTTTCTCATTGTTATGGTTAATTGGTTATTAGAAGATTTAGGCAAACCTTGGAATGAATCCCTTAATTAATTATCAACTTTTTTTTAACATGGTCTTTATAGACTAAAATCTTTCTCATGTGAGTCCTCTAACTATTATGCATTTTTCATCTTACGAACTTTTTTTATAAGAAAAACATTAATTTTACATTTATATTGGAGGATTACTTTAAATGTTAATATTAGTACTTTTGGTTACAGTTTCTTGGACGCACTCAATTTCTCCATTCATACATGCTGTTATGGAGGCTTTCATTTTTATTCTAATTTTCAAGAAAAAAAATTGCTCAGCGTTTCACTATGGACTTCCATAGTAAAACACTGAGCAGTTTTAATTTATTCTTAATGATAATCAGGAGAGGCACCTAGGAGAAGAAAAGATAAAAAAGAGTCCCTTGAAAAGATAAAAATGCAATGCAGGGAAATAGAAGGAGAGTGAGAAATAGATATATCTATGATTATATAATAGTTGATGAGAAAACAAGTCAAAGTCTAGAAGAAGAAAATCATCAGCAACAAGATTTAAAATGTATTCCTTGAAATTATATGGTCTTTTCACTAAAATTATACCGTCTGGATTCACAAGTTAATCTTAACAATGAGAGGCAACATAAACACCTACGAACCCATCTATATACAAATTGAATCTCTTACAATTTAAAATATCAAAACCCTAACCTTAATTCTAATCCTATATAGCAAAACAAATAGAGAGAATAGTGATTAAGAGATCAAATAATTCTGTTTGTTGTGATGCATCACTAATAAGAGAGAGAGAGGCAAATGTTTTTCTTTGTCCAGTGCATTCACGAGGCACATACATGTTCGGTTGACTAGAATTTCCGGTAGTGAGACAAGAAGTGCCAAAAAAAAAAATGTAACATAAAGAAATTAGTGTATAAATGAGATACACATTTGTGAAACATGCCAATAAGATCATCAATGAAACGAGACTCATATTTGAGAGTTTCAGCTCTCCACGGGAGCAAAGAAACAAGTGAGGTCAACCTTCTTTGGAATTCCTCTTCAATTTACATTTTTTTCAGTTCATTAATATTCAAAAACAATTCCCAATAAATTAATGATCTCAATAAGAATATAACATCTGAATATATAACGATGTGAAAACAAAACAAGCAGATTTTAATGAATCAAGGAACAATTTCCACATCGATTTTAATGCAACCCACAACATAAAAACCAATGAAAATAACACTATATATATGTAATTCTGTCTTCTTAAGAAACATGAATCAAGGGAACAATTTCCACATCAATTTTAATGCATCGTACCATCATTGGGCTTGGATCATAAAGTGAGTCGGCACCCTTCAATTAAGGAAACAACCAGATTCTTCCCACGACATCATATGCAACATTCTAGCTATGTTCCTTGCCCTCAACTATCGACAATACTTTTTTTCATTGTGCATTAACATAAAATTCGAGTGGTGTTTTCGTGAAGGGAAATGAAAGCAAGTGTAAAATGAAACCTCAGGATCCACTAATTCAATCACAACTCTCCTAAAGCTTTGTACAAGAGAAAACAACTAACCTTGCAAGTTGGGTGCATTTAAAGCATCATCATTGAACCAACTAAATTGGCAACGCAGTAGACCCACAAAGTGCTAGAAATAGAGTTGAATGGGGCCACTCCCAACATTGCTATTCCTTTTTTTTTTTTTTACAATAAGTAATGAGATAAAAAACACATCAACACCCATACATAAAGTAAGAATGCCCTGTAAATAGAAAACAATAAAAAAGTTTATTTTCAGGATCCTATTTGTAAATAACTACGTTATGTAATCTTTTAAGGATCATTCCTATTATATTTTTATTATCTATTTAATATATTCCTATTATATTTAATTAATAGACTACATCTAATACATTTAATTTATATAATATTTTTAAATATTTGATTTTTTATTCCATTTTATATGAATAGAATTCAAATTGATATTCATTTAGAATTAATTAAAAAAACTAATTTATGATTTCTTAGAATTTAGAATGATTTACTATTATTATTGAAATAACAATAAACATAAACTAGATTTGAAGGATAAAATTAAAGACCATATAAACTTTGACAAAAGGACAGAATAAAAAAAAGAAATCCAAAGAAAAGAAACCAAATTGAAATTAGTATTATTCTTATTGAAGAAAAAAATTAAAAAAACCTGTTATGATCGATAAAATTGAAAACTATAAAAACTTTGATAAAAGAGCAAAAGAAAAAAAATAAAGAATGGAAACTAGAAGGACCGAATTGAAAAACTTACATTTAGAAATTAAAATTGAAGGATTAAATTGAAAAAAAGATAAAACTTTAATAAGGAAAAAAAGAGAAGAATGAAAAAAAATCAGAACTAAAAAGACTAAATCTAAAACACCAACAACCATAGGGATTGGAGTTGATTTTTTAGGCTAGAAGAGTATGAAGGGGCAAAATAGGAAGGGCCATGGGCGACAAACCAACCACCTTTAGATGCCATGTGCCACCAATAAAGGAAGAGAACACGAAGGAGAACCAAATGAGATGATGAAAGCTTATTTTACACTACCAGGAGATGGTGCATGCGCCGCCCAAAGTGTGGAGCGTCGTCCACGCGCCAACAACTTTTTGCATTTAAAAATCATGAATTAAATGGTAAATTACGTTACAACTATCAACCAAACCAATAATTACAAAAAAAAAAAAAACAGTGAGAAAAAGACACCAAACCCTTGTTTCAATGGCATAATATTTTTGTCCTTAAAGTTATATACGTAATCTTATTATATTCTAAAAAAGAAAAAGACAACACCCTTGCCTTACAATGCTAGTTTTTTCTTTATCCCAGGGGTATTTGGGTTCTTTTACTATTCATAAATATATTGAATAGACAGAAATACCCCCAGACAAATCCATAATGACTGATTATTGTATGAAAAGATAAAAATACCCTTGGCTTAAAGGCAAGCAATATATCATTGACTAAATACATGCATACTTCAAATATATGTATTCCTATTTTTTGTTGAATATTGAATAATAGTTGAATAATGGATACCCAAAACCCGATCCGTGAATATCTATTATCATCCCTAATTTCAAGCTCAAATTACACACCTTCCCAATTGAGCTTTAATAGGTGAGAGATTGAGCTTGATCTTAATTTGCTAATCACATGCGTTAGAAAGGGCCTAATAAATACTTTACAATAGTAGGATAGAAGCATGGACACTAATCAGACTAAGATAATGAATTCTCTGATGCATTTGCCAGAACTACATGACCAGCCATAATCAGTTAACTAAACATATTTGCGTCCGTTTCTTATTTCCTTTAATTATCAATAATTGCCCATTACCTCTGTTATTATGGATTGCGTCTGTTTCTTTCTTTTTCTTTATTTGTCGATAATTGCCCACTTTCTCTTGATTTATGAACAAGTGGTGGAACATGGGTGTTGCTTTATGTAACGGATAGTTAGTCGTTTAATCTTTCAATTTTAGTTATTTGTAATTCGGCTATTTAAAGCCTGATTCTGACTAATAGAAGCAGATTAGTTTTATGAAGTTTTTGTTCATTATTTGGAGAGATTCCAAGTGAGCTTTCAGATATTAGTGAGATTCTAATTTTCTGAGGGCTACGCTATTTGTGTCTATAGTGTCATCATTCTCATAAGCTAGAAAATAAGTGATAACCTCCTTGAGAGCATGTTAGGGTGACCATGGTCTCTCACCCTCTTAGCCAAAACTCTAGGCATTTATTTTATGATTGCACAAAGAGTCCGGTGTGATAACATGATGACTCTACTAAGGAATGAAGGTTAAATCCCATGTCTTTCTTGTTTTTAGAAATTCATTCTGGATCTTTTGATATCCTATGATGTATATATATTATGTGCCTTTTCTGTACCATTTCTTAGTCTTTAGCATGTATATGAAGTGTTGCCCCCGTTGCACACACCTACGATCCACATTTAAAGAAATTTTGAGTTGAACACACCTTGGACCCTTATCCTAAGATTAAAAACAGGAAGGTGACACTAGAAAGTCTTAAAGCTCGCACAACCAATTCTCAACTAAATGGGAAATTTGCTCTCATATATGGGACTACAAAGGGAAACCTGGTAGCTTAAGTAGAGTTTCAATTAACTTATTATGGTTGAACTTGAGCCCACAATAAGAGCCTATTATTGATGAAGAAGTTAGATTAGCTATGTCATAACCCAATTCTGGGTTATTCCTCAAAAATTAATTTTTTTTTCAAAATAAAAATAATAAAAATAATAATAAAGGCTGGTAGCATGGAGAAAGCAAACCATGGAATCAAACTGCAATTTTGAAGGAAATTAAAGACCTAATTGTACCCCCATTATGCCTAAAAATAGAGAGAAACATCAAATTCAAGGTCAAATTAAATGATTATTGGATGAATTTGCATAAAAATTAAATCCAAGGACATAATTAAATTTTTAAGAGGCCAATTTGATTTAATCATGGGCCAAATTGAATTTTAATTATGTTTAAGAATTAATTTGGATCTAATTGAAGGATTTAATTAAGTGCAGGGACTTAATTACACTTTAAATGGGTCAAATTAATTTTATTTGGGGCTTAATTGGTGAAAAATTAAGTTTGGGAGCCTAATTTGGGCTTAATTGAGAATATTGAAATTTTAAAAGACCAAATTTAATTTTTACCAAGTTAATTGATTGAAATCAGGGGCAAAATTGCAAGAATTTGAAGTTTTGGGTCAATTAGGGGCTAAATTGAAGAAATTGACAGCCAAGGACGTTTTTATAAAAGGCGCCGAACTATAGGGGTGAAATTAACAAAAATCAAGGGTTAAATTGAAAAAATTGAAACTTTAATGGTCAATTAGGGGTTCAATTAAACGAATCCAAAACTAAGGACCATACCGTAATAGGCACGTAACTTCGGGGTTCCAATTGAAGTTCATTGGGGGCTTAATTGCATTAAATCAAAAGTTTAGGGTCAATTAGGGGTTCAATTGAAAGCTAGAGGACTACATTGAAAATCAGTAAAAATCCTTAATTCAACATAAAATGGCGTCGTATGAGTAAAAAAAAAAAGACGACCAGACGACGTGTCGTGTGGTCACTGTTCATTAGCTTCTGCATTTTTTTTTTGAAAAAGCTAGTCTGGTCAAATCCTTTGTAGGTGCATTTAATGCACCTAACATCCACCAAATTTGCCAAACCCTTGAACCAATGGTTGGAATCCTTCCCAGCTGAATCAAGGGTTGCAATTTTTTCCCAGTGTAGACATGATTTCCCTCTTCCACCACCTATAAATAGAGGTAGATTTCATGGCCTGAGGGAGGAGAAAATCAGGTCCAAAGGTGGCCAAAACCAGCCATTTTCCCTTGTTTCTGCAATCTCTCTCTCTTTCCTCTCCCTCTCTCTCCACTGTGGCCTTTGGCCACCACCATTCCAACCACCGTCATTTCATCACCGTCTCCACTACCAGTGGTCGGCTGAACTCCTCACCAGCGACAAAGCATACACTATTGATCCCTCTCTCTCTCCTGTAGATTTTCTTCTCCTTCTTTCTTCCTGCTCTGCCACCTGTAACCAACTCCAATCGTCGGCCTCACCACCGCATGTCGTCCTCCATGGCCAGACCACCACCGCACCAGGTAGCTTTCTTCTCTTCCCTTTCTTCTTCTTCTTCTTCTCCACTGTCTCTGCTTACAGCGTGAATAGTGGGCATGAATTATATAATTCACGTCCACTATTCATGCAGTGGACTATATTTATTTAAAAAAAAATCCAAAAATTTTCAAAAACAAATCATTTCAAAAAATTGTGATTTTCTCAAATATTTTTCTAGAAATTTTGCATAATATCAGGTTGTATATTTACACTGTAAAATACAAATCCGGTATTAAAATAGCCGGTTTTCTCCGAAATATTTCAAAAAAAATCAAAACATTTAAAAAACAAATCTCAAAAACGTTTAAATTAATTTTCCCTTTTCAAAAAAAAAATATTTTGTTTTTTTGCATACGGCCAAATCCTAAAAATTTTTAAGGCAAATTTTCATTAAAAAATTGCATCTTTTTCATGTTTTGAAGATAAAAACAAAATGAATATCATAACCAGTTTATGATCATTCATTAGAGTTTGGCCAAAAAATAAAAAACCTTTTTCCAATCCTTTTTTAGGGTCCAGATGTAGACTTTAATATCTGTGGGGTGTAAAATTACATGATAAAGTACACCTTCAGTTATTAAAGATAAAAGGTGTAAAAATGCGATGCTAAAATTCAGATTTTAGAACAGGTAGGATTTAACCCAATAAGGTAGAAACTTTCTCATGAAGAGAGATCTGCTTTAAACCTTAGGAAAGACCAACGAATAGAAACCCGACCTAGAAAAACAATCAAAAAACAATGCAGCTTACCTTAGGTAGGGTGCACTGGGGGTAACGCCTCTTCCCCTTGCACAACCAGTTCCTTACCTAGACTCTCACTGACCATAGGTTCCTAGTGACCATAATACTAGGTGGCGCCTCCTAAACATTAATCATAATTTTAGAATTAAATCAAAAAAACCTTCCCAACACACAACACCTCACAACAAAAAGCCTTCGCTGTCGCCAGACGACGTCGGGTCGACGCTCGCGCACCCCGCAACAAGCTAGATTACCCATTCATATATAGATGAAACTTAAACCTATCCTTTGGTTACCTTTAGGACATGGGGCATACAACCATGTTTTTTCTTCTTCTTTTATGCAGTGTTAAAGTTGACAGACCATTCTTGATGTTTTCAAATAGGTTAGTGTCAGCTTCTAACAAGGCGAAACTGTTAAAGGTCCTTTGTGGATTTCCTAGTTGAATATGAGACACTACAACATCGTGAGGAGAATTGTCTAAACTTGGAAAATGCATTAACTTCAACACTTAATGTTACTAGGACAACCAATGAAGTCACCAAGCTAAGGGCTATTTTGAGAGGTTAAGCATGAAAGACCAAAGTTTATTTAGTGAATGTTAGGACGTTATAGCTAATCTCTTAAGGGTCTTTGTACAAGATGATGTTATCAAAACCATGGTTCTGTATTGGAAAATAAATTTGTGGTAATTTACAGACCTAACTCCTATAATGGAGAAATATCAAGCCTTGCTAGAATTTCCAAAGTGACTATACTGAGACTATACATATATCCAAATGATGAAACACCACATCTCCTAGAAGTTCAATTAGGCTTGCAAGCTACTAAGTTAAAGGCTAACATTAGAGACAAAGTTAAGGGATGGCTTTGGTCACAATGAAAACCAAGATTTTACACACACACACACATATATACTCAAACTTGAAGTGCATGAGGATAGCTTTGAAACAAACAATGCTTTTTTTTAAAAAAAATTTGAAACTCAAATTGTTAATTCCATATTATTAGTTATTTCAAAAACCATTCGAAGCTTTAAACTACATCATAACAAATGAGACTGGTATAATAATACTTAGCTTTTACATATCTTGATTGTAAGCCATTTACGGCCTATATTGCTAGCATTTTCCCTATATGGGATATAAGAGAGGAATAACATCAATGACTTTCATTGTCATCATTGGACTGACATGACCTTTGAGAAATAGAAGAGCACGTATCATGAGTTGTAAATATTGGGTTAAAATTTAAGGTCAATCATAGAGTTCGAGAATATCTTGCGATATAGGCAAGCAAATACAACATGAATTTTGTTATTTGTTGTTTTTTTTTTTTTTTTATCTTGTAGACTTTCTATTTGAAAAAGATTTTTTTGCTAATATACAAGGATATTTAACAACTAATTTTGAGAGATTTTATAATTATACAAGGACTCTTAATGGCATAAATAAAGGTTTCATTGTATGGTAGGGATTATTTAATAAAATCCTAGCTACAAAAGAAAACCTTATAGACAGCAATAAAGGGAAATCAACCTCATTATTATTTGTTCATTTTTTACAAGGATTTCCTAACATAGTTTTATTATGGGCAACTACGATCAGTAATTAAATTCAAAAGTTTTCATGCTTGAAGAGGGCATTATTTGTTATTTGTTGTCTTTTGTCTATTTGAAGAAGATTCTTGTTATAATAGGAATCCAAAGCATTATGTAGTTTTTTTTTGTTTTTTGTTTTTTTATGTTTTGGCCTTTTTCCTTAGTGATTGATTTTTTTATTTTTAATTTAGTCCTTCAAGTTTGTGTTAATTGGGATTTAAAGTTGATAATTTATTTTAATTTGCATTTTATTTACTTATCTTAGTATCAAAAAATACTCCAACATCAAGTTGGTACTCGATTTTGTAAGACATTGTTAAATTCTTTACTTTTCTAAAGATTGAGAGTCAAGTAAAAGGATCCCCCACACATACCTATATGATGACAAAATGATGATATATATATTAAATGTTCATAATTCTAATAAATGACAGACTTATGGAACTACCATAATTTCTAAACATGAATCTCAGTGCACTTGATTACAAGATGGACAATTTCTTTTAGAAGAATTCTATATTTTATGGGAAGAAGTTTCTGATCCAGTTACATTTCTCTAGTAGTTGCAATATAACAGTAAACACTCATTTGAAAATCTTTGCCACAGACGCTCCATAGAAATGCCCTAATCCATGTAGTTTTTTAGAGGGAAAGTTAAGGGACTTTAGAACAAAAGCTCGTTAAGTGCATTGTTTGCTTGGATAGCAATGCAAGAGATAAATTTGACTATTAACACATTAAAAGGGAATAATCCTTTTAGTCCATAAATTTAAAATACTCATCACTCAATATATTATATAGTAGACAAACAACAAATAAATAAGATTATATATATATAAAAAAAATAATAAATCACAATGAAAAACTAACTTACAAACACAATTAACTTTCAAACTGAAATGGGCTAGGTGTATGGGGTTGCGCTATCCAAGTTTTGGATAAGGAAATCCTTACAGACCAAACACACTCTCTTACTAGTCCCGCAAAATACGCTTTTCAAGCACATAATAGCCAAGCCCCTCCCTCTTTTCCCTAATGAATGCAGCAATTCAACAAGTTAACCTACAAAACATAAGATATTAATGATAATGTTTCCTTGTCGAGAAAAGAACACATAAGATAATCAGGAAACCTTCTTCTTTGAAGAAACCCAATTGCCATTACCCCAATCTAAGTGAACCCTTAAACTTGGAACATGGTAAGCAAATAAAAACAATATTACCAATGGGATACCCGATATATGATATTCCTGAAAATAGAACACCACCAGAAAAAAAAACAATAGATTAAACCAAATAACAAAGCTGAGCAACAAAAAACAAATCCAGAAATGCTCTTAAACTGCAGATAAAATAAAAGATTATTAGCCATAATTGATAACCAAAATCCATAAAGTAATGGTATAGCAATACCTTTTCTAACTGGCAGCAGAGATCATGATTATTAGAGGCCTCTTGACAAGATTTATGAAGATCATGCTCTAGTGCAGTGACTTTTGCACGTAAAGATGTGAACTCCTATTAAATCGAGTTGAAAAGAAGAAGGATTAGAAATTTATTGTCAAAACATGTTGTGCTTCGAGGAAATCATTCCACAAATTGCAACGAAAAAAAAAAAGCAACAATAAAATCTAACAAATTACAGGAATTTTACAAACATGAACAATTTAAAACTAAATCACCGAACTGATACCTCTAAAGATGAGCAATCACCATTTTAGAAGTGCTCTTTGGGCCAGCTATCATATGTAATGAATATATGTCATTCTAGACAAATTTATAAAGACCACATGCGTACAACTCTCAACATTAAGTTGCAGAGTAGCAGTTCAATATGAATGACAAACATTTCCAGTTGTGGTCTTTTAGTGGCCTTTGCACCCAAATTATAATGGGTTTAGACAACAAATTTAGTTCCTTACAATCAATTACAAAAATTTATCAATGCAATAAGCAACAATGAGTTCCAAAATGAAACTTGCCACCTAAAGATCCATGGGAACAATGATAAATGGCCTCCAAACCAAATTCAATTCAAGCATAACAAAAAATAATATTCATAACTATTTTCATGATGTAATTTACAAGTCACTGCAATCTCTTCTCATGGTTATGATAGTAAACATTAAATGATGTCCATTTCCTTTTTGGTTACAAATGGTTGATGATATCCAAAAACATTGATCAATAAGTTGTGATTAAGTTGGAAAGAGTGCAATTAAGGCATCATGTTACATAATATCCTTTTTTATTTCTATCTCCTTGTTTCTGCAAAAAAACAAACACATATAACATAGCGACAACATATTCATACCTTCATTTTCACAGTAACATATTTCCCTCCAAATTTGCTTCATGACATCCATCATCGTCACAATTATCATATTCATGATCAACATCTTGTCAAGATACCACAAAATTTATAGAACTGTTTCAACGACTATCTAAATTGACCACAAATGTATGACATGAAACTTTAAAATGCACTCATATGGTTATCTCAAAATTTCAACTTAAAAGACCAAAAAAAATACTGATTAAACTTGGAAAACAATAAAAAGACAATGGAACACCGTCAAGGCATTGCATAAGACTAGCAAGGGAAAAATAAACGATAGGAGTAAATAAAAGAACAAATGAAACAGAGACATAAAAGGCTCCTTTAACTAACCTTTTTCTTCATAATAACCAAATGACCACGACCACCTTGCACAAGTTTAAAGAATACTTCGCTAAAGTGCTCAACAACTCCTTTGACAGTGCAATATTCATTGTTTCGCTGATCTAAAACAAATATCAGCTCTATGATTTTCTGCACACAAGCATTGAAGTAATAAAACATAATCTCATTGAAGTAAAGATACATAAATCTTAATCTCACGTTAAAAACAATAAGTACAACATAAGACATTTAAGCAATAAAATCCAGCACCATAGTTCAACTTGACTTTTCTGGAGTTTCTCCTGTTTCTCAGTGATATTTACATGTTGGTCTAGTGCCTTCTTGTTTACATGGCCGAAGTTGCTCATTGCACCTATGAAGCATTTTATGCAACTCTTTCACACTCTATTTATACTTATATGTTCCAATAAAAGAGAGCATGTCACTTCTCAAAAGATGAAAGCTTAAGTAGAAGCATGCAAACATGACCTATCTCAGTAAGTACCAAGTACATGTAGAGGCAAGACCAAAACATCATCTTCTAGGATTTCAACATGGATATTGGCTGGCAAATCAGGCAAGATAAATAGATTTAAAATAATGATTACATGACACAATAGTTTAACAATACATAAAAAGCCAAGAACAAAAAATTGAAACTCAGACTAAAGCAAATTCATAGTTAGTCATTTACCACATAAAAACAGGATAAAGCAAATTCACAATTCAGAGTTCCTATGAACTTGAACAAATAATATGCTAGAAAGGCTAATCATTTCTTTAGATATAACTCTGGTTAAGTCCAGTTTACTAAAGATACCCAAACAATTCAAAAACGAAAATAAAAAAGAAAAACCCTTAACATTGTGTT
The DNA here is from genome assembly GCA_007827005.2 of Populus simonii. NCBI lineage: Eukaryota > Viridiplantae > Streptophyta > Magnoliopsida > Malpighiales > Salicaceae > Populus > Populus simonii. Next base: position 9,377,033 of record CM017482.2, read on the forward strand.
TTGATCATGCAATTATCTGATAAGAGGGCCTGGTCCTTTCCTAATTGAATGATGAGAGCATGAGATAAGAAAGTGCCACCTATAGAAAGATTCTGACAACACCAGCATACATCTGCATTGATGTTAAAGTGTCAGAATAGACTAATCTAAACTCTTGCTTGAGCCAATTTGAAGAAAAAAGACGTAAATCATCATTTTCCTTTTACAACCTTTTGTCACGAATAGCTTTGCTGGAAAATAGGTTGCCCGATCTTGTTTTTTGATAAAGGATGCTCAGTTGCTTTTCATGCTCCATTATACTGCAAGTTGCCAAAACTGTTTATGGAAAGGGATGGGAAATTTTGGAATCTAAAACAGATCAAGGATATTAAGGTTAAAGAAAATTAAAGCTAAACGGAGATGGATGTTCATCCAAGCATCACAATTGACTAAATGCCCATCGTAAGTCTCTCTGTTTTTCAATTCCACCAACTGCTACAATATACAACCACCATGAATTACAAGCTGCATAAAAAAAATGAAAAAGTGCGTAAAACAAAGTCTATAAAATTTGCAGAAAATTCTGGATTCATATGGTCAAATGACACGACAAGAAAAAAAGACATCTCTTTCTTACCATTGGGTGGCCTTGAGCCGTCTTGAGTAAAGAAAGAGGAAGCTGCAGTTAACACAAGAAAAAAAAATTAAGTGTCAAAGAAAACAGGAGAAAGATAGAAAGTTTTCAAATCAAAGACAGTTGAGATGGTTACCATGTTTTTTAGAGCAAAAAAGAAAAATCAAGCAACCTGCAAGAAAAGCCAGGGTCAAGAACATAAAATGAATTCTGAATTCATATGGTCAAATGACATGACAAGAAAACTTTCTTACCATTGGGTGGCCTTGAGCAGTCTTGAGTAAAGAAAGAGGAAGCTGCAGTTAACACAAGAAAAAAAAATTAAGTGTGTCAAAGAAAACAAGAGAAAGATAGAAAGTTTTCAAATCAAAGACAGTTGAGATGGATACCATGTTTTTCGGAGTCAAAGAAAAATCAAGCAACCTGCAAGAAAAGCCAGGGTCAAGAACATAAAATGAACACATGGAAAGGGATGGGAAATTTTGGAATCCAAAACAGATCAAGGATATTATGGTTAAAGAAAATTAAAGCTAAACGGAGATGGATGTTCATCCAAGCATCACAATTGACCAAATGCCCATTGGAAGTCTCTCCTTTTTTCAATTCCACCAACTGTTACAGCTTACAACCACCATGAATTAACCTACAAAACATAAGATATTGATGATAATGTTTCCTTGTCGAGAAAATAAAACTTATATAATCAGCAAACCCTCTTCTTCGAACAAAACCAACTGCCATTACCCCAATCCAAGTGAACCCTCAAACTTGGAACATGGCAAGCAAACAAAAACAATATTACCAATGGGATACCCGATACATGATATTCCTGAAAGTAGAACACCACCAGCAAAAAAAAACAATAGATTAAACGAAACCACAAAGTTGAGCGACAAAAAAATAATCCAAAAATGCTCTTAAACTATAGATAAAATAAAAAATTATTAGCCATAGTGGATAACCAAAATCCATAAAGTAAGGGTATAACTAAAACCATATTTTATTTTACCAAAAAAGCATGAGCCTGTTACTGAACCTCTCTCACAACCATCAACCAACTATAGTCAAAAGCAACTAGCACAGTTTAGCAACCTAGAAGTTAAACAAAGAAAATTTTGCATTACAATAAAATTTCTTATATATTTTTTTCCTTGTTAAATGATGTCCATTTCCTTTCTGGTTACAAATGGTTGATGATATCCAAAAAAAATTGATCAATAAGTTGTGATTGAGTTTGTAAGAGAGCAATTAAGGCATCATGTTATATAATATCCTTTTTTATTTCTATCTCCTCGTTTCTGCAAAAAAATAAACACATTTCCCTCTAGATTTGCTTCGTACCTTCATTTTCACATTAACATATTTCCTTCTAGATTTGCTTCATGACATCCATTATCGTCACAATTATCATCTTCGTGATAAACATGATGTCAAGATACCACAAAATTTATAGAACTGTTTCAACGGCTATCTAGATTGACCACAAATGTATGACATGAAACTTTAAAATGCACTCATATGGTTATCTCAAAATTTCAACATAAAAGACCAAAAAATATACTGATTAAACTTGGAAAACAATAAAAAGACATAGGAAGAACGTCAAGGCATTGCTTACTAGCAAGGGAAAAATGAACGATAGGAGTAAAGAAAAGAACAAATGAAACTAAGACATTAAATGCTCCTTTAAGTAACCTTTTTCTTCATCATAACCAAATGACCACGACCACCTTACACAAGTTCAAAGAATACTTCGCTGAAGTGCTCAGCAACTCCTTTGAAAGTACGATCTATCGATTCATTGTTTCGCTGATCTAAAACAAATATAAGTTCTAAGAATTTCTGCACACAAGCATTGAAGTAAAAAAAAACATAATCTCGATGAAGATACATAAATCATAATCTCACGTTAAAAACAATAAGTACAACATAAGACAAGCTCACTTTAGAGTTCTCCAGTAATGACTTCAGCTAATGAGTTAGCATCATTTAGTTCCTGCCCCTTCAATATAGCTTCACCATATAACATTTCAACTTTGCAAAGGATATTATGCCATATCGTCTAGCAGATTGGGAACATAGTATAAAAGAGAATATTTAACATAATAGTATTCTATTATGATGCACGGGTTATTATATAGGAATAGGTAAATTACTTGCATGATGTCACGGGTTGTTATATAGGAATGATGCAACAAGCCAAGTGAGGATTACTTGAACTAATCCAAAAAGCTGAGCAGACAAAGAACCTAGTAAAAATGGGAAAAGAAAAATCAACCGTGTTTGGGCAAAATGTGCAATGATATGGAGAACCTCTCTATTAAGATGACTTAACAATTGAAAAGGCCAAATCACAAAACATTTAAATCAATAATCATGGTTACTATCCAAGTACATTGGTGACTAAAAGTGATGTAACAAAATAAGCCATGAGGAATAGAAGCAAAAGAGCTTAATGGGGTTCCTAACGGTAAACAATGTTGGAACCGTATGAATGTTGCGCAGGTGTACTCACCAAAAGATCCCAAACTCATCATTTGGCCTTAACTACTCAAATGCACTCAGGTCATATATTCTCTCAAGATAAAAATTAAATAAATCAATGGTTGCATGTGGAAAGTGACTCAATGAAAATGTAAATGAACCAACACAATTGTGCAGAAACCATCCATCACAAAGGCATCTCCAATGGAAATGAATTCATCAGATAAGGCATCTATAAGGGAACCCATTCAATCCACCATGCATAATAAAGTAGAAAAACAGTCATTGCATGAATAGAATGTAAACTAGTTTTGTTAAAAATAAAGGCAGTCGCCAAATCAATCATATTCTCAACTGATTTCTCCAATAGGTGTAGTCAACTTGCAGCAGCAACAATTTTTTCCTAATTGAATAATGCTCATAATGCTTACCAGCATCCATTACAGAAACGCTAATAAGAGCATTGCACAGTCATAGTATGAACAGACATCAAAATTTAAAAACAAACTATCATTGCCAATAGAACACGTAAGAGCCTTATTGGCAGCCTAGGAAAGCACGAAAATGATCTGGAAAAAAATTATAGGCAGCAGCATGACACAAAACATGGGCATAAAGGGCAAATTATGTGAATTATGTGCATCTATTGATAAAAATAACGCTCATAATCCTTACCAGCACCCATTAAAAAAACGCTAATAAGAGCATCGCACAGTCACGGTATAAAGAGACATCCAAGGTTTAAAAACAAACTATCATTGCCAGCAAAACATATAACAGCCTTATTGGCATCCTAGGAAAGCACGAAAAAGATCTAGGAAAATATAATGGGCAGGAGCATGTGTTAAAACAAAACATAGGCATAAAGAGCAAACACGTGAACGATGTGAATACTATTGATAAAAATAATTGTGCCGACATTCTGAAAACATGAAACAACAGACAAAATTGAAATGCTGATTAAAATCACGCATATCAAAACAAAAGACTGCAACGCAAGCTTACCAAAGGATTTAAGGAAAACAAAAAATCACCCAACAATTAGTGAAGAAGCGAAGAAACCAAGAAATCCACAAGAAGCTTTCTTGAATCTACAAGGAAGTAGAAGTCGACATATCCACAAGAGTAAGGAAACATGCAAAAAATCAAATTTCACTCGACAACCATCTAGCATTACGACTCGAAAAAATGGGTGCCTATTCAGGTCCCCAAATCCTACACTAGGTCATACCAAAGTAGGAAATAAAATACCCAAATAATTCTTAAATAATTGTGTTCTATAGACCATGTTTTATTATTATCTGTGATCTCAGCTGTATGAATTAGTTTAATGTGAGGGAAATTTTCAGCTGAAATCACAGCTTATGTAATAATATGCAGAAACTTTTAGTTGAGGAGATACCTTACATATAGTATTCAATAAGTGTGTTGATGACAAGATAATACAAGAGAATTTCTAAAATGCTTTCTGTTTCTTTCACTAAGAGAGTTACACACACACACACACCAAGAATGATCAAATCCCTTAATTCTAGGGTCAAATAAACATAATCAGATCCCTTAATCCTAGGCCTAAACAATAATGAAAATCTGAGAGAGATAATCAAGGGATATACAACTATGAAAGAAGAATAATAAACGAAACAAGAATGCAGCCCATTGCAGGAGTCATATCAACATCACTAACAATTTAGCTCATGTAAATTTTTAAAAAGTATATACATTTATAGACAAGCCCTCAGGCATAAACAATGCTCCACGAGTATCCAACAACATGTCGATCAAATAATTTAAGTTACTTACAAACATCACATCAAGGAAAAAGGCTATATGTACGTACTTTATAGCCTTGCTTGCTTTTATAGCTGGGACTAATCAACCACAATTATCAAATTGAAACTTTTTCTCACAACTATCCATCCATGGATTCCAAAAGCAATCAATAAAGACGCACACCAAAAACTTTCAACCCGAATTTGCAGAACAAGCTAATGAAAACATCAACAATCAATTAACAAAACACGTAGAGATATATAGCACAGGTAATTACTGAGTTTTCAATCGTGTACTATAGTGATCTTGGGAAGCTATACATGGTAAGCTAAATCTCCTTTTCTATCTACGAGAGTATATATAGCCAGTATGGTAAGCTAATTATAAACATGTATATAGTTAAGGCATCATAAACATGTATAATGATCATCATGTAAAATAACATATAAGATTTTTATCGTAACTATCCATAATTTTGCAGACCACACCATCAATTTATGGACACATCCAAATCTCCACAGATCACGGTTTAGGTAAATACTTAGAAGAATAAGAAGAATAATCAACGATATAAGCATGCAGCCCATTGCAGGAGTCATATCAACATCACTAACAATTTAGCTCATGTAAATTTTTAAAAAGCATATACATTTATAGACAAGCCCTCAGGCATAAACAATGCTCCACGAGTATCCAACAACATGTCGATCAAATAATTTAAGTTACTTACAAACATCACATCAAGGAAAAAGGCTATATCTAGGTACTTTATAGCCTTGCTTGCTTTTATAGCTGGGACTAATCGACCACAATTATCAAATTGAATCTTTTTCTCACAACTATCCATCCATGGATTCCAAAAGCAATCAATAAAGACTCACACCAAAAACTTTCAACCCAAATTTGCAGAACAAGCTAATGAAAACATCAACAATCAATTAACAAAACACGTAGAGATATATATCACAGGTAATTACTGAGTTTTCAATCGTGCGTAGACCAAAAATCAAAACTCAAATCAAAGTTTTTGCTGTATCAATACTATTTCAGTTAGAACAAGCTCAATTGAGAACTAACCTGCACAGATCCTAGGGTAAAATTAGGAGAAAACTTCAACTTCTTTATTAAAGGCATCATGTCAGAACCATGTGGATAAGTTACGCAAGGATACTTTATCCTTACCTGTTCAGTGGGATAAAAGTGGCTTGTCCTCATTTCAAAGCATTAAGGAGCCTAATTATTAGACTTGATATGTTATTATACCCAACCACCACATGAAATAAGTTGCTCAAAATACATATTGATATGAAGTGCATCATTCAAACGATAAAGTGACCATGGCAGAAGGTCAAGAGACTGCTAGTGATTATGCCAGACCGTCTAGCAAATTGGGAACACAACTCTATGAGAGAAAATATTTAACATAATACAATAGACTAGGTAAATTACCTACTTGATGTCACGGGTTGTTATAAGAATGATGCAAGAAGCCAAGTGAGGAATACCTGAACTAATCCAAGAAGCCAAGCAGACAAAGAACCTAGTAAAAATGGAAAAAGAAAAATCAATAGTGTTTTAAGTCAAAATGTGAAACCATATGGACAAGCTTTCTATTAAGATGTCTTAACAATTGAAAAGGCTAGAGCACAAAACATCCAGATCAATAATCATGGTTGCTATCTGATTATAGTAGTGATAAAAAGTGATGTAATAAAATGAATTATGAGGAATCTACAATGAAAGTAGAAGAGTTGATATCCACAAGAGTAAGGATAAAAGTAAAATTACAAAAAATCAAATTTCACTCGACAAGCATATAGTATTAAGACTCAAAAATATGTGTGCCTATATAGGTCCCTCAAATCCTACACTAGGTCAAATGAAAGCAGGTATAAAATCCCTTACAAATTAATTTAAGTAACAAAATATCCAAATAATTCTTAAATAATAATGTTATAATTACTTATTTGCAAATCCTTCATGTACTAGACTGTGTTTTATTATTATCTACCATGTTATTTGTATGCATTAGTTTATTGACAGTAGAGGATAAAAACCTAATGTGAGGCCCTTTCAGCTGAAATTATAGCTTAGATAATAATGTGGAAAATTTTAGTTGAGGAGATACCTTACATTTTAGCATAGCACACGTTAAATCATGGGATCATCCTGAAAGCAAAGCACATGTTAAATAAAAGCATTCAACATTCTTTATCCCCAAAAAATAATTAGCATTTTCCTCTTTGCTAGAGTTTGATACCTTGGCTTGTATATGTCCTGAAATTCTCTCTAGCAGGTCTTTCACATCAAGCTCAAGCTCAGTCTGCTTTTTTACTGCTTATGTTTGTCGTTGAAGTAAAGATAAGTAAATTATAATCTCATGTTAAAAACAATAAGTAAAACATAAGATATTTAAGCATTAAAATCCAGTACCATAGTACCTCGTCACTTGCCTCGAGTTCAGCTTGTCTTTTCTGGAGTGCCTCGTCACTTGCCTCATGTTGATCTAGTGCCTTCTTGTTCATATGGCTGAACTGCTCAAGTTGCTCACTGCACCAATGAAGCATTTTATGCAACTCTTTCACACTCCACTTATACCTATATGTTCCAATAAAAGAGAGCATGTCACTTCTCAAAAGATGAATGCTTAAGAGGAAGCATAGAAACATCATCTATCTCAGTAAGTACCGAGTACATGTGGGGGCAAGACCAAAACATCATCGTCTAGGATTTCAGTAAAGATATCGGTTGGCAAATCAGATAAATAGATTTCAAACATTAATTACAAGACACAATAGTTTAACAATACATTAAAAGCCAAGAACAAAAAACTGAAGCTCAGACTAGTCATTTATCGCATGAAGAAACAATAAAGCAAATTCACAGTTCAGAGTTCTTGTGTTGTGACTTCAGCCAATAAGTCTATCCATCCTATCAGAAACACCTGGAAGAATGACCATGAATTACAAGCTGCATAAAAAAAAAAGGAAAAGTTCGTAAAACAAAGTCTACAAATTTGCAGAAAATTCTGGATTCATGTGGTCAAATGACACGACAAGAAAAACAGACATCTCTTTCTTACCATTGGGTGGCCTTGAGCAGTCTTGAGTAAAGAAAGAGGAAGCTGCAGTTAACACAAGAAAAAAAAATTAAACATGCTTTAAATAATTTTATTTCATTTATTTCTTTTTCATAACTTGAAAAACAAAGGAAAAATACATGACATTCAAAAAAAATATTGCCCGACAATCTGTATTTCTTTCCAAGATTGAAGGAGATGGAATCAACTTTAATGGTTTTGCTTTTAGGTAGTGTTTTTAGAAAAACTGTTGATGTACCGTTTCTTTAAATCAATAAAAGTTCTCTCTTGGAGCTGTTAGAATTGCTTTTTAAATTGTTTTTTTTATTTTAAAAAATATTAAATTGAGGTGATTTTTTAGGTATTTTGATTCATTAATGTCAAAAATTTGAAAAAAAAAAAGAACATTATTTTTTATAGATTTTAAATTAAAAAACACACCTTGCATTACAAAACACACTTAAAATCAAACAAACCTAGATTAAAGTTTACAAGAAACTCAGTGATATGATTATCTAACACTAAAGATCATATAGATGCTCAATCAAACCTCATGATAAGGATGGATGAAATTCAATAGGTTGGATTAATCTTCAAATTATTATGCATTCGCCATTTCACTAGCTTGTTATTATGCTTGATTGAGTTCCTGATTTAATTTGAGATTTACATTGAGGCCTATGTGCTAAAGCTTTTGGCATTTCATAGACTGTTTCCTTCCAGATACGTACACTATGCAACTTAACGACCTTAGTTTTTAAATTCTTTCACTTGGAAAAAGGTACATCTGAAATGGATGAAAGAATCAATCAGGGATGGATTGGTGATGATGCTTATGGGGATGATCTGCTCACCAAAACTGTATAAAAACAAATTTTCAAATTATAGAGGAGGACAGCACGTGGTTTAATGCTAGAAAAGATCATTCTACTTACCTTCTGGTGTTGTCATTCAAAACAATATCGCCATGCAACTGCAAGTACAGCCACGAACAAGACTTTAAGTATTAATTTAGAATTCATCAATGGTGATGAATCTAAAGGTGATTTGGGAGGTTCCTTTGATCTTCCTCTAATCTTGGCAGACATTTTGGACACCATTTCAGAAAGGTGACCAGTTTTTGCAGAAGCTACAAATAGGGGGAATGAAAAAAAATAAAGATCAGGAGCCAAGCCAAAACAATTGAAAATTGTTTGAGAGGACACTGTCATTTACTAGGATTGAAAATGATCAGCCCAGAACAAATGTCTTGTATACCACGCACATATTTTAATTTGTGGATATCATCATATAATTAGATCCAATCTAGCAACTTAAGAGTTTTGTTGATTCACCATCACCCATATTTAGATTGTAAAAATTGAATTAATCCATGAAAGAGGGCCATTCATAGACCATATTCTAGTCACAACAAACACAATCCAAGAGACACGAGTTACCTTAGCTTTCAAGGAATCTTTCCTCCTCTCCAACCCTTCGTCCAAGTACATTGATAAGTGACCCAAAATACAGAGCAAATACGGTGCACGTGATTGTGATGACATTTTACGGCATGCTAAAATCAGGAGTTGTCAAAGGTATAAGTAATACTTCAGTGTAAGAGAGAACATGACTCTTTTCCTGCATCACAGATCCATAATCAATCAAATAAACTTGTGCAGAAACATCTACTAACCTTAGCTTTGTATTTCTCTTATTGAGTGACCACAGTAAACAGAAGTTCTCTTCCAGGCCTGGTCACTACATAAGTAACCACCTGCAAGTAAGGGTAAAACCAAACCGTGAGGCCTCAAAATGAATGGGACATACTTCCAAGTGTTCTCAACAATTTAAGAGGAAAGTGCATTCACCCAAATAATACTCTAGATAATTGGATACATAAGCATTATTATATTCCAATAGAATAACTAGGAAAGGAAGAAAGAAAGAAATACAACCCACAATGCTGTTTCACTGCAGGCATGGGACCAATGGTGACAAACCTTCCGTACAGTCTCACAGATGGCAACTGCTACCCAAGTTGGCCAAACAGCAATAGCAACCAAATTTGAGAAGGCAGCAACCGGAGCAGAGCATATTGCTGCAGTAACCCCAGCTAAAGTAAGGATGCGTCCCTGTGTTTGATTTCATAAGCCAAAGCACAACAAATTATAAACAGGAACTCTAATGATGTGAAATGCAATGAACACTGCAGTTTTGTCCCCACAGATGCACAGACACAGAAAGTATTACTTACTTGAAGAAATTTATCAAGCAGAATTAAGGAAAGTAATTGCAGATCCCAATGAACAGACAATAATAACCACCAGAACCTGACATAATGAATTTCTCTGCTACACATCATGCAATTTGTTAAAGATTCAAGATTGAATTAGTGTAAAAGAATATCATTTCTAAAAACATTTTGGTACCGGAATTCTTCTACAAAGCTTCCTTTTTTACATTTTTTACGGGGACAAATTTCAGATTCAATTGCATAAAGGTACCATGCATGTTCTTTATATCCACCACATCCAAACAAACCATGAGATTATTTTATTTTATTTTATTTTCAGAAATTACCCTCTCTGAGGCTTGGGAATACAAAGATTAAAATTGCTTCAGGGGAAACTCAGTAACAACTAATCAGAGCAAGACGCCTGTTAAATTTGATCATAATTCTGCAACTGATTTCCTTAATAATGGAACTCCAGTAAGTATTATCTATTTTCTTGGTTTTACAACCAGTCAGAACATCAAAACATTGAAGAAATATATTTGGTTATTAGCTTACTGTTAAAGTAAGTTGTCCAGCAAGGATAAAAACAGCAATGGAGCTATTCATCTGGGCAAACAATTTTCTTCTTCCAAGAGAGCTTGAAACAGTCATGGCAATTACAGTTACTTTATACAAAAGAAAACAAGGATTCATTAGTGAGAGGAAATACGCATAATTCATATATAGATGAGGATAAATCATATCTAGAGCAATGGCAACAAACCAAATCATTTTATATCAATAGTCAAGCCTACAAAGTTTAAGCTCCCTAAATTTGAATTTACTTGTAGTGGAATCCCAGCTCCAATAATTACTTATAGTTCATGTTACTTGTACATATTCTATGCGGGTATATAAATGTTTAAGAAATAAGTTTCAGATATCAAAAAATAAAATTAGCCAGCATATGACAGCAAAATTGGCAGATATTCCGCCTATCATAGTGGTAGTCACATGGCATGAACCGTCATACAGTAAACATGAGATTAAAATCCCGGTCATACCCAAGATCGGAAGGGTTAAGAGTGGAAGAGAGGGACACTTAGTTATGTTGCTAAGTTTTAAGCCATAAGGATTACAAAATAAATAAATAAATAAAAAGCCGAAAAAAATTAATACTGTGAGATCCACTGAGTTATACGATAAGGATAAGCATCTTGTTATCTCTGACCAACTGAGAAACAGAGTGCATGTATAAAAAACACGGTCTGATCCCTTTTTTACTTTCAATCCACTCTTCCTCTTCCCTCTTGCTTTTCTCATGGTTAATAATAACAAAATCAACAAAAAGCAAGATAAATTATAGATGGTTCTCTAAATTAGTTTACTTCCTATTCAGTCAAATCATAAAATCTGGTTTCGAAAGGGTGATTTAGAAATTAGAGTACATGAACAGGAGCAGAGTTCCATTTTACCTGAAAATAGAAGAATGACGAAATAACTGCACTCAGCCACAGGAATAGAGACACATTCAACAAATAAGTTGAAGATAATACAAGCCGAAACCCATCTAAGATGACCCAAAGCTGAGGCCTCATCCTGGATGAAGGAGACTTTGGAGAAGAGACTTTGAAAGCTGGTGATGATCGTCCATCAGCCTCACTATGCTGATCAGCATCAACTTTTCTAAAAAGCAAAAGCATCCCAATAAGCTACATGAAAGGATCGTCCATCAGCCTCACTATGCTGATCAGCATCAACTTTTCTAAAAAGCAAAAGCATCCCAATAAGCTACATGAAAGCACCTGAAAAGCTCTTTCACTCTTCCAGAGATGCAAAATAATATGACCTACATGAATACAATTTTTTTCTTGACAGGGGAGTAGCATGTAGTCTAAGAAGCTAAAAAAGTACTAGTGGATCATCCAGACTGTTCAAATGTTTAGACTAGAAGTGAAAGCTCCATAGAGAAAAGAAAAGGGTAAAAGAAATGTATCAGATACAAACAACAAGAATTTGCATTCACTCCGAGAGAACAGTTTGTACAAAACTAGGACATTGATTATCCATGAACTAAGAGACAGTAACAAGTCATCACTACTAATGGCTGACCTTATGGGAGATAATTCATGAGGAAGATGGGATACATCCTTGTCGATCCCTTTTGATGACTGTGCAGCTAGTTCCATCAACAAAGCAGCAAATAGAAGTAAAACTGCAATTGCATTGAACCAACCAATCATTTAAAACCAAATTCAAACAAACAGAAACTCAGACATTAAACAATCTCATTTTCCGAAGCATACATACAAGGACCCAACCAAGCCAATGATGCAGCAAACAACGATCCAAATAGCTGACCAAGTGTAGCACCAGCACCAATGAACCCAAACAATCTTGAACCTGACTGAATACAACCGAAATGTCAAATGCAGAATATGAAACCATGATGATTTTAAGGTCTCCACGTTGCAGCATCTAACCTCACTATCCATCACATCAATAACCCTAGCCCAAGTCGACGATATGGTAATAAGATTAAGCAGCGCAACCTTCAAAAAAAAGAAAAACAATTCCAACCATAGAAGAAGCTCAAAATGTCAAATCACAAGGCAATCAGTCAACATTTAATTTAGGAAATAACTAAAACCAATAGAAGCTTTCAAACTCATCATACCCAGAGAAACAGTCCAATTCTGACAGAAATATAAAACCATCCATGATCATCCCAACTTCCAGAATATGTACTACTGGTTCTGTCAACATCAACCTTCAAACCCTCTTTCAATTCAGTTGATATAGCAACAGTACCCTAATCATTAAAAAAAAGAGACTATTTACTCAGAAATTAAGACAAAAAAACTGTTGGTAATTAAAAATAATTAAAAAAAAATACCTTTGACTTGAAGAGCGAAAACTCAGCAGAAGCAGAGGAAGAGAAAACTCAAGATATCTTTTCAGATACTGCTATACAAGTACAACCCGTCTTTGCTCAATGGATACAAAACACGCATGCTTTAGCAACTGGTGCAACGGCAAGCACCAGTTTGACTTGGGGGGGTGATGATTTAGTGGCAGTGGGTGGCGACGGTTGCTTTGTTACCTATTCCATTAGGGTCGTAGTCAGTTCAAACACATAAACCCAGTCCACTTGCAGCCATGTTGATCAAAATGACTAAGTTTCATGACTTGCTTATACTGGTGTTAGACTGGCATTCCGGGCTAGCTCTTTAAGGTGGAGCTCATCAAGCCCGAAATCCAATACCCGCGGAAGCTTCAAGGCAGGTCGGAACCATATTGAATGGGGTTATGGTTCATTGCCCTGGCATCTGTCTTGTACGTTGGTGTTGGGCACGCTTTATTTATTTGAGTGTCCAAAAAGAGATTTGGGTGTGAAGATGCCATAGAAAGAAAAAGAGAACAAGAGAAACACTAAAAAACCTGTGTATCAAAAACAAAGCCCGGTGGTGGTGGGGGGCATGAAATCTCAAGAATTAATGATTGAAAATCAAAACCCATTTCAGTGATTTTATTATTACAATCACAATAATAATGAAAAAAAAAGGGGAAATGGTAACCAACCTTGGATTTAGAGAAATTAGGGAACGAGAAAAGGAGAGTTGATAAAGGAACAGCAATCAAGGTGAGGAGGAATAAGGATCCGATAAAGAGAGCTAGAAGCTTCGATAAACCTAGAGAGATTGCACCTTCATCCCGCAATGGTAACACTACAAAATATGCACTCAAAATCTGTAACGAGAAACACTAAAATTAATTTATGAATTCTTGATATTGATTTAAAGAACAAAACAAAAGAAGAACAAGATTTAATTATTATCATTACGAAGAAAAAGCAGGAAGAGGAGTGAAGGAGCGGTGAGGTTTCGTGAGGTAGATGGACACGAAGGTGGAGAGGATCGCATCTAATTGAGGCCTCCACTTATCCATTACCATGTTCAGTACTGACATTTTCTTCTTCCTTTTCATTCACTTCCAAGCCTTCTCTTCCTTTTTCTTCTTCTTTTTTCTCCTCTTTCCTACATTTTTCTTTCCTCCCAATTACACATCAGAGTTTTATTTTGTTTTATTCTTTTGAAAAAATATTGGACTTTTTCAAAGGATTACGTTGCCCACACAAAATTCATGAAAAAAATCTTCAGGCATTCAGACAATCTACAACGGTAACACTAATTATCTAAAACAATAAAAAAATCAAATAAAAATAAAAAAAAAAGAATAAAATTATACATTTAAAACCCAAAAAATTAACGTTAAGATATCAAGATTTAACACGAAATTGAATTTATAAAAACAAATTAAAAACCACAAAAATCTATCTCACCACATTAAAAAAATTCTCATCAATTGAACAAGTCAAAGTTTAAAAAATATAATAATCAAGATTAACATAAATATAACCCGTAAGCTATCCTTGTCTTTATCATTAATGCCATGTCAAGAATTCTCCTAAATCACCACCACCATCTCTACCACCTCCACAAAAAAGACCAGTACACCGTGATCAAAAATATCGAAGCCGCCACCGTCACCTAAATCTCCCGGCACTAAAAACTCTAGCATTGCGGTTTCAAACATTCCACCTTGCATTTTCACCTCTCTCTCTAATTTTAGTCGATAACTGAATCAAACAATGGTAAATTAGGGTTTAAAATAATAATGAGAGAGCAGGAGAGAGCGTTTTGAAGAGTAAAATAGAAAGACTATTTCCAGAGAGAAAGTGGTATTTTCATTTATTTTTTTAGAGAGGGAGAGAGAGGAGGCCGTTGTTGATGGTTGAATTCAACGGAGAAGGTAGAGCTCGGGAAATTTTTTCAAAAAAATTAAGGTTGGTTTTCTATTATGACAGCCCTTGATATTGTTTTGTCATTAAGGGATTGTGAAAGCTTTGAAGAGTATGGTTTGGTTGTTTTGGAGGGTAGTTTTAGGAGAGGGAGCTCAACGGGCTAAATGCCAATGCTCATTATTTTATGGATGTAAAGGTGGTTTTTATTGTTATTATTATTAATTTGGAAATTAAGCATTCTGTAATTTGGTTGGAATTATAATTATTAGCTCGAAAAATTACACGACTAAATTAACCTTGTATATGTACTATTTTATTTGCCGGGTTCTGCTAATTTTTTTAAATATTAAAAGTGCTAATAAATTTTTAGTTGTATAATTAAATATGATTTAAAAGATTAATTTTGAAATCTTATAACCTATTTCTTTAACTATAGTTGTAAACTAAATTACGCTGGAGCTAGCCCCCGAACTAAAATAATTGATTTCATGAGTTCAAATACAAACTCGATTACTAGTAAAAACATGACTTGGCTTGTAAAAAAACTTCAATGTCATAATTATTTTAAAAAAATTATTGAGACAAGAACATATTGAATCTGAGTCCCCTAATGACCCATGTCATGGACTCCATTGAGTTTAATAAGTTTTTATACAAATTTTTATTAATTGTATGATAAAAATATATTGTCATAAAATTGAGCACTAGCTTATAGAAATAATCATTATAAAAAGCAAACAAAAATAAATCATGTGGTTTATTTCCAAACCAATCTAATATTGAAGGGTAAAATTGAGAAACAAATTAAAAATAATTAAAGAACCAAAAACAAAAAAAAAACATGTTAGTCTAGTGGGTGAACTCGTCAAACCTATAAATCAAGTAACTGGGACTAGCACATCAAACCTGCGAACCGGGGTATGGGCTCCAATGGGATTATAATTTGTTTTTTTTTAAAAAATATTTTTTATTTAACTATATGATAAGAAAAATAGACAATCGCAAAATCAAACATCAACCCAATACGATCGCGTGCAGGCCTACTAGTTCAGGCCTGCGCACATGGGCCTGTAATGTTTTTTTTAAGTCAAAGATGCAGATGACATCTCATCTGCCCCGATGCTTTAAAAATATAAAAAAAGATGAAGTGTTGTTTGAAATCCCAGAATCATGCCATTGGAGTGGCCAGAAAATCAAGGTCCATTGTTTTTTTCCTTTCAAAAACTCATTTTCAACTTTTTTTTACCAACACCTTATGAACCTTGTTAAACCTAACCATGACCTATAAAAACGTAAAAAAACTAGCCTGAAACATAAAATCAACTAGAAACCAAAAATCTTCTTAAGCTTAGATTTGTTTTTTTGGTGTTTTCAAGATAAGAAAACACATAATTTTAAGTCCTCTTATTATATGGAACCTTTTAACACAAATACTGAATGTTTTGGTGGCCTAAAGCTTCCCCAACAATAACTTTCTCTCTCTAAATCAGGATTTGACGATCCCCTCTGTCTCCTCTATAATAAAAGGACTAAGAAAAGAGGAAAATGAAGTTTGGTGTCAAAATATATTTTTTGAAAATTATAGGAAACGGATACCTAAATGTTTAAACAAATGGTGGACGAAAATGAAATTCTCAAACAAATTGCATACCTGCTATTAATTTTACCCGCTTTTGTCACTTCAGTTTCCTAGCTTTCAATTCAACCCCCACCCCTAAAAAACATGCTATGGAGTTCTAATTTTGGCTCAAAATGACTCAATTGTGCAAAAGAAAAGCTTTGGGATCAAATTGAAAATTTTAAAAGATTTCACTACAGTAATCCATAGTGAAATGTGAAAGGATAAACAGCAAATAAATTACTGTAAAAACACCACACCATTTAGATTTTCATATAATAGATATCATAAAAATCAATTAGATGAAGTTTCTATCTTTAAACACTAATCTTCTCTTCTCTTGATTATCTAAACCTAAATTAATGAGATATGTTGAAAGCTCATAAATCATGGAAGGAGAATTCCAATTTTGGAGTTTTATTTCTTTGAGTGAGTGACCTTTTTTTAGTGACACTACGTAAAGCCTACCAGGGAGGGGCAGAAAGTAAAAGAATAATAGCTAGGTGAATTAATAGTGAAAAATGACATGTGAGAACTCCTAAAAAAGCTAGGTTTTTCTATTCATTTTCATATGCACGAAGTATCTATGTTTTTTCACTTGTTTTTTTTTTTTGAGCAATTATGATGATTTTTTGGATGTCATTGGTTAATTGGTTTTTTGTGTTTGTTGGGTGGAGCTCTCCTAGTGGAAGAAAATAGTCATCAGAAAGTGGTTCAACATCACCAAGAAAAAAAATAAAAAATTTCAAGCTGATGATGTTTACAGAGGTGGTCATTTTCTTTTCTTGGGATTTTGTTGATGGATGCATAACCACTTTGCATATGGCAACACTAAATTGACATGTTGAAAGAGTGTAGCTACTCTTGGACTTGGGAGCTTATATTTATGAGGTCATTATAAAAGATGGATCTTGTTAAAAGCGTGGACTTGGGAGCTTCTGTTGTGGCAATTAAAGGCACTGTCATATTTCAAATCCAAAGATAAAGGCAACACATGCAAGAAATGGTGATCATATTAACCAAGCAACATCCATGGCCAATATCATCTCTTGGAAATTGCAATAGTTTGCTCTCTTCCTCGACAAATTAAGTCAATCATGCCCAATGATCATAGTATGAACAAACATCAAAATTTAAAAACAAACTATCATTGCCAATAGAACACGTAAGAGCCTTATTGGCAGCCTAGGAAAGCACGAAAATGATCTGGAAAAACATTATAGGCAGCAGCATGTGTTAACACAAAACATGGGCATAAAGGGCAAATTATGTGAATTATGTGCATCTATTGATAAAATAACGCTCATAATCCTTACCAGCACCCATTAAAGAAACGCTAATAAGAGCATCGCACAGTCACGGTATAAAGAGACATCCAAGGTTTAAAAACAAACTATCATTGCCAGCAAAACATATAACAGCCTTATTGGCATCCTAGGAAACCACGAAAAAGATCTAGGAAAATATAATGGGCAGGAGCATGTGTTAAAACAAAACATAGGCATAAAGAGCAAACACGTGAACGATGTGCATACTATTGATAAAAATAATTGTGCCGACATTCTGAAAACATGAAACAACAGACAAAATTGAAATGCTGATTAAAATCACGCATATCAAAACAAAAGACTGCAACACAAGCTTACCAAAGGATTTAAGGAAAACAAAAAATCACCCAACAATTAGTGAAGAAGAGAAGAAACCAAGAAATCCACAAGAAGCTTTCTTGAATCTACAAGGAAGTAGAAGTCGACATATCCACAAGAGTAAGGAAACATGCAAAAAATCAAATTTCACTCGACAACCATCTAGCATTACGACTCGAAAAAATGGGTGCCTATTCAGGTCCCCAAATCCTACACTAGGTCATACCAAAGTAGGAAATAAAATACCCAAATAATTCTTAAATAATTGTGTTCTATAGACCATGTTTTATTATTATCTGTCATCTCAGCTGTATGAATTAGTTTAATGTGAGGGAAATTTTCAGCTGAAATCACAGCTTATGTAATAATATGCAGAAACTTTTAGTTGAGGAGATACCTTACATATAGTATTCAATAAGTGTGTTGATGACAAGATAATACAAGAGAATTTCTAAAATGCTTTCTGTTTCTTTCACTAAGAGAGTTACACACACACACACACACACACCACAAATGATCAAATCCCTTAATTCTAGGGTCAAATAAACATAATCAGATCCCTTAATCCTAGGCCTAAACAATAATGAAAATCTGAGAGAGATAATCAAGAGATATACAACTATGAAAGAAGAATAATAAACGAAACAAGCATGCAGCCCATTGCAGGAGTCATATCAACATCACTAACAATTTAGCTCATGTAAATTTTTAAAAAGTATATACATTTATAGACAAGCCCTCAGGCATAAACAATGCTCCATGAGTATCCAACAACATGTCGATCAAATAATTTAAGTTATTTACAAATATCACATCAAGGAAAAAGGCTATATGTAAGTACTTTATAGCCTTGCTTGCTTTTATAGCTGGGACTAATCGACCACAATTATCAAATTGAAACTTTTTCTCACAACTATCCATCCATGGATTCCAAAAGCAATCAATAAAGACTCACACCAAAAACTTTCAACCCAAATTTGCAGAACAACCTAATGAAAACATCAACAATCAATTAACAAAACACGTAGAGATATATAACACAGGTAATTACTGAGTTTTCAATCGTGTACTATAGTGATCTTAGGAAGCTATACATGGTAAGCTAAATCTCCTTTTCTATCTACGAGAGTATATATAGCCAGTATGGTAAGCTAATTATAAACATGTATATAGTTAAGGCATCATAAACATGTATAATGATCATCATGTAAAATAACATATAAGATTTCTATCGTAACTATCCATAATTTTGCAGAACACACCATCAATTTATGGACACATCCAAATCTCCACAGATCACGGTTTAGGTAAATACTTTGAAGAATAAGAAGAATAATCAACGAAATAAGCATGCAGCCCATTGCAGGAGTCATATCAACATTACTAACAATTTAGCTCATGTAAATTTTTAAAAAGCATATACATTTATAGACAAGCCCTCAGGCATAAACAATGCTCCACGAGTATCCAACAACATGTCGATCAAATAATTTAAGTTAGTTACAAATATCACATCAAGGAAAAAGGCTATATGTAGGTACTTTATAGCCTTGCTTGCTTTTATAGCTGGGACTAATCGACCACAATTATCAAATTGAAACTTTTTCTCACAACTATCCATCCATGGATTCCAAAAGCAATCAATAAAGACTCACACCAAAAACTTTCAACCCAAATTTGCAGAACAACCTAATGAAAACATCAACAATCAATTAACAAAACACGTAGAGATATATAGCACAGGTAATTACTGAGTTTTCAATCGTGTACTAGAGTGATCTTGGGAAGCTATACATGGTAAGCTAAATCTCCTTTTCTATCTAAGAGAGTATATATAGCCAGTATGGTAAGCTAATTATAAACATGTATATAATTAAGGCATCATAAACATGTATAAGGATCATCACTAACAATATCAACATCACTAACAATTTAGCTCATGTAAATTTTTAAAAAGCATATACATTTATAGACAAGCCCTCAGGCATAAACAATGCTCCACGAGTATCCAAGAACATGTCGATCAAATAATTTAAGTTACTTACAAACATCACATCAAGGAAAAAGGCTATATGTAGGTACTTTATAGCCTTGCTTGCTTTTATAGCTGGGACTAATCGACCACAATTATCAAATTTAATCTTTTTCTCACAACTATCCATCAATGGATTCCAAAAGCAATCAATAAAGACTCACACCAAAAACTTTCAACCCAAATTTGCAGAACAAGCTAATGAAAACATCAACAATCAATTAACAAAACACGTAGAGATATATAGCACAGGTAATTACTGAGTTTTCAATCGTTTGGAGACCAAAACTCAAAACTCAAATCAAAGTTTTTGCTGTATCAATACTATTTCAGTTAGAACAAGCTCGATGGAGAACTAACCTGCACAGATCCTAGGGGAAAATTAGGAGAAAACTTCAACTTCTTTATTAAAGGCACAACGTCAGAACCACGTGGATAAGTTACGCAAGGATACTTTATCCTTACCTGTTCAGTGGGATAAAAGTGGCTTGTCCTCATTTCAAAGCATTAAGGTGCCTAATTATTAGACTTGATATGTTATTATACCCAACCACCACATGAAATAAGTTGCTCAAAATACATATTGATATGAAGTGCATCATTCAAACGAGAAAGTGACCATGGCAGAAGGTGAGACTGCTAGTTATTATGCCAAACCGTCTAGCAAATTGGGATCACAACTCTATGAGAGAAAATATTTAACATAATACAATAGACTAGGTAAATTACCTGCGTGATGTCACGGGTTGTTATAAGAATGATGCAAGAAGCCAAGTGAGGAATACCTGAACTAATCCAAGACGCCAAGCAGACAAAGAACCTAGTAAAAATGGGAAAAGAAAAATCAATAGTGTTTAAGTCAAAATGTGAAACCATATGGAGAAGCTTTCTATTAAGAATTCTTAACAATTGAAAAGGCTAGAGCACAAAACATTCAGATCGATAATCATGGTTGCTATCTGATTATAGTAGTGATAAAAAGTGATGTAATAAAATGAATTATGAGGAATCTACAACAAAAGTAGAAGAGTTGATACCCACAAGAGTAAGGAAACAAGTAAAATTACAAAAAATCAAATTTCACTTGACAAGCATATAGTATTAAGACTCAAAAATATGTGTGCCTATATAGGTCCCCCAAATCCTACACTAGGTCAAATGAAAGCAGGTATAAAATCCCTTACAAATTAATTTAAGTAACAAAATTCTTAAATAATAATTTTATAATTACTTATTTGCAAATTCTTCATCTACTAGACTGTGTTTTATTATTATCTACCATGTTATTTGTATGCATTAGTTTATTGACAGTAGAGGATAAAAACCTTGGCTTCAATATGTCCTGAAATTCTCTCTAGCAGGTCTTTCACATCAAGCTCAAGCTCAGTCTGTTTTTTTACAGCTTATGTTTGTCGTTGAAGTAAAGATAAGTAAATTATAATCTCACGTTAAAAACAATAAGTAAAACATAAGATATTTAAGCATTAAAATCCAGTACCATATTACCTCGTCACTTGCCTCGAGTTCAGCTTGCCTTTTCTGGAGTGCCTCGTCACTTGCCTCATGTTGATCTAGTGCCTTCTTGTTCATAAGGATGAACTGCTGAAGTTGCTCACTGCAGCAATGAAGCATTTTATGCAACTCTTTCACGCTCCACTTATACCTATATGTTCCAATAAAAGAGAGCATGTCACTTCTCTAAAGATGAATGCTTAAGTGGAAGCATAGAAACATCACCTATCTCAATTAGTACCGAGTCAAGTGGGGGCAAGACCAAAACATCATCGTCTAGGATTTCAGTAAAGATATCGGCTGGCAAATCAGATAAATAGATTTCAAACATTAATTACAAGACACAATAGTTTAACAATACATTACAAGCCAAGAGCAAAAAACTGAAGCTCAAACTAGTCATTTAACACATGAAGAAACAGTAAAGCAAATTCACAGTTCAGAGTTCTTGTGTTGTGACTTGAGCCAATAAGTCTATCCATCCTATCAGAAACACCTGGAAGAATGGCCATGAATTACAAGATGCATAAAAAAAATGGAAAAGTTAGTACAACAAAGTCTACAAATTTGCAGAAAAATCTGGATTCATATGATCAAATGACACGACAAGAAAAACAGACATCGCTTTCTTACCATTGGGTTGCCTTGAGCAGTCTTGAGTAAAGAAAGAGGAAGCTGCATTTAACACAAGAAAACAAAAATTAAGTGTCAAAAAATAAGATAAAGATAGAAAGTTTTCAAATCAAAGACAGTTCAGATGGTTACCATGTTTTTTAGAGCAAAAAAGAAAAATCAAGCAACCAGCAAGAAAAGCCAGGGTCAAGAACATAAAATGAAAGCATGGAAAGGGATGGGAAATTTTGGAATCTAAAACATATCAAGGATATTAGGGTTAAAGAAAATTAAAGCTAAACGGAGATGGATGTTCATCCAAGCATCACAATTGACCAAATGCCCAATGTAAATCTCTCCTTGTTTCAATTCCACCAACTGTTACAGCATACAACCACCATGAATAACAAGCTGCATAAAAAAAAGAAAAAGGCCGTAAGACAAAGTCTACAAATTTGTAGAAAATTCTGGATTCATATGGTCAAATGACACGACAAGAAAAATAGACATCTCTTTCTTACCATTGGGTGGCCTTGGGTTGTCTTGAGTCAAGAAAGAGGAAGCTGCAGTTAACACAAGAAAAAAAAAAGTGTCAAAGAAAACAGGAGAAAGATAGAAAGTTTTCAAATCAAAGACAGTTCAGATGGTTACCATGTTTTTTAGAGCAAAAAAGAAAAATCAAGCAACCAGCAAGAAAAGCCAGGGTCAAGAACATAAAATGAAAGCATGGAAAGGGATGGGAATTTTGGAATCTAAAACAGATCAAGGATATTAGGGTTAAAGAAAATTAAAGCTAAATGGAGATGGATGTTCATCCAAGCATCACAATTGACCAAATGCCCATTGTAAGTCTCTCCTTTTTTCAATTCCACCTACTGTTACAGCATACAACCACCATGAATAACAAGCTGCATAAAAAAAAGAAAAAGGCTGTAAAACAATGTCTACAAATTTGCAGAAAATTCTGGATTCATATGGTCAAATGACACGACAAGAAAAACAGACATCTCTTTCTTACAATTGGGTGGCCTTGAGCAGTCTTGAGTAAAGAAAGAGGAAGCTGCAGTTAACACAAGAAAAAAAAATTGTGTCAAAGAAAACAGGAGAAAGAAAGTTTTCAAATCAACGACAGTTGAGATGGTTACCATGTTTTTTAGAGCAAAAAAGAAAAATCAAGCAACCAGCAAGAAAAGCCAGGGTCAAGAACATAAAATGAACGCATGGAAAGGGATGAGAAATTTTGGAATCTAAACAGATCAAGGATATTAGGGTTAAAGAAAATTAAAGCTAAACGGAGATGGATGTTCATCCAACCATCACAATTGACCAAATGCCCATTGTAAGTCTCTCCTTTTTTCAATTCCACCAACTGTTACAGCTTACAACCACCATGAATTAACCTACAAAACATAAGATATTAATGATAATGTTTCCTTGTCGAGAAAAGAACACTTATATAATCAGCAAACCCTCTTCTTCGAACAAAACCAACTGCCATTACCCCAATCCAAGTTAACCCTCAAACTTGGAACATGGCAAGCAAACAAAAACAATATTACCAACGGGATACCCGATACATGATATTCCTGAAAGTAGAACACCACCAGAAAAAAAAAACAATAGATTAAACGAAACCACAAAGTTGAGCGACAAAAAAATAATCCAAAAATGCTCTTAAACTATAGATAAAATAAAAAATTATTAGCCATAGTGGATAACCAAAATCCATAAAGTAAGGGTATAACTAAAACCATATTTTATTTTACCAAAAAAGCATGAGCCTGTTACTGAACCTCTCTCACAACCATCAACCAACTATAGTCAAAAGCAACTAGCACAGTTTAGCAACCTAGAAGTTAAACAAAGAAAATTTTGCATTACAATAAAATTTCTTATATAATTTTTTCCTTGTTAAATGATGTCCATTTCCTTTCTGGTTACAAATGGTTGATGATATCCAAAAAAATTGATCAATAAGTTGTGATTGAGTTGGTAAGAGAGCAATTAAGGCATCATGTTATATAATATCCTTTTTTATTTCTATCTCCTAGTTTCTGAAAAAAATTAAACACATTTCCCTCTAGATTTGCTTCGTACCTTCATTTTCACAGTAACATATTTCCCTCTAGATTTGCTTCATGATGTCCATCATTGTCACAATTATCATCTTCGTGATAAACATCTTGTCAAGATACCATAAAATTTATAGAACTGTTTCAACGGCTATCTAGATTGACCACAAATGTATGACATGAAACTTTAAAATGCACTCATATGGTTATCTCAAAATTTCAACATAAAAGACCAAAAAATATACTGATAAAACTTGGAAAACAATAAAAAGACATAGGAAGAACGTCAAGGCATTGCTTACTAGGAAGGGAAAAATGAACGATAGGAGTAAAGAAAAGAACAAATGAAACTAAGACATTAAATGCTCCTTTAAGTAACCTTTTTCTTCATCATAACCAAATGACCATGACCACCTTGCACAAGTTCAAAGAATACTTCGCTGAAGTGCTCAGCAACTCCTTTGAAAGTACGATCTATCGATTCATTGTTTCGCTGATCTAAAACAAATATAAGTTCTATGATTTTCTACACACAAGCATTGAAGTAAAAAAAAAACATAATCTCGTTTAAGTAAAGATACATAAATCATAATCTCACGTTAAAAACAATAAGTACAACATAAGACAAGCTCACTTTAGAGTTCTCCAGTTATGAATTCAGCTAATGAGTTAGCATCATTTAGTTCCTACCCCTTCAATATTGCTTCACCATATAACATTTCAAACTTTGCAAAGGATATTATGGCTTCCAACTTTTGTTTTTGTCATTTCAGATTAGTTGTGAAGTTAGTCTCTAGAATCCATCTGAAATAAGTTGCTCGAAAGGCATACTGATATGAAGTACATCATTCAAACGATAAAGTGTCCATGGTAGAAGGTCAAGAGACTGCTAGTGATTATGCCATATCGTCTAGCAGATTGGGAACACAGTATAAGAGAGAATATTTAACATAATAGAATAGAATAGGTAAATTACTTGCGTGATGTCACGGGTTGTTATATAGGAATGATGCAACAAGCCAAGTGAGGATTACTTGAACTAATCCAAAAGGCCGAGCAGACAAAGAACCTAGTAAAAATGGGAAAAGAAAAATCAATAGTGTTTGGGCAAAATGTGCAACCATATGAAGAACCTCTCTATTAAGGTGACTTAACAATTGAAAAGGCCACAGCACAAAACATTCAAATCAATAATCATGGTTGCTATCGAAGTACATTAGTGACTAAAAGTGATGTAACAAAATGAGCCATGAGGAATAGAAGCAAAAGAGCTTAATGGGGTTCCTAAAGGTAAACAATGTTGGAACGGTATGAATGTTGCGCAGGTGTACTCACCAAAAGATCCCAAACTCATCATTTGGCCTTAACTACTCAAATGCACTCAGGTCATATATTCTCTCAAGATAAAAAAAATAAATAAATCAATGGTTGCATGTAGAATGTGACACAATGAAAATGTAAATGAACCAACACAATTGTGCAGAAACCATCCATCACAAAGGCATCTCCAATGGAAATGAATTCATCAGATAAGGCATCTATAAGGGAACCCATTCAATCCACCATGCATAATAAAGTAGAAAAACAGTCATTGCATGAATAGAATGGAAACTAGTTTTGTTAAAAATAAAGGCAGTCGCCGAATCAATCATATTCTCAACTGATTTCTCCAATAGGTGTAGTCAACTTGCAGCAGCAACAATTTTTTCCTAATTGAATAATGCTCATAATGCTTACCAGCATCCATTACAGAAACGCTAATAAGAGCATCGCACAGTCATAGTATGAACAGACATCAAAATTTAAAAACAAACTATCATTGCCAATAGAACACGTAAGAGCCTTATTGGCAGCCTAGGAAAGCACGAAAATGATCTGGAAAAACATTATAGGCAGCAGCATGTGTTAACACAAAACATGGGCATAAAGGGCAAATTATGTGAATTATGTGCATCTATTGATAAAAATAACGCTCATAATCCTTACCAGCACCCATTAAAGAAACGCTAATAAGAGCATCGCACAGTCACGGTATAAAGAGACATCCAAAAAACAAACTATCATTGCCAGCAAAACATATAACAGCCGTATTGGCATCCTAGGAAACCACGAAAAAGATCTAGGAAAATATAACGGGCAGGAGCATGTGTTAACACAAAACATAGGCATAAAGAGCAAACACGTGAACGATGTGCATATAATTGATAAAAATAATTGTGCCGACATTCTGAAAACATGAAACAACATACAAAATTGAAATGCTGATTAAAATCACGCATATCAAAACAAAAGACTGCAACGCAAGCTTACCAAAGGTTTTAAGGAAAACAAAAACAAAAAATCACTCAACAATTAGTGAAGAAGAGAAGAAACCTAGAAATCCACAAGAAGCTTTCTTGAATCTACAAGGAAAGTAGAAGTCGACATATCCACAAGAGTAGGGAAACATGCAAAAAATCAAATTTCACTCGACAACCATCTAGCATTACAACTCGAAAAAAATGGGTGCCTATTCAGGTCCCCAAATCCTACACTAGGTCAAACAAAAGTAGGAAATAAAATACCCAAATAATTCTTAAATAATTGTGTTCTATAGACCATGTTTTATTATTATCTGTCATCTCAGCTGTATGAATTAGTTTAATGTGAGGGAAATTTTCAGCTGAAATCATAGCTTATGTAATAATATGCAGAAACTTTTAGTTGAGGACCTTACATATAGTATTCAAGAAGTGTGTTGATGACAAGATAATACAAGAGAATTTCTAAAATGCTTTCTGTTTCTTTCACTAAGAGAGTTACACACACACACACACACACACACACACACACCAAGAATGATCAAACCCTTAATTCTAGGGTCAAATAAACATAATCAGATCCCTTAATCCTAGGCCTAAACAATAATGAAAATCTGAGAGAGATAATCAAGGGATATACAACTATGAAAGAAGAATAGTAAACGAAACAAGCATGCAGCCCATTGCAGGAGTCATATCAACATCACTAACAATTTAGCTCATGTAAATTTTTAAAAAGGACATACATTTATAGACAAGCCCTCAGGCATAAACAATGCTCCACGAGTATCCAAGAACATGTCGATCAAATAATTTAAGTTAGTTACAAATATCACATCAAGGAAAAAGGCAATATGTAGGTACTTTATATAGCCTTGCTTGCTTTTATAGCTGGGACTAATCGACCACAATTATCAAATTGAAACTTTTTCTCACAACTATCCATCCATGGATTCCAAAAGCAATCAATAAAGACTCACACCAAAAACTTTCAACCCAAATTTGCAGAACAAGCTAATGAAAACATCAACAATCAATTAACAAAACACGTAGAGATATATAGCACAGGTAATTACTGAGTTTTCAATCGTGTACTAGAGTGATCTTGGGAAGCTATACATGGTAAGCTAAATCTCCTTTTCTATCTACGAGAGTATATATAGCCAGTATGGTAAGCTAATTATAAACATGTACATAGTTAAAGCATCATAAACATGTATAAGGATCATCATGTAAAATAACATAAAAGATTTTTATCGTAACTATCCATAATTTTGCAGACCACACCATAATTTATGGACACATCCAAATCTCCACAGATCACGGTTTAGGTAAATACTTTGAAGAATAAGAAGAATAATCAACGATATAAGCATGCAGCCCATTGCAGGAATCATATCAACATCACTAACAATTTAGCTCATGTAAATTTTTAAAAAGCATATATATTTATAGACAAGCCCTCAGGCATAAACAATGCTCCACGAGTATCCAACAACATGTCCATCAAATAATTTAAGTTACTTACAAATATCACATCAAGGAAAAAGGCTATATCTAGGTATTTTATAGCCTTGCTTGCTTTTATAGCTGGGACTAATCGACCACAATTATCAAATTGAAACTTTTTCTCACAACTATCCATCCATGGATTCCAAAAGCAATCAATAAAGACTCACACCAAAAACTTTCAACCCAAATTTGCAGAACAAGCTAATGAAAACATCAACAATCAATTAACAAAACACGTAGAGATATATATCACAGGTAATTACTGAGTTTTCAATCGTGCGTAGATCAAAAATCAAAACTCAAATCAAAGTTTTTGCTGTATCAATACTATTTCAGTTAGAACAAGCTCAATTGAGAACTAACCTGCACAGATCCTAGGGTAAAATTAGGAGAAAACTTCAACTTCTTTATTAAAGGCATCATGTCAGAACCATGTGGATAAGTTACGCAAGGATACTTTATCCTTACCTGTTCAGTGGGATAAAAGTGGCTTGTCCTCATTTCAAAGCATTAAGGAGCCTAATTATTAGACTTGATATGTTATTATACCCAACCACCACATGAAATAAGTTGCTCAAAATACATATTGATATGAAGTGCATCATTCAAACGATAAAGTGACCATGGCAGAAGGTCAAGAGACTGCTAGTGATTATGCCAGACCGTCTAGCAAATTGGGAACACAACTCTATGAGAGAAAATATTTAACATAATACAATAGACTAGGTAAATTACCTACGTGATGTCACGGGTTGTTATAAGAATGATGCAAGAAGCCAAGTGAGGAATACCTGAACTAATCCAAGAAGCCAAGCAGACAAAGAACCTAGTAAAAATGGAAAAAGAAAAATCAATAGTGTTTTAAGTCAAAATGTGAAACCATATGGACAAGCTTTCTATTAAGATGTCTTAACAATTGAAAAGGCTAGAGCACAAAACATTCAGATCAATAATCATGGTTGCTATCTGATTATAGTAGTGATAAAAAGTGATGTAATAAAATGAATTATGAGGAATCTACAATGAAAGTAGAAGAGTTGATATCCACAAGAGTAAGGATAAAAGTAAAATTACAAAAAATCAAATTTCACTCGACAAGCATATAGTATTAAGACTCAAAAATATGTGTGCCTATATAGGTCCCCCAAATCCTACACTAGGTCAAATGAAAGCAGGTATAAAATCCCTTACAAATTAATTTAAGTAACAAAATATCCAAATAATTCTTAAATAATAATGTTATAATTACTTATTTGCAAATCCTTCATGTACTAGACTGTGTTTTATTATTATCTACCATGTTATTTGTATGCATTAGTTTATTGACAGTAGAGGATAAAAACCTAATGTGAGGCCCTTTCAGCTGAAATTATAGCTTAGATAATAATGTGGAAAATTTTAGTTGAGGAGATACCTTACATTTTAGCATAGCACACGTTAAATCATAGGATCATCCTGAAAGCAAAGCACATGTTAAATAAAAGCATTCAACATTCTTTATCCCCAAAAAATAATTAGCATTTTCCTCTTTGCTAGAGTTTGATACCTTGGCTTGGATATGTCCTGAAATTCTCTCTAGCAGGTCTTTCACATCAAGCTCAAGCTCAGTCTGCTTTTTTACTGCTTATGTTTGTCGTTGAAGTAAAGATAAGTAAATTATAATCTCACGTTAAAAACAATAAGTAAAACATAAGATATTTAAGCATTAAAATCCAGTACCATAGTACCTCGTCACTTGCCTCGAGTTCAGCTTGCCTTTTCTGGAGTGCCTCGTCACTTGCCTCATGTTGATCTAGTGCCTTCTTGTTCATATGGCTGAACTGCTCAAGTTGCTCACTGCACCAATGAAGCATTTTATGCAACTCTTTCACACTCCACTTATACCTATATGTTCCACTAAAAGAGAGCATGTCACTTCTCAAAAGATGAATGCTTAAGAGGAAGCATAGAAACATCACCTATCTCAGTAAGTACCGAGTACATGTGGGGGCAAGACCAAAACATCATCGTCTAGGATTTCAGTAAAGATATCGGCTGGCAAATCAGATAAATAGATTTCAAACATTAATTACAAGACACAATAGTTTAACAATACATTAAAAGCCAAGAACAAAAAACTGAAGCTCAGACTAGTCATTTATCGCATGAAGAAACAATAAAGCAAATTCACAGTTCAGAGTTCTTGTGTTGTGACTTCAGCCAATAAGTCTATCCATCCTAAATGCCAATGCTCATTATTTTATGGATGTAAAGGTGGTTTTTATTGTTATTATTATTAATTTGGAAAATTAAGCATTTTGTAATTTGGTTGGAATTATAATTATTAGCTCGAAAAATTACACGACTAAATTAACCTCGTGTATGTACTATTTTATTTGTTGTTTCGGGTTCAACTAATTTTTTTAAATATTAAAAGTGCTAATAAATTTTTAGTTGTATAATATATTAAAAAATCATGTCTCTAATTCTCCGGTGTTTTTCTAATTTATGCTTTGCATGAAATTGAGATTACACCTTCATTTTAGGTGAGATCTACTCTCTAAACCACAATTTAAGAAAGACAATTGATAAAATTCAAGCAATATTAAAAAATCTGTTATAGGTTCTAGTTGGTCTAGAGATAAAATTTGGAACCAAAAGGTTCAAAGAGGGTTGTATTCGGCTTCTTCAAGAAACATGGGCTAAGGTGGACTTTAAGAAGATGTTAAATAATGAAGCCTTGATTAATTTAATTCATGTTCAAGAAAGGCTTGTAGATGGACATTCATAAATTACAAAAAGATTCAAATCTACCTTTTGACCTTCCTCTACTATTTTGGTAAAAATTGGAGCTATAAAAGGGATTTTAATTCAATTCTAGTTGGATTAATCAAGGCTTTTAATGATGCGATCCAAACAATACCAAGAAATACGGTAGAGGTTCCAGTTGGTTCAGTGATAAGACTTAGAGCTACAAAAAGGCTTTCAATGGCTTCAAAACACATAGGCTAAGGTGGATTTCAAGAAGATAATAAATAATGAAGTATAAGCCTTGATTAATTTATTTCATGTTCAATAAAGGCTTGTAGGTGGTCATTTAGACATTATAAAAAGATTCAAATATGTCAGTTTGACTTTTCGATATTGTTTTGGTCATAACTTGAGCTATAAAAGAACTTTATTGCAATTCCAGTTGCATTGGGAAATAGACATCCATAAATTTCCATTGATGCATGAAAAACCTTTTTATTCATTAATACGAGAGAAAACCATGTATTTGAAGTTAAACTTTGATTTTTCTAATAGATTACAAAAAAGATTTTAGTCTTATTTAAATTAATTAGACTATTATTTTATTTATCTTTTAGTTGTTATTAGGCCTTTAGAGATATTAGAGCCTTTAATTAAATTTATGTTCATAGAATTATTATTATTTATTAGGTTTATCCATATTTATTAGGGATGTCCTATTAGACTTAGAGTTATTTTTAGTATAAATATTATTTTGTAGAGACTTGTTTTTTTTTAAGATTATTTTTAAGAAAAAAATCAGCATTCTTGTTATTTTTTGTATGGTTGAGTGATTCTCATACTAAATTTTTTATTGAATTTGCAAATTCTTCAAATATTTTAATTCTATTTATTTGCATTTCTTATAAACGTAAAGTGATGATCATCAATTTTGATTTTTCAAGAAAAATTCTTGATGGGTTAAGTTACAATCCATTTAAATCAAATTCTAGAAGGTGTCTGCATCAATTTAAGTTACAAACGTATTTTAAAAGGAGTCTGCATCAACAACCAAACAGTAATATTTGTAACCGAGAAGAAAAACAACAATTGTCATGCTTTCAAACAATCACTCAATAGATATAAGTTAACGCCAATTTAGCTGGATAAAGTATAAAACAATTGAAATAAGAGGGGAAGTTACTGTACGCCATGTACTTGTGGTAAAAATTAATTGCAAACAATTACACGAACTTGATTGCAAAAAGGTAAGGAAAAACACACACATGAGGATTCAGTGTTTTGTGTTCCTTTTATACTTTCAGTTTGTTTTTCTCTGATGGATTGCACGTAAGGAGAATGTGCAGGTTGGCGGATATGTTTTTCTGGGTTCTTCTTGCTTTTGCCATACAATGAAATTTCCATAATACTAAATACTTTAACTTGTGTTGTTGAATTCAATTCTGAAGTAATCCAATAACAACCCATTCTGTGGTTTTTAATTTTTTGAAATGGTCAATGACTATATAATTTAGGCAGCATCTGAATCTGGATGGCATCCTTTTATCCTTAATTTTTTTAATTTTATGTTGTCAGTTCATACGTAAGTATGAAGCTTAACACAGAAAAGGTTGTTACTTTTTCCATGAATTCTTTACTCTCTATCTTTTAATAGAGTTGACCATGTTCCCGGTAATGCTTCCACTGTCACCCTCTAATTTCGGATGCAAGTTATTGAGAATCACAAATCAATAGTTGTATAGACACACTTTAGGGAAAAGCTTTCAAAAATAATCCTGATCTGTGTCACTTCTGAGAAAGATGACTTATCATTGCTATTATATTACCTTTCAGCTGAATGAAAGCATTTTATATATGTCTAGATCTTATGGAAAAGGGTTGGGATCGACCCAGCCATTTTTTTAAAAGAAAGACTTTTGATACAAAATTTGTATCAGTTTTATTTATTACAGCCCGACATGCATGGGTCTAAAGGTGTAGGGATTAAAATAAAAGGTTCAAGTTTTGAAATTGCTTAACCCTTTGACTAACTTGGAAATAGAAAAGTCTGAAGCCACACTGTACAAGTATTCTTTTGAATGGCTACAGAAATCATTGATAAAGATACAGTGTGTGAGTGTGAACTGTAGACACCCATATCAACTAGTTTGTAAATGAGGTTTGGTTTTGTTGATAGAGCTACTACCATCATCAACACAAGTCTAAAATCTAAACGATTGCAAAGAAGTTATGTATCTTGCAGTATAGGTTCCACCATTAGCATTCCACTTTTGGCTCCCCTGCACCCCAACTTTTTATGCTAAATGCATTCCAGTTTTCTTACCGTGTGTGTTGTGTTCCTTAATTCAGTCGATAACTGACATGCTATATTCAGGTATGAACTACACATTGATAACTGATAACGTGACTGTGGGATCCCAACCTCAGAAACCTGAAGATATAGAACATCCAAGACATGAGGAGAATGTGGCCTACATTCTAAACTTGCAGCAGGACAAGGACATCGAGTATTGGGGCATTGACTTGCTGTCTATTATACAGAGATGTCAACAACTTGGAATCCGTCATATGAGAAGGCCTGTAAGAAAGTGCTACTCATTGAAAATTGAAACATGTAGAAGACTCGAATTTCCAAAATTAGTTATTATATGTTTCAACCATTTTTCACGTGTTCATGCCTGCGTTTTATTTTTTTACCAGTGTTTTCTTGGTGCTAACTGGATGAATTTTGCAAATATAATTCTTTCTTCAGGCTACAGATTTCGATCCAGATTCCTTGAGAAGTGCATTACCCAAAGCTGTTTCATCGTTGGAATGGGCTACTTCTGAGGGAAAAGGCAGAGTGTACGTACATTGCACAGCTGGACTGGGAAGAGCCCCTGCTGTTGCTATAGCTTACATGTTCTGGTTTTGTTGCATGAATGTTAGTTCTCAACTCTTCTACTATTTATTTTTGTCAAAAATTATTATTTTAAATTTCGGACTTGTATTGATATGATTTCTTACAAAACTGTGGGCTATATTCGGTATGGATATCATGATATTATCGGACTTCTAGAGTGATTGTTTTGATACAATTTCTTGATTGATTGATTTGCTAACTGGAACATATTTTTCTGATTGTCATTTTTGCTACTGGTATGGGACAGCTTAATACAGCTTATGATACACTAACTTCGAAGAGACCTTGTGGACCCAGTAAGAGATCGACACGAGCAGCTACTTATGATCTAGCCAAGAATGATCCATGGAAGGAGCCCTTTGAGAGTCTACCAGAATATGCTTTTGAAGATATAGCAGATTGGGAGAGGCACTTGATTCAAGATCGTGTCCGTTCCCTCCGTGGAACATAAGCATTTAAGGTAAACATTTTGTTGTCTTGCAAAGCATTCAAGGTAAACATTTCTAGTTCAAGATTCTGAGGCTGTGATCTGATAAAGTAAGGGATCTCTCCTGGAGGTTATTTTGTCTGATCATTACTAGATGGATTAGCAGCGCATCTCGCTATTCAGCATATCCATAAAAATGTGAAAACAAAATAATTATATTTTAATCTGGTGAAATTACTAATACCTGCCTTGACCACGTGTGAAACGCAAGCAAACCTGATGAAATAAATAGGAGACACAGATTCATCTAGCCCTGACACCCTCTAGTGCCCTCAAAGTCTGAAGGGCGACTATCATCCTGCACAAAAGTCAGTTATTTGCGTGCATGGTAGGGACTAATTTCAGTTATCCTTCTAGCCATTGCCAAAACAAAGCATGCATAATTTATATAATTATACTCCCCCTTATTTTATCATATGAAAGTTGAAACCTTGCTGATGTACATTCTGACTGGTTGAATCATGTTAACCCAGGATAATTTCATTTGATAAAGCAGCTACGAGGAGAAACTCAAATCAATCAACTGCAAAGGGCTGGTTTCATGGGACGAGGGAACTTGCAGGGGAGGCAAATGGTAGCTCATGGCTAGAGATGAGCTTGGAACCTGTGCACCTTGTTAAAATAAATGAAAAAAAGTGAGGCAGAGGAACTCCGATTAGCACAGTTTAATAGCAGTAATGGAAGCTTTACCTGTATCCAAATGTACAATAATGGTATTTATGTACCTAATATTGGGAAACTCCGTGAATTAGTGCTGGTGTAATAATAATCTTGGAGGATTTATCAAATATCAATCTTCAGTATCCCTCCCCGACAATGTTACTTCATTGTTAACTGGGAGTAGGGACACACTCTTGTTTAGGTATTGTTCACTGTTCATAAAAAGAATCGATGTTCGAGCTTTACAGTGGATAGCTAGCGGACGAGAAAACCGCCCTGGACAATGTCTACGGCTATCCCTGTTTATGGCCTGGGATCTTGGGTGTTAGGTACAAATCTTTTTTATTTTATGTTTTTTTGCGCCATGATGACAGATAATGTGGTTCTTGGTCACCCCAATTGGCGCTAGATGGGAGGAAAAGAAGACAGGTGAAGTTCACAACAGCTCTTACAAAGATTGAAATCCTATTTCAGAGGTGCAATCTTGTGTCTTGAGCTAAGTTGATAGAATCAAATTTATTCACGACTGTGTAACCACCACACAGCAGCACTTTTTTTCCACTGATACAATTGCCTGTGATCTGCACAGGATCAACCAACTGCAACTCAACTTAGCATTTAGTAAAATTGCAATGTTTTGCTGGTGAATTGTGTTCTAAAGAAGTCGAGTTACCATGCCTTGAACCGAGTAAAGTTGGAGCAGTATTAGCACAAGGAAACATCATCGTACATGCATTTGACATAGTGAGACATGCTCTACCAGCCATTAACTATCAGCCTATAAAATTATAATCCCAAAGAGGAAATGATACAAAGGAATTATTTATCTTTGTTTCCTTTGTTCAATAACTGTACATAAAATCATTCTTCAAAAACCTAAAAAAGTTTAGACGGCCTGGAGCTTTGCAAGTTGAGCTTGCCGCTGTCCTAAATGGAATGCTGTAAAAATCCAAAGTAAACAGATCTGCAGCACAAAGACGATTAACAAAACCTTGCATTATTCTTGGTTGAAAAACATAATCATAACAAATGAAATGGCATTTTCAGAGCATTACTTGATGTGGTGCAGAACTACGTTGGAATTAAAAAGGTTGGATCAATAACCACCATAATAATTAATCTATAAAATTTGATGGTTATATACGTACAGGCAGAGCATAAAGAGACACAGTTGATGTCCTCCCATGAAGAGTGCTGAATAGTAGTTTGTACATTCCTGCAGCTGTAGCATCTCCAAGCCGTTGAACAATGACATCTATGCAAACCTGTGGTAAGACATAGCGCTGGTTGACATAATGCAGTAGAAGATATGCAAGTAATTATTCAAAATCTAATGGTAATATCAAACAAGAAATGCGTGAAATCCATGTTATTTGCATCAATTGCAAAGGTAAGTCTACTCATGCATGCCTAAAAGAGTCTCAAGGGATTTCATAAAAATGACATCAGACATGAAACGAAATTTCTGCCAAAAGGGGAGAAAAGATTGGAGATCGATAAGTAAGCAACAACATTACTGCTTGTTAACAAAATCTGGTATTAATAGCCCAATTCAATCAGGGATACATAAAACTTACTAGTGCAGAAACATCTACTAACCTTAGCTTTGTATTTCTCTTCTTGAGTGACCACAGTAAACAGAAGTTCTCTTCCGGGCCTGGTCACTACATAAGTAACTACCTGCAAGGGTAAAACCAAACCATGAGGCCTCAAAATGAATGGGACATACTTCCAAGTGTTCTCAACAATTTAAAAGGAAAGTGCATTCACCCAAATAATACTCTAGATAATTGGATACATAAGCATTATTATATTCAAATAGAATAACTGGGAAAGGAAGAAAGAAAGAAATACAACCCACAATGCTGTTTCACTGCAGGCAAGGGACCAATGGTGACAAACCTTCCGTACAGTCTCACAGATGGCAACTGCTACCCAAGTTGGCCAAACAGCAATAGCAACCAAATTTGAGAAGGCAGCAACTGGAGCAGAGCATATTGCTGCAGTAACCCCAGCTAAAGTAAGGATGCGTCCCTGTGTTTGATTTGATAAGCGAAAGCACAACAAATTATAAACATGAACTCTAATAATGTGAAATGCAATGAACACTGCAGTTTTGTCCCCAGAGTTGCACAAACACAGAAAATATTACTTGAAGAAATTTATCAAGCAGAATTAAGGAAAGTAATTGCAGATCCCAATGAACAGACAGTAATAACCACCAGAACCTGACATAATGAATTTCTGCTACAGATCATGCAATTTGTTAAAGATTTAAGATTGAATTAGTGTAAAAGAATATCATTTCTAAAAACATTTTGGTACCGGAATTCTTCTACGAAGCTTCCTTCTTTATATTTTTTACGGGGACAAATTTCAGATTCAATTGCATAAAGGTACCATGCATGTTCTTTATATCCACCACATCCAAACAAACCATGAGATTATTTTATTTTATTTTATTTTCAGATATTACCTTCTCTGAGGCTTCGGAATACAAAGATTAAAATTGCTTCAGGGGAAACTCAGTAACAACTAATCAGAGCAAGACGCCTGTTAAATTTGATCATAATTCTGCAACTGATTTCCTTAATAATGGAACTCCAGTAAGTATTATCTATTTTCTTGGTTTTACAACCAGTCAGAACATCAAAACATTGAAGAAATATATTTGGTTATTAGCTTACTGTTAAAGTAAGTTGTCCAGCAAGGATAAAAACAGCAATGAAGCTATTTATCTGGGCAAACAATTTTCTTCTTCCAAGAGAGCTTGAAACAGTCATGGCAATTACTGTTACTTTCTACAAAAGAAAACAAGGATTCATTAGTGAGAGGAAATACGCATAATTCATATATAGATGAGGATAAATCATATCTAGAGCAATGGCAACAAACCAAATCATTTTATATCAATAGTCAAGCCTACAAAGTTTAAGCTCCCTAAATTTGAATTTACTTGTAGTGGAATCCCAGCTCCAATAATTACTTATTCTGGTTCATGTTACTTGTACATATTCTATGCGGGTATATAACTGTTTAAGAAATAAGTTTCAGATATCAAAAAATAAAATTAGCCAGCATATGACAGCAAAATTGGCAGATATTCCGGCTATCATAGTGGCAGTCACCTGGCATGAACCGTCATACAGTAAACCTGAGATTAAAATCCCGGTCATACCCAAGATCGGAAGGGTTAAGAGTGGAAGAGAGCGACACTTAGTTATGTTGCTAAGTTTTAAGCCATAAGGATTACAAAATAAATAAATAAAAAGCCGAAAAAAATTGATAATGTGAGATCCACTGAGTTATACGATAAGGATAAGCATCTTGTTATCTCTGACCAACTGAGAAACAGAGTGCACGTATAAAAAACACGGTCTGATCCCTTTTTTACTTTCAATCCACTCTTCCTCTTCCCTCTTGCTTTTCTCATGGTTAATAATAACAAAATCAACAAAAAGCAAGATAAATTATAGATGGTTCTCTAAATTAGTTTACTTCCTATTCAGTCAAATCATAAAATCTGGTTTGGAAAGGGTGATTTAGAAATTCAGAGTACATGAACAGGAGCAGAGTTCCATTTTACCTGAAAATAGAAGAATGACGAAATAACTGCACTCAGCCACAGGAATAGAGACACATTCAACAAATAAGTTGAAGATAATACAAGCCGAAACCCATCTAAGATGACCCAAAGCTGAGGCCTCATCCTGGATGAAGGAGACTTTGGAGAAGAGACTTTGAAAGCTGGTGATGATCGTCCATCAGCCTCACTATGCTGATCAGCATCAACTTTTCTAAAAAGCAAAAGCATCCCAATAAGCTACATGAAAGCACCTGAAAAGCTCTTTCACTCTTCCAGAGATGCAAAATAATATGACCTACATGAATACATTTTTTTTTCTTGACAGGTGAGTAGCATGTAGTCTAAGAAGCTAAAAAAGTACTAGTGGATCATCCAGACTGTTCAAATGTTTAGACTAGAAGTGAAAGCTCCATAGAGAAAAGAAAAGGGTAAAAGAAATGTATCAGATACAAACAACAAGAATTTGCATTCACTCCGAAAGAACAGTTTGTACAAAACTAGGACATTGATTATCCATGAACTAAGAGACAGTAACAAGTCATCACTACTAAACAGACAGTAACAAGTCATCACTACTAATGGCTGACCTTATGGGAGATAATTCATGAGGAAGATGGGATACATCCTTGTCGATCCCTTTTGATGACTGTGCAGCTAGTTCCATCAACAAAGCAGCAAATAGAAGTAAAACTGCAATTGCGTTGAACCAACCAATCATTTAAAACCAAATTCAAACAAACAGAAACTCAGACACTAAACAATCTCATTTTCCGAAGCATACATACAAGGACCCAACCAAGCCATTGATGTAGCAAACAACGATCCAAATAGCTGACCAAGTGTAGCACCAGCACCAATGAACCCAAACAATCTTGAACCTGACTGAATACAACCGAAATGTCAAATGCAGAATATAAAACCATGATGATTTTAAGGTCTCCACGTTGCAGCATCTAACCTCACTATCCATCACATCAATAACCCTAGCCCAAGTCGACGATATGGTAATAAGATTAAGCAGCGCAACCTTCAAAAAAAAGAAAAACAATTCCAACCATAGAAGAAGCTCAAAATGTCAAATCACAAGGCAATCAGTCAACATTTAATTTAGGAAATAACTAAAACCAATAGAAGCTTTCAAACTCATCATACCCAGAGAAACAGTCCAATTCTGACAGAAATATAAAACCATCCATGATCATCCCAACTTCCAGAATATGTACTACTGGTTCTGTCAACATCAACCTTCAAACCCTCTTTCAATTCAGTTGATATAGCAACAGTACCCTAATCATTAAAAAAAAGAGACAATTTACTCAGAAATTAAGACAAAAAAACTGTTGGTAATTAAAAATAATAATAAAAAAATACCTTTGACTTGAAGAGCGAAAACTCAGCAGAAGCAGAGGAAGAGAAATGCCATAGAAAGAAGAAGAGAACAAGAGAAACACTAAAAAACCTGTGTATCAAAAACAAAGCCTGGTGGTGGTGGGGGGCATGAAATCTCAAGAATTAATGATTGAAAATCAAAACCCATTTCAGTGATTTTATTATTACAATCACAATA
Source organism: Populus simonii (assembly GCA_007827005.2). Classification (NCBI taxonomy): domain Eukaryota; kingdom Viridiplantae; phylum Streptophyta; class Magnoliopsida; order Malpighiales; family Salicaceae; genus Populus; species Populus simonii. The sequence goes on from CM017482.2 coordinate 9,417,219, forward strand.
ATAATGAAAAAAAAAGGGGAAATGGTAACCAACCTTGGATTTAGAGAAATTAGGGAAAGAGAAAAGGAGAGTTGATAAAGGAGCAGCAATCAAGGTGAGGAATAAGGATCCGATAAAGAGAGCTGGAAGCTTCGATAAACCTAGAGAGATTGCACCTTCATCCCGCAATGGTAACACTACAAAATATGCACTCAAAATCTGCAACGAGAAACACTAAAATTAATTTATGAATTCTTGATATTGATTTAAAGAACAAAACAAAAGAAGAACAAGATTTAATTATTATCATTACGAAGAAAAAGCAGGAAGAGGAGTGAAGGAGAGGTGAGGTTTCGTGAGGGTAGATGGACACGAAGGTGGAGAGGATCGCATCTAATTGAGGCCTCCACCTATCCATTACCATGTTCAGTACTGACATTTTCTTCTTCCTTTTCATTCACTTCCAAACCTTCTCTTCTTTTTCTTCTTCTTTTTTCTCCTCTTTCCTACATTTTTCCTTTCCTTTGTTTCCGCGGCATATGTTAATTACATTATGCCCCTCTACTCTTAGAGGTTGCATATTATCTCCTCAAAGGAATCATTTAGTTAGTCCCTATTATATTCCATCATTATCAATTGAGTTTCAAATCTTTTGGCTTTTTATCAATGTTGCTCAACTTAGAATATTGTCTTGTATTATTGTATATACTTGCAGCTTGTTGGAACCATGTAAATTCAAAGGGTTAAATTATTTTTTATGTTTGAGAATTCTTTTAAATGAATTGATTTGAATTTTAAATGGAATTTAATTTATAAAAAAAATACAAAAATAAATTAGGGAAACTCTGTCATTTATTATATTATTGTAATTTCTCTTGAAATTAACTTTTAAAACAATATTCTAAAAATATTTATATGTTAACACAAACATTATTTTTGCTTAGTCTCTAATATACTTCTTTCTTTTCTTTCAGAAACCTTTGGGAGCACGATATCCTTTTTCTTCTTCTCAACTTCGCATCAATTCTCATCAAGATATTTTTATTCCTCATAAGATATGTTATTAATGTTTCCTTTAATTTTTTTTTATTTCTTTTTTGTTTTTGCCTGAATCTTTCTTTTTTTTCTCTCTCTTTTCTTTTTGCTTTGTTCACCCAATTATACGTGGATGATAGGTTTTTTTATACTATGTCTAGAAAAGATTTTGATTGAATTTTTTTTAACAAATATTTATTTTTTAATTTCTTTTTAAGAAATATTTAATAAACAATTAATATGAGATAGTTCTATTTATATCTTCTTTAAAACGCCTATATTTTATGTCATTTTAAAAATATAAGGGTCCTTGAAACAAAAAGAAATGATTTCTATAACAAAAATAATTTATAAATTAAAGACAAAATAGTCAAGATTGTCATTTCAATTCATTTCCACATGTATTCAAGTTGAATTCAATTATGTGATTTAGTATTTTATTTCAAACATAAAAATCATAATAGGTTATCAATTGAATTATAAATTTTTTATGAATTTCAATTTAGCATGTGATTTAGTTTCAAATGAGATGTTAATGATATATGTTAGTTAATATTTCATTTTTCTTAAATGATTCAGAAATGACAGTTGAAATTAACGTTAATCATCTTAGTATAATGGACTCGACTCCAACACTTTGAATATTAACATTTCAACTCAAACAAATCATAGATGACTACTAAAACTGATTTAAAATTAACCTTAATCATTACTGATTAGTTCTCTCATTAGGAACAAAGATTGATTGATTATTCAAAGGAATCTAATACATATTTGTTTATGTTTAGCCATAACTTGCTCAAACTTGAGTGTTTTATACCATTACATTCTCCATGATTTAATGTACTCTTAGGTCTATCTATATCTAAAAAACATAGATATACCATTGCCTTTCAAAAACACTAACACAACAATATTTACATCTCAAACATCTTACCTTTCATATTTCTACCTTAATAATAAAGTCCTAGACACCAAGAAGAAAAGGGATGAATCAGGTGAATAATTAATTTTTTTTTCAATGTTTAATAAATATAATCTCCAAATCTAAATTCACTCAATTATAAGTTGCAATAAATACAATGCAATCAAATTATAGTTTAAACAAATCAAACATAGAAAAGAAAAGATTTGTTCTTAAAGATCTAGAACTTTAATGTACACTCCAAACATCCAACAACACAATTCAATCACAAATCAAATTTCTAGCAAAGAATGAAGGATGGTATGAAAGAGAGATTAAACACCTTGATTTTTATAATGGTTGAACTTAATTGTTTATTCCATTTCCCATGTTATAGGCTCGGACATTTTTATTCATCTTCTTCAAGAGTGAAACCCTTTAGATTCCATTCTCAAGCTTTAATTTCCTCATTTCTTATAATTCAGATACTCAAAATCACAACCCTTTCAAAATACTCAAAATCACAACCCTTATAATTCAGATATTTTTTTTTGGACTCAAGACTAAAACCCTTTAGATTCCATTCTCAAGCTTAATCTGAGCTTTTTACATAATCTCAAGTGTTTGTTTTCATAATAATATCATTCATTTTAATTTACATGATAACAACTCTATCAAAAAAAATAGATTCACAAATGCAAATGCATAAGTTTAAGTGGTTCAATTTAGCTTTAATTTCCTCATTCCTAATTGTATATAAGTGATTTATAAAAAGTGAGAGAATCAAGAATTTAAATTTTAGCCCTAAGTGGATTGGTGTTAAAAAAAAAGTGATACACATCTTTAAAATAAGAGTATTTGGTTTATACACTCAAAATTAAAATGTATGAAGGCATAAATCTATATTCAATGTATTTATACATGAATAGTATATAAAAAAATTGCATGCTAAAATTAAATCACCTAGACCAACAAATAAATAACAAACAAATAATCAACAAAGTTTAGTCCAACTAGAGATTTTCCCGTGTAGAGTTGTCATCCTTTCGTGGCGTGCATGACATCAAATGATGGGTCATCCTCCTGGATCGAAAGGGGTTTTAGATGTGTTAGTATTAATTATGAAATTATGATTTGAAAGGTTGAGGAGTCACAACCCAGTATTATGGTTACTAAAAAACCTATTAGTCTTCAAGAGTCTAGGTAAAGGAACTAGTTATGCATGGGAAAGACATATCACTCCAAGTGTACCGCACTCTACATATGATAAGCTGCATTATTGATTGATTTTTTTTCCAAGTCATGTTTCTATTCATTGGTCTGCCCAAGACTTAAGGAAGGTCCTTTTTAGTAAAGAAGTTCCTATGTTATGAATTTGAGGTTGATCGATTTCAGTAAAGAGGTCTCTATCTTTGGGGGGGATCAAGATAAATTCCCCTTAGTAAGGAGGTCTCTGTCTTATCATGCTAAAATCTAACCATTCTAAGGCTTAAATTTAAATGGTGTATTTATTTCTATTTTGTATCTTTAATACATGAGAATATACTTTATAACATAATTTTATACCTGGAATCAAACATCCCAAGGGTAGGTTCTAGTCATTACATGAGGGGTAGGCTTACTATCTGGTCTTAAAAAGGGTCTATGATCTACACAATGACTACTTCTCATGAAGGCAATATAAGGGTTTATAAGGAATAATTGGGGCATAATATGAATGTCATTACCAAACAAACACTTAGATCATAGTTAGGTGTTTTACGAATCTGAATCCTGACTGAAAGTCATGAAGCAAACCTATAATCCCCCACCGAACCTAGAATTGAGTTTACACTCTCATAATTAAAATGCATGAAGGCATAAATTCATATTCAATGTTCTCATGTATGGATAATATATAAAAAAATACATGTTAAAATTAAATCACCCATACCAAAAAATAAATAATAAACAAACAATCAACAAAGCTTAATTTAACCAGAGATTTCCCCAGTGGAGTTACCGTCTTATCGTACCGTGCATGACATCAAAAGAAGTGTATACGAGAGATCAAGCAAAAATAATGTTTGTGTTAATATATGAATATTTTGAATGTATTAGGATTAATAATGAAATTATGATTTTAAGGGTTGAGGAGTCACTACCTAATATTATGGTTACAAGAAAATCTACTAGTTTGTATGAGTATGAGTAAGGGGAATAGTTGTGCATAGGGAAGACACATCACCCCAAGTGCACCCTACCTATGGTAAGTTGCATTATTGATTAATTTTTTCCCCAAGTCATGTTTCTATTAGTTGGTTTATCCAAAGTTCAAAAAAGGTCCTCGATAAAAAGATTTATATCTTATGGATATAAGGTAAATCCTCCTTAGTAAAGAGATCTTTATCTCTAGGAGCTTAAGACCAATCCCCTTCAGTAAAGAGATCTCTGTCATATCAAGCTAAAACTTAACCATTCTAAGGCTCAAATTTTAATAATGTATTTATTTTTATTTTGTATCTTTAATACATGGGAATATACTTTAGAATGTAATTTTATACCCCTAAATATTAAAGTCTATAATTAATTCCTAACATTTTATTTTTGTCAATTCATTTAATTTAATACCGGGAACATGCATTATATTGTAAAATTCATACTCCAAATATTAATTAAACAAATTGATTTTTGTGATGTTTTTGAGATTTTAGTTAAATCTTAATGGATAATCACAAACTTGTTATGATATCCATTAATTAGTTTTTGTGTTTTTCAAACTATGATAAAAACACAATTTTTTTTATATATAAAATATGCATGAAAACTTTTAGAATTTGGCTGTATGAAAATTAAAATATTTAATGTATTTTTTGAAAGAAAGATTTTATTAGTTGTTTGTTTTTTTTAAAAGAAACTAGTTTATTTATTATTAGAAAAGCACCTCGCAAGATGGAAGCTCACATACACCACCTCAATGACATTACTCTTGTCAAGAAGAGCTTGTCGATACTAAAATCAACTTTTTTATTGCTAGAAAGTGACCAACAAACTACTTTTTCTCTTCTCTTATTTTTCAATGATTGTCTTTCTCTTATCAAATTCCAGAACTGAAATAGAAAATAAATGAAGTTTAGTATTAAAACGAGAAAATAAATGAAGTTTAGTATTAAAACGAGAAAGTATTAAAACATGGGGAATAAGAATGAAGAATTTTAAAAATTCAAGGACTCACGGGTAATTTTTTTCATCTCATGAACATTAAAAAAAGAGTGATTGCCTCTTTGTTTCTATGTTAAATTGTTCCCTGTTATTTCAATATTTCCTAACTAATAAAATTAAATTTTATTTTGTAAAATTAAGCATAATCAACACTTCAAATACAATATATAACACAAACCAAAATGAATTATTAGACTTTAAATCATGTTGAATATAACATGAAGATGAGGGGATAAAATTAAAAAAAAATAAGTGACTAAAACCAATAATTGCAAAAGGATAAAAAGAAAAAAAGAAGAAGAGAGAGAGCCTTACCAAGTGCACTGTAGTGATCAATAGTGAACTTGGGTCTTTGCCAACAATAAAAAAGAAGCAATGAAATGACTTCTTTTAGTTTATAACTAGGTAGTTTTTAAAATTTATTTCTTACAATTAAAATAGATATTTGTACGTGATACTATGATTTAAATTCTTAATAAAACAAAATATTTTATTAAATAAATTATTCTTTCTTACACGTGATTTTTTTTTTATCAAAACATATTTTATTAGTAACATGTTTTTTGAATTAAAAGTAAAGGAAATTAAAATATTTTCTTATAAAAGTTTTAATAATTTTGAGAAAGTTGGAAACTATACGTCCCTTCTCTTTAATTTAAACAACATTTTCTTATTGATGCATTTTTCAATGAAAATATTTGACAAACAGAATATTAAGGCTTAAATTAGACCCACACACTGCAAGCTACAGTGACAGAAAACAGTAAGCGTCGGATCATGGACAAGAAATTCAAGGAAGAGATAGAACGAAGGACAGTTAGTGGAGACCTAGGCATTTACATGAACACCAAGAATTTAGGAGTATAAAAGCCAAGATTGAAGGAAGCAAGACATCAACAACAAATGTAAAACCCACTTCGGAGCCCTGTTTCAACTACTGAAACTCTTAGTAGGGCTTGTAACAGTGCACTGTCAACTTCTTAGGCTTGGTTAGTTTGGTTTTCATGGAGATAAGGTCCTTTGTATGCTTGGTTGTATTTGCAGTAGCTTCCAATGGCTGGAAAATTTCCATTTTACTGCAGCCTTAATTTCCATATTCATATTTTTTTTTATTGTGCATACAATAGTAGAATATTAAGTATTTGAGTGTAAGAACATGGAATCCTAGCAGTTAAGCTACCCTACAGGCTACAGCCTGCTACTCAATTGTTCAAGTCCTCGATTACAAAACAACCGTCAACACGTCCTCATGTAAATAATACCCAATTGAATACATGTCACAGCCACCCTACATTTAACAAAAAACACTGCGATTTCGGCATTAACACAAGCAGTGGTGACAATAATGTGAAGCCCTATATAACTACTCGTTTGAAGAAGCACGAGGAGCAGCAGCAATAACCATGATGAAAGCAAAATTCTAAGAAAACATGATAAAGAAAATAAATTGAGCACCAAAACCACTAAGAATGTTGAATGATGGTTGTTTACAAGCACACGTAGGGCGTGACAGGTCCCAAATAAATAAATTTATGAATAAAATTCGAAATTCAAACAACAAAACAATAACTCAAAATGCTGGCATAACTAGGAAGAAAGTATGTGTTGCTGCCGCTACTCACCTTGCCATGCCCAAACAATGTCCTTTAGAGCTGGTCTTATACCATTTTCCAGTATCTGTAGGTATTCCAGGGTATCACCACTAGAACTTTTCACCTCTACCAAATGAAAAGATGGAGTGAACTCAAATATTTCTGTATCAATGGACAACGCCCCTTTCCTACCTTTCTCTGATCCCTCCAACTTCAACAGCCCTCCATCTTTCTTCTTTACTTTTAGCTTCAGAAGCCTAGCAATGTCCTCCAGCTTGGATGTAATAGTTGAGGCAGAGTGCATTGATATGAACTTTTTTTCTTTCTTCTGGTTATCTTTCGCAAACAAACCAGATAAGTCAAACCCAGATGAAAGAGATATGATATCAAAGGCATTCAAACTGGTAGGCTGGCTCAACTCTTTCTTGGCTTCAGCAGGAGCACTATCATTCTCACAAGAGTCAAATGTCACATCAGCAGCCAAAGGATCCAATCCAGTAACTTCATTTTTAATTGTAACAGCATTAGAATCGAATCCTTTTCTAAACCAGGAATTTTCCATTATTTTTGTGATGGATATTCTAGTTTTTGGGTTAGGATCAAGCATCCTTGATAGCAGCCTGCACATTTCAGGTGAAAACCAGCTAGGGAACTTGTACTCTGCCTTTCTTATTTTTCGGTACATCAAAATCAGATTTGCATCATGAAATGGGAGATAACCGGCCAGCAAAACAAACAAGACCACCCCACAAGACCAGATGTCAGCTTTGGCCCCGTCATAGCCTTTCCTATAAATAACTTCAGGAGCCACATATGCAGGAGTTCCACAAGTTGTGTGCAGCAAACCATCTTGACGCCTAGACTCAGCAGCAGCACTCAAACCAAAATCTGACACCTTCAAACCTCCATTCTCATCCAGTAATAAGTTTTCTGGTTTCAAATCTCGGTGAGAAACACCTCTGCTATGACAAAAATCAATTGCACTGATTAACTGTTGAAAATACGTCCTAGCAACATCTTCCTTGAGCCTCCCTTTTGCTACCTTATTAAAGAGTTCGCCACCTTTAGCATATTCTATCACAAAGTAAATTTTGTTTTTGGTGGCCATAACCTCGTATAGTTGCAGTACGTTTGGATGTTTAACCAATCTCATGACAGATATCTCTCGCTTGATCTGATCCCTCAGTCCTACTTTCAGAACCTTCTCTTTGTCAATGACCTTGATGGCAACACTCTGGCCAGTTTTCAGGTTTCTCCCATAGTAAACCTTAGCAAAGTTTCCTTGGCCAAGCAATCTCCCAAAATCATACCTTTCCATCAACACATTCCCCTTATTTTCCATCGTCAATAAGAAATCTTAATAGACTATATTTATAAATTATAATTCACAGGATGGGAATCTTTAGAGCTTAAAAACTCAATCGTCTGCGCCAAGGCAGTGCTTCAAAACAACAGCAATTCTATTTCTGATTTCCTTGTTCATTCGAATCCCAACTGTGAATCTGTCAAGTGTTGAGTATCCGACCTCATACGGGATGGATAAGCGCAACCTAAATGGCAATTGAATTTCACAAGCTCCGCAACATGAATTACCAGAGATCAAGCACATTTTTCTGCATTCCCAGTTGTTTTTCTTTTGGTGCTGGAAGGGAGAGATGGAACACCAAGCTAGCAACAAGAACAATAATAACAAACGTAAGTTCATTGCTCGGGCATAAAAGAAATGAATATCATATCAGAATCTTTTGATTGGAGAATCAAAAAATCATAAAGGGGATCTAGAAATTGTCAACAGCCAAATCCACAAACAATATGAATTAACAAGTCAGGTACTATTTATAGAATAACGGTGCCATCAATGCATGCATGGTTGCTCAGAAAGCCCAGATTGCAATTATTCAAAAAATAAAGCATAAGTGAATAAAACTTCCGATCCGAATAAGGGTCCCTTCATTTTGCATCCATGTCTAATGTATATATAGTTTCATCCAGTGAGAATATTAACCAGTCAAAATCCAAAAGATACACCGAATATATTGGAAGAATTAAAGGCTGCAATGCAGATCCTAAATCAGAAACAAAAACAAGCTAGAGTAAAACTACCCAACCCCATTGCTAGCTTTCCATGACTTTTTATATACCAACTCCTGTACCAAATTGAAAATAATAAACAAACAAAATTAAAAGCAATGAATTCCTAAACTATCTAGTGAATAAGTTCATAATCTTAAATGCAGATTTGCCATTAAATTTGAAACATGGCAAACTATTCAGAAATCATAATTAAGATTTACAATAACAAGAGAAAGGCATAAATTAAAGGTAAAGAAAACATAAACAACAAGGAAAAAGGAAAAAAAGAACCGTTCAAGCTCACCCAAAACTTGACAGAATACAGATTGTGGTACGCTAATGAAGAAACAGAATGAACCTAAATTCAAACAGAGAAATTCATTCGTTAGAACACGTAAGAACACAGCATCAAAACCCATTTATATATTTTGTTTGATTGACATCAGCAAAACAACAAATCCCATATCCAAGGATATGAAAAGATTAAACATTTGGATAAACATGGGAAAAGTAAGCAGATGAAGAGACAAAAGATCTTACAAGGATTACGAAAAAGAATACATGGAACATTGATTACCTTTGAAGCAAAGAAAGAAAGGAACAACTAGCCTTAGCAAATCTTAACGTTCGAGAGGAGACCAAAATGAGTGAGACAAGTGCAATGTATGTAAGTGATGTTGACGATGGGCTGCCCTTTTCTTTCTTTTTGGCTATTATTATACCGTTGTGGTGGCTCTATAATCAGAGAGAGAGAGAGACATAGCATCAGAAATAAAGTGTGGGAGGAGAAAAGAAGGAAAGAAGCGCCCCCCGCCCCCCCCCCCCCCCCTGGATTTTTGTATTAGCATATGGAAAGGAGTCTTCTTCCTTACTCCCTAGTTTTTCAAAATAACCACATTTTATTCCTTTCTTTGTGTTTCAAAATATATTAACTCTTGTTTACGAATAATCAGTATTTTGTGAAAACATTTGCTGGATTTCTTTCAAATTGGAAATGGAACTCTGAAGATTTTAATTTTTAATGTATGATTGGTAATGTGGTGCATGATGTTTTTATAAAAGTGTTTTTTTAATTGATTAAATTAATATGTTTTTTTTAGATTTTTAACATTAGTATTTAAAACCATAAAAACACTAAAAATAAATCAATTTAATACCTTATCAAGCAAAGAAAAAGAGCACTTTAAAATATGATAATTAAAACTTTCTAGCAGAGCTCGTTTGTTTTTTTATTTTAAAAATATTTATTAAAAAAATTAAAAATTCTTTTATTTTTTTTTATTTTAATTTTTTTTTATGTTTTTATTTTATATTAATATACTGATGTTAAAAATAAAAAAAATATTTATAAGTAAAATATATTTTAATAAACAACCACCTTTCCATTATCAAACGCTACAAACATTAATAGCCATGTTGTAATTTCCTTCAAAATCAAGGTACTAAACAACCCTATTTTAGGACATTTAAAACTTTGGAGGTGACACCGGAAACACAGACGCCCAAAAGGTATTGCATGTGGGTCCAAATTATTATAACGTTTTGATTCCTTAACTCATTTTGCGCTGTAAAGTTCTATTCTCTGAAACAAATGATTTTTTTCTTTTTTAAATTAAAGTGGTTGGAATTTCTGTTTTTAACATTAATCACCTTCTCAATATCCTATTATCTGTCATTCATTTTTTTTTTCCAACGAAAATAAAAATCTCTCTTGGTTTTCAAAATTTCCTGATGATTAGATTAATCACTTGCTTAGTGAGCGGTTTAATTTATTGCAAGTGATTTATGAAATGTGATGGAGATTATAATTAATTATTTTATTGTTTTGGTTCTAAAAGTTACAACATTTGTGTATGGAAACTACATATATGCATCAAATTGTAGCTTCATAAGATTTTTTTTTAATTTATTTTTGAATTTAAATCCAATATGACAACCTAGTGATTAAATTCGTTTATCACCTGTGCCTCAAAGATAAAATATATTGATATTTTCATAATTTATTTTCTTCCTTATAATTTTCATATTGAGAAAACTAAAAGCCTAAAACTATGAGATTCAATAAGGGTTAATTTGATGTTTTGGTTGAACCATCGTTTTGTTATTTTAATTTTTTTTATTTTAAATTATTATTTTTTAATATTTTTAAATCATTTTGATAAGTTGATATTAAAAATAATTTTTTTAAAAATATTATTTTAATTCATTTCCATGTGATTAATAAGAAAACATTATAAAAATACTTTATACCACACTTTAAAACACAACTTTTACTACACTTCCAAATAAGCAATATATGCAAGAAAACATTACAAAAGTAATACCAAACTACCTCTAGTTTTATCAAGAATACCCCTTCAGGATTTAATTTTACTTTCTATTTATACATTATATATTTTAACATTGTGATCTTAGTATCAATAAATAAATTCTTATAGAAGCAATTCTCCAAATAATCAATTACATCAATATTCAAATGAATTGGTCTAAAACTAATAAAAGAAGAATCCACTAACTACCACAAAGATAATTTTTACACGCAAAAACATTATACAATATTCATATATATATATATATATATAGTCTAATATTGTTCTGATTTAATTTAAAATCAATATCAAATAATTCATCAAATATTTATTTTATCAAATAATAAAATTTTAGTTGAATAATATTAAATGATAGTATCAAATTATTTAAAATAGTAATTGTATAAACAAGAACTAGATTCCAACTCACTAAAAGTATTTATGATATAATTAGGGACACTTCAGGTATAAAGGCTATTAATGTATTCTTTTTTTTAAAAAAAATGATTTATATCAAATCACCAAACTTTTAAGAATGGCTTATAATTTTATAATGTTTCATAAGAAAAATATTTTTTTTAAGAGACGTTTTAAAAATAACAAGCTAAGAGTTGACATCATTCCATTTTAAATCGTTATATATTAAAAGTGATGTTTTAGAAATAAAGATTTGGAATGCATTGAATGATACACACACACACAAACACTTGAGTTATACACAATAACATTGTTTTTTGTTTTTCTTTTTAAATCTTGAATGGTTTATCTATGGTTTTTAAAATAAATGTGAAATTTATGTAGAATTAACATTCACATAAACTTCTTTTTTAAAAAAAGCAATGAATTTCTAGACTTAATTCACTTTGATATTAGTGATTTAAAATTTATACAAATTAGAGATGAGAAAAGGTATTAATCTACTTTATAGATGTTTGCATAACATATAATGTTACTTATTTGTGAAAAACCCAATATGAGGCACTTATTGAGACTAGAACATTTAAATATTACAAAAATAAAGTTAACAATCAACTTCATAAAAAGATAAAAGTAGTAAAAAAAACAATAAAGGTGGAGAATATGAGGCACCTTTTAGTGGATTTTGTTTAAAAAATTATGTTATCCACCAAACTACTACTCTTCATTCACTTCAACAAAATGACATTGTTGAATGTAACTTTAAAAGAAATTATGAATGTCGTATTGCTAAGTTTAGGAACACCTAAAAACTTACGAGAGGAGATAATTTTAACTACTAATTATATAATTAAAAAAAATACCTCACAGGAAGTTGAAAACGACACCATGTGAGTTATGAAAATGAAGGAGACCTTTTCTACAAATACCTTTAAGTGTAGGGATGTCTTACAAAAGTGGTGATATTTGATCCCTAAAAAGGAGATATGATCTAAAATTATGGATTATATATGTTTATAATAGTAATGCATATCGGTTTCTTGTACATAAATCAAGTATTGAGGATATTAATCCTAATACAATAGTAGAATTAATAAATGTTGTCATTGGAGATTAGTTTTCTTTTAAGAAAGCATAAGAAATTTATTCACTTAAAAAAACGAATAAACAAGCTCAAGTAGTCATAATCAAATCAAAGATGATGAAATTAAAAATAGAATGAGCAAGAGGGAAAAAATTGAAAAAACAATTAAGTTATGATTTTCTAACTTAGAAAATAAAACTTAAAGCTATTTTGAGACAATTTCTTGCCTTGGAGCTTGTTATTGAAAGGAGACAGTTAATAGTATGATTAAGTCCATCATACAAAATCATATATGAGAACTAGTAGATCTTTCACTTGGAAGTAAACAATTAAGGTCAAAAGTGGATCTTCAATAAGAAGATGAAGGCTAATAGAACTATTGAAGAGGAAGAAACAAGAAGATATGAACTATTAGGTCATAAATGGATCTTAAGAGGAAGATAAAAGCTAATGGAACTATTGAAAAATATAAAGCTAGACTTGTTGTCAAAATATTCAAACAACAAGAAGGCATGATATATATATTTCATATGAACATTAATCGTCATCATGATACGATCAAGACTACACCAAAAGATTCATTACAAGTTTTAATTGGGCCAATTACAATATCAAGAGAAAAGATGTATTCATTGAGCTTATTTAGATTATTTGGATTAAAATGAACTTCAAGGAGGCTACATTTTCATTAAGTAATGATCAAACCTTATTTAACTTAATCTATGCATAAGAGGGGCTTGATCCATCCACTTCATGGACTAATTAATTTTAGCAGTTAGAGACTCATTTTTTTTTCTAATGCACTATTTTACTATAACAAGAATAATTTTTTATATTATCATTGAATCGGACTTGAATTTTACCAGAAGATTTCATAGGTCTTGTTTTATATTATTCTAAACTTTTAGGTTAATCGGACATCAGGAAGACCTTATGATAAGGTTTAGAAGCTACTATACAGGAATTGTATTAGTTTCCTAGTTAATTTTAGATTATTTTTCTTATTTTATTTAGAACTCTATTGTTATTTTTCCAGCATTATTTAGAAAGCTTTTACCTAGTATAAATAGGGTATTAAGCTTGTAATTATTTTTTTTTTACAAATTTTGATTTCAACAATTGTTATAGTTTTAGTGTCTCGATATAAATTATAGTTGTGTCAAGCTCAATCACAAACATGAATTTAGTTTTCTTGAGAAGGGTTAATTTAATTGTGGATTTCTAGATATTTATATCCACGGGGTTCACATTACTTGGTATCAAAGCAAGGCTCTAAATCAGATTATATCCCTTTTATCTTCAAGTTTTCGCATACTATATTGTTGTCGAGTTCTTTATCTTCTCTAAAAACTAGTTGCAACATCAAGTTTTTTTTTAAAAAGAAATTATTTGCAATTGTTTAAATAATTTTTTTAAAAAATAAATAACAAAAAAAATCACAAGAAAAGAAATTTTTAGGGTTTGCCGCAAATCTTAATTCAAGAAACATAGAATTCAAACACTTTTCTTTAAATCTAAAAAATCTTGATTCTTGAGGTATCTTGGAATTTAATCTTGATTTGAGATATTTTAGATTTACTTGGCTGGGTTTTCTTGAGATTCATAAAAAAGGTAGTTTTTTTTTTGCGTCATTGTCTTTTTTTCATACATACATATATATATATATATATATATATATATATATATATATATATATATATATATATATATATGGAAGTGCTTTTGTTATTTGAGTCTTTAAATCTTATTCCATTAGTTTCTAAATTTTCACACACTCTCTCTCTTAAACTAGTAAGGCACGTAAACTAGAAAAAAAAAGCCAAGTATGATGAGTTAAAGAACATGTACTCTCTTGAGAATGATGGAAAGATATTCACACTTGTATCCTTGTCCATTAAACAAGTGTATGAAGACAACTTGAAATTGAAAGAAAAAAGCAAAGCTGAAGAAAAATATCAACCATATGAGGATAAAAGGAAAAGTGAAAATAAAGTGATCAAAGAGAGAAAAAAATTTAGATTAAGCCAAAATAGGAATTAATGAGAGTTTGACCGAGAGAGGAGAGAGAAGAGAGGAAAAGAAGGTTGAGAAGAAAAAAAGTGTGGAAAAATTAAAGAAACATGCTAAATTTTCATAGTTTTTTTTTTTCATATCTTTATATTGTTCATATTTCAAATGAATTCGTATTGATATTCACATTTTTATACTGGTAGTTTTGTATTGATAGTTTTCAGTCTTTATTTCTTCTCGAGTCTTTACATTATTTGATCACTGATTAGTACTTAAAAGTATATTTTTATCAAGGTTTTATATCATCATTTTGCATTTGAAGTATCAATAACTCCTTAACTAAAACATGTTTTATAATAACATATCTAATAATATAAGATACCTTTAATTTATAGTAAATGTTCATCTTAAATGCAGGCCTATCACATAAATGAAAGAATTAATTGATGAGTTGAAGTACTGAAATTGAAAGGACAAAGAGATGGTCAAACTTAGAAAAGAGATGTTGGTGCAATCCAAACTGGAACATTGTTCGGTAATCGGGTCATATCTGGAGCTGTAGATCTTGGATTTAAGTCTACTTTATATGGATGGAAAGGTAAGACATAGGCCTACAACTTTCATGGGGAGTCAAAGATTTAACAAGGCCGTGTTTAAGTCCAAATTGTAGCAACAACAAAGAAGTCCGAATCTGTCCTGCAGCCCAGATACTATTCAGTGTTCAGCCCATATCTCGAGTTATAAAAGTCCAAATGATCTCAAATTTTTACCCTGGAAAAATGAGACAATTTCCTAGAACTTTCATGATTTAAGTCTGTTCAAATTATGACGTTATCAATGACGTTTTTGGCAGATAAGAAGATAAGAATTGTCACCAAGTCAGATGTGGCCACCCACTCATCAATTAGTCAACAAATCAATAGTTCCGAATTTTGTCCTATAAAAGGAGGCATTTGCCATGTATTTAGGCATCTTGGTGTTCAGATCAAGATCATGCTCTTGCTCTCTCTCTCTTTTGTAATACTTAAGTTTTGTTTATATTAATCTCTTCTTTATGCCTTTCATTTCCTTTTCTTTACTTAGTTAACTTCTTTCTCATTTATGTTAATATCTTGTTTATTTATGTTTCTTTCTTTCATTATGTTTAGCTAAGTTAATTATGTCAAGGTAAAAAAGGTACACTATGGTGTAAGAATAAGTATAATATAAACTTAACGTGGACCTTAATGTTGGATACTAACATGCTTTATATTTGTTATCTTGTTCACTTTTAATACTTTGCTTGGTAAATGGTTAATTTAGATTTATGTGTTGTATAACACTTGGTACAACAAATACTTGGCACTTTTATAGTCCATACTGTATGGTATAACCGACACCTGAGCTATGAAAGGAACTTGATTTGTTGTTAACATAAGTTATAATCATGAATGCCTGACAACATTTACAAGTATTAGCATTATTCGAATAAGATAACTAATGTAATCATGTTAACAATTTATAATCTGATTGGAACCTCCTTTGTGTGTGGTTTCCAATTGAATAATAAGAGTTTATACTATACTTGTTTGAAATAACATTAGTGAATCCTCTAACCTTGACATTTGTTGTTATAATTGTTTAATCCTTACATTAATCTTCCATCTCAAAGTTCTCATCAACTTCTTCTTCATCATCATCTTTATTATTATCATTATTAATAGTATTATTGGTATTATTATTGTTGTTGTTGTTGTTGTTGTTGTTGTTGCTGCTGCTATTGTTATTGTATTATTATTGTTTATAATTTATACAATTAACCTCCCTGTGGTTCAACCCCGGTCTTACCGGGTTATTTAGTACTTCGACACTCTTGTACTTGGGAGAAGACATCAATCTTTTGGTCGTGTCAATCACACCATTAAATATATTAATGTTTGATTTGTTGTGAACTAGTTCCTTAAAGAATTGAAATCTTGAGAATTAAATGGTAAAAGATGAAGGTGAGCATGTCATAGTGAAAAAAAAATACGTAAAACATGAGGAGTAACATCTATTGAGTGTAAACATATAAGAGAGTGTGTGTGATTATTATATAATATATATATATATATATATATATATATATAACAAATAAATATGAATAATCTTGAATGGGGGTATTTAGCCATACAATAACAGTTGGAGTTTATGAATACAAGATTTGTCGAAATAATGAGGGGATGATTGATTTGAGAACCAAAGCGGCTAGTTTTCGAGATTGATTTGAGAACCAAAGCGGCTAGTTTTCTAGATGGGCTAAACTGTAGAGGTTTGGAAGGAAAAAGGTATGCGAGATAAGCTAATTAACCTCTAAAAGAATCTGTAGCCAAGAATATAGATGAGGAGGCTAGGAATTTTGATGATAACCATGATGGTATGTTTCAGTCATATAGAAACCAAAGACCTAAAGGAGTTTGACCACTTGAGCAATTCAACTATAAGAGAGTAGATAGGGAGAATGAATTTTGAGATAGTTTAGATAGAGATTTATACAGTATTAAAATGAAGATTCAGGCTTTCCAAGGTAAAAACTATCTAGAAGCTTAAATAAAGTGGGAAAAGAAAATGGAGTTATTTTTTTATTATCAACATTACTTTGAGGTAAAGAAAGTAAAACCTTTTGTTATTAAGTTTATTGACTATGCTATTATTTGGTAGGATCAACTTGTCTTAGGTAAGAGGAGGAATGAAGAGAGATCCATAAAGACTTGGGATGAGATGAAATTAGTCATGAGAAAGAGATTTGTTCATGGAAATTATTATAAGGAACTATATTAAATATTGTAGAGTTTGTCTCAAGGTTTTAGGAATATTAAGGATTACCATAAGGAGATAGAGATTGCCATGATTAAAGCTAATGTTACGAAGGATAGAGAAGGTACAATGACAAAGTTCTTGAATGGATTGAATAGAGAGGTAAATAATGTGATTTAGTTACAACACTATGTTAAGCTTAAAGATATGGTTCATATAGTTACCAAGGTAGAAAGGCATTTGAAAAGAAAGGGCAGTATACATCAAGGAGGTAATTTGAGATTCTTTTCAGCATAGAGACAAATTATAGGAGAGAGGGGGTTGCCACATCAAAGCCAAATATTATGGGCAATAAAATCAAACCATCTAAGGCTTGAAGGAAAGATTAGACCACTAAAACAAAAGGTAAACTTGAGATCCCATCTAATCGTAATCATGATATTAAGTATTTCAGGTGTTTGAAGAGTGAACATATAGCTTTACAATATCTAAACAAAAGGATTATGGTTATGAGGGAGCATAGAGATATTAAATCCAAAAGCAACAAATATTAAGAGGATGAAATGCCACCACTTGAGGCCTATAATGATGTTGTGTAAATCCCGAGATAATCAAGGCTGGATTAAATTAAAGAAAATAAACTAAATTAAAAAGAAGTGGGGGCGAAACAAATACATTTAAAGAAAATGGGGTCTAAATGCAAATAAGAATAATTATAGAGCATAAATACTACTCTTCTTATAAAAAAAAAAAACAGATTTGTAACTATCATAAAGAAAGAAGAGAAGGAGTTTTGGTATCTATTTTTACAGATCAAGAGAGAAACACCAAATTTCAAGAACCCACCCAAGATTTAGGGTTATAGGTAAAAAAATAAACACTGGTAGGCAAGGGATTAACAAGAAAAAAATTGAACAAGAGAAGAGGGGAGGGTCGGCTGTCATTAGAAAGAAAAGGAGGGATCGAGACCTTGATTCGTATCGGGTAAGATATTCTGAACATGGTCTTATGAGTTGTTTTAAAATTGATTATGAATTGATGCCTGAATGTTAAATTATAGATTTGAGTTCTATAACTCCAGATATAGTTAAAAATCTGAGGAGAGGTCAGACAGTAACAGTTCAAAAACGGACAGTAACAGTTCAAAAACGGATAGTAACAGTTGCACAGTAACAGTCCAAGTGTTTGTTGATGAGCGATTTTGACTATCTTAGAGATAGATAACATAGAACTTGTAGCCTCATGTCTTAACTTTCCAACACCATAAATTTCGCTTGAATCGGAGTTCTATAACTCCAGATATAGTTAAAAATCTGAGGAGAGGTCAGATAGTAACAGTTGGACAGTAACAGTCCAAGTGTTTGTTGATGAGCGATTTTGACTATCATAGAGGTAGAACTGGGTTCTTCTCAAAGTATAGAACTTGTAGCCTCATGTCTTAACTTTCCAACGCCATAAATTGTGCTTGAATCGGAGTTCTATAACTCCAGATATAGTTAAAAATCTGAGGAGAGGTCAGACAGTAATAGTTCAAAAACGAACAGTAACAGTTGGACAGTAACAGTCTAAGTGTTTGTTGATGAGTGATTTTGACTATATTAGAGGCAGAACTGGGTTCTTCTCAAAACATATAACTTGTAGCCTCATGTCTTACCTTTTCAACGCCATAAATTTCGCTTGAATCGGAGTTCTATAACTCCAGATATAGTTAAAAATCTAAGGAGAGGTTAGACAGTAACAGTTCAAAAATGAGACAGTAACAGTTGGACAGTGATAGTCCAAATATAAAGAAAGGAATGGTAACTAGGATTGGACAAAGAACGACAGTAATAATGAGTGAAATGAGAAAAACATAAAGTACTAAGAAATGACTCAAAGAAAGACTTATTGGTTGTTGATATGGTTATTATAAAACATATCCTTGAGTGAGGAAAATTTATGAGATAAACCTGTGATTTGCAGGAGGGACCACAGGCGTGGTGCAACAGCAGCAACAGGGGAGCACGAGTAGAGCTTCTATTGCAGGTAGGTGAAGCACACCTTTACCTTCTAGGTAAATTTCATGTTTTAATATATATTACTGATGTGAAATGTGAATTACCGAATATATGTGTACTCAAGGGGAAAGGTTGTTGTGTGAATTGCCAAGTGATGAAATTATCACTGACAAATGAAATATGAGAAGTGTGATTGGAGGTGTAAACTAGCATACATTCAGTGTATGTTAGGATCCCGGGTAAGGGGATCGTCATGTTTTGGGCTAGCATACATTCATTGTATGTTAGGATCCCGGGTAAGGGGATCGCCATGTTTCAGTGTATGTTAGGATCCCGGGTAAGGGGATCACCATGTTTCGGCTAGCATACATTCAGTGTATGTTAGGATCCCGGGTAGGGGGATCACCCTACATCGACTCCTATTGGATGATAATGATGATGATACCAGTGAAAAGGGTATCGGAAATGGGTTAAACGAAGATAAACATATTTGATCTTATAAAGTCTGGAATGGAGGTTAATAGTGAAAGAAGGAACGGTTATTAATAGTTTGAATAAGAAAGAGATTCTAATGAAAACCAGAAAGGAGAAGGGAACAAAATATGAATGCATGTTACCCTTATGCATGTTACCCTTTTAAAATTGCTTGGTTTCATGTTGTTATTTCTTTTTATATGATAGTCACCTTTCAATAATATGTATTTTGTTTCAGGAACATCACATGCACGACAGGAGTAGATCCTAGCTTATGTTTCCCTTCTTGTAATTTAGGTTATAGGGGTTATACCCTTATATTTTGTAAACATGAAAATGTTTGTATAACTTA
Organism: Populus simonii; assembly: GCA_007827005.2. NCBI lineage: Eukaryota > Viridiplantae > Streptophyta > Magnoliopsida > Malpighiales > Salicaceae > Populus > Populus simonii. Next base: position 9,437,421 of record CM017482.2, read on the forward strand.
ATTTGTATAATTAATGTTTAAACTTGATTGAATGAACTTAATCTCTATAGTTCATGTAACCATCTTTCATGTCTAAGTATTTACTTTTATTTTCATCCATAATGATATTGTGTTATATAATGCATATCATGAATATCGTGGGTAAGAGGTGTGAGAATATTGTGGAAATTGAAACCCAAGACAATTGGGTCGGGATTAAGTTATGAAATGCGAGTTATTAGAAATGTAAACAAGCTGCATATCAATAACTTGGGACCTCCCGGTATAGGGGGGACTCCGTCTAAATTTCAATAAATTTTAATATGAAAACCATGAATATATATATATATATATATATATATATATATATATATATATATATATATATATATATATATATTCTCTGTTTTCGATTGACATAAGAGTGTTGTCTTTTTATCTTCAAGTAGGGGGTGTTACATGTTGAGTATCCAATTGATGAAGAGATTTTGGTGATTAAGAGATCACTTAATGTTTAGATTAAGAAGGATGACGTAGAGTAACACTTGAAGGATATATTTCATATTAGATGCCACATAAATAATAAAATATGTTGTGTGATTATTGATAATGAGAGTTGTGTTAATATTGCTAGTACTATACTTGTTAAAAATTTGAATATGAACATTATTAAACATGAAAAACCTTGTAAACCTCAATGGTTTGATGACTATATACAACTAAAAGTTATTAATCAGGTTTTGGTTTTTTTTTTTGGTTGGAAAATATAAGGATGAGATTTTATGTGATGTTATGCATATGCATGCTACTTATTTATTATTGGGGAGACTTTGTTAACTTGATAAAAAAAAAGCCAAGTATGATGAGTTAAAGAACATGTATTCTCTTAAGAATGATGGAAAGATATTCACACTTGTATCCTTGTCCACTAAACAAGTGTATGAAGACAACTTGAAATTGAAAGAAAAAAACGAAGTTGAAGAAAAATATCAACCATGTGAGGATAAAAGGAAAAGTGAAAATAAAGTGATCAAAGAGAGAGAAAAAATTTAGATTCAGCCAAAATAGGAATTATTGGGAGTTCAACCGAGAGAGAGGAGAGAGGAAAAGAAGGTTGAGAAGAAAAAAAGTGTGGAAAAATTAAAGAAACATGTTATTTTTTATGCAAAGAGGAGTGAGATTAAGAATGCAACGAGGAGTGACATATTTTAACACTAATAACTTTGATAATTAGTTTTCTAGTTTTTATATTTTTTTATTACAAGATTTTAAGGACATCTTTCCTAAAGAGATTCCTAGTGGGTTGCCACCTATTAGGGGAATCAAACACCAAATTGATTTTATATCTAGAGCATGTATACCTAATTAGCCAGCCTATCAAAGTAACCTTGAGAAGACAAAGGAACTTCAAAGGCAAGTGAAAGAATTGATGACAAAAAGGTACATAAGAGAAAACATGAGTCCATATGCAGTTTTAGTGTTGTTGGTACCAAAAAAGATAGGACTTGGAGAATATATGCTGCTGTATTGCAATTGATAATATTACGATAAAGTGTGTGTGTGTGTGTGTGTAATTCTTAGACTTGATGATATGTTAAAAGAATTGCATGGATCTTGTATGTTTTCTAATATCAAATAAGAATAAAAGAGGGAGATGGATGTAAAACTTTCTTTAAAACTAAATATGGTTTATATAAATAAACATGCCTTTTAGACTTACCAATGCAATTACTACTTTCATAAGATTAATGAACCATGTTTAGCTTAATTTTATAGTTAAATTTGTTGTGGTTTATTTTAATGATATTTTGATTTATAGTAAGAGTTTATATGAGCATGCTGACATTTAAGAAATGTATTCATTGTTTTGTGAAAGAATATTTATAGGCTAATATGAAAGAAGTGTGACTTTTGCATGGAAATGATCGTATCTCCTGGATATATTGTTAGTACAAAAGGTATTAAGCTAGATGAGGAAAAGGTTAGGGCTATCCAAGAATGACCTCCATCTAAGTCAATCACTGACGTAACAAGTTTTCATGGTTTGACTAGTTTTTATAGAAGATTTATTAAAGATTTTAGTACTTTAACCATATCTTTAATTGAGATAGTAAAGAAATATATGGGTTTTAAATGGGGTATAGAACAAGAGCATGCTTTTAATTTATTAAAAGAAAAATTAATTTCGGCTCCATTGTTATCATTGCCTAATTTTACAAAAACTTTAAAGATTGAATGTGATGCCTTAGAGATAGATATTTTAATGTAGGAGAAAAACCAATAACTTATTTTAATGGAAAGCTCAATGATGCAACGTTGAGTTATCTTACTTATGATAAGGAGCTTTACGCTTTGATAAGGACTTAAAAAACTTGGCAACATTATTTGTGACCTAAGAAGTTCATAATCCATATTGATCGTAAGTCATTGAAACATCATAAGGACCAAGGAAAGCTGAATTGCCAACATACCAAGTAGGTAGAGTTCATTGAAACATTCTCATATGTGATTAATTACAAGCAAAGTGAGGAAAACATAGTGACTGATATACTATTACGAAGGCATGTACTTCTTTCAACTATAAACACTAAACTATTAGGATTTGAGTATGTGAAAGATTTATATATTGAGGATGTTGATTTCGGCCAAATATATATTGCATATGAACATTCAGCCTTTGATAAGTTTTATAGATTTGATGAATATTTATTTAAAGAAAAGAGATTGTATGTGTTTAATTGTTCTATGCATGAATTGTTAGTTCATGAAGCTCATGAGGCCGATTAATAAGATATTTTGATGTTTTTTTTAAGACTTTAGATGTTTTGCATAAGATGAAAAGAGATGTGTAAAGAATTTGTGATAAATATATAGCATATAGATAAGCCAAGTCTAAAGTTTTACCTCATAATTTATATACTCTTTTACCAGTGCTTAAAAAACTTTGGATTGACATATCTATGGATTTTGTGCTGGGTTTGCCTAGGTCAAAAAGGGTTAGGGATTCTATTTTTATAGTTGTGGATAAGTTTTCTAATATGACATATGTCATATCTTTTCATAAAACCGATGATGCAACTAAAATAGCAAACTTATTCTTTAAAGAGACAGTTCAACTCTATGGGGTACCTAAAAGCATTGTGTTTAATTGTGATGTAAATTTCTTAGCTACTTTTAGAAGGTTTTATGAGGGAAATTAGAAATAAAATTCTTATTTTTAATACTTGTCATCCATAAATAGATGGTCAAACTAAAGTAGTTAACAAGACTTGAACTACATTGTTAAGAACTATCATTTAAAGAAATTTGAAAAATTAAAAAGATTGCTTGCTATTTATTGAATTTGCTTATAATAGAAGTATACATTATATTATTCTCCTTTTGAAATTGTGTATGGCTTTAATTCTTTGACTCCTTTGGATTTGATTCTTTTACCTATTGATAAAAGGGGTAGTCTTGATGGCAATATAAAAGCACATATGGTAAAGGATCTTCAGGAGAATATAAAGCAATAGATAAAAAAAAAGAGCAATATGCATAAAAAAAGTTATTTTTTAACTAGATGATTGTGTTTGAGTGTATATATGAAAAATGAGACTTCCTTAAAAGAAGAGATCTAAGTTGATGTGAAAGTAGATTGACTATTCAAAATCCTTGAAAGAATTAATGATAATGCCTATAAAGTGGATCTACCACGTGAGAACGATGTTAATGCTACTTTAAATGTTTATAATTTCTCTTTATTTGATGCAGATGAATTCTTTTGAGGAAAGAGGGGTGATATGATCAAGACTACGCCATCCATTGCAAGTTTTAATTGGGTCAATTATAAGATTAAGGGAAAAGAAGCTCAAATATGCATTTAATGAGATTATTCAAAGTATTTGGAGCAAGATGAATTTCAAGGAGGCTATATCTTCAATAAGTGATGATTAGAACTTAGTCAACTTAATCTATATACAAGAGGGGCTTGATCTATATACTTTATGGACTAATTAATTTTGGCAGTTAGAGGCTTATTTCTTCAAATACATAGTTCTACTCTATCAAATATAATTTTTTATTTGACTGTTGGATCAGAATAAAATTACTAGCATATTCCAGAGGCTTTTTTTATATTATGTTAAAATTGTTGGTCAATTAGAAATTAGGAAGGCCTTGCGATAAGGTCCAGAAGATACTATGTAAAAATTGTATTAGTTTTTTAGTTAATTTATGATTCTTTTTTTTATTTTATTTAGAACTCTTTTGTTATTTTTCCGGTATTGTTTAGAAAGTTTTTACCTAGTATAAATAGGTATTTAGCTTGTAATTAGGTTTTTTTACAAACTCTAATTTCAATAATTATTATTGTATGTTGTGAGAGATTTCTCTGGTTTTAGTTCTTAGTAAGGGTCAATTTGATTGTTGATTTCTGGATATTTATATCCACGTGGTTTATATTACATCATAATTACAAACAACCTTTATAAATGATGACTTTGATAAAAAAGGCTTATGTAGAACAAATCAAGGGTTTTGTCATTAAAACGAAAGAAATGAAATTTTGTAAACCTATCAAGTCTTTAAATGGTTTGAAACAAGCTCTTAAACAAAGTCATGGAAGATTTAACAAGGTTATGTTGTCAAATGAGTTTAAAACCAATGAGGTTGATAAATATTATGTAAAAAAATACAAATAAATGTTATGTCATTATATATCTCTTTGTAGATGACATGTTAATTTTAGACAACAATAAACACATGATCAAATCTACTAAGAAAATATCAACATGTGAATTTAACATAAAAATCTTAGGTGTTGTAGATGTTACACTGGAAATAAAATATCTAGAACATATAATGGATTGATATTGTCTCGAAGAAAGTTCTTATTTTTCTTTAAATAATAACATTATCAAACACCAATAAAGATAAGTGCACATCTATCTAAAGATAAAAAGGTGAAGGAATACATCAATTAGAACTTTCTTGAATAATTATAAGTTTGGTGTATGTTATTAATTGCATAAAACCAAATATTGCATGCTTGATTAGCAATATGTATAGATTTACCAATAATTTAAGTGTGGATTATTGAAAAGAAATATATAAAATATTTAAGATACATCTTAAACTATGAACTACACTATATTAAATACCCACAAATAGTTGAGGGTTATAGTGATGCAAATTGGATATTCAATACTAAGGATTTAAAATCCATTAGTGAATATCTTCTCATGCTCGAAGAAACAACTCTCTTGAAAATCCTCTAAACAAACATGCATCATAAGATCCATGATGAAATCAAAGTCTATTACTTTTGATAAAGTCAAAGAGAAAGTCAAATGGCATTGGAGTTTCTTAGAGAATATTATTCCATGTTGGCGAAAGCCAGTTCATCAATCTGTGTCCATTGCGATAATTAGTTAGTAATTAGAAAGGCATAAAGTAGTATGTGTAATAATAAGTCTATATACATACATCATAGACGTGATATTATTTCCATTAACTATGTAAAGACAAAAGAAAATATTATTAATTTACTTATTAAAGGCTTAACAAGAGAGTTTGTGTATATTTTCAACGAGGAGTGGGCTCAAAGTCTTTAAAAATATAAAAACAAATTATGATGATAACCCTACCTAGTTGTCTGAAAATCCTAAGTCTAGGTTTAAAGAGGAAAACAAGTCATATGACACTCTTAGAAGCACTTGAAAATAATACTTTCTTGTTATTCCTATGATGAAAAAAAGGTGTTAGTTACAACATGATAAGAGTGAGTTATGCTTTTAATGATTCTCATATCTTGGGTTACCTAGTAGAGTACTTCATAAAACTTTTAATGAGATATCAACTATATAAATGAGAAATGTGATCTTTTCTATGAGAAATTCAAATGGCTAAATTTTCTAAAACACTCATGAATTAAAGTGTTGTTTAGAGCCAAAATAAACACAACAATAACTAAAATAATCTTTAGAAAAAGAACTATGTGAGGGTCATAACCCATTTCTGGGTTATTTCTCAAATTCACTTCTTTTTCTTTCAAAATAAAAATAAAAAATAAAATAAAAGCTGATAACATGGAGAAACAGGCCATAAAGGATTTCAAACATATAGAAAAATTAAGCTGCAATTTTAGAGGAAATTTGAAGCCTAATTATACCCCATTATATCCAAGACTAAAGGAACAATGCAGATTCAATGTAAAATTAAATGATTATTGGATGAATTTGCATAAAAATTAAGTCCAATGACATAATTAGATTTTTAATAGGCTAATTTGATTTAATCATGGACCAAATTAAAGTTTAATTATGTAGAAGAATTAATTTGGGTTCAATGAAAGGATTCAATTAAGTGCAAGGACTTGATTATACTTTAAATGAGCCAAATAAATTTTATTAGGGGCTTTATTGGTGAAACATTAAGTTTAGGAGCCCAATTTGAGTTTAATTGAGAAGATTGAAATTTCAGCAAGATCAAATTTAATTTTTACCAAGTCAATTGATTGAAATTAGGAGCAAAATCATAAAAACAAAATAAAGTTTTGAGGTCAATTGGGGGTTAAATTAAAGAAATTCACAACCAAGGACCAATCTGCAAAAGAAGTTGAAATATAAGGACCCAATTAATTGAAATTAGAGGTGAAATTGAAGAAAATTGAAAGTTTAATGGTCAATTTGGGGTCAAATTGCATATATCCAAAACCAAGGATCAATGTGAAAAAGGCGTTAAAATCTAGGGCTGAAATAGAAGTTCGTCAGGGGTAAAATTGCATAAAATTAGAAGTGTTTAGCCAATCAGGGGTGTGACTAAGAGAAATTATAAATTAAAGGACTAAAATGAAAACAACGTTGTTTTGGTTACTATCCATCTTCTTTTTCAATTTTTCTATGAAATGATTGCTTAGAAGGGCTCCTTAGTAGATGCATTTAATGTCTTTACCCTTCATCATATTTGCACGAAAATGATCACCTAACATCTGACTTCACCCTAGTGTGGTTTTTTCTAGCTGATTGACAACACAACAGCCGTGAAGACCAACGCAGGTAGTCTGCTACTAGCAGATTTGACAGTTTATGGTGCCTACTTTGAACCAACGATTGAGATTTTTCCCAGTTGAACCAAGGGTTAAGATTTGGCACCATTAAATACAAAACATCCATTTCTACCCCTATAAATAAAGGTGGATTTCATGGCTTGGTCATGAAGAAAATCGGGTCCAACATTGATAAAAACCAACTTCCCCCACTAGTTTTTCTTCCTAGCCGACACTTCTCTTTATTCTTTCTCTCTCACCGCTGCCTCTTTAGCCACCAACCGCCTCTCCACCAGCTTGTTTGCCACCAGCTCCACCATACGTCACTAGCGTGACCACCAATCAGCCACCCCCACGTCTGGAATAGCCACTGTGAATGTCTCTCTTTTTCTCTCTCCTCTGCAAAACTCTTCTTCTTCCCCCTGTGACCAATGCCAGCCACCATTCCTCTACAACTTACCTTAGGTAGAATGCACTAGAGGTGATGCATCTTTTCCATGTACAACCAATCCCTTACTGAGACTTTCACAGACCATAGAATTCCTATTAACCATAATACTAGGTGGTGACTCCTAAACCTTAATCATAGCTTTATAATAAAATCCAAAACCCTTTCGTTCTCAACAACAATACCTCTCAGGAGGCACGATAGCGCACTAGTGCCCAATATCGCCCCTAAGACAAGATGACGACTCTAGTAGGGAACACCTTTTCTGGTCGGACTAAGCTTTGCTTGTTTGATTGTTTGCCTATTTGTTTTCATTTGTTTAATTTTAGCTCATATTTTCACTGCTTTAACATTTTTATTTTATGTTCATGCATAAGTACATCGGGTATGGATTAATGCCCTCATGCATTTTGATTTCGTGAGCAAACCCAATTCTAGGTGGAGAGTAGCTGTTTGCCTCATGATTTTTAGTCAGGGTTCAGATTTGTGAAACATCCAACTATGAACTGAGTGTTTACTAGGTAACGGTGGTCACACTGTGTCCTAACCATTCCTTGTAAACCCCTATACTGCCTTCATGTAAGGTAGTCACTAGGTAGTTCATAGAACTTTTTGAGACCAAGTAGAAAGCCTACCCATCATATAATGGCCTAAAACCTTTCCTTAGAGTATAGACTCCATAAATATTCATTTTGTATGGGTTTTCACCATCCATACCCAATGTGCATATACATACACTTGCATTTATACACATACATCCATCCATTGTAAATAACATACACACATGCATCAGGATGAAACATAGGTCCCTAAAGAGTTTACAACACCCGACTCCAAGCGAGAAACATGGAAGATGAAGAGTGTGCTCATCGTGATGCTCATTTCCAAGAAGAGTTGGAGTCTCTAAAGGCAAGCATGGCTCGCCTCACTAGCTTACTCGAGCAAACACTTAGAAATTCCTCTGAAGAAGGTCCTTCCAATCGACCAGTTATCTTTGTTCAAACCCAGACAACAGCTTAGCATGAAGAAAGAATGGGCAAACATGGTCAATAACCTTAACATAATCCAACATTTGTACAATCAACAGCACCAACACTAGCCCTTGTTATTGATGCATTCGCCAATGAGTCCCATAAGACCAAGTCATCTGATGGTATTGATCAAGATAAGATGACAGCACTTGAAGCCAGAATTAGGGCTATTGAGGGTAAACTTATATGACCTAGTACAGGCTGCGGAAATGTGTCTGATCCCGAATGTGGTTGTATCAAAGAAGTTCTATGTTCTTGAGTTTATCAAATACACTGGAACTCAATACCCCATGAATCATCTCAAGTCCTACTGCAATAAAATGACAAAAGTAGTACACGATGAGAAACTACTTATGCACTTTTTTCAGGATAGCTTAAGTGGGGCAGCATTGAGTTGGTACATAAGATTGGATAACATAAAGATCAATAAATGAAAAGACTTGGTGGATGCTTTTGTCAAGCAATACAAGTATAACATGGACATTGCTCCTGATAGAACCAACTAATTTAATTTGGAGAAAATGGACAAAGAAAGCATAAGGAAATACGCTCAAAGATGGAGAGATCTAGCTGCACAGGTGCACCCCTCTTCTTTTGGACAAAGAAATTGTTACTTTATTTGCTAACACGCTCAAGGCACCGTACTACGAGCATGTGATTGGTAGTTTGGCATAGCAATTTACTAACGTTGTGGCAATAGTTGAGCGCATAGAGCAATGAGTTAGGAGTGGTAGAATTTTCATGCCCACCAAGAAAAAAGGCTTTGAAGGGAAAAGAAAGGAGATCGACCATGTTGAAGGTGGCTACAGGGGTAAGAAAAACCAAAACAATCACACTCCATCCTAAATTGCCAACATCAATCTCAACTCTCCATTTCCTACCAAAACCTGAGCCCCAAAACTTCCAAGTAAAAAACCAAATTAAAAATTTCCGAAGAAGAATTACCAAAGGGTTCAGGAACAATTACCTCTATTATCGCTGCCTTTAAATGAGATGTACCAGAAGCTACTAAGCATCAGACAAGTAACTCCAGAACCACTTACACCTCTATAGCCGCCTTACCCTAACTGGTACAAACCCAACCTCACATGCGAGTACTATGTTGGTGTTGCAGGACACAACATTCATACCCGCGGTGCCTTCAAGAAGAAGCTCGTGCAATTAATTAAAGCTAGGTGGATAGTGTTTGAAGAAACTCCAAACGTGAATATGAACCCTCTACCCAATCATGTTTTAGGTAGTGGATCAGTAAATGCACTAGAGGAAGAATTCCCGGGAAACCTAAGAGCATTGATGAAAAGAGCAAGGTATAGAAAAGGCAGCGTGTATTCTTGAGGATGTCCATGATAGAGGATGAAGTTCTACCATAAAAGGAAGTATACATGAATAGAAGGGTGAAGTTTGACCTATTATTGCCTTTTGTTTGATCATGTCTGTTTCAACCTGTTTTAGTCTTGTTGGTAATTTGGCTCATACTGTCACAAGACTTTCTTTGTCAAATGAGTCTTTCTTGTTAATAAATTCACGTGTTTTCTTGTGTTCATGGTATGACTTCATTTTTGTTGTCGTTTCATGCAAATAACACACCTACATGAGTACACCATTTGCTCATAAAACCACTGCACCAAGAATTCTTTGGCATGTTCCTCTTTTCTCCAAAAACTATGTGTAATCCCATATTTTCAAAAGGATTTTTGGGAAATCAAAGTTTAGTACAAAATAGAAATCAAATTGGTGTTTATTCTAAAAAACAAGTTATGGAAATTCAAGTGATATCCTAGAATGGTAACCATACACCTAGAAAACCTGTAGAACAACCCAAACACCATGAGATGACTTCAAAAATTGAGTTTTAGTTGAATGGATAATGAGAAACCATTTTGCATATTTGCATGAAAGAAAGCAAGGCTTGCTGATCCTAAGTGCATGAGTTTGAAATGAGAAAATACCATCTTTGATAATCTTTTCACAAGGCTTATTATATGTTTTTCTTTGAAAATCCTTTGCAGTCCCCTTTTGAGCCTAATATGTTTTTCTTGAGAAAAATAACCTTAGCTAGGATTACACCCCACACTAAGGGGCAAATGAGAGAGAAAAAAACTTCAATGATTAAAGGTGCCCAAACAAAGATGAGGGGCATGAAAGAGTCCAAAGAATAAAAAAGATATGAGCATACCACAGAAATAACTAATATGATGATGCTCAAAATCAAAAGAAAAAAAAGCCCAAACCCTACACTAGGGGGCACCATGGACCACTTTGCAAATCATTCCAAGGTTCAGAAAATCCATGAACCAAAAATGTTGTCGGGAAACAAGCACTAGTATTCCTTAGTCTTGAAATCCCTTAAACACCTTTTAAGCCTACAAATATCCTTTTTCTTCATAACCAAGAACCCAAGCCTACGTTGCATGCCCAATCAAGCCCTTTCTGATTAAAGGTGAGCAATATGGATCGGTAACCCAGTCATCCATCTCCGATGCCATTAGCCGAAGCTAATCATCAAGCACAACCCGGTCATCCATCTCAGATGCCATTAGCTGAAGCTAATCAACAATCACAACCCGATTATTCATTTTGAATGCCATTAACCAAAGTTAATCAACAATCACAATCAACATTCAATAATTGGTTTGACATTCGTCAACAACCCAATTTCATAACAGCTCAATTAACATCTCACAGTCAGTTTATTATTCATCACAACACAATAATATATCCTCCTCAATAAGTCATTTTAGAACATTAGCATTTTCATCATCGTTTCAACATTCATCAAGAGCTCGATCAACATTTCATAGTTATTACAACATTCGTCAAGAATTCAATCAAACATTTCATCGTCGTTTCATCATTCATCAAGGATTCAATAATATATCGTTCATAAGTAAATCATTTCAAAGCATTAACATCATACGAGAAAAAGGTGGAAACCACCTACCTGCTCCACTTATGGGTTGTCCTTGTCCTAACAATGGTCTGATCCCAGCCCCAACACCTAAGACATCAATGTCCACAAATCAATACATTTTCATCCTTGAATCACATTCATCACTATACGTATTTCAAAAGTCCATATGTTCACATTCAAGTGTTCCACATTTTACACCATCATACAATGAAGTTGTTACAAGCATTTAAGTCATTTCTGCCCAGGGGGTCTATTGTAGAAAATCAGCAGCGAAACTGATTCGCTATTGGCCACACAATTTGGTAATGAAAACTAATTCACTAAAGGCCATACAATTTGACAGCGAAAACTGGTTCGCTGCTGACCCCATAATTCAGCAACGAAAACTGTTTCGCTGCAGGCGCCACACAATTCGGCAGTAGAAACTGTTTCGCTGCAGGGACCTTAATTTCGGCAGCAAATGCTACTTCACTACAGCCAACACGCTTTCGACAACGAATGTTAATTCGCTGGAGGCAACTCAATTTCGATAATGAATTCCACTTTTGCTGCAAACAGCACAACTTTGGCAGCGACTGTTAATTCGCTACAGCCAACACACTTTCAGCAGCAAATGCTAATTCACTATAGACAACTCAATTTTGGCAGCGAATCACAAATTCGCTGCAGAACACACTCCTTCAGCAATGAACACTGATTCGCTGCAGACAGCACAATTTTGACAGCGAAAACCTGATTCGTTGCGGACAATAGAATTCAACAGTGAACACCTAATTCACTGCGGACAACACAATTTGACAGCGAACACCTGATTCATTACGGACAACACAATTCGACAGACCGATTCCCTATGGACAACACAAATTTAGCAGTAAACACTTGATTCGTTGTGGACATCACAATTCGGCACCGAAAACCTGATTCGCTGCAGACAACATAATTCAGCGGCGAAAACTTGATTCACTATGGACAACATAAATTGGGCAACGAATCACAAATTCACTGCAGACAACACACTTTCAGCAGCGAACGCTAATTCACTATAAACAATATAATTTCAGCAGCGAATGCTAATTTGCTGCAGACAACACAATTTTAGAAGTGAAAACCTGATTTGCTGCGGACAACACAAATTCAGTAACGAACGTTAATTCGCTACCGACAACACACTTCGGTAGGAAACATCCACATATATTTTGGTTCCAACACACATTTGTCATAAAAGTCCAGCAGAATCACATATTTTCAAGCATGAACAACTACATGTAATTCAGTTCCAGCTCACAGTTTGTTATAAAAATCTAGCAGAATCACATATTTTCAAGCATGAACCTACATGCAATTTATCACACAATGTACTCTGGCCATCCTTCAGCTATGGTCGACCCTCTTTCATGCTTTGTTCATTCCATTTATTAATTTTTCTTTGTTTTGTGTTCTGGAATTTTGTCCCTATTTTCTTGTTCTTCTAATTGATTTTGGTTTCCTTTACAACTGGCCTAAAAATCCTAGGTCAATTTTCTTAGGGCTTTTTCTTTATTTTTTATTTTGGGGTCTCAAGAACAAAAGGAAAGAAGTCACATGACCCATACCTTTCGAATCTAAGTAGGTTTGGGGAAGTTTGATAGTATTCATTCTCTTCTTCTTCCTTTCTCAATTTTAGCCCCTTTTTTCTTCCCTCTAGGCAATTGTATGATCTCCTTCTCAAGTTCTCAAAACTCTCTCTCTCTCTCTCTCTAACACATACACACACACACACATACACACACGCGCGTTGAAAGAAGACACATGACCCATACCTTTCGAATCTAAGTAGGTTTGGGGAAGTTTGATAGTATTCCTTCTCTTCTTCTTCCTTTCTTAGTTTTAGCCGTTTTTTCCTTCCCTTTAGGTAGTTGTCTAATCTCCTTCTCAAGTTCTCAGCTCTCTCTCTCTCTGTAAACCCCCGGTTATAATTTTTCTAGACTATAAGACCAAAAGGGGTCAATGTTCAAATAATACAAGGTTAGGGGTTTATGTACAAATGATAAAATGACCCCTAGCATGAAACCCTAGAAATTTATAATTTAGATATGCATATGACTCGATGGAAACTCTGTAAAACCCCAACAAAAGACTTCACCATGATGAATTAAATAATGAGAAATAAAATGGAAATGGTAATAAATTGTAAAACTCCCGATCAAATTTTATGATATTAATAAAATTATTGATAATTCAGAACCGAGAATGAGTTGAGCTAGTTAAAATAAAATAAACTGGAATGGTATTGAATTATTAGAAAAGAAATTTTAGAGAGAGATTTTTTGCATAGTATTTTAAAAACGGACCGAGAAAAAGACGTTTGGTTGAATAAAAAGATACATGAACTTGATATAAGGGTGTTTTAGTAAATATGGATAGATTTGCTATATAATAGCAAAATTATGCAGAAAAAATAGAGGATGGCCGAATGAAAGAAAAAAAAGGGGAGAGAGTGTATCTTGAAAGCAGACACTAAAACGGTTATATCTCTGTATTGCACCGTTGGATTGGTCTAGTTGTTGGATATATTATGTTTCTTACCACCCTCTAACATCTGACTGCTGGGATCTGAATTTTATGATTTGATGTGAGATATATATCCCTCGCAACATTTCCAGGAAAACCTATCTGCAGTTTATGTCATGGTCACTGGCAGTTTACGTCTTTGTCCACCATTGAATCCTGCTCAAATTTAGATATGTTGGTCATATTGATGAGCTCTTTATTATGAACAGTGGAGATCGAGATTTGACACTTCTACAAGGAGGTATTCATCGTAGAATAGTATATTATTAATTTTCAGGTCTTTTTGGTTTTGTTTCGATCTAGAAAGATCTATTCGTTACAATTCTATGATTGTTTGGCATTTGTTGCATGACATAATGGTAGTTAACTTCACCGTTTGGATTGTATTCATTCTGATTGAGTTGGGAGAAACGAGAACCTTACTGAAATGTTGTTTTTAAGTTAGGTTAGCAAAAATGAAATAAATGGAAAGTGTGGTAGCTTGATTTGTGTTTAACCATCAAAAGCATGCTAATTATGATTTAAATTGAAGAAAATCCTTAATGTCTTTCCTTAGGCATGTTCAACAATATTATTGATAGTAGAAAAAGGAAGATATTGGTTGTCTCAATCTATGTATTGAGACTTAACAGTTTTATCACTTACCTTTCGGTTGTGGTTAGGGAACCAAAATGATAAAATTCCAGATTGAGTTCTCACAAAAGTTGTAGGTATGGATGTTATCTTTTCAACAAACCTGACCTCATATAATTTGGAGTTATAGAACTCCAGATATGGACAAAAAATGAAAGAAGGGTCGAACTGTCTTGTATTTGATAGACTTTGTTGAGTAATATAACAGATAATTTTGGGGATGTTAAGGGCAGAATTGGTCTTCTGATCCTTCAGTACAGTTGTAGGACCGTGTCTTATCTTTTCAACGAGCCAAACCACACTTAAAAATGAATTCTATAACTTTACTTACGAATTAAATGGTAAACAGTGTTCTCGAGTGAAATCTGATCTAGAAAGTGTAATGAGGTAATTGAAGGAAATAATTAGAAAATGAAACTAAAACATGGTGATGAATTCATGTGAATGAGATTGCAATAGTATGAGAACACACATTGTGATAAAATTAGAAGAGGGTACTAATTGTATCTCTTGATTCTCAAACAGAAAAGATGTATGGAGCAGGGTCGTCAGTAGTTAAAGGGACTCGATCGGTTGGGGAAATAGGTAGGTGCATCGCACCTTGTCTTTTCAATTTGTGTAAACTCATTGATAAATTTCAGAATTTATTGTTTTATTGCTTCGATAAACATTGGAATGAATATGAGTACCTTTGTATACATTGATGTGTATCAACTAATTATGATATAATTGGAATGGATACGAGTGCCTTATGTACATTGATATGTATCAAACTTGTGATGATATTATTAGAATGAATAAGAGTACCTTGCGTACAACGGTATAGATCAATTAGTTAGGATATATTGGCTCTTAAAAAACAAGATATTTTTGACACTCTTATATGGTATGTGATATGAGTAAGGGTTGAGATAAAGAGAAAATGTTGAATTGTGGATGTTGTGTGTAAATGGAAAGGTTGATGAATTTGGTCAGATTCGTCTCCTGACTTGTAGAGAGAATTCGAGTAGGAGGATGGGGGAATTAGGATCAGGTTCCTTCATAATAATTGTAGTTTTGGATGTTGACTAACTAAGAAAACTGGTCTTGCTCAATTTGGAGCTATAAAACTCTAGTTATGGGTCACCAACCAAGACTGGGTCATGACAGACCCTATAGGGCAGTAGGTCTAAATTGTTGACGAATAATTTCGAGTGTCTTGAGGGCAGAATGAGGTTCTCCTCCCTTTATGGGACTTGTAGCCCCATGTCTTAGCTTTCCGACGAGACAAACCTCACTTGAAACGAAGTCCTAGAACTCCAGATATAGTCAAAACTCTGAGGAGAGGTCGGAATACGACCTCTACTGGCAAATTCAAAAAGTCACTAAAATGACTATGTAGACGCGTTAAAGGGTGAAAATTTGGGTCCTTTCCCTTCGGGAAACGTGTGATATTATATCTTAGCTTTGAAAAGAAACGAGCCATGTTCGAAATGAAAATTTGTAATGATAACTATGGTCGGACAAAGAATGACAATATTAATGAATTAAATTGGCATGGACTAGCATACATTTAGTGTATGTTAGGATCCCGGGTAAGGGGATCACCATGCATAGACTGGCATACATTTAGTGTATGCTAGGATTCCGGGTAAGGGGATCACCATGCATCGATGTCTATAAGGCATGGACTAGCATACATTTAGTGTATGCTAGGATCCCAGGTAAGGGGATCACCATGCATCGATGCCTATGAGGCATGGACTAGCATACATTTAGTGTATGTTAGGGTCCCGGGTAAAGGGGATCGCTAAGCATCGACGCCTACGAGGTGATGATGATACCAGTGAAATTGGTATTGACAATGAGTTAGGCAGAAATAGTTGTGGTTGATCTTATGGAATCTTGAATAGAAGTTGAAAATGGAAGGTGAAACGGTTTTAGTACTTGAATGAGAAAGGGTTCCAATGGAAAACAAAAAAGAAGAAGTGAATAGAATATGGTTACATGTTTGTCTTTTTAAATTATTGGATATTTGTGTTACTATACTTATTATGATATTCATGTTTCAATAATATGTATTTTGTTTCAGGACCATCGTGTGCACGACAGGAGTAAATTCTAGCTTTTGTTCACTTTTTGTTATGTAGTTCTAGGGAGTATATCCTTGTATTTTGAAATATGAAAACATTTATATAATTAATGGATGTTTTAAACTTGAATAGATGAACTTAACTTTGAATCTGAAATCCATATAATCATGTTTCATGTATGCGTGTTTATCTCATTTATTCCTCTATAATGATATTTGTTGTTCAATATATGTTATAAATATTATGGTTGTGATGATGATGATGATGATGTTTGTGGGATTGAGACCCAGGATGATTGGGTCGTGATTGAGTTATGAGATGTTAAATATTAGAAGTGTAAACAGGGTATATGTCGATAACTTGGGACCTCCCAGTATAGGGGAGACTCTACCGAAATTTCAGTGGAAATTTCGGTAAACTTTTATATGAGAACTGTATATATATAAAAAAATCACTTGTATTTTTACGTTTCAAATCGTAGGAAAATAATTATAAATGTAATGAAAGTATGGGGTGTTACTCTCTCTCTCTCTCTCTCTCTCACACACACACGTTAAAAAAGGAACTCTCTGCTGGTTTGGTTTAGATTTTTGTTGGGAAGGAGGAAGAGAAGAGAAGCATGCAGCTACTGCAGACAAATTTTAGAAGGATGAAGGGTCACCTTTTCTCTCTCCTTGCATTTATACTCCCCATTAAATGAGGTGGGGTGTTTGGGGTTGGTTTAAATGTGTTCTTATCCCTGTTTTGGTCGCTCTAAAACTAGTTTTTCCCCTCCCTCCTAGCTCTTTAAGACAGTTTGATTTGTTTCCCTAAAATTTTAATTAGATTGTGTCGTTGCCGATTCAGAAATCGACAATGACAGTGGGGTCATTTTTTACTTTTATTTTTTTAGGGTGTTTACACTAGCAGCCAAGAACAGTGACGTTGCCGATTCAGAAGTCAGTAGCCAAGAACTGTGTTGTTGCTGATTTAGAAATCGACAGCCAAGAACTGTAACGCTGCCGATTTAGAAATCCACAACGATGGTGGAGTCATTTCCAGCTTTAATTTACTTCTTCTTTTTTCTTGGGTGTTTACAATATATATCATTTATGTGTTGTTGGTTGGTTTTATTTGCAAATGATTGAAGTATTTGGTCATGTTAGTTTAAACGTCTCAAGGTTGGAGATCACGAGGAACCTTCATGGAGAAATAAGATGATGTCAATGTCTTGTTATGAGGTTAGAAGGATAGGATATGTGTTATTTATATTATATGAAACGTAATGATTGGGTCTTGATATGAATTTTATCATCGATTTATGTGATATATAATATGTTTGCTGGTTTGTTGGTTTGTGAAATTGTGTTTATATTAAGTGTTGTGATGTTACTATTGGCTTTCAAAATATGAGCTTGCTTGTGGTTGTGTCATTTCTAATCGTATATGAAAATCGTTTTTACCTTATTTCTTCTTAAATTAAGTATGTTATGGTGTTGTTCTCTTTTGCTTATTACATGTTATTTTTTAATGCTAGTGTTTTTTTGTTATATTGAATATATGTTAGATGTGAGTTTTTACATCAAGTTAATTGAAATCAAAGTTGTAAGTATGTGTATTGTTGTGCGAATTTAGGTTTTCATGTGAAGTCAACATTATTAGTTTCTAAATTCTAATTCAAGTGTGTGTGTAGTATGGTATTTAGCTTAATTTTTTCACATAAAAATTATATTTTTGAGTCGAGGATTCAAGTTTTTTTTTTTGCATTTCAAAAGCGCTTTTGAATTTTTATTTTATTTTTTTCTTTGTTTCAAATTAATATTTTTTAGTGTTTTCAAATTATTTTGATGTGCTGATGTTAAAAATAATTTTAATAAAATAAAATAAATTATATTTTGATACATTTTCAAGCGAAAAGCACTTTAAAAAACAACCGCTACCACACTCTCAAACACCTTGTCACTTTGTTTTCAACATTCATGAAAAATGATTTTTGTTCATGAGTTTTGAATTTGAAATCACTTGTGTAGATTATTCTGCCACTAATCATGATTAAAAATTGATTTATCCTGAATATTTCACTGTCATATCTTTGATTAGAAACTCAAAAACTTAGTTTGCATATGACTTCTATTTTAATTTCCACATTTGGGTCAATTTAATTTTCTTTTCAGTAGCAATTTTCCTTGTCAAGTTCTTTCTTTGAATTTCTTGGTGTTTGTTGTGGTTTACACTTGCTTGTTGATTTTCTATATATATATATATATATATATATATATATATATATATATATATATATATATATATATATATATTGTTGTTGTTGTTTACATGTGTTTTGTTGTTTTTCATGGGTTTTTTTTTTATACTAGTAAGAGTCTAGTTTATGATGGTATTTTGGATATGTGTTTGTATGACTAAGAATCTAGTTTTATCTGGTTTGGAGTGTGTATACAGTTAAGTGAATTTAATTTGCAATATGAATTTTACTTCTCTTTGATAATTAAAGCTTTGCATATGTTTAATTATGTGTTTATGTTTTTTTTTTTTTTTGGTTATTTGTCATCCATGTTGATTATTGATGTTGCTTGTGTTGATTATTGATGTTGCTTTTATTTATTTATTTTACTTGAACGGAATCCTAAAGCTTGGTATTTATCTTGCATTATTTATTTATTTATTCAAAGAATATCCATAAATTATATATATCTCTCTAAAATTATATCATAAATATATGAATAAATGACACATTTTATTTTTATTTTTTTTATTAGCATTTTAACTTTTTTGACTTCTTTTGTGTATGCACGTGTTCAAAGGTGCATCAGCAATATTTTTGAACTACTTTTCTAATTTTTATGTAAGTTATTGCTTGGGTTGTAAATAAAAATGTTTTTTTAAAAAAAAATTATTATTTATTTACATGTTAATATTTATAGATATTATTCTTTTTATTCAAGATTTTTAACTCTATTTTTATTTAAATTTTTTAAGCTTTGTTAAACAAGTTTATTATTTTATCTTTTATGTTGGCCTGTTTATTTTTGTATTTTTAAAGTGTTTTTAAAAAATTTAAATTTTTTTTATTTTTTTATTAACTTCAAATTAATATGTTTTTAGTGTTTTCAAATTATTTTAATGTGCTAATATTAAAAATAATTTTTAAAAAATAAAAAAATATTATTAATATACATTTTAATATAAAATAATATTTAAAAAACAACCATAGCTACACCTACACAAACTCACATAGAAGATTTGGCATTCTCGTCCCCATTGTCTTATCTAGCACAATTCCCATCAATGTTAACAAGTGAGTTTTATGCTTTTTTTTCTTGGGTCTAGATTCAAAATCACTTCATGTTTAGGATTGATTACTTTTTAATATAAAAATAAACACACTTCACAAGTTAAATAACAACCTGCACAAGAACTTGACTTTTTATCTTTCTTTTTTTAAGTATAACCAAGTCTTTACCACAGATACTTTATATCATTTACTTTTAAAACTATATTTATTTGCAATCTCCATGGCATGAAAAAAGGAGTGCTGAAACGGATGGAACACTTCAACTCAGATTCCAGAGGAATTAAACCTCCTCGTTAATAACCTCATACCTAATATGGTTTTGGACAATCAATGATAAACACACCTGCAATCACCGTGCCCTTGCCAAAGGACATTTTCCCATAGGAATACCAGTGCCACAAACTCCCTAGCTTGCCAATCTGCCTTAGAAAATACAGGTGCCAAAGCCTCAAAAACAATGAGGAGATGCAACATTCTATTTTTTCCAAGCTCCATATGACTATATATGGTCTTGCTCTCAAGCTTATGCAACGCTCTCATGTTGAGAACTTAACCAAACTATCCAAGATAAACAGTATTGCAAATAAGCTGAATAATCAACTACTGATCTAACAAAAAGGAGTTGATAAAGACAGCAGATCTCAATTTAGCAGAAAATCATCTAGTCACATGCCATATTAGTATCTGATTCCTTTAGCAACCTCAAAAAAGTGCGCAACATTCTCCTCAGGTGTGCCGACTACAATTCCATGACCAAGATTAAGTATATGTTTTCCTTTACCGGCTTTCTTGACAACATCATTTATCCGATTAGTTATGAATTCCTTTGACCCAAATAGAACACCAGGATCTACATTCCCCTGAACAGCTACATCAGGTCCCAATCGCTTCCTACCTTCAGCCATATCAACTGACCAATCCAAGCTTACAACATCTACACCTGTCAAAGCTAGCCGCTCAAGCAAGCCACCAGATCCACTAGCATAAAGGATTAGCGGGAGATTTGGATGTGATTGTTTCACAGTATCCACGATCTGCTTCAAGTATGGAAGACTGAACTCCTCAAAATCCACAGGGCTAAGCTCTGTGGCCCATGAGTCAAAGATTTGAACAGTTTGAGCTCCACTGTCAGCTTGATATTGAATGTATTTTGCCATAGAGGTCGCAAATTTCTGAAGTAATGCGTGGAGAACCTGGGAATGGAAAAAATGGTGAATTGAATTTTATTTTCATTGTATTCACCTTGAGAAGGATTGGCAGCTGCATGTCTTACATCCAGAAAACTATAGAAATGAGAGATTAGTATAAGTTAGTTACCTTGGGCTGGGAGAAAGCTAATCTCTTTATTTTAGTAAAGTGTTTTGATGAACCACCTTCCACTACATATGAAGCCAGGGTGAAAGGAGCCCCTACGAAGCCCAGCACTGCAGCTTTGTTTTCTACCTAGAAAGGGAAAGATACTGTTTGACTGAGGTAAAACGATATAAATTTAGAATTTCAGATGAGGATTGTATCCATATGCATGCATATGCATGTTCAAAGCAGGATAAAATGTCTCAGCTACTTGATGAAATCTAGCTCAAAACAGGAAACACTTGATCAGAGTGTTCTGATTGGCCATGCACATGTTGTTTCTGAGGCTCTTAGTTTAAAGAAATCCATTGGTTTATTTAACACTGATCATGGTAAATGTTCCTCTTCAAATTAGGAATTGTAAATGTGCTAATCTTTCACTATTTGTTTTATAAGATATCAGCATTGCACTAGCTTTTATTATAAGTGCTTTGCACATGGTAGGAATCACAAATGGAAACACCATCGCCTTGATCCAATTCAGGTTCTGAAGCAGATGGGTTATAGATGTTCAAATGCAAAAACCTTCATAAATAAAGGATATCTTACCAAGCAGTCCATTACTGGTAGTAGAAGCTTTATATATAAACAGATTAATTGAAGAAAATGCACACAATCAAGGCTTGCTTGCAATATCTAAAACTAAAACACTCCATACACAAAATTCAACCTCTTTTCTCAGGATTGTCAATGCTTCCCCGACATATGGAACTGATTCCTCGGGAACAAATTCCCTAACTTGATCAACATCATCCGCTGTGCGCAAAGGATTGAATATGACAGGACCCTTGCCTTTCACAATGTCAAAAGGGATATTCATCCCGGAAAGTGGAGTAAGAATGTCAGAGAATAAAATGACCTGTACCAACAATCAATAACAAAATCAGAGAAGAGAAAGCAAAGAATATGACTCGAAAGGAGACACAGATATAAAACTATTATGTCCTTTGTTTTATTTATGAATATAGAACTCTGTTTGAAAGCACCAAATTAATCGATAATAGTGATTATTGAGATACAGAAGACACCATGCAAGCTTCTGCATAAAACAGAAGTTCATGAGCAATTAGCATTTTCTGCATAAAACAGAAGCTTCTAAAAGTTATCTTACTCCATCAGGCCTGAAAACTTTCCATGGCTGTAGAGAAATTTCCACTACAAGATCAACATTTTCTGATCTTTCACGAAATGAAGGATGCTTCTCACAGATGATTTGGTAACTCTGTCACAAAAAACAGTCTGTCAATGAGAACCATGTTAAATAAAACATAAGCATAGCTATTCATGGCAGCTACCTTGGATGTAAAGGGTATGAAAATTTCATCTAGCAGAATTCAATGATCAGTATTGGTAAGCTGACATATTCATAGCCAGGCAGAGAATTTTCAAAAAAAGAAAAGGAAAGGAAAAGATGGCTACTAGAAATTTGAACCATTTTTAAAGCTGACATGTGCATAGCTTGTAAACCAGTTCCTGGATTAGACAACCAAATTATCCTCATTTTGAGGGGAAAATGATGGGCCAGTTAACAAAAAGTTAGGGTTTTGGTGCCATCTATTGTTAAAGTCACAAAACGGAAAGTCAAATTTAGTCCTCAAAAAGTATGGAACACCAAAAAAAGAACAGTATGGAAAAAAGAAGCTTCATAGACCTGCCTTCATGTACCTCCCTGCTTGCCTCATAAGCCAAACGGGAGGTCTTTCAACATCTTCTCCTCTAACGGCATTAAGCAAAAGGGGCTCGGCAACAGAGGATGCTTTAGGTTCGGCCACAGTTCCTGAAAGAGATTTCATTTTAGCATAGGAATTCAGATCAAAACAAAACCCACTTAATTTTAAAGAATTTCATTTTCCATTTTGAGATTGAATTGAATATAAAGTCCATAGGTTAAGAAGAAAGAGAGGAGATTACTTACCTTGAAGGGAAGAGTGGATGATTGGAGTGTACTTGTTGTTGTAGTTGAGAGACTTTCTTGCAGATGTAAAAGGAGAGATTGAGGAAATGGAGGAAGTAAAGCTGCAAATGGAAGACATTGTCGTTGGAATCGAAGCTCAAAGTTTAGGTTTTTGTTGAAAACCTCTTTGCATTTCTTTATAAAAGCTAGACTTGTTCTCCCTTTCTCAGTCCTGCCTGCCTTAAAGTGTTGAGAGTGGAATTTATTCTAGATAAACAGATAGAGAGGTAGATAAGGGGGCTGCAAATGGGCAACTGCTGCTTCTTTCTTTTCTTTTTTTCGAACACCTCATGTTCTCGGCCCACCTCACATAGGTTGTCTTTATTTGTGTGTTTAAAAAGTTTTGATTTTTTTATTTTAAATTAATTTTTTAAATATTTTTAGACTGTTTTATTATGTTAATATTAAAAAATAAATTTTAAAAAATAAAAAATATTATTTATTCTTTTTTTATTCCATTTTTAAATAATAAATAAATAAATTATAATATTCATATTCTTTGGTTATATAGAAAAAAAACAAGAGCAATGAAGACAAAAGTCCTAAGATATTATTTCGATAGAAAAAAAAAATGAAAGGTCCAAATAGAAATGAGTATTGAAATGAAAAAAAAATTAAGGAATCAAAATAATGTTTTAATTGTAATATTGTATTTAGAATAATAATAAGAAATCAGAAAGAAATTTATATTGTTTTGTTTTAAAATGAATAATAATTTTATTAATAATGATGGCAGTATGACTATAAAGTTGATTGTGGTGGTGATAAAAAAGAAGAAGTTGAAATGAATGATGATATTAATAACAATAATGTATTTTAAAAAATTAATGCCATAAGCATCTAAGTTTTCAAAGAGAATTGACAACTTGGAGTAAAAATATTAATATTTTTGCAATTAGATTTAATTAGAGTTTAAAATATTTATACTTTTCAATTTATTATATGAAATTTTTAGAATTAAATAAATCATTTAACCCTGAATAGTCTAATCAGTGTAAATACCTTATAATTATGCATAATAAATTGATCTATTATTAATTATAAAATATTGATATTAGAAAACTTTGATTGTTACATGACTATGATAGCATTTTGTGTGTTGTCGTTTTAGCAGGTTAATTTATATTCTATATTTGAGCGATTTAATATTTAATACAATGATTTTAAGAATGCAGGTCATAAAAGTTATCATGATAGTAATTTTGATTAATTTAACATAAAAAATTGAATTTTAAAATCATTAGTACTAAAATTATGCACAAATTCAATGAAAACAAACCAAAAAGATGAATAACTCAAATTCACAATTTTAATTTTTGAAATTGGAATGCACGGTGGCTACAACTTCAAAAAGTTTAGAAATCCTTTAAATGGGCCAAGAAAACCGAAGTATACTAGAAAACAACCTAGAGTTCAAAAACATTTAGAAAAATAAAATCAAAATCCAAAATAAAAATAATAAATCTAAAAAATCCTGGGAAATAACAAAATTGGCCTAAACAACAACTTCTGGACCTGATTCTAGAAGATCCAATGATCCAATAAGCAACATAATGCTCCCACAGGAGAACCGCCTGTAGAATCACTTGAAAAAAATTTGAGCCCGATCAAATAGTTGGATCTCCTGTTATCTTAATTTTAAGAAGCTAGCTTAGACTAGCATAACCAGACCTCCTCTTGAGTCTAGATTTGTCTCATTAATCCATATAGTTTACTTGGTTCAGATCATCATCTAGTAGTGTCAGATCTTCAATTGAATACTCATATATTTTAGTTTCTACAAGTCTGATTGCATCATAGATCCTCGTACACTTAACCTTGAAAGTCAAATAATAGCCTAGAAACTAAAAACAAAAGGCTTAAGAAAGCAATGCATTAGGGATGAATTGTAAATTTATAGAACATGGGACAAAACTATTTCTTTTCCAAATAACAAGTATTGAAATTATTTTTTATCATAAAATTATGCACTTTTCAAACAACTAGCCCCAACAGCCACTCATACATCTAATTTACATGCAATCACCATGAAAATAATTTCTTAAACATCCTAAACTCCAAAATTATATAAAGAATTAAATTTTTAGTTGAAAATTTTTAGATTTTGATTTTGGCAAGCATAAAATATTCCAAATTTTAAGGTGAGAATATGTATATTTATAATCATTATAAATGGACTTTTCATAATGAGAAAGTATGTTGGGTTTCTCATAACACATATATGTCGTGGAAACAATAAATTCTTCAGGAGTTTTAAGGATTTTATTAGATAAATATAGAGTTGTTTATGTTTTATAAGAAAATCAATTAAACATCATATATTCTTTTTGTCTTTAAATAATTGTTTCAAGGTTGGGTTTTTGCAAATCACAAGTCGCTCAAGTGTTTGGTTTCTACTGGTAATCCACACGAACCACCAATAAAAAATCTCTTATCTTTGAGTGATAGCTCTTTTCTTTTGTGTTTTTCAGGTTTTTTGTATTGTTGTTTACTATACTTCAAATAAGAGGCATAATACTCTATTTATAGGGAGACATAAAAACCCTATAAACAACAAAATATCAACTTATCTCCTAAATAATATCACATATATTATTTAAGGATAATTTTATAAATTTATTTAATTAAGTCCCTACTTAACTTTTCTAGGTCTAAAATTATAATTCCTTATATAAATTATATTTTAGCCATCAATTTCTAAAACATATTTACAATAAAGTCATACTTGATTAATCATCTCATTTTAATTTTTAACTTATGATTCTTATGTGTGTGACCCATTTGGTTCTCCAACAAGTTGGGCCAAATACAAATTATGATCTTAAATAAAATAGGATTAAATAAATTAAACAAATTAATTTATTATCCATTCAACAATTGATTTATTTATATTTAAAGATTAAGTACAATGTCTAATAATTTGTTATGATCTCTTAAATATTAGAAAAGTCATAAGTGATTTGAATTAACTTGTCAGTGACTAGTTTCTTAATGTAATTATTATTCATTCATCAATAATGTTTGAATTTAGACATATAGCATGAAATGTGTCTACACTGCTAAATCATATTTGTTTTTGACATCATCATCATTGATTATTTGAATAAAATTTAAAATTCTTTTCAAATATCATTCCACTTTACACAAAGATTTACAATCAATACTATTTGAGAACAAATGAAACATTTTCTTTAATTCACCTAGGGTGATGAACTCTCTCTTAATTACTTAAATATCTTCATGTAGTTCCTGTTATACCTAATATATGCTTGTTTGTTACTTTGATCGGGACAACGTATAGCATAATCAAAATATAATTTTTTCTATATATGACAACTTAATGGTTGAGTCTAATAACCACTTACACAATCATCACGTGAGTCTTTCCATATACACATGTGATCTCTCCATATAGAATTCTCATGTTAGTGAGTTCAGTGTACATGTCATCTGACAAGCACCTACATATTATTTCTAGGTATCCCTCATACCTCAACTTATGAGAACAACTATTTCTTTTCATAAAGGAAAAAAATCATAACTTGTATTAATCTCAATGACTCTAAATTAATATTCAATCTTAATAGAGCATTAACTAGTAACATTTAGAAATAATGCTTTGATGCAATAGAAATTTCATAATTATAACAACTTTATAATTTTCTTTGCAGATCATTTTTACCCCGAGAACTTTATTTTTACTCTAAATTCATTAATAAAATATTTGATGAATATTAAAGATAAATAAACTTTTACTAATAATTTAATATGTTTACATAAACGAAGTCAATGTCACGTTTCACTAACTGATTGGGTACATGACATATATATTAACAAAGTATTCTCCCAGTTAAATTATATTTATTAATGATTAATGAAGATATTTTGCAAATTAAAATCACTTAATAAATAAATAAAAAATAAGTTCCCTCCATATAATCATTATAAGTGCGAACATCAAGGGTAGAATTAGGAATGCTTTAGGGGATATAGCACTCCAAAGTTATAGAACCTTCTAATTTAATCTTTAAATTTTTAATTTCCTTTATAAGATTATGTGTTTGTTTTACCAAATATATCATATTTTCTCACCAATATTTTTTTAATTTGACCTATTTTCAAAATATGATGATAACCCACTCAAAAGTTTATAATTTCACATTTGGTGAAGATCATAGAAATTTTAAAACAATTAACCCCATTTAATAAAATATAAAAAATTTAAAGTTAATAAATAAAAAGTGATCTAGATAAAAACAATTTAAGAAAGATAACAAATACAAGCAATACAAAATTCTGTTGAATAGAGTCTCTATATAAAAACCCTAATTTAAAATTATATTATTGAGTATTTCTCTTTTAAATAGTAAATATAAACTAAACAACTCTATTTATACTAGTCTTAAGTCTATCTTGAAGAGTGAAAAAATCCTCCTAAATAATTATGGAGTTATTATAAGGATTTCTAAATTAAATATGAAAAATAAAATTATCAAGTTTAATTTATTATTTCCTAAACTTAATTGGAAAAATAAAAACACCTTAAAAGAAAACATTTTCTTAAACTAAATAGGAATAAATAATAAATAAGGATTGGACATGTAGCTCCAGAACCACTCGCGTCTCTATAGCCACCTTACCCCAATTGGTACAAGCCAAATCTCACCTGTGAGTACCATAATAACACTGCGGGACACATCATTCATACCTCAAGTAGTGCATTTTCTAACCCAAGTGCGCCTTTGAACCCTCATCTCTTAGGTAGTATGTTTTCTAACCCTATCTTCTTTCGAGAGCGCCTTTGAGCCCTTATCTCTCGGGTAGTGCATTTTCTACACCTACATCATTTCAAGTGTGCCTTTGAGCTCTCTTCCCCCTTTATGCCCTATCTCTTTTCCTTTTAAGTGCTTCTTTGAGCTCTCATCTCCTAAATAATGCGTCTTCGAGCCCTATCATGTCATCCCTTTAAAATATCTGCATTTTTCACCTAGGTAGGTTACCCGTTACAATAATACCACTTCTGAAAAATCTTTGTATTTTTCACCCGGGCAGGTCATCTATAACAATAAGACCATTTCTGAAAAATCTTTGTATTTTTCACCTGGATAGATCACCCATTACAATGAAACCATTTCTGAAAAAAATTTGTATTTTTTCATTTAGGCAGATCACTCATTACAATGAAATCTCTTTGAAAAATTGTTGTGTTTTTCACTTAGGCAAGTCACCTATTATGGACTACTTTGAAAAAAAAACCTTTGTATTTTTCACCACTTTGAAAAATCTTTGTATTTTTCACCTGAACATGTCACCTATTACAATGAGACGACCTTGAAAACTCTTTTTCATCTTTCCATGGGTAGGTCACCCATGACAATTCAACCATTTCAAAACTCTTTGAATTTCACCAATAGGCAGGTTGTGTGGTACAACTTTACCACTTTAAAAGAAAAATCTTCTAGTTTTTCCTCTGAGTGAGCTTTCCAACTCTCATTTCAAATACTTTCAGTAGGATTCATTATTTCTTGATATGGTGAGTCCCTTATCTCTTATTCTTTTTTTCTTTACAAAACTTATTATCTAAAGCCTCTTACGACACTTTCTACCATAAGCATTGTAAAGAGAGGTGCAACTATCACAACCCATTTCTAGGTTATTCTCCAAATTCACCTCTCTTTTTTCTTCCAAAATAAAATACCAACAAAATAAATAAATAAATAAAGGTTGGCAACATGGAGAAAGCAGACCGAGAAGGATTTCAAACATATAGGAAAATCAAGTTGTAATTTTGGATGAAATTCGACACTTAATTGTACCCCAATTATACCCAAGACTAAAGACATAATGCAAATTCAATGTCAAATTAAATGATTATTGGACGAATCTGCATAAAAATTAAGTCCAAGGACATAATTAGATTTTTAATAGGCCAATTTCATTAAATCATGTGCCAAATTGAAGGTTTAATTATGTTTAGGAATTAATTTGGGTCCAATTAAAAGATTTAATTAAGTGTAAGGACTTAATTATACTTTAAATGGGTAAAATTAATTTTATAAGGGGTTTTAATTGGTGAAAAATTAAGTTTAGAAGCCCAATTTGGTCTTAATTGAGAAGATTAGAATTTTAAGAGACCAAATTTAATTTTTACCAAGTCAATTGATAGAAATCAGGGGCAAAATCACAAAAAAATTAGAGTTTTGTGGTCAATTAAAAGTCAAATTGACAAATTTCATAGCCAAGAACAAATATGCAAAAGGCATCAAACTATAGGGGCTTAATTGATTAAAACCGAGGGTGAAATGGAAGAAATTGAAAGTTTAATGGTCAATTAGGAATTAAATTGCATAAATCCAAGACTAAAGACTAAAGACTAAACTGAAAAGGGCATTGAAATTAGTGGCTGATTTTAAAATTCAATAGGGGCAAAATTGCATTAAATCAAATGTTTGGAGTCAATTAGGGGTGCAATTAAAAAAAATCAAAAGATAAAGGACCAAATTGAAATTTGGCTAAAATCCCTAATTCAAGGCAAAACAACGCTGGTTTTTAATTAAAAAAAAAAAGAGGAACCAGACGATGCGTCTTCTGATTACTGTTCATTGTTATCTTTTTTTTTTTTTTTTGCTCTTGAATGACAGTTTAGGGAAGCTACTTTGCAGGTGTATTTAATGCTTCTAATCTCCACCAAATTTTAAAACACCTGAACCAAAATGATCACTTGACATTTCTCTACAACCAGGTATAGTCCGTTCAGGCTGATTGACACAACAGCAACCATGGCTCCGGCTTAAAATGACCAACTCAAGCAGCCTTAAACTATCAGATTTGACAGTTTATAGTGTCTACTTTGAACCAACGGTTGGGATCCTTTCCAGCCGAATCAAGGGCTGAAATTTTCCCCAATGAAGACAAGAATACCCTCTTCCATCCCCTATAAATAGATTTGAATTTCATAGCCTAAGCATGAAGAAATTTGGGTCCAAATATTGCCAAAAACCAGCCCCTGCTAATTCCTAACCGTCACAGTTCTCTCTTCCTTCTCTCTCCATCGTGCCTTCAGCCCCGACCCCACAAAAACTTTTCTCCTCCACCAACATCCAAGAATATCCTCCACCGACTCACCCTCAAGTCCTTCAACAACCAACACCTATCGCTGCTCTACCGTCGACTTTTCTTCTCTTTTCTCTTCCAACATCCAACACTGGCGACTCCACCCGTCTTCCTCTCCGCCAGCTCTATAGCCAAACCATCAACGACTCTCCACGCCAGGCAACCCATCCTTCCTTCTCCTTCTCCATCCCCCCCCCCCCCCGCGCCATTATTATACATGCAGAACGATAGTACATTCTGCATACGGGGGGTGAAAATAATTTACCCCCTTTTTGGGCCGAACCAATTCTAGCCCAGCCCAAATGGCTGGATTGGGTCTGGCCCATACTAAAATATAAAAAAAAAGATCTGTTAGGCCAAGATCAGCCCAACTTTACCCGTCTAGGTCCGGCCTACTTAGCTGGCCAGCGCAGCCCATATATTATAATATATTTAATTATAATAATATTATATATTATAAAAAAAAATCCAAAAAATCCAAAAAATTCCAATGGGCATTTTAAAAAAATTATGATTTTCTTGCATGTTTTTCTATCAATTTTCCTTAAT
This sequence comes from Populus simonii, assembly GCA_007827005.2. Classification (NCBI taxonomy): domain Eukaryota; kingdom Viridiplantae; phylum Streptophyta; class Magnoliopsida; order Malpighiales; family Salicaceae; genus Populus; species Populus simonii. The sequence goes on from CM017482.2 coordinate 9,468,330, forward strand.
ATTAGGTTGTATTTTTACACTTTAAGATACAAATTCGGTATTAAAATACCTGGCTTTCTTCGAAATATTTCTAAAAAAATTCAAAAAAAATATCAAAACTTTTAAATTAATTTCCCTTTTCAAAGAACTTAAAAATGAACAAAAAAATGTTTTGTTTTCATGCATACGGCCAATTCCTAAAATGTTTTCCAAGCATATTTTCATGTAAAAAAATGCATCTTTCTCATGTTTTAATAAAGCAAAAAAAAATGGATATTGTAACCAGTTTATGATCATCCATTAGAATTTAGCCAAAATATCAAAAACCATTTACCAATCATTTTTTTAGGGTCTAGATGCAGACTTTAATATCTATAGGGTGTAAAACTACACAATAGAATACATCTTAGGGTATTGAAGATACAAGGTGTAAAATAAATGTGATTCTAAAATTTGAATTTTAGAATGGTTAGGATTAAACCCGATGAGGTAGAGACTCTCTCACAAAGAGAGATTCACCTTAGACTTTAAAAAAAGGCTAACGAATAGAAACTCAACCTAAAAAAAAATTAAACAACAATTTAGCATTCTTAGGTAGGGTGCATTGAGGTTGATGTGTCTTCCCCTTACACAATCAGTCCCTTACCCATACTCTCGCAAACCATAGGTTCCTAGTAACCATAATACCAGGTGGCGACTTCTGAACCTTAATCATAATTTTATGATTAAACCCAAAATATTTTTCTTTCCCAACAACAATACCTCCTCATGAGGCACCAATAGCTCGCCAGCTCCACTCGACATCGCACCCGTGGCAGAACATATAATGAACCTGCCAAAAAATAAAACATACTAAGTGATAAGGATGATAGATATATTTCATTACATAATTTTAATCATTCGCATTCAACAGTGGCCTTTTCTTACATATACACATACTACTTATAAAAGCTTTGGCTTCTCAACATATTTTTTTTATTTACCAATACACATTCTTTCTACCAATTATTGGTAGTAACATAGCACCTTAACACATTCTTTCTCGCATTTAAAAGATGAGTTATCCACATTACTCTAGGGTTCATCATAAAACATAAAGTCCCCAATCTTTTGGTCGACCTTTTTTATAAGGCATGGCCCATATTAGTGTTTCTTATATTAACACCAATACGTAGCCCCAAACATCAAGGTCTTCACTCCAAAACCTTTTTTTTATCACCTTTTAGATGTATAACATAATCAGCAAGTAATCCCTGTCAATCCATATCTATGTCGAAGATGTTTACTTAATATCTTCCTAGTCTCCTCTCATATGGCTTTATTAAAAAACTACCCCTATACTTATGGTTGGTAGAAGAAAATTAATATCAAGCCCCCATTCCTTATGGCCGACTTGTAGTAACCATTTAGAGTTCCACTCTTATGGTTGAATCCTATGTGTAAAATATGCATCAAACATGTCTTTCTAGGAACCTCAATCCTAGCCCTACTCATGCGGCTGACTTCAATGAATACAACCCTTTAGGAATGTGTTGATGAAGTTTTGTGTGATGTGGTTACAATTCATGCAAATCACATATTGTTAGGGAGACTATGATAGTTTGACAGGAAAGCAACACATGATGTGATTAGAAATAGGTATACTATTATAAAATATAGTAAAGACATTACTCATGTATCTCTTATACCCACTGGTGTATGATGATAAAATAAAGCTAAAAAAAGAACAAATGACATAGGTAAAGAAAATCAAAGTGAGGAATAAAGTGAGAGAAGACCATTAAATTCAGCCATAATCCAAAACACTCCTCCTACTACCCAAAACCATTTAGCCAAAATCCTAAACCATTTGGCCACTTCTAAAACAAATCCAAATCTGGCCGAGAGTAGAGATAAGACTTGAGGAGTGAAAAAAGTAAGTGAGCGAAGTGTGAATTGTGTTGAAAAACTATAGAAACAACCTAGTTTTTATGCTAGAAAGGGTGAGATTAAATCTTTCTGTTATTCATAACAATTGATAATCCTACTTGTTTACAAGGAAGTTTATTTTAATACTAACAAACTTGACCTTTTTATTCCTAGTGTTTGTGTTTCTTTGTTGCAGAAGTTTGATGATGTATTTCAAAAACAAAGGAGCTTCAAAACTAGGTAGAAGAGTTTATGACAAATAGGTATAGCTTTATGATGGATGGAAGGCTTATAACTCTTGTACCTTTGACACTTAAGCTAATATATGATGAGCAATTGAAATTGAAAAAAGGGAAGATCGTTAAAAAGGAGAGCTTGTATATCAAGGAGACCTTCTTTGCTAACAAAATTCTTCCAAGCTTTAATGATGATAATGTTATTTTTTAAACTGATATTGATTTGTTTTCTCTAGGGGATGATCTTTATGTTACATATTCGAGGATGAATCCTTTTAAAGAGGGAGGAGATGATACAAACCAAGTTAGGTCCGAATTTTGCCTTAAAATGCATACTAACCAGTTTTGCAAGATTAGACATATCTCTCAAAATATATATCGGATCGAGCTGAAATTTTATAGAGATACTAGAAACATGTAAATATATTGTGGTAAGCTTACAAGTCAATTGGAGTTCGATAACATATTATTTAAATTAGTAGAATTTATTGTTACTATTTTGGTAGATTTATCGATAAAGTGTTCTTTCTTAACTATTTTCGGCCCAATCAATCTAGACCTGTAATGGGTTAGATTTTTACAGCAAAGAAAGATTAAATGAGGCTTGTTTAGGCTCTAAAATTCTGTATGGGATTGGGCTACAAGGATTCCTAATGTGGCATGGATTTATTGAAAAATTGGAGTCCTCTCTTTCCTAGGATATGTATGGCAGCTAGAGACTATAAATACTTTATTTTTAGTTGTCTTTTATTTATTTTAGATCTTTTTAAGTTATGGCAAGTTAGAGAGAATCTTTAACATTTAGTTTTTCATTCTTAATTTACGCCTTTGAGTTTGATTAATTAGCTAAGGTCCAAGGCTTGTTTGAGCTTAATTACTAATTAGATTTCAGCTATGGGTTAATGTTTGTTTGGGTCCATACTTTCAAGTTTATCATTATAGGTTTTGGGTCAGTTTATAAGTGGATCAATTTAGCCCACAAAGATAGATCCATTAGAGTTTTTATTTTCAAGAGTATAAATACTCTTTGTAATGACAAAATATTCAAAATTGATAATACTATTTATGCTGAATTTATTCAACTTGTGTGAGAGAGATTCTTTAGTTCTCTAACAAACTAAATTGATTTATTTAAGATTAACTGGTTTCGTGGTATCTTCCTTATACTTCTCGTTCATGAATTGGTATTCATAGGGTGGAGGTTCTTATTCCAATAGTGATGGTGTCTTGAGACATGTTTCCATTATGTTACACTTCTATAAGATATATTTCGGCTTTCCAGGATTCGTTGTCAAAGTTCTTTTTTTTTTGCGTATATAATTCTTTATTTATTTTATGAAATTTTCATTTCACAATTAAGAATTTTTTATGTTATAAAACATGTTAGGAACGCCTGCACATTTTTTCTTGCATTAAATAAAAATATGATTTGACCCACAATAAAGCGTGAGTTAATTGGCTAATATTATGACCTAAAAGATCGAGGTGTTTATTTTAGCATTGCTATTATACACTAAAACAGCTATGTTCTCTTATAGTACAATCTTTAAAAAGTTATGTTTGATCAAAAAAAATTTAAAAATTAGTTTAGTCTCTAAATTTTTTGAATTTTATAATTTTCATCCATGTATTTTTAGGTGTTTATGTTTCAGTTCTAAAATTTTATTTTTCTTGCATTTCAATCCTTGTATGTTAAAAAAAAGTTTGTCTTTGAAGTTTTTGCAAAAGTTCAATTTAGTCTTTAATTTGATCCCTAAAGTTTTCAATTTTTACATTTTTAGTTCATGTAGTTTGTTTTTGTTTTGGTCCTAAAATTTTATTTTCCTCACATCCCCATCACCTAGATGTTAAAAACATTCAATTTGATCCCCAAAATTTATAATTTATGCATCTTTGGTTTTAGATGTTTACATTTCAGCACTAAAACTTTATTTTTTTTTATGTTTTAGCCATAAAAAAAAACACTCGTTTTAGTGTCCATGAGTGAGTCTTGGAGAGGAGAGTTCAATGAAAGTGTTTTTGCTCTTTAACCGTGCTAAAAAAGAAAAACAAATCGTGATTCATAAATATTATTTTATTTGATTTGATTTTTAATTTTAGTCTTTTTAAAGGATGATTTAGGTTTGAAATGAGGTAATTGAAGTTTCTAACATATTTTTTAGATATTTTTAGATGAATACAAGTTAAATTTTAGATCTTAAAAGAACAAAAATTTTAACCTTGATTTTTTAATAAACAACATATCATCAACCTATGTAAAAGCTATAGAGTTGTAAGCTCGTGCCTCAAGGCCCTCAACTCCCCTCGTCCACATGGATTTCATTTGCTTCAACCTTAGTTTTTTATATATATTTTTTAAAATAAAATTCTCTTTAAACAAATAATTACAATAATATTTAAAACAACATTTAATTATTTCATTCTTTTTAAATAAGATTAAAGTTCTATTAGAATAATATTTACAATTACTTGATGACTAATATTAATCTTTTCAAATTTTTGAAAACATATATTTAAATTAGTAATCAGTTTTTTGTTGAAAACAACATAACCAACGACTACTAACATTTTTCAAAAATCACTAAGAATTTTACGGGCTCACTTCGTTCGGTTTTGAAAAATTTTAACAATTTTTTGTGCTAAGTGAAGAACATGTCCTGCTGAAAAGATAGTGTCTTCTTACTTTTTACAAGAAATTTAATAGAATGCACGGCTGAACATATTTTAGCCCCTAAAAAAATCTAATAAGATTTTGATCATATGAGATAAGAATTGCATATCTACTCACTGTACAACCATGTAAAAAAATGTCAAACAGCATATTTTCTAACTGGAGAAGGGAAAAACTAGTATAAATTAAGATTATAAATGCTATGATGCTAAATCACACAGGGGGATTGGGAAAAGGAGGGGCAAGATGGAAATGAATTTAGTATATGGTGTCGACTGATAGCTTTCTCTTCGGAGGAGATTTCTCTACAATCTCCTTTTGCCGGTCCATAAAAGTAGAGCCCTTGTTAGCGAATAGTCTCCGGAGATTGATCACTGAAAGTTCGTTGAAGCTTGCAACAGCAAGATCAGCCTGCACCAGATCATACCTGCATGTTTCGACAATAACAAGTATCTGAGTAAAGGGGGTAGAGTTATTATAAATGCTTTTCAACCAAAAATATAAATCAATTCAACCTGTATTCAAATTACAAATGCATGTCAAGAACATCAAAACGCATTAATTTCTGTTATAATTCCAAGTCCACTTCAGAAAATAAATCACGTGTTTTTGGTCAATAAAACAGATCATAAGGAATTGAAATGACTGTCGGTAGCAGCACTTTTGGAGATGCAGTTTGGATCAACAGAAACAACAAAGTTTGAGTTAGTGAAAGTAGAATCTTCAAGACAAATCATTCTTTGAGTACGGATGAAAAATTGAAACCATTAGAAATCAATCAATTGCTTAGTTGATAAAAAAAAAAACTACCAATCTAATTACTCAGTTTAGGTCATCTAAAAATTCCATGGTAAATGTTTAAGTACGCACGCAGGATGTGCACCAATTAATCCTACAGCCATCATAGTACAGTTATGAGCAGCAGCTATGCCCCTGGGGTCATCTTCAAACACCACACACTTGGATGGTTTGCGGTCCAGCTGCAAGGAATTTATGCAAGAAAGTCAAGAGAGAAAAATGAAACTCAAGCTGCAATTAAAAAGAAAAGAAGTGAACATGGGTATGAGATGCATTTTTATACAAGGCATGCACTAATCTTCTGCCCAACTTGATTCTTTTGTTCTAAAGTCCAACTGCTCATCTGCGAGATTTTGTTTTCCACGATGGCAGAGCCTGACAACTAATGTTGCAGGGGCGAATTACAGATTAGTGACCAAATATTATGGCTCTCATAGTACAGTCTACAACATACAATAAAGATTAATATTGACAAATTATTGCTATCCTTTTCAATTTAAATTATCTTGATTTAAATTATTATTTAAATTTATGAAGTGAAATACATCAATTACGTATATTTACCTAAAATTGCCACTAGTCACATAAAAATGACAGCACAAACAGACAATTTTTTTATGAATTAGTTGAAATATTTTTATTTGTAATTTGTTTGTAGATTAGCAATCAACAACCATAAACCCAAATAAGATAGCCAACGAAATTCTCCTAAAAGAAGATAATAAAGAAAAGAAAACAAGATGACCAACCAAGAAGAGTGTCATTTACATCTTTGTTGCACTACAAATGAAATGAACATTCCAAGAAAAATGAGAGCATAAAGTAAAGCACATATATTTATGTCATTACTGCACTTGTAATTTCACCTGCTATCCTTGAATGCTTTCTTTTTGTAGAACGTTTGTTGTACCAAATATTTTCAAAACCATAATTTCAAGCTTATCAGAATTTAAAATTAGACATGTATAAGCAGACCATTGCTTAATGCATGATGCAGATCAGATGGCATGCCTTTAGCTATCTAATTCTAAGGAAATATTACAGAGCAACTTTAGAGTGAGTTCATTGGAAGATCAAAAGGCAAGAACTCTTACTCTGAGGAAATATTATCAAGCAACTTTAGAGTGAGTTCTAGACCATACCTTCATAGCTGCAGAAAGGAATCTATGCGCTATTGACTCCATGCCGTCTTCCTCGGACACAATAGCCTGAACACCCAAAAAAGATAATTACCCACGGGAAGTTGGTTGATATTGAAAACATAAACATAGAAAATTACTTCTCATCCAGTTTTATTTAATAATACTATAAGGCCATCATATCAGGTGACTGATGTAACATGTAATCTTCATTAGCTTGTATCATTAGTTGATAATGCAAATTACTAAAGAAATTATAAAAAGTATCCCGTATACTATTTGAAATGTGAGAAGTCCACCATAATTTGTTATTTTGAAAAGTGAGCATGGCTTCAGTAACAATTTTGTCTATCACTTAGCACTTGAGCTCCAAATTCCAAGAGCCCTTGGTGCTTAGGAGCTGCAATGTCCTCAATAATACAGCTTGTCTGTGATATCTAGCAGGTTATCTGTTCAAAATGTTGCGCAAACTCAAAGTAAATTACATACCTGGAAATACTTTTTGAGACCCATACGCTCCAGGGCACCTACCATGTTTATTCGATCAAGACATGAAACAACAGCACAGGGTATATGAACTCTACTTACTGCATCCAGCCATTCTTCCAGCCCCTCAGTGGGTTCTCTAAGCTGGGTGAAAACATTGATAGGCAGGTGAATTTTGGAGTTCAAGAGACAGGCTGTGCAACCATGTAAAGACTAGGACACTCACCCCAAGTAGATTAGCATGATACAACTGGGATAGTCGTAACTTCAATCTAACCACTTCACTTTCTGCTGTCTCCCAGAGCAATCCCTGAAAGTTATAGGACATATCAAGCAACTAATACAAGGTATATGAATGATGGTTAATATGAAAATAAAAGAAGTGTATCAGTGGAACAAGAGAAACAGCCCAAGAAGATTAAATGTATTGGAGCATCATGCCATAGATTCAAGGAAGCTATGCTTCAGGGATCATTTTATAAAACAGAATAAAAACTCCATGATCATACATCAGTTATAAGTCACCATATTGCCTAGGTCAACTCCAAACCATTACTTCTTTTCTTCAATTCAATTAATTTGAAACTCAAAATATATGCCTTTCTAACATTGTAAACAGGGAGAGCTGAAATTGTAAAACTTAGGAACCCCCAAAACCCTGTGCGTCCACACAAATGTGACCCTTCGATGCACCTTATTCTGAGACCAATTCAGGCACACATCTTTCATATTAAATAAATCATTTGCAAAAAGCACCACTACTCTCTTAATGGGTGAAGTTTAAAATTTCCCTCTCTAACCATCTGAATGCTTAGGCCCACTTCTCTAAAAGGAACTTGAGTGAGAACTGCTTCATATAACCACAAAAATTAATTAAATGGTTGAAGACTTATGGTCAATAAAAAACCCCACTACTTTTTTTTTCAAATCTGGGAACGAACTTGCTCTGAAAGTTTGGCAAACTGATGTAATTAGATGAAAGACCAAAACCTTATCCTGTCAGTAGAACTGTTTTTTCTTTCTCCTCTATTCTTCATTCTCAGAATGCAGAATTTTCACAGCTAAAATAATAATAATAAGTGCTTTTGTAATGCCACCTTGCTGAAAGCCTGTATTTCCAAAGCCTTTTCAAGGCAATCAGAAAGGGCATAAAGGAATTCATTGCATCAAACCATCTGATAATGGAGAAATATCTCTAATCTAATAAAAAAACTAATCTTTTAGACATTATATATTCATAATAGCAACCAAGTCCTAAAGTGAAAAGTTTTAAAACCTTGTGCAGTATGTGATCCGCATCTGCATATAGCATCAGTCTTTGAGCAAGCTCATCTTCAGGAATTTCCTTTCCTGCACAAGAATCATAATGATAGCACATGCATTACAAAAAATGTCACATAAATTTCAGGCTTGGTGTCCATTTTCAATTAGGTAAAACCAATATTGCATCCATATAAAAATCAATTTGAGATCTAGACACAACCTAAAGAGATGTTCCACTTGAACCAGTTTGTTTATAATGAGGATAAAACAACATGCAGCTGATTCAAAGTTTGAAATTAACTTGGGGATCAAGACCATTAAAAAACAGTTTCCAGTACTGCAAATGAGCAATTGTCTGATTTTAGAAATGATGGATACTAGCACGCTGATTCTTTCATTTCCTCCGCTTATATTTTAGCCTAAATGTTGACCACAAAATCAGCACATTAACCACAGAGTGAGCATTAGAAGTATTTACAATCAGGAAGTTGAGGGAAATAAATGTTTAACTAAAAGGGGAAAATATTACTTCATACCTTCTTCAATTGCAAGCTGCTTCCACACATTCAACTTTATTGATCGAGTATCAGCCTGAAACACACAAGCACACAATTATAATGGGAAATGAATCTCATCCTTCGCCCCCTTCACTCCCCCACCCTCTCTTCCCCTTTCTCTCTTTCCAAAGTACCCGCATTTGAATCAGCATGAAGCCCAAGTTCTTTTATTTCAAAATACAAATTAATATCGGTTTCCTTTGATCCCTGAGAGCACTGAGATCTTATTCATGCAGGTGCTGAATTCTCCTCAGAAGACTAAGGCCACACAAGTCTCTTATTTAATCACATACAGACTACTCTTGGCATTTTAGAAATATCCTCCTATATTTGTGATACCAATCTTATAAACTCTTTGCTGCACAACCTTAGAGCAGCTAATTAAGCAAATAAAAAAATGAGATAGTGCTGATGAGCACAGCACAATGAACTAACAAATCGCTGTAGTAATTTTTTAAATAACAGTTAACAAACTGTTATCACAACTCACTTTTTGTGCAAGGTAGAGGGGAAGAAGAAAAAACACGGTCCTCAAATGCTTAAGTGTGATATTAGTCGTTAGAGCTCAGGACATTTTTCAGGAGATTCATCCCCCAATGTGACCTAATAAAAAACCTAAGCATAACCAAAGATAACATTTAGCTTTGCTTTTAGCACATAGGGAAATGGTTAAAGGAAATTACCACAACATTGTCCCAAGAAAAAACAAGACCATAGGCTTCATCTGGTTTCATGGCATAGCGTACCCGATGAAGGAAACCTTCTTGCAGTTTATCATTCAAAAAATCCTATTCCCAATACCATAAACAAGTAAATACCATTAAGCAATAACCTATGATCTTTTTGCTTCAGAAACTATAATATAAATTCTAACAAAGATTAAGAGATAAATTAAAGTGAATTATTGTAAGAAAAATATAGCTTACCACATCAACCTTTAAAAGCCCATCCTGTCTAAATGTCTCAAAACCTTCTCCATATTCAGCTCCAATTGCCTATTACACAAAGCAAAAGAGGAAAGGAAAATTTACCCTTTTTAAAATTTTAAAAAGAAAAAGAAAAAGAAAAAATAGAAGTACCTCTTGCATGAAGAGCTTTTTAGGAGATACGGGAAGCCCATCATTATTATCGAACCCACAAGCATTCTTGATCACCAAACGATGATTTGCCTTTAATTTCTGCAGATAATAAAGAGAAGACAACAAGGGCACGAGTTAGTTATAATATATACTGTAAACTCAAAAAGAAACGAGAGGAAGAGTTAAAGAGGAGAAACCGGAAGTTTGAGCTTAGAGTGGGAAAAGAGAGAGTGAGGAAGACCAGAAGAGGAGGGTGAAGGTGGAAGGAGCAGAGAAGAAGTAGAAGATGAAGATGATGAAACGCTTTTAAAATTGCTGCAACTGCACTTCATTTTTTTTTTTTTTTAGGGCAAGTAATTTGAAGGAGGAGCCAAAGTCTAGTAATAATGTAATATCGTTAGCAGATTGCTGGGCTCTTTTCCTAAATTGTGAGGTTCATGTTGCTGTTTGTGCCGTGCCGTGCCGTGCCTTCCCAATGAATCACGTGCGCCGCGTGTTGCAAATTTCTATTTATCCAATTCATAATAAATAAATTCTATTTATCCAAATCATAATAAATAAATAAAATCCAAACCAAGTTGATTTTTTCTCATTTTGACTAGCTTCTATTAGTTTATTGAGCATGTTTTCGCTGCGGTTTTCATTAAAAAAAATTGAACATATGAAAATAATATTTAAATTGAGAAAAAATATTTTAGTATTATTATTAAATTTAATATAACAGATTAAATTTCAAATATCTTGGCATAACTATTTTTTTAGCCCAAGTTTAAATTAAATAGTTTATAAACTTCACATGACTAATATTAACAAAATACTAAAGGATAAAATTAAATAAAAAAATATATTTTAAAAAATAAAATTAAAAAAAAACTCATATTAAAAAAAAGGTGGAAATGGAAAGAAAAACTCAAAAGCTCAAAAAAACTCAAATAATCAATAAAAAATCCTTGAGAACTTTATTTTTATTTTATTTTTCTTTTTATAATGTCATTTACCCTTTTCTTTTTTGAAAAACAATATGACTTAAAAGCATTTAATTGCTTCCATTAGGATTCAAACCCTTTACCTCGATTTAAGCCTGAATGCTTCAACCAATGAGTTACCACACAATTTTATTAACTAAACGCTTGAAATAAATAATATTTCAAGTTGTTCTTTGTTCATATAAACACTTCAAACCAATTACCGTCTAACGTTTTTAGTTGTCCTGATAAAAATAATTAACTAGTCTTAGCATGATGTTTTTGTAGCGGGTAATTTTCTTTAGTGAAATAAGGTTCAAGTTATAATAATTATTAATTATTTTACTCATGTGTGTTTTATTGCGGGTCATTTTTTTTTAATTAGTGTTTTTTATATAAAAAAATATTTAACATAAATAAAAAAAATTATGTATCCATCTAATTAAATAAATCGAAAACCATCTATATAAAAAAAAATCATTAACGACAACTAAAAACAAAACTAGAAAATTTGATAGACAAATATAAATCAAGATATTTAATCTCGTGGCATAGATCATATACCAGATTATGTTTAATGAATTTCTTTATTAAAATAATTTTTTTATTAGATCAAATTATAATAGAAACAGACATGCATAAAATTGATTGAAAAAAATATTATACAAGACTACACGTATTAGAAATATTATACAAAAATAAATATTTTTATTTTTAAAAATAAATTTCATCTATATTTATTTTTTTAAAAAAAATAAAGATGAATCATAAGAATATATAACTTTGATAAAGACGATAAGAAAACCAAAAGTAGAAATTTCCTATAATTAAAGGCAAATTAAGGTTAAAGGTAGGAAAATGTTTATCAAGTCTAGGAGGGGCAAGAGATATTTTAATTGAGGAAAGGCAAAACAAAATGCCAAAAGTTGATGATGGGGGTGATAATTAAAAAAAAAAGAAAAAATAATAAGAAAAGAGAAAAAAAAGAAGAAGAAGAAGATATTGAACTATGAACATGTCTTTTGGTATCTTTGATAAAACCTTTGGTGTCTTCAAATGATTAGATTAGTTATCCATCAAAGAAAAAGTTGGAGTTGCTTTATAGTCTTTGTTAAGAGAATATTGATCATTTAAGTGAAAATAAAATTGATGAGGCTAATGATTGGTAGTGAACCTTAACATTTCCTTTGATTTGAAATGTGAGACAGTAAAAAGATAAAGGAGTATCATGAGATAAATGATGGGCAATGAGCTTTAGTATTCTCTTTAAGTTTGAGATTGACAATGAAAGGAATGACATGATTATATGCCAATGATTGATAAGAATGGAGCATCTAGAACCATTGATCGAATGAGTTGAAGTTGAAAAAAGCTGCATGGTTATATTCCAATATTTGACTTTGATTGACAACACTAAAAGTTTTTTATTGATGAAAACTCTTATTAAGAGGTGATGCATTATTATATGTCATTGTTTGATTTTGATTAAGGAATATTCCTTAGAAAAGGTGAGGCATGATTATTTATCATTGATTGATTATGATTAAGAAAAATGGAGTTTTCTGTCCAATTTTAGAAAACAAGACTTATTGGTGAAATGTATACCATGGTTAATGTCATTTCTTTTACAAAGACAACAAAAGAAAGAGATTGAAGTGAATAGTTGATGGTGATCTTAGGTCTTTGAAACCCTCAAACAACTTTTGAGTCTATGAATTTCCTTTTTTTCATAGTCATGAGTCATATCCTGCATTAGATGCTTTTAAAAGCTTTTTTTAATCAAGTAAGTGATTTGAACCAATAAGTGGCACTATCAAAACATGAAAAGCTTTTTCATAAGGGTTATGGCTTCATGAACTAAGCTACTGATTATTATGCTTGCTGATAAAATGAGTGTTCAAAATAGAAAATCTTTTTTTATAAAGCCTCGAGTCTTGACTCGAGCCTTTTGCCATTGAAATCCATAGAAAGTTACCTCGTCACGTACCATCAAATGACATACCAAAAATAAGAGATTAAAATTGACACAAAAAACCATAAAAGAGCCAAACAAATGCTTTAATCTTACATCGAGTCAATTTCTATTTTTAAAATACAAAATAATCAAAAAAACTGCATGTATGAATGATGTGTGTTACATCTTTAACCAAATAAGCTTAATTTTCAAAATTTATATCTCTCTGATTTCTTTACAACAACTAGTTTTGAATAGACATGACCCTTGAAATTCATAAAGTTGATTAAAAAATAAGAAAGCAATTTTCAAACAAAAAGTCATCAACCGAGTTTGCAAAGTCCTATATAAAAATAACATTGACACTTCTTAATCGTCCTTGAAAAGTTGAGCAGCCATGGATAATGCAATGGAAAACAAACAATACTTAGATCAATTGGGGGCAAAGAAACACATAATCAAATGATGATTTAGTGAGATTCATCAAAGCTATGATTAACGTCTAGCAATGACATATGCCTTTTGATGATAGGCAAAATAATGGACACAACTAGTTCAGCTAAGGGAGATGTTGCCTAAGAAGTCTATGATTTACTTAGTGAACTTCAACAGCAGTTGAGAGTAACGTTGCACTTAATAGGAATCTTTATGTCTGAAATGTTTGGTTTACCCTTTTGATATATGGTTATGACTTTTAAAAGATGTTATCACATGGATGCATTTGGATAAATGTTGAAAGGATGTATTGATGTGAACCTCGTGATCACGTGGTCACGCAACCCACACGCAAAGACATCAATTCCAGGAAAGCCAAGTAAATCAAGTTTGATAGGAGTGTGACACAAAGATAACTTGTACCTAGACACCAACACTATCAGAAATGAAAACCCCCACCCAATGAATATTGATTCGAGAACGAGAAGTATAAGGATGACGCCATGAAATCAGTTGTTCTTCAATAAGTTGTTTTTCAGTTCTTTATAGAACCAAGAAAGGGAGAGTATATCATCAACATGCACACACAAAGTGCGGCAAATAAGAAGTTTTATTAATCTGAATTGTCTAACTTACATATTTGGTTATGTCTTTATTTATACTAACTCTAGACTTAAATAAACCTTAATGGACCCTCCCTTGGGTGGACTTATATGAAGCCTACTTACAATTAATCCAAATAAGTAATAATAACCTAAAAACTAAGAAGAAAATAATAAAAATAATAAAACTCCAAAAATTATTATCCTAAATATACTAGAATAAGATTTGTCACCTTTAAGAAGTTCCAAATAGAGTAGGAAATCTGATCTAAAGGTAGAATTAATTTTGAAGTCTTATTTTCTTGTTGTAGCTAGGATGAATAAGGAATCCATGTAAGAAAAGGATTCTGAAACATTTATGAATCTTTGCCACACTTGAAAACTTTATTGCAGTCCATTAAAGATCCTTGTAAAACTAGGAGATTTCCAAAACAAGTTGTCACATCCTTGTAGAAAAAGAATCATAGCCAAATAGGAAGTCCACAAGTCAAAAGGAAGTAAATAACAAAATTCATACAGCCTCTGTTGACTAGTATTGCAATGCCTTCCCGAACTTCGATTGACCTGAAATTTTAACCCGAGGTAGGAAAGCATAGCATGTTAGGAGACTGCACATAAAATTTCAATCCTATCCAACAGTCGGATTGAGAATTCTGATTGTTTCCATGAAACTAGATAGTTGTGCATTTTACATCAGAATCCGAATCTGATTGTTTTTTTATTGCCTGGATCGTATCATTCCTTCTCTTTTCAAGATGATTCATCCTCGAATCATTAATAGAGATAAGGGATAAAGTTTTAGCCTCTTTTTGAAGCCCTTGGAGTTCTTTTCTTGCCAACAATCATCGCCAACAACTTTGGATAAAGGTAGCACCCTTCTCTTTCGTTTATCATCATTACAGCATTTTTGCTCCTCTATTTATAAAGCTTGATGGGCATCAACTAATGCCGTTAACACATCAAGTTCTTGCTGCATCTCCCTTAGAATACGGCATAGACTCTTGGTTTATTTTTTTAGAACAATAATCTCCTTATTTCTCTCCCTTTGATACTACCTTTCCTTTTGAATCCTCTTCTTTTGTAATACCCTCGTTAGAATACATAAAATCCTTATTGTAATACTCCTTTTGCATTTTACTTTTTTATATCAGAACTTAAAACGAAAGCTAATGACAGCAAAGAGAGTAAGAAGACACTGGAGACTGAAAACTGACCCATAATTACATGGACTTTTAATTGATGAATGTAACAAACCCTTTTAGACCCAAAAAGGGACCCTAAACCAAACGACTTTCAAATGGTCTAAAATTTGATATTTAGAGTGAATTCATATGAAAAAACCAGAATATAAATTTTGATTTAATTCTGAATTGATTTGATATATGGACGTGAAACTGACGCAAATCAGCCTATTTAGAACCTGAATTTGGAACTTAAACCAAACGATGTCCAAATGAGTTGAAAATTGATATATTGTGCAATTTCACCTAAATAACCAGAATATCAATTTTGGCACAATTATAATATGGTTTGATAAGTGGATGCAAAACAGAAGCGAAACAAACCCCTTTGTCCTAAATTACGTTTTTTTTTTTACTTTAAAAAGGAAATTCTGGACAGAAATACATTAATGACACCTTTTTTTTTAATTCCAAAAGACTCAATTCAATGCAACCAATCAAGAATAACGTGGGAAGAAGACAATCTGACCGAAACTGATTTGAAACAAGATTAGACCAGAAACAAAGACGACAAAAAGAAAATTGACGCAAAAGATAAAAAATACAAGAAATAAAAGGATATAACCTGATTAATTGAGTCAGGCTCTGATACCAAATGATGTGAACCTCGTGATCATGTGGTCACGTAACCCACACACAAAGACATCAATTCCTGAAAAGCCAAGTAAATCAGGTTTAATAGGAGTGTGACACAAATATAACTTGTACCTAGACACCCACACTATTGAAAACGAAAACCTCCCCCCAACAAATATTGATTTGCAAATGAGAAGTATAAGGATGACGTCAAAAAGTCAGTTGTTCTTCGATAAGCCGTTTTTTAGTTCTTTATAGAACCAAGAAAGGGAGAGTATCTCACCAACACACACACACACATAAAGTGCGACAAACAAGAAGTTTTATTGATTTGAATTGTCTAACTTACATATTTGGTTATAGCTTTATTTATACTAACTCTAAACTTAAATAAACCCCCCATTAAGTGGACTTATATGAGGTCCACTTATAATTGACCCAAATAAGTAATAATAACTCAAAGACTAAAAAGAAAATAATAAAAATTTGAAAATTACAATTCTAAATATGCTAGAATCAGATTTGTCACCCTTAAAAAGTTTCAAATAGACTAGGAAATCTGATCTGAAGGTAGAGTTAATTCTAAAAGTCTTCTTTCCTTGTCATAGCTAGGATGAATAAGGAATCCTTGTAAGAAAAGGATTCTGAAACATTTTATGAATCCTTGCCACACTTGGAAACTATATTGCAGCCCATTAAAGATCCTTATAGAACTAGGAGATTCTCAAAACAAGTTGTCACATTCTTGTAGGAAAATAATCCTAGCCAGATAGGAAGTTTACAAGTCAAAAGAAAGTAAATAATAAAATTCATACAGCCTCTGTTGACTAGTATTGCAATGCCTTCCTGAACTTTGATTGACCTGAAATTTTAAACCAAATTAGGAAAGCATGTTAGGAGACTGCACATAAAATATCAATCCGATCCAACAGTCGTATTGAGAATTATGATTGTTTCCATGAAACTAGATAGTTATGCATTTTACGTCAGAATCCGAATCTGATTGTTTTTTTATTGCCCGGATCGTATCATGCATGCTATCAAGATTGATTGAGGACAATATGATTTTAAGCCCGCCGATTTAAGATGCCTTTCACTACATGAATGTGAGTGATAAAGGGAACATCATTGATAATGAAAAAGCATTTCTTTTTACGATATGATTAGACAAGCTGAGAGCAGTTTATTATGAAGAACACTGAGCATACAATAATGAGCCTTTATTGCACATCTAAATGACTTAACAATTCCATAGTGGTTAATGATAACATATGCTTGAAAAGTATGGTTCAACTGACGGCAACTATACGGCTCATTGATAATCTAAGATGAGGTTGACACTAGAAAACCTTTTGACAATTGTTGGTAGAATGTACACAGTTAATCAGATGGTAATTTTTGAAATAATCCAAGAAGTTGAATGAATTATTAAAAACTCCTGCATGATAAAGTAAGCAATACCACAATTAGAGGCATAGTTAAGCTTGATAAACAATGAGAGCAGTAATCATCATGCACAACCTAGATTGGACATTTACATACGAGCAAAGGATTGGCATATGGTATGAGCTGGTGAATCAGAGGATTAAAAAGGCTTTTGATAGCAAGCAAAGGCACCCTATGACAATGAAGCATTGAAAAGGAGAGGGCCTATATTTCAAACCAGGTAAGGATGCATGCATGTCATCTAACCCCTAAGCATTGCACAAATGTTTTTTAAATTTTATAGGAAAAACACATAATGAAATTAGAGTTGACAAAAATAATCATTGAATTATGATAGTAAGGAATCTTAGTTTTAACCCTGCAATTAAGAAAAGGAGTAAAAAAAACCCTGTCACTAGGAATTTTTATATTCTTTGGCATCGAGGAATGTCAAAATTTTCAAACCCCACGATTGAGAAGTATCAGATCCCAACCTTGTAATCCAAATGTTCCAGATTTAATCAAAATACTTAAGATGCCTTTGGATAGTTCTAGTTAAAGGGAATTGCTGAGATGTAGGATTTTAGGTCAACCGAGCAAAAACAAATTATTGAGAAGATACATTTTTTGCCAAATCAGAAGCAAACTCGCGAGTCGATGTTGTTTAATTTCTGTCAAGGAAATAAAAATAGAAGATTCTCAGGAAATGAAAGTTCAAACCCTATCATTAGGAAAAATAAGAAAAACCTTAGCATCAAGAAATCTGAGTTTTGGGAACCCCGTCATCATGGATCTTAATTTTCAACTCGCAATCATAATGTTTGGATTCAATAAAAATAGTTAAAACACCTTATGAATGTTCTAGTTGAAAGGAATAGTTGAGATTCAGGATTTCAGGTCAACTGGCTGAAAATATGAGTCATTGAGATGAAAAGACTCTACCAAAAAAGAGTTGCACAAGAGAATAGTTATGAGAATATGATTATCCTAGTAGAAGATAAAGATTTGCGTTCTAATTAAAAGGGATCGCTAGATTAAGATTTTAGGTTAATCGAGTTATAGATAAAGATTTTGGTTTTGGTTAAAGCAAATTGCCAGATTAGGATATCAAGTTAACCGAGCTGAAGATAAAGATTTTGGTTTTGGTTAAAGGGGATTGTCGTAATGAGATTTCAGGTTAGCCAAGCTATTGACGTAAATCTTGGTTCTAGTTAAAGAAAATTGTCAAATTAGAATTTCAGGTTAACCGAGCTATAGATAAAGATTTTGGTTCTGGTTAAAGGGAATCATCATATTAGAATTTTAGGTTAACCGAGCTATAAGATAAAGATTTTGGTTCTGGTTGAAGGGAATCGCCAAATTGAGATTTCAGATTAATCAATCTGAAGACAGAGATTTTGGTTCTAGTTAAAAGAGATCTCCATATTAGGATCTTAGTTAGCTGAATTGCGACAAAAATTTTGGTTCTAGTGAAGGGGAATCACCAAATTGGAATTTTAGGTTAATCAAAGTGTAAAACCAAGATTCTAGTTGAAGGGAATCGTTGAAATGCATGCTTTCAGGTCAACAAAGCTTAAAACACAAGTTACCAAAATGATAGAATTCATTTCCTCAATGGAAACAGTTGAATATTTTGGTTTAAAGGAATTGTCGTAGAGATAGAGTTTTAAGTCAACCGAGTTAAAGTTTTGAGAATATTAAGTTTGAAGAACAATTTGTTTGTCTTTACAAACTTACAAACACAAAGCACTTGGTAAGTCTTTACTATGTAAGTATTGTATAGAGGGGGCATCTGTTGTTACCCATTTGAGAACCCCACATAAATATACAAAAAATATACAAAATACAAAAAAAATAAAAAAAAATATATACATTAGTAAGAAGAATATGAAAAACAGAAAATTGCTAAAGACTAGTTGACAAGGATCAAAATACCCAAAGTTGAGAACTTGACAACATATTTTTGACTTATGAAGGCCTTATTGGCAAGAAAAGTTCAATTGGAGGAGGAAAATTTAAAATTGGATGTTTAAGGACTCAATTAGAATTTTCAAGGTTTAAATTGAATTTATTAAAGGCTTAATTACAAGAAAAATTTATTTTTTAAAGTCAATTTAGATTTCAATTAGAAGAAATTAAAGTCTAGAGGTCGAATTGCAATTTTAAAGAGTTAATTTGGTCAACTTAGAGGTTTAATTGCATAAATATTAAAGTTTTAAAGTCAATTAAGGACCTAATTGTAAATTTCCAAGACCAAGGACCAATCTGTAAGTAGCATATAATTTTAGGGGTAGCAATGAGTGAAATCAGGGGTCTAATTAAATAAAACTGAAAGTTTGATGGTCAATTGAGGATTAAAATGCACAAATCAGAAACTATGAACCAAGATGAAAAAGATGCTGAACTTTGGGGTAAATAATTGAGTTTGACAGGGATAAAATTGCATGCAATTAAAAGTTATGAGGTAATTACATGTACAATTAAAAGAAATTAGAAAAACAAGGACTAAATTGAAGTTTTTCAAATCCCAAATTTAAAACCCTAATTTTTAGGGTTTAACCTAGACGACATATCACTTAGATTTAATGAAGGGATTGAATGACGCGTCGTTCAACTATTGTTCACCTTTTTTTTTTACAGTTTTGGCTGATCAAGTAGGCATCTTCAAGCGAATGAATATGGCATCTCTGACCACCTTAAGGGTTGTAACCACCACCATATAACTGAGAATCACCCCCTCTATAAAGATCAACTACTCATATCAAACGTTTACATTCCATTTTCTTCAATGATCTCAACAACATCTTGTCCCTGATCAACCATCAATACATTGGCAGATTCTGAGATGATCGAGTTGGCACCTTCAAGCAAATGGATGTGAAGCTACAGACCTCTAAATCGAGCAAAGTTAGATCCAAACAAAAGATGTGCACCCCCTCTACCAACTTCAAGTGGTCTTCAATGACGATGACGTTGCAATTGCTCCGACAAGACTTTGAAAGTGAGTAACTCAGTCATCGATGACTGTGATATCCATTTCGTAAAACCAGTAATTTGTTTTTGTTTGTTCATACTTCAAGTCTTCTTAGTGCGTTCTTATCAAATGTTGGTCACGTTTCTTTTAATATCAAAATGCCAGAAATAAGCTTTTTGGTCTCCAAGTTTGGGAAAAGCACCAAAATCTCCAAAACCAAGTTGTGAAATCATCATTGTAAAACCAACATAGGTACAGAGCTCACAGCTGTAAAACATACCCAAAACTCTTCAATTTTGACCACAAGGCCAAACTTTGATGAATAAGGATCCATCTTTGATTATATCCATAAAAATCTTAGCTTGAAACCCTATAAATACCCCTGGAAAATCAGGGTTAGGGGAGAAAAAAGAGAAAAAAGACAGAATACTATTGAAAAAGGAACCCTAAATGTGAAGGTTCAAGAGCCTAACACCATATTTCCTCAACTTTAAGAGAAAGTAGCAACCTTGAAAAAGAAATGACAGCAACCATTGTTAGAGCTTGGAAGGTATAAAACCTTCATGTAGTCTAGTAGATGATGTTAATAAGGCACGTATCTAGCTTATTCATGCATGTGTAATGATGTTTCAAAGCATTTTTTTATCACATTGATTATGGTTTTCGTTTCTATTAATATGTGAAAATATTATTTTTATTGTTTAAATCTTGTTCTAAGTTATTTGTTGATGTTCTTAAATACTTAGGTGATGTTTATTGGATGAGTTTTGATGAAATGGAGTGATTTTGAAATCTACCTAATATAGCAGCAAAGTTATGGTTATTGTTATGATGCATTTTATTGGTTTGTAGGTTTCTATTAGGTCTTATTGAAGGTTTAGAAAAATAATTTGAATCTAAATTGCATAAATATATAGGATGGTTTAAGTTGGCAGTTTTGAAATTTAGAACCTCTTACATGATTTTGATGTTATTTGTTAATTTTTTTTTTCAAACACGTTTTATTATGGTAGTACGACTTGTTAGAATGAAGAAATCATGTTTTAAAGGTAAAAAATGCCAACTTCTGAGGTTTGACAGTGTTGGGTATTGTTGGGTTTTTTTTTATGGGTTTTTAAGGCAATGTTCTTCATGTTCTTGGGAAAAACAATGTCTTAGCCCAATGATTTGGACCAATTTTGGTCCAATTCTTTGCTCTAAACCATTCAGACAACTTGAATAGTAAATAATTTAGGGTTTATTTGCATCAATATCAAGTTTTTGGGAGTTTTAATCCTAGAATTTTGGTTTTGAATCGAAACTCATTTTGACAAAATCATGTTGATTCTTTGATAATCAAAGTGAATAGATATTAGATTATTGATCATTTCATGATTTATAACATGTTTGTGCCTTTGTTTTGATGGTATTAGGTCTGATTGGAATCCACGTTGCTGGGTTTAGGATGAATGTTCTTTATGTTTTTTTATTTTTTTGGGGTTTGATCCGTTTTGTTCAAGAATTTTTGAGTTTTTGTGTTTTTTTTGTTTAATTTGTTTTTTGCTTCGATTTTGTTTTTGGTTTGTTTGTTGGTTGAACCAGGGTCTTTGATTCGATTTATAGTCAAACCAAAGATTTCAGGTCAATTTTGTCGAGTCAAAAGTTAAGACCTTGTTTACCTTGCAATCTTTTTGCTTAAGAGTTTTTTGGTTTAAGAGTGTATTTGACAAACACCTTCTTAAACATGTTTTGACAGTTTTATTACAAAGTAAAATGGATTTTCCAAACAAAGCCTAAAAGACAATAAAAATATATATATTATTTTTTGTTTATGGCCAAAAATCCTTAAAATTATTTGAGCATTTAAAAAAAAAATCTAAAATACTTTGGCATGTTTTAAAAGATGACAGTGCATAGATTTTACAACAAGTTTGTAAAATTTCAAAGTATTTTAGTTTATATTTCAAAAAAATTAAAAATTTATTTTTGGCAAGAGAAATATATTATTCACTTTTAATATAGAGATAAAAAAACCTAAAATTGATTAATATCCAAAATATTATTAGGGATAATAATTTATTATTACTCACTTTAATATATGGATAAAAATATATATGAGGTTAATATCTAAGATATAATTGGAAATATTACAATTCATTCACTCATAATATAAGGATAAAAAAAAAAAATACATGGAATTTTATCCGAGATATTATTTGGAATGACATGATGGCAAAAAAAAATCCAAGTTTATCCTGAAAAAAACCTAAATGATAATTAAAGACATTTCACAATTCCACACCGAGTTCTTGATCTACAAAACTAGGGTTTGTTCATCGTAGTAAACCTGCTATAGTAGACTGATATAAATAGAAATATCATCATACCATAGTAAACAACGAGAAAAAACAATAGGTTAAGACGTACTATGGGTGTTAATATCTTCTCTTTACGCAACCAGTCTCTTGTCTAAAATCTCTAAAAAACCAGTTAGGATTCTTACCATAATACTAGACGACGACTCCTTTATCTAACCAAAAACCATTCTAGAACACCACTCAGAAAATGTCAACACGCCCTCACGAGGAGAGTACGATGTGAGTGTTGATCACTTAGATAATCTTTTTATTAACATGTTATTAATTAATTGCTTTTATCTTAAAAAAAGGAGAAACTATGTGATATAAAATTTAATCCAAGAAAAGACAAGTAGCAACTTTGCAAAATCAAATAGGATACGAGGATCTAAGACCTCCAACCTTAAAAAAAAAAAAGTTATCTAATGTTTATAAGGAGAGAAATATTATAAGAATTAAAGTGCTAGAAAACAAAAAAGGCAAAAAATTAAACAGTATTGAAATTAGTAAAAAGAAAATTGAAAGTGTATATGAAGGCCAACCATCATTCAGGATGTTACTAGTTAATTGTTTTTATCTTAAAAAAAAAGATATTACATGATATAAAATTTAATTTAAAAAAATACAAGTAGCAACCTCGTAAAATCAAATAAAATTAAGGGATCTAAGACCTCCAACCTTGAGAAAAGGTTATCTACTCCACTACAACACAAGGAAAAGAACATGTTTATAAAGAGAGAGAAATATTATAAGAATTAAAGTGCTAGAAAACAAAGAAGGCAAGAAAATAAACAGTATTGAAATTAGTAAAAAAAAAATAGAAATTGCAAGGTCGACCATCATTCACAATGAGTGAATGACTGTATGACTGTTTATATATTGATATGATATAGAGTTTGAATCCAAGGTAGTTGAAAGATAACATTACTCAGGCTAAACATACAAATAATAATCCGACAAACTTTCTCTAGGAAAAATTTCCAGCCACTCCACTCACAACGAATGTTGGAGGCTAAAACCCTTGAGCAAAACACGTTAAATGCACTGGAAATGCCGAGTTAACATAAACATTCACAAAATGCCCTGCATCTCTAGTCCAAATTACTCGGTTGTATTTCAGATCACAGGACCCCAAAATGTAAAAAAAATTTAATTCCAAAAGAAAATTGCTAGCTAAATGGTTAGAGCCCTAAACTCCTAACGATACTATACAATAGCCAATCGACTTGCCTTTTAGAAGATGGGTAATGGTAAAAATTCTCCACATTTTCCACCATTTACAGTTAGGCGGTTCCATTATATCAGTCCAGTGCAAGGGAACCTTTAAATTTGATCTTCAAAATTCAGCGAGAACTCTTAGCCATCCATGTTCTCACCATTTCCCTGAGTCAAGAGGTAAAGTTCAGTGTACTAGAAATGCCATGCTTAAGCAGAAAATGTAGCTTTGTTGGTGCTTAAAGACAGCCAAAACTAGAGCATAATAGATGAAGTGGTACCATTCCCATGTGTTAAAGCTCTCAAAATCTTTGTACTGAAAACTATAACAGCTGTCAGAGTTGTCGCAGTGTTCAGAGTGTTCATAGAACTGCCAAGGACTCAAACAAGAATAATCAGGAGATCACTCGTCGACTGATAAATAAACAACTACGTGAATGAGAACAATTGAAAGGCAACTGAATTTTATCCAGTGTTGTCAAAAGGCACTTAGGCGCTCGCTTAAGCTCTACAGCAAGGCCACAACGTCTTTATAGCCTCGAGCGATGAATTTCAATAAAATGCTGCCTAGGCAAGCGCCTAGCGAGTGTATGCCACAGGTGTTAATGCTAGTGCTTGCTTAAAATATATCTTTTTATGATGATTTTTTTTAAAACTTATATATGTTTTGACCTATTTGTCCAGAAACAATTTAGAGGGTATTTTTGTAAAAAACAAAAATGAGGGTAAAAAATAAAAAAATTATTAAAGTGAAAGAAAAACAGACAAAGAAAAACACCTTAGAAGAGAAACATCAGCCATACTTTTACTTTTCAACAATGATGTTGAACAGAGGAGAACAGCAGAAGTATAGAAGATGTCATACTTTAAATATTTTTTTTTGTGCTCTATATTATATTATTTATCATTTTTTGTTTCTTTCTCACTTATTTTCTTTCTTCTTCACTCTTTTGCTCTCTCTCTCTTTTCCCATGTTATTCCTTTTCTCTCTCTTCACATGTCAATGGATATGTTGAAATTTCTATTTTTTGTTTTTTTTTTATTCTTCTTGTGTTTTTTAAACTTCAGTTGATAGTGTACCTGCATTCATAGTTCTTACGAAAATTTAAAATTTTGGTTCGTACTTAGCATATATTCAGTAAATTAAAATTATATTTAGCAATGTTTTTACATTTCACTTGCAATAAAAGAGATCTGCATGGAAGTACAACTATTTGAAAAACCTTAATGATATGAAGGCTCAAGTGAAGGAGAGGAAAGCATCGATGATGTTTTTGAAGATTAATGAATAATAATGATGATATTTAAGTTTGATTTTTAATCTATTTGATAGTTTGCTATTTTAAATTATCTTATTTTGTTTTATGGGTGAAAAATACAATTTTAGATGATTATGTTATAGTATTTTATATTTTTATTTTATTTTCTAATGATCTAATTTTAATTGGGAAGATATATATATCTCCTTGGTTTGTTCAAGCGTGCACCTAGCGCCTCAAGCATTTTACAAGCTTAACACCTTTTAGCACCTTTCAGCTTTAACAACACTGATTGATTTTATGGAAGAGAAGTAGACTCACCGGATCAAACTTCCCAACTATTGCTGAATCTGCCTCATCGTTTACCTACAAAAAATGATCCCATCAGCTGAATCTTTAAAAAGTTTAAGATTGATAAATATGATGGACCTCCATTGAAAATAGAAGTTCGGTAGTACTGTTTAGAAAGCAGATTGAGTCAGAAGGAGGGGCTAGGTGACAGTATCTGAGAATATATATATATATATATATATATATATATATATATATATATCAGCAGATGGGACATGATAAACATAAGCTAATTTATTTACAATAGGTAGATAGATTTCCATTATCTGAAACCATTACCTACACCACTATGCAACTTAACGACATAGATAGAAAGCAAAATGAAAGGGACATAGGAGATGTGGAATAATCCAAAAGTCAGTTATTTCAAGATTATGCATTAATGAGCAGTACAAGTCACCTCCTGGAAATTGCGTCTACAAGCAATTTTGGCATAAGATAGAAAAATGCATCCAAGTTCAGTCTATAAATTCACTGGGTATAAATATTCAATTGTGAGCCCCAAAACAGGGAAACTCTGGGTCAAAGAAGAACGTAAACTGAAATTATAAACCCCCGCAGAAAAAAAATAAAATTGATGGGAGTAGGATGGAGACGCCATAACGATGCCTGTTAGCCACGAAAGATATACTTGTGTTCGGTTCCTATAACACAACTTTATAGCTCAAAAACAATCGAATACATAACATTAACAATGCAGTTCTTGCTTCATTTCATCATTGCAAATAAAGATTCCCACTAAAACAAATAGAGCTCGACAGAAAAACGAAATTCAAAGTCTTGAATTAACAATGAGACCTCGCATATAAAGTAAAAATACCTCTGACATATGATCAATATCTTGAATCAAACATTTAACATGAGCCGAGTTAATCTCATCAGCTCTCGTGATGTATGGTTGCCTCTCCTGTACAGCCAAAACAAGTTCGCTTATCAGATAGGATATTAGTCCACTATAGAGTGCAGATGACAGACAACTGTACTTATGATCATACCTCCTTTGACATGTTCCTCCAAGTCTCGAACCCTTTACGATCAATATCAATTGTGTTCCAAATCTTGCCAGTCTTCATGAAATCTTCCCTAGAAAAATGTCCACAAAACAAAGCAAACGTTTTCAATTTAAAAGAATCAGTCCTATCAACAGTTTGAATTGCACAAATATGAACAGACAAAAGGGGCACAATCATTATAAGTTGTTAATTTGTTTTTTAAATGAAAACTAATAAACCCCAAAATGATGTAGTACATGAAGAGACGGAAAGGCGATCTGGGTTGGTCACAAAAGCTTTGTTGGACAACGTTTTGTTTTCCATCCAAGCCTTTGAATCTCTTCACATTGTTTTTGGTTCCAGCTTCACATTCATGCAAATCAGCCAAAGCGATTGCCACCAAAACCCCACAATTGTTGCTGCAATGTGTATAAGAATGAAGAAAAAAAACTACTAGTAATTAATTTTAAAAAAAAAAACAGAGAACAAATTAAGAACAGCATTTTATAAGTTTAGATACCAGTGCTCGAAGGCACTTCCATCAGGAGCACGACGGATTCCACGGACCCTTTTGCGGGTTCTTGGCGGGTTCCCCATTAAAGTACCTTTTCAAGCTCTGCAGAATTTTCTACTGCTCTTTGTTTGGATTATGGTTCGGGGTAATTTTATAAGTATTTGTTTTTTTAAAAAAAATATATATATATTTTTTATTTTTTATATTAATATATAAAAATAAAAATACTTCGAAAATATTATTTTAAATTTTTAAAAAATATATTAGAAATTAAAAAAAATAATACTGGCAAACACCCCCATTAGTTTATTATAATTTTATTTATTTTTTTTTTCTCAAATGATAACGCTAAAGGCGCCAGTTAATATTGCGCGGGCCAAAAAGGATAAAAATAATAATCTTAGCTCGTAAAGTGAAAAACTTTTCCCGCGGCTGCGAAAAAAAAGAAGAAAAGGAAAAGAAGGTGCATCGACTTCCAACTAGAAGTTGACACGTAAGAAGCATCGAGGTACGTGTCGTGATTGCTGTGGTAAGATAAGAGCACCTGCGAACACGATCAAGGTATTTTTGTTAATACCCTTCAAAACGAGAACATCTTTTGCCCCTGAATGATGCTCCCCCCGCGCATTCAAAATTGAAGCAATTGTCCGTTGTTGTCGTGGATTCTTTTTATGTTTTAAAATAATTTAAATTTTTTTATTTTTTATTTTAAATTAATATTTTTTAATGTTTTTAGATATTTTGATGTCCTTATATTAAAAATAATTTTTAAAAAATAGAAAAAAAATTATTTTAACACGTTTTCGAATGGAAAATATTTTAAAAAATAACCGCAACTACACTCTCAAACACGTAAAGCTTTTAAGTTCCTTGGTGTGGACGGAAAATACAAGTCTTTTAGCCATCCTAGTAATACTTTATATTCAACCTAATTTTTGCATCTTCATCTACAATGGAAGTGCTTAATTATATTTTAGTTAGAATAAATACATAGTAAATAAATAAAATATACAAAGCAAGCATTAACGAGTCTTTTTCTCCAACACAGCCCACGGACAAATGCACATGCCACAGCTCCGTCACAACCATCTCCTCATTTTATGCACTCTTGTCCGGGATACTTCAGCAAAGTAGCAGTTCATATTTGCCAGCATCTGAATTGGTAAAGTATATCTATGACATAAGAAAAAGGCATAAATAATGTTGAATAAGTAGTAAATGTTTTGTCACTACTGCTCCAAAGTCACCTGACTTGTCTCAAGGGGACTTTCTTGAGCATGATTAGAAAAACAATAGTGATTTATCATTGTCGAAAAATTATTTTAGATCGTTAGGTGAGATTTCAAGATATGATTTATATTATTCTTTAATATATTCTCTGTGAAAGTCATTTAGATTTGAAACTTACACAAACTCACATTATTTTGTGATTAATTTTTATCAAATAAATAGAGATAATAAGACTTAAACTCGTGACTGCTAGACTACGAGCCAAGTCCAGGGACAATAGAGCAGCAAGGAAACCATACAAAATACATCATCTATCTCTAAGAGAAAAAAAGGATACAAACCTACAAGGGCATACATTAGCAGCACAAGCAAGCTAAAATCATAACTCCAAACCAATACAAAGTAATTAAAAACATTTCACTACACAACCAGAAACTAATTTACTGCATCTTAATGCATCTTCATATTGTTCAAATCTTGCATCTTTTTCTTGCCTGGTTTTGTCATGGGCAGCGATATATGAATGAACCCAAACTTTCTCCTTTGTGTATAGAACTGCTGCTTCTGTTCACCTCCATGTTTTTCAACTCTTGGATGAAACGTTAGATCCTCCCTCAGTTCATGAAGCATTTGACTCAAAGCCACCTTTTGCCTCTCTGTGCCGCCTTCTGCTGGCCTTGCTGCAACATATTCCTCCGCTCTAATTTGCTTCCTGCTCAGAACATCCCTCATCGAAACTGTGGTTCTCAGAACAGGCTTCGGGCCATCACCAATTAGATTGGGGTTGTTCACTTCATTTAATGGAGAATCCTGCCGTTGATCGGATGGATGCAAATGGAAATTACCAAGCCTGGTATGATAATATGCGTCCTGTCCCACTTGATCATCCTCTGGCATCCATTTGCGGATAGCCTCTTCAACAGCAACTTGCTTTCTATTGGCCATTTCGACTTTGTTCAGAGCCTCTTCCAAGGCTTGTTTGCTTAGTTTAACTTCTTCCGTTGCTTCCCTTAGCTTATTTAGAATAGACATTTTAGTAAAGTGAACTTCTTGCTTTGGAAGCTTCAAAGTTTCCACTTTCTTCTGGGAAAGCTCCTCGGCCTTCTGATCTTTAGGATTTAGAGGAGATCTTGCTTCAAAGGAGGGAACTTTCTCTGGTTCTGGCAAGGCATATCCCGATGAGCTCTCATCAGTTGATAGAGCCTTGATTTCTGCCAGGGCAACAGCTTCTGCTGCTCTTGCTGCTTCTTCCATCTTCTTGGCTGCCAGCAACCTCAATTCAGCAGTTCTGATGTTAGTCTTGATGTTTTCAGCTAACATTCCTTTTAAAACTTCCGTTTTTTGGACTTCATCCATTTTCATTAAATACCCTGCCTTGTAATCAGTTTCAACATCATCTGCAATATGCGGCTTCGTTCTTGCTTGCTTCAGCTCTTCCTCCAGAGATAACCCCCCTGCAAATTTTGATGTTAGCCTCTCACGGGTCTTTTTGAGTAAGGTTTTCTCTTTCTTCATTTTCTTATTCAAAGACTCAACAGAAGTTTGAATCACCCCAAGGTCGTTAATGGTTTTACCAAGGTTCAATTTCGCTTGCTTCAACTCCATTAAGATCAGATCAGGCGATGCCGTAGGGCAAGGGCTTAAGCTTATTAACCTCTGTTCGCTGTTGTTGACATGAAAGCTATAGTTTCCCTTGTTCATTTCTTTGATAGCAGGACTTGACATCGGTTCATCAGGAACTGTCATGCATCTAAGAGCTTCCTTTTGCAGCTGCTGCTTCAACTCTTCAACAACCCTTTTTGTCGTTCCAAGTTCTTCAAGGACATCGAGTGTTTCCAATTCTTTCACAATCAGATGCTTCTCCAATTCTGCTGCTTGCTCCTCCACCTTTTTTATGTCGATATCCTCAACGCCCTGTAGCTTATGGTTATTATCTGAAAGGGAAGGTGCAGAAATACACCATGTGCAAATTGCAATGCATGCTTTAAAGATCACATATCAGATTAGGAAATCAAATACCAGTAGATTCCTCGTATAAAACCTTTTTAGAGCAAAATATAGGCTCCACGTTGGGTACTGAGACAGTGTGAAGTATTATTGAGAAAGTAGTTTCTGGCAGTCAAAGATTGAAGGAGTATAGGAAGATCAATCTACTAGAAAATTGATCTCTTCAATAAGAATATTCAAAGGGGATAAATTAGAGAGAAGTTTTGAACTGAAGCATGGTATCTTTATGTAATTTCGAAGCCATCGATCTTGATTAAACAACGATGAACAGTCAGGAATTCACATTGTGTGAAATTTTGCTCGTATATAGCTTTCTGTGTAGTATGATATGGCATGTTTAAGCTAATTGCTTAATGCCCCAAGATGTGCCAGTAATTATGAACAGAGAAAGAAGATCGTTTCTTGTGAGCTGTGACAGTTGAAAATAACAATTATTTATAGATAACGCAGGGAGTAAATGGGCCAGATTTTGATGGGACAATTAATTAAAAAAAATTATTTTCCACTTTGACCCTATAGTTTCAAAACTTCGTTTCTTTTGTGTTTTTTTGAGTTTCTTTGTAATTATAATAGTGATAACTGTTGAAAGTTTTTTTTATTTAGAAATATATTAAAATAATTTTTTTATTTTTAAAAAATTATTTTTGACATTAACACATCAAAATAATCTACAAACATAAAATAAATTTTATTTTAAGTAAAATAAAATTAAAATTTTTAGAAACGCGGTTTGTACCGTGTTACCAAATATGATCTTAATAAGACAATATAAAAAGTTACGGGAAAAGAATAGCAGAGACAAGGCTTTTTGGCTAATGATATTTCAACAAGAAAATAGACCAATCTTGTTATCACTAGGTTTTTTTTATGAGAAGAATTAAATGAAGATAGTTTATATCTCTAATCATATTAGAAAAAATAGATTAAAATTTGAAAATTTTAATTTAATTTAAAATTTTTAGACTAATTAAAGTATGTTTTGGATTTAGAAATAGAGTTATTGAGGTTTTAAGGATATTTTTAGGTGAAAAAAAACTAAAATTTAGTTTTTGAGCTTCAAAAACTTAAACCCTAATTTTCTAATTATTTAAGGTGTTGAAATATGTTATAGTTGACGACATGATGTCTGCTTAAATAGACAATTAATCATCCGCTCATTTTATATATATATATATATATATATATATATATATATATATATATATATAAAATAAATAAATGCGGGCTTCACTTTCAAGATCCAAGCAAGCTTATGTTTTTTTTAGGCCAACTATGCCTGAACTTTTTTTTAGGCTAGGCTTGCGAGCATAGCACTTTTTAATGACACTTAGATCCTAATTTTCTAATAATCGAAATTGTCTTGAATATATTCTAGTTGACAACAAGATGTCTATTTAAAATTTTAAATAAAATATTAATCATTTACACATTACATTTTTATATAAAAAAAAATAAAGGAACTAAGTGTGCGGACTTGACTTGACTTTCTAGGACTTGATTTGACTTTCTAAGCCCAGGCAAGCCTGTGTTTTTTTATTTAGGCCGAGTGTACTTGGACTTTTTCTTTTACGCTAAGCTTAGCGCGTAGCTTTTTTCAATGGCACTTGAGGTTTTTTTTTTAATTTTTTTAATTACAGAATAAAGCTCTTTTTAAATAAAATTATTATAATGATAATTAAAAGATTATTCCTTTATTCCATGTTTTTATATATAAGATTATAATTTTTATGGTAATATTAAAAATTAATCTATGAATAATTATATATGAAACTAATATGGGGAAAAAAATTAAAAATTTCTTAGGAATATTCAATGAGAACAAAATTACTATTTTGTTATTTTTATTCCAAATTTTCTATATAAATTTTTGAGTTAATTATTATTTTACTTTTCATAAAGTTGCTTAAAAATTATCAAGTCATGAATTTTTGTTTTTTTTATTAAAACTTGCTTTTCAGATTAAAATAAGTTTTTATTTAAAAAATAAAACTTCCAATAAAAAAAATCTTTTTTTGTCAAAACAAAAAAAGAAACCCATGGATATGAAAAGGAATATTTGATCAAAGAAATATTTTTTTTCTTCTTAATCCAGGTAATTGAGACTTTTATGAATATTAGTTATATTTGCCTTCAACCTTTATTCAAAAAACTATGATTCTAATAAAAAATATTTTATAAGAAATGCATAAATATAAAAAAGGGAATATTGCCTAAAATAAAAACATGTTTCTTCTTCTAGAACTTAAATACAGCATTATATTTAATATTGATGTGCTTGGAAGTTAAATAGTGTTTTTTATTTAACTTTTAAAGACACAAATTTCCGGTAAAATAACTTGTTTTTAGTAAATTTAAACATATTATTTTAGAAAAGCAGACAAATTTATCTTAAAACTCACAAGTCCAAAGTTACAGTGTCTTAGTTAAAATTATCAAAATCCAAGACTTGGGAGAGGCTATAGGTGTAGTTTACGTACCCAATATTAGAATGAACTAAATCTATATATATATCCTCTGTTTAACATTGTTGATGTTTAATAATATTTTTTATTGTTAACATAATACCTTAAAATTATTAAAAAAATATATTTAGAAAACATTAATTTAATATTTTTTAATAAAAAATAATTTAAAAAGTAAAAGCTGCCAGAACATCAAATAAATGAGTTAATTGAGAAGAATTTTTTGTATGGGATTGTGACCTAAAATGTGATCATTGTCACCTATATATATAATGTTTTTTTCTCCACTATATATCTTGATTTTGTACCAGCAAATTTATTGATATAATTAAAAACAAATTAACGAAGAAATAACACATTTTTTTCCCATATTTTATTTTTAGTTTAGCAATGGACAAACGGCTCATCGATCTTGCTCACACGCAACAAGAATCAAAACCTTAACATGACTAATTCTCAAACTGCCAATTGAACACTACGTTGAAAAAAAGAATTTAAATTATGATCAATACGAGAAATTAAATAAAGAAAAAAAGAAATGAATTACTTACATAACTTTCTCCAATCCTATAGTAATATGGCACCCATGGCCCGCTTCCACCGAACCGTGTCACAGCCTCCTTGACCGATCCAAACGGAGGAGACGTGTCGATCTCTGCTCTCAAACCAACCTTCCTCGTCCCCTGGTTACCTTCATTTCCATTCTGTTCATTGCAAAACCTGAAATTCTCAGAACCCTTTTCGGGCCTTATTTCCCGGATCCCAGGCGTGCCGGGAACCGCTTCAGCAACAGAGTATGGAGGCTCAGGCTCAGGCACAGGCTCAGTCATCTCCGGAATGGCAGGCTCAAGTTCAGCTGATGGTGTGTAGTGTTAAATGTAAAAGTGAAAGGAAGGGCTTTAATAGGGTCTAAAGAGAGAGCCATGATGGGCATGCAATCTTTAGAGTTTGTGTGTGATGATGGTGTTTGTGGTCCGACTCAACAACTCGGGTCGAAAAAGCAGCGAGACAACCCGGGTCCACTGTCCACTCAGCTGAGTCTGGGCTTTTATCGTGTGAAGTTGTGTTCACGACAAGGTGGAGTTCATTGAGGTGGTCAAAGCTAGGAGTTGTAAGAGAAATAAAAGAAGAGGCAAACAACTAATAGAGAAATCACACGTGTATGGGTGTAAGTGAGATTGAGAGCTTGTTAGCCTTTAACCAGTGCAGCGTGAAATGCGGATTTTACTTTGTAATAAAGTGATTTGGAAGGTGAAGCCATGATTGAAACTTTTCTTTTCTTTTTCTTTTTCTTTTTCTGTGCTTGCAGATGAATAAGTTGGGCGTTCTCCTTTTCTCGCTGCTGGGTATTTATATCAAAGGATTTTGTACTGCCTACAGGAAATGTTTACGGTGATTTTCAAACCTCGCAAGATTCAAGAGTGATGAACACAGAAAGATTAACCTCATCGTATTTGGCACGTTCAAGAAAGAATTGAATTAAAGAGATATAACTAATTTTAATTTTAATTTTAATGTTTGTGGTGTTTTTATTTATTTATTTTTGGGAGGATTTAACTCATTGTGAATTAATTTTCTTTTCATTAATATTTATAAATAGATTCTTTTTTTGAAAAACAAAATTGTGTAATAAGATCAAAACTCATAATTCAGATATTAATATTTAAAAAGGTATTGTTTATGCTAAAGCACCAAGGAAAAAAACAATCAAGGAGCCAATTAACTAAGTCAAACCCACCTTAAAAAAACAAGAATAGGGGATATGTTATCTCAATAAAATAGATTTTATGGCTTAAATTAAGGGTGGTTATTTTCGGTTCGGTTCGGTTTTTATCAAAAAAAAATTAACCAAACCGAATTTTTTTTTAAAAAAACCAAAACCGGTTCAAACCGACCGGTTTTGGTTCGGTTAGGTTTTTTTAGAACAAAAACCGGTTCAAACCAGTTTGGCTCTGTTTTTTTCGGTATGGCTAGGTTTGTTTTGGTTTGACTAGGTTTTTTTCCGGTTTGGCTCGGTTTTTTCTTGTTTGGCTCGGTTTTTTCCGGTTTGGCTCAGTTTTTCCGGTTTGGCTCGTTTTTTTCAGTTGGGTTCTGTTCGGTTTTTTCAGTTTCAGGCTTATAAAACCGAAACTGAACCGAACCGGTCAGTTTTTTCAAAATTCTAATCAGTTTAATTGGTTTTTTTGGTTATTTTTTTTCTAGTTTTCTTGATTTAATTGGTTTTTTAATTTTTTTTCCCCT
This sequence comes from Populus simonii, assembly GCA_007827005.2. Lineage (NCBI taxonomy): Eukaryota > Viridiplantae > Streptophyta > Magnoliopsida > Malpighiales > Salicaceae > Populus > Populus simonii. The sequence continues at coordinate 9,503,225 of CM017482.2, forward strand.
CACTTCTAACTTTAATAGTTGATTTAATCTTACTTAGCGTAAGAACTTAGGTTGAGTTCTCCGCTTCTTGATAACATGATATCTCTATGTTCATTAATAGAGACATCCTAAATTTCAATCTCGACATGAATGTGGAGAGACCACTTTTAGATGTGTGAATATATAAAACGTAATATTTTCTTCATTGTATATGATAAGCCTATCTATAAACCCCTCTTTATAGATTACAAAAAAGATAAATAAAATAAAATAAAATAAAAGAACATGCATGACAACTATAATCATGCAATGAAAAACAACTCCATAAACCAAGCACCATAATCCCAACACACAAGCCTCAACATCATGAAAAAGATTAATTAATCTATTTATTCTTATACATTGATAGTATTCTTTCATATATTATTTTAAGAATTTTTCAATCTCATATGCCCTTGTATATTCATATTTACTCTTATATGCCTTTTTTTAATTTTTGAATAAAAATTCCCCTTAAACTATTAAAAGAAAATTCACTTTTCAAAACATGAAAAATTAAAACATTAACTTTTTAAAAAATTCAACAAAATCTAAAAAAAAAACCCAAAAATAAGAAGAAAAAAAATGAAACTAGAAAAGTAAAAACAATTCAAATAACATATAAAATTATAAAAAAGATTTAAATATAATAAATAATTTGAAAACCAATTTATTACAAAATTTATTTCATGAATATTCCAAATAAAAATATTTGAAGCCAAATGAAAATAAATTAAAAAAATAAGCAAATTTAAAAATCAATAATTAAGTTGAGTGCTAACCTCTAGATGCAATATATATAGCTAGCATAAAATAAATTGAACGACAAAGCCAACCACTAGATGAAAATATATATAGTAAGAATAAACTAAATTGAAATTGTATATCTTACATTAAATTTGAAAACTTAAAAGACTGAGTACCAAAAGTTTGATACTTAATGATGTCCCAAAAATCCAAGTAGTTTAGAAACAAAACTCTTAAACTGGATAATCGGTTAATCAATTGGTTTTAGAAATTCTTCCTACCTAAGACAGTTGGTAACTTATACTTGGTGTTTGGTAGGCTAATGAAACTTGTGGCTAATACCTGCAAAGGTCCTTTTTGGTAGAGGTAAGAACTTTTTAATGTTTAAATAAGTATCATTTTAAAAAGATAAAATACAATAATATTCCAGAAAAAGATGCTTTGAAAATATATATGCAATAGAGAATGAAGATCATGCATCTTTGTTCTGAAGGTCTCATGGTGTATATAAAGCCCATGAATTTTGTCCTTTTATAAAGAAAAGAGGAAGTGTAACTTTATCTTTGTAATATTTTAAGTTGTATTATGAGCCGTATTTCACTTATTTTTTTCCAGCTATAAGATGGAGAAATGATTGGCCATGAAAAACTTTAATACATCTAATGGTCTTAGTGGAGTATAGACTTGTTTAATTAAGTCTACTTGTTGAGAAATAATTTATCTATGATTTTATATAAAAATATATAAAATTGATAGTGTTAAACCCAATAATCTCCTAAGTCTGGCCAACGTCAGATCTAACGTGCCTGAGCTAGGCACACTACCAAGCTCAAGCGTGGCTGGGTCAAGCTAACGCAAGACCCATCTCCCGGGGCTTAGTGCACTACCAAGCCCAATAATAGTTGGGTTTGGCTAGCTCCAGACTTAGGGTCATCCGCAAGTTCTCGATCGTAATGTTAGAGAGTTTGTACACTCAATTTCTATCGATTCCATCAAACAATTCTACCTCCAAGGCTCCAACCATAAATTCAAATCGATATCCGGATGGGTTGAAGGATCGTCCCTGTATTTTAACCAGCTATTATATGCATCCTAGAAAGAAAAATAAATTCATCAAATTCAAGAAAATAATAACTTCAGAAAAAAAATGATTGAAAACCAACATACCACAAAGTGCTGAGCTCGGTTATCAACGAACTGCTGCATCCTTTTTTGGCTGTTATCACTCTGTATATGCGTTCACCAAAAAGTTTCATCGGGCTTGACTAGTATCTAAGAACCGTAGCCTATAATAAAAAAAAATATTGTCAGTTAAATATATTTATAAAAAATAACTAATAAAAAATGGATATAATAAGAAAAAATATCTTACCATCCGCTTCGCATGCGAAACGAACATAACAGAGCTGTCGGTTTGCATGGTAACAGAACTATGAACACATCGGTTCTGGTTCTCGTTATCGGACTATGATCATCGAGTGAAATGCACGAACATCATGTGCTAAATGTATTTTGCACATACAGTCTCTAAGACGTACGACGGTCTAAAATCCTTCCAAACCACCACGTCATTTCAGCTTGGAAGCTTCCTTTCTTTTATGTCTCGTATGAAAAATCACGCAACCTATATGGTATAAATTAATTATCTGTTAGTAAATGAAAAAAAATAATTAATATTTGGAATAAAAAAATTTATGTTAAATTTGATTTTACCTAATTACAATGTGATTCTTCCAAACCCTCCTCACAACATTATTATCAGCTCTTTCCCATTCAAATTTTTTCTTGAAGTAAAAATTTATAAAAGAAAAATTTTAGTAATTTCAATAAACAGTCCAAATTAACATAAAAAATATTTAAGTTAATACTAACCTTGAACCTTGAAAACCATGCATCGACCTGTGATTTTCATTTAGAATGTTTGAAAACCTGGCTCCATTGAAATAATAGCATTTTCATTGATGATCTAAAGGCCGATGTTATTATTCTCGCAACCTCAATGTTAGTAAACTTGAAATTGCATTCATTAAATGATATTATTTTTTCAAAAAATATCAAACATATCATTGTGAAAGCAAAACAAACATACATTGAAAGGTCGTCCTTTTATTAAATCTCGCACTTGCGGGTAAATGGATTCTATTGTGAAGAAACCCCCCCTCAACATTGAGAGATCGCACTCAACGAGCATGTGTCGTGAGTTGATGTTTGTGCCTTAAGTGCCTGCTCTTGGTCGACCTTTAATGACTCATGGTCATCAACATCATTACTAGAAGAACTAGTAGTGATCATGTCCTCACTACGTGCAATAGACTTTTTCCTATGCATCTACTCATGGCCATGGCTGAGTTGTGTTCAATGGTTACTGAGAGAAGAGAGGTCGTGGTTTTTGTGAGCTGTTGTGAAGAGGAGAAGGGTCGGCGTGAAATGGATCAATTTAGGTTAAAATTGTCAGTTGTTTTAAGAGTGAGAGAGAGAAGAGTTGTCTTTGTTTTTTTTTTTTTGTTGCTAGCTGAAAGGTGAAGGAGAGACCAAGTATGGTAGCTGTTGAAGGTAGTCTTGATGACTGCTTCTAATCGCTAGTAGCAAGGAAATGATCACAATAGGGAAAAAGCAGAAGAAGTTATTGGTCTGTGGAAGGTAGATTTATTTTTAACAGCTTTGCAAAAGAATTCCCATACTCATAGAGTTATTTTTTAAAAAATTGGTGCCGGGGGGGGGCAACGTACAATGTACTAGCTAGCCCATGTACTAGTTAGCATAATAAAACTTCAACAATTTCATGTGCATTGCACGTTACATCAACTAATTAATTAATATATTAATGTTTATCAGGAGAGGTGTGGGTGAGACCCTGCTTTTAAAGGGTTCCTTTTATCAAAGGACATGATGCGTCGTCGTGTGTACGGATATTGAATCTAATCTTTTACCATCTTGTTTTCGTAATTAATTAATCTTGAAAAAGGTAAAAAAATAATAAAAAATTTAAAAAGAAACGTAGAAAACTTGAAGCATCCCAAGAAGATTGAAATAACCATAAATTAGAAAAAGTGGGCCAAAGTAAAAAAGAATAATCATTTACGTTTTGCACCTAATTTTTACTCCAATCATTTTTCATGATGAAGTTCCTTTTTCTAAGAAAACTATTTCAACCAACAATCAATTAATTTTTATTGACGATAATATCAAATGGGAATGGTCATCACGTGGCAAGATTTGATTTGTTAGTGTATTAAACTTAGTCTTAAATAACAATATTTCTTTTAATATCTATATATCATCACAATATTAATTTAAATTCTCTTCTTTAAAAAGAACTATAAGCTATATTGTACTTTATAAACTAGTAAGGGAATGATTTCAGTTGGTGGAGAGTAAAGCCATATCTAATTAGAGTTTAGCTTTGCTATGAGGTCAACTGTAACTGTCATTATTGCCTATGGGTGAATTTGGTCCTCATTTTACGTTGGGGAGCACATAGCATCGCTTATTACAAGTAATTGGGACGAACACTCGAGACGCAATGTTTTTCTCATTTTGCTCTCATCTCTATGATCTTCTCATAGGGACATGTATCTTTTCCAAATTTATTACGGCTACATAGGTCTTTTTTACTTTTCTTAGAGTAATATAACTACCAAAGAAATCCTATGGTAAAAAAAATAATTATTTAAAGGGGTTTTATGATAATTTTAATTTTTACTGCACAATAAAATGATGAAACCACCCCTAGGGTAAAAAAAAAACTGAAATTGCCTTGCAGGGGCATATTTGTCTTTCTATCTTATTTTCTGTTGCTTTTATATTTAGGAGCAATGATGGACATTTTTGTATTTTAATACTATAAAATATTAAAAAAAGGGCAGTTAGAGCATGTACCAACAAGTGGACATCGCCCTCGTCGTTCGGGTGGCGTGTGTGGCAACGTTTGACGTTGGAATACTGTCAAGGTTGTTAAAATAACGATTTTGACACGGCACGGAAAATACAATACAAACTCGGATCGTAAAATCGTAAAATCGTAAGGAATTTTCAAATACATTAATATTTTATGATTGTATTTAACTTTTTATTATACATAACAATTTAAAAAACTATAATACTGAAATGGAATCCTAAAATCATTAATTCAATTCAATTTAGTCCAATTAATTTAGTCCTATAGTACTGAAATGACATTCAATTCAGTCCAATTCAACAATTTTCAGTCCAATTTTCACCCCATTAATTCAATTCAATTCAGTCCAATTAATTCAGTCCTATAATATTGAAATGACATTCAATTCAGTCCAATTCAACAGTTTTCAGTCCAATTTTCACCCAGTTAATTCAATTCAATTAAGTCCAATTAATTCAGTCAAGATATATACTGAAACGGCATTCAATTCAATCCAATTCAACAATTTTCAGTCCAATTTCACCCGATCAATTCCATTCAATTCAATTCAACATTATAAATATACAAATTACAGGACCTAGCAAAATCAAAACTGTAATTAATAATTACAGGGTAACAGAGCAAAATCAAAATCTATTACAGGGGAATATACAATTACGATTTACAGGGCAAAATCAACTACTGCAGTGATGATGATGAAGGCAAAATCAACTTACGGTGAAGAGCCGTTGATGATGAAGGCTGAACGACTGCCGGTGAAGAGGCCCGATGTCGCCTGCTGCTGTTGATGAAGAGGAAGCCGTCAGCTGTTGATGATGGGAAAGAAAGGAGATCGTTGTTGGTGTGCCGCTATTGATGAAGATTGAAGAGGAAGCCCGAAGCTGTGAGCTGTTGAGGAGATCGTCGTCGCTGTTGATGAAAAGGAAGTCGCGACCATGAGCACTGATGACTAGACTCTGGAGTGAGGAAAGAGAAGGAGTGAAGACTGGACCGTGACCGTGACCACGACCGCTTTTGTGGAGATCGTCGTCGTCGCTTTTGTGGTTGTCGGTGCCCGGTTGGTTAGTTAGATGGGATTAGGGATTTGTTCGATGAAAGAGAAGGAGTGAAGATTGAACATTGAAGACTCTTTTGTGACTGAAGAGTGAAGAACGCGTGGCGTGACTGTGCATTTCCATAGCCAATAGGCGCCTGACAGCTGGACCATGGAGGGGACATTTTGTTTCAGTGCATGCATTTTGTTACAATTGTAAAATCGGTCCTGAAATCGCGATTTTGCACGATTTCATCCAATTTTAACGATTTCACCCGATTTCACCCATTTTTTATTTTTTCAAATGATTCAGCACGTAAAGCATGTTTTGACTTGTAAAATCGTACGATTTTACGAGTCAAAACGTGATTTTAACAACCTTGAATATTCCCATCCAACACGGGCATTATAATTGATGTTGCATCCTCTTGCAGTGTGCATGGGACGTGTAGGAGGCATATGGTCGGTTCGTCGCCGGTGACCATTTGTTTTTCTCTTTCCTCCCCAAAAAAGTACTCATTGGTCCTCTTTTGTTTGAGTTTTCAATTTTTATTTTTATTCTTTTGACTTTTGATTTTTTTCTTTGGTCCTTTTATAAAAGTTTTGTTCATTTTCAATTTATTCATTCAATTGTAATTTCTCATATATAATATCTTTCAATTTGATCCTTATTCTTTTGGTTTCTATTTTTTCTTTGTTTTTTTGTTAAAATTTTATTGGCTTTCAATTTAATCGTTCAATCAAAGTTTATGGTGTATTATTGTTTCGAATTTGGTCATCATTCTTTTATTTTTTTTATTTTGTTAAATTTATTTTTCTTTTCAATTTAACCCTCCAATAAAAAAAATTTGGTTGCCCTCTAATTTATTTTTTGTTTTGATTTTCACCCTCATTCTTTTATTTGTGTTTTTTTTTTGTTTTAGATCTTTTTGTGTGATTGATTTTTTTCTTCGTTTAATCATTCAATGTTTGATTTATTGAGAATTAGACTTTGTGGTTTTTTCATTCATGATCTTTTGGTCTAGTGATCCAGGTCATAAGTTTGAAAAGTTAATACTGTTGACATCCTTTTTTTGACTCATTTTCTTTTTTGATTTCATCGTTCGCATTAGTTTTTTTTTTTAAAAAATATTAGGGCTATAAGTCGAGCCATGTATAGCTTATGTTTCAATTAATTTTCATTTATTTTGCTTATTTAACCTTTTTTAATAGATTTTTTCTCTTAATTATTTTGTATGTATTTAATTTTTGAAAATATTATTCTAATTCATCTATGAATGTTTTTTTTTATGTTTTATTTAGATGAAACTTATTATTAATTAATAAAAATATTTATGTTTAGAAGATATTTCTAATGTGTGCAGTCTTGCATAATATTTTTCTTCTCCTTTTGTTTTATTCAATTAATTTCATGTATGTTTCTGTTTCTTTTATCATTTGGTGGAACAAAAAAAATGATTTTCATAAAACAAATTCGATAAACACAACCGAGTAAATTTTCATGCTGCGAGATCAAATATCTTAATTTATATTTGTTTCTTGATTTTTTCAGTTTTATTTTTAGTTATTGTTAATGGTTTTCTTTTAATTTATTTACATGGATGATTCTTGATTTATTTATTAAAATGCTTGCTTGAGTTTTTTGATTTACATTTATAATCTTTTATGTAAAAAAAAAATTAATAAAGCCTGTATATCTAATTTTTTTATTGAAAAGAAAATACACAAGTTATGGCGTAGCACAAGTTAAGTAATTAGTTATTATTAAAGGCGTGAGCAAATTATTGTAACCACATCCATGAAACACAACTTTTTTGGAATGTTTTTTGTTTTGTTTCTGTTGTTTAGTTTTTTTTTTCAATTTAATCATTCAACAACTCAATTTTTTTTTAGTTATTTTTTCCAATTTTATAATTTTTTTATTAGCTTTTAATGTATTTATCTTGATCTTATGACCCAAGTCACACGTCTAACAGGTTAACCCGAGTTGATCCAGGTCATTTTTTTACCTCTTTTTATATTTTTTATATTTTATCCTTTAACATTGGATTTGTTGGAAATTAGGCTTTGTAATCATTTTCGATTTACTTTCTATGAAATTATCTTGATCTCTTGGTCTAGATTGCATGTTTGACAGATTGATTAGGGTTGACTTTGTTCATTTTTTGGTTTTTTTTTTTTAACTTATATTTTTTTTTTAATTGGGCTTTGTAATTTGATTTTATTTGCAAATAGGTTTTTTTTAATAGGGTTAACCTAGGTCATGGGTTTAACAAGTTAGCTCTCGATGACCTGGGTTGTTTTTGTTTTTTTTTATTGATTTTTTCCAATTATGTACTTGAACATTGAAAAAATTGAGCTTTGTAGTTTTTTTCGATTTGCTTTCTATAAGATTGTCTCGATCTGATGACTTGATTGCTGAATTGGCAGATTAACTTAGTTTGACTTTTTTGTCCTCTTTTTAATATATATATATATATATATATATATATATATATATATATATATCATTTAAAATTGGGTTGATTAAGAATTGGTCTTCATAGTTTATCTTTATTTGATTTTCTATGAGGTTTGTTATGGTCTTATGACCCGGGTCAAACCAATATATCGTGATCTCAATATTTGATAAAACAATATCATCCAATATATCGCCGTAGCAATATATAAAAAATAAGTTGTTCAATAGATATCATATTTTGAGTTTAAGATTTATTTATTTTATTAGAAAACAAATTAACAATGCTTGGATATTTTTTTATGTTAAAAAAATTAATCTAATCCACAACACAACAGAAGCCAATGATCTAGTGTTATGCTATAAATTGTTTGATGATAAATTATCATTTTGTGTTGTGAATAAATTTATTGATATGAAATTTAAACTATTATAATTATATTACAATCATAATTATAATTATAATTATAAAGAAAACTAAAAGAGATCATGGTTTTGCTACAAACATATTTAATGTCCACTCTTAACTTTCATTATGAATTATAACAATGCCTTTTTTTTTCATTTTCGCCATCAAACTTTGTTTTTTATTACATCCTTTTATGAGTTGATTTGGGTGTTTTGAGAGTTGTTAGTCTTTTATCTTCATATATTCTAGAGACTTAAAAGGTTTTTATCAAAAGGAAAAAAAGATCAAATTCAAAAACAAAAGAAAAATGAGTGGCCAATATCAAATCACAAAAGTACTTTTTGATTAACCTATTTTTCTTTTACTTCTTTTATAGTCCCTTTAGTTTTTAGAATTATAGCTTTGGTCCAAAATATTATTTTGTTTATTTTTAGTCCCTAAGTTTGAGGGAGAATAGACAAAATAATTGAAAAATAGTGAAAGCGAGAAAAATTATCGGTTGACCATGTTTCAAAAAAAAAATCTTGTTGTCAACGAGTTTTATTTTACAAGAAGAGTTCAATTGAGATGTTTTTTAGCCTTTATCTTGTCAAAAAGGTATATTAGGGCTGAGAAAGATTTGTTTTGTTTAATTTTATGTTATGGATTGATTTAAGGGTATTTTGAGTTGAGAAATTGGTTTATTAAGATTGTAAGGGTATTTTAGGCTTTTTTTAGATGAAAATAGGTTGACAAATGGTTTTTTAGGTGTAAAAAAACTAAACTCAAGCTTGATTTTCTAGCCACTTTTTTAGGTGGGTTGGAATCTAGACAAGAAAACACACGTCATTTGTTTTATTAATTTTTTTAAAAAGCTAAAAGGTCGCACCCTCTTTCCATCAAGTCTTCTAAAAATTATTACCATACCATGAAATTTCCAAGCTCATTTTACTAATTTTATTATTGATGTAAACCCCATGAATATATAGATTCAAAAACCCATAGTCAAATTAACTCATCCTAAGAAAGTTAAGATCAACTATAGAATTAAGCTTGACACAATAATAACTTATACCGACACACCAAGATTATAAGTAATCGAACCTCCACTCAACACCTATAAAGAGACATGGATGAGAAGTATAAAAGATGCAATGAAGCCTGGTTAATGTTTTGATGAGTCAGAGTAGTTCAATGAAGAACAAAAAAGTATGAGCAAAACCTCTCACACACAATAATAATTGCTAAAATCAAAGTCTGTAAAAAAAAAAAAAAACCCTCTAAATACAAGCTAAATTACTCTATTTATAATAGGTGAAAATGTCTTAAGCAATATTGAAAAAATAATAAAAGATTTCTAAATAAAATAGAAAAAAGAATCCTAAATCAACTAGGAAACTAATACAATCCTCACACAGTAGCTTTTGGATCTTATTGCAAGACCTTACCAATGTTTGATTTCCTTGAAATTTTAACCAGTATTGAATAAGACCTCATTAAACTTTTGGTAAAACGTTAGCTCGATCCAACAATCAAATAAAAAAGTGTGCTTGTTAGAGTAAAACTATGCATTTGAAAAAATAAACCCGAAACTGCCTCTAATTCTGAAATTAGTTAGCTCACCATTGTGAAATAATGAGGCCTATGCTATAGGTGTAGGTCTTTGTTAGCTTTGAATGCATATTACTCACTCTTTCTTTTTTTTTTTTTGTATTTGTCGCCTCATATTTTCATAGAGAGCCTTTACTACTTGTGTTTTTTTATTACCATAAAAATTAATCATTTCATCAACAGGTAAAGAAAACAAATCCAAAGAAGTCAAAGTATTAAAGTCATAAACAATATCAAAAGGAGAATAATCAGTAATAAAATGCATACTCTTATTACAAGCAAATTCAATAAATGATAGACAATCTTCCTGATTTCTCAAATTCTTTTGAATGATAGTTCTTAACAATGTAGTATAAGTCTTATCAATTACATTAGTTTGACTATCTGTTTGTGGATGATAAATAGTAGAAAATAACAATTGTTTTCATAATTGCCTCCGCAAAACCTTCTAAAAGTAGCTAAATAAACTAATGCAAACCCCCACTCTAAAATAAAAATATAATAAATAAGAGAAATAAATAAAGTAGTGTAAAAAATTAGAAAATATTTCCAATGATAATTATTTAAGTGGATATTAAAAAGTGGATTAAACAATAAGAAAGTTGGGCATTATATTAAAATTTGTTAAATTAACGGGGAGCAAAATTTAGCACATTAAAATCCTCAGGGTTTAATTTGTAAATATGTAAAATAAAGAGTATAAATACCCTTTTTTTTCTCTCCTTAAGGCTGACAACTTGGTTTGAGAGAGGGAGTGAGGGTTTTTGAATTTTTTTTCTTCAAGTTTCTTGATAAATCTCTTAAAGAGTAGTGGTTTAGGGAAATCAAAAGGGCTAGAGAGTGATAAAAGAGGGAAGGTGAGTGATTTTAAAGGGTTTAAAAGCTTGGAATAGAAAATTTAGTGTTAGAGAGAGAAAAGCAAAAGTGTAAGGAAGCTTGAATTTCTTCCAAATCTCTCTTTAATTCTTTGTTGTTTTAAAGTAAGAACAACCTTTATTGTGTTTGTTTTTGAAAACTTAGCATATTGAGGTTTAAAGTGATGTTTGTGCATTATAGAAAAATGAATTTTTATGGTTGTTATAAGTGTAAGGATATATTTTTCTTGTTAGAATCAAGTTTAGAAGCATGAATAAAGATTGGGTAAGTTGAAAAATTGTACAAATTTGAAGGAAAAGCCATTTCCTTCTAAGAATGGATGTTCAACTAGAGAAAGAGAGTAGGAAGAGGGAACTTTGTTTAAGTTTCTGATAAAATTGATAGGTTTAATTGAACTAATTATGATTGAATAGGTTGAAATTGGATACTTAATGATGAAAAAAAAGGAAAATCCCTTAGGGTGACCAAGTGTAGAATTTGGGAGAAAAATTAAAAAATTAGTAATGAAGTCTATAAATGGTAAATTATTTTGTAGTGTTAGATTTATAACAAGAAATGTAGAATTATAGTGTTTTACTTATTGGAAACTTATGTATGTATGTCTGTATGTATGGAAATTTTAAATGTGACGTTGGATACTTATTGTAAGAAAAATCTAGAAATTGTGAAGTTGTGAATATATATAAGAAATGTGAATATGAATGAAGTCAGCCATTGGAAATTGTTGAAAACTTATTGGATAAAGAGCAGGGCAACATAGGGTTTCTAATTGTGTTTATGGGAATATTGATAGTATTGGTCAAGGTTGTTAAAATGTGACGTTGGATACTTATTGTAAGAAAAATCTAGAAATTGTGAAGTTGTGAAAATATATAAGAAATTTGAATATGAATGAAATCAACCATTGGAAATTGTTGAAAACTTATTGGATAAAGAACAGGGCAACATAGGGTTTCTAATTGTGTTTATGAGAATATTGATAGTATTGGATAAAGAGCAGGGCACATTTTTAACTCAGCACAGAAAAGGGGTAATAAACTTGGATCGTAAAAACGGATCGTAAAATTGTAAGAAATTTTAAAATATATTAAAAAAATTCATGCTTCAAATGAAAATTCATACATAGTTCAAGCACCTTAAAATACATACTCCAAATAAAAATTCATATAATTCAAGCATCTTAAAATACATGGTTCAAATAAAAATTCATACATAATTTAAGTAACTTTTCATTAACTAATAATTAACAAATTTAAAACAAACAATCTGCTGGTGTGTCATGTAAACTAAAACCAGCTTCATTGCTTTCATCTACTGGTGTCATGTAAACTAAAACCAGCATATATATTGAATAATCCCTTGTTATTCTATACAATTAAACTCTTGATTTTTCCCAAAATATACTACTACCTAGATTGAAAATCAATCTGCTTCAGTGAAGGAACCCTGCATACTGAAATGACATCCTAAAATCATTCCATCATTCCATTAATAACACCATAGACACAGAGCAATCAGGCAGACACATTCCATCATTGTGAAATGTGAATTACTGGAACGAACTCAATGCACACCAGACAGGCAGATCACAGACACCACCACCACCACCATTCGTTGCAGCACCAAGGTATGCAGAAATTCACATTTCACAAGGGTTCTATATAATTAATAACACCATAGACACAAAGCAATTAGGACCAGGAAAATCATCATACTAAAATCATTCCATCAAGCAAAACATTATAAAAGGACAAATTGTTATTCAAAATCATGGGCAATCAAGACCGGAAAAATCAACATTCAACATCTATACATGGGAATATTATATTTTTACATTTTGACTCTGTACAGGCCTACAGGGGAATATTACATCATGGGCAATCACCAAGGTACAGGGGAACAACTTATGGTGAAGAGGAAGTCGTTGATGATGAAGACTGAAGAGGAGAGCGATGTCGCCTACCGCTGTTGATGAAGAGGAAGCCGTGAACTGTTGATGATGGGAAAGAAAGGAGATTGTTGTCGCTGTTGATGAAGATTGAAGAGGAAGTCGTGAGTTGTTGATGATGGGAAGCCGTTGATGATGAGGGCTGAAGAGGAGAGCGATGTCGACTCACCGTTGTTGATGAAAAGGAAGTCGTGAGCCGTTGATCTTATGGTAGCTGGTTAATTGATCTCACGGTGGTTGTCGGTTGGTTAATAAAGAAGGAGATTAAGGATTTGTTCTCATTGAAAAGGAAGAAAGGCGATGCACTGATGACTAGAGTGAAGACTGGACTTTGGAGTGACTGTGCATTTACCCAGCCAATAGGCGCCGGACAGCTGGAGCATGGAGGGAAACATTTACTTTAGTTTATGCGTTTTGGTGAAATCATTCAATCGTTCATGAACTCGTGATTTTTTATGATTTCACCCGATTTTAACGATTTCACCTTATTTCAACCCAATTTCACTCATTTTTTATTTTTTCAAATGATTCAGCACGTAAAATATGTTTTGACTCGTAAAATCGTATGATTTTACGAGTCAAAATGCAATTTTAACAACCTTCGTATTGGTTATGGTATTATAGGGGACATCACTATAGGAAGGCCATAGACAGGGGTGTAAGACCTTCACATGTAGCAGGTTGGTACATCGGTGCCTAAAATAAATAATTTAGCAATGCATTCTTTCTTTTTGGTTATTTATTGTTCTGCATTGAATGAATTTCAAGAGAATAAATTGCATAGAAAATTGATAAATGAAGTGAACGTGAAAGAAGAAAATTTGATTAGTCATCCAAAGATGACTAATGATAACGAGAAAATAATTTCTTTTATACTTAATTGGAAACAATTTCTTTTGGCCATTAATTCACCAAGTTTCCTACTTCAATAACAAACAATTTCACATAATTCTTAAGTTATTCTAGCCCATTTACATGATTTCACAAGTAATTTGTAATTCTCCAAAAATAATTTAAAAACCTAATTAAGTAAGAATTTTAAATTTAGCACTAACATGCTAACCACTTAAATTAATGAAAGCATTAAGGTTTAAAGGTCCATTACCAACCAAGATGGATGTTTAAACCTTTCCTTAGCAAACTGATGTTTCCAATTTCTCCTTCCTCCTCCAAGCTTTTTTCTTTCTCTCTCTCTCTTCTCTCTCTCTCTCTCTCTCCCTCCCTTTTCCCGTAAGACTCTCAACCACTCTCTCCCTTCCTTCATAGCTACACGCCAGTTTTTAAAGGGGAAGGGAAGAGTTTTTGGCTCAGTCGGTACCATTGACTGAACACAAACACAAGATCAATCAAGTCTCACATGTGAACGAAATCGAGAGGGAAGAGCATGGATGCTAGCAGCACCGGAAGTTCTCGTTCAGTATGAAGTTGAATGCAAGCCTATGTCCATCTCGTGTAGTTGAAGAGGCCCGCGACAAACCTCAATTTCTTCTTGCTGCTAGTGCTTCTTGTTAAAGCAGCTTTCAGTTTTCTCTTAATGTTACAAGCTGTTGTTGATCTAAAAAGAGTAAGTATAGTTACGGTTCTTTCCCCGAGCTAGAAGCAGTTAAAAAGATTCTCAAGTTACAGTTTTTAATTCACTCCAGATGGGGTAAATGTTCAGTGGCTATCTTCTCGACTGTCTGCTTTACGGAACGAAATCAAGTGTGATTGAAGTAGCGAGGTTGAGACAGGTCGGCCTTCTTGTCCTGCCTTGAGAGAGGACTTGATTAGATCAACTGCCCATGATAGTGCAATCGAGAGAGTGAAGGGAGAGAGACCTCTGGGGCCAGTCAAGTAGGAGGTTTAGCAGTAAATTACATCTCGAAGAAGACCTCCTAAGGACGCCAGCCAGTAGAAAACAACAATTTAGTTGTAAGGTCTTGTCCACCCTTTCTTGCAAATCGATGCCCCATGAACAACGTTTATGAGAAGTTGATCAAGGACCCATTTTTCCAGCCAAACCTTAATGCTTGATCCCTATAGAGGCTTACTAGTAAAGGGACCGGTTGGAACGACTGACAGAAGAAAGAAAAGCGCGAAGGGAGATGATCTTCACAACCGCAAGGAACGGCTGCTGGGAGTCGGCCTCCATTGCTGCCGGGTTCACACCGCTGCTGCAACTTGTCTGCCGAAGAGGAGGCTGCACACCGTCATCAGCATGACTGTGAAATGATGAGGATGGCCGCTGCTCCTCTTCTCTTGGCTTTCATGAGGTTTCATCCGTGGAGAACACAACTTTTCGTCTGCGCGTTGCTCCTACCTTTCTTTGCTGAGGTTTTCCAAGCGGCTCGTTAAGGCTAATGCTCATGGTGGATTTTCCCATCAGATGCAACCGTAGCAGGGCTTATGGCAGGGACTCTTGCTGTTGTGTGATTGCAGCACCCGAGAAGCACCCACCACGGTCTGACATTTCACCACAAGGACCAATCTTTTGTCACTCATGCGGTCCATTTTCGATCATGATGGAGATGGGAGAGTCATGCTTTGAGTTGAATCTCTACTACTCTGCCATCCACTTCCGAAACATCACCAAGCCTGATACCGAACAAGGCATCCATCACCGTCTTCCTGCAGCAAAGGTTCTTTGCTTGACAGCTTTGAAACGTCGTCCTCGACCCCTTTCCCTCGCGAGGTTTGGCTATGCTCTATAATTGCCTTCTCGGAGAAAGAATGTAGCCGGCTTTGAAGTCATGACCGCACTCATGACATGATGTTTTAAGATCGGTCCTAACATGGTTTGCTAAGCATGGTGTTAGCATGGCGTTCCAAGACCAAACCTGATGTGTTCTCTTCATTTTGTTAACAAAAAAAGAAGAAGGAAAAGAAAATGTTGAGAAAATGGGCCTTTGGGCGTGGCCCTCACGAAACGGGCCCGGTGCCAGTGTGCACGACCCGTGTAACATGGGCTTTAGACCTCTACTCCCCTTAACTAAATCTCCAGGCCTGCCAAAGACTGCTCACTTACGAAATAGGCCTAAGCCCATATAGACTCGGCCCGTCCAAATGATGTTCAGCGGTCTAAACCTACCTGGATCTATTGAATCACCACCCGGCAATCATAGAGAACCTATCAGAAAGGGTATGTTTCATTCGATATAAAATCCATTTAATAGGTCCGATCCAAGCGACCTTATTGCTTGCTCCGACCCAGGTAGTGCATCCATAGCTCAATCAATCTCATTTGGTGGTAACTTGGGGTCCATCTCCTTTCTTTCTTCCTTTAGGGGTGAAAACCTTCCGGACTGGCTTATCATAAAGGCCAGTGAAAGGGGTTAGGACATAGGTTCCAAATTCTATGGCAAGGACGTCTCGATGCGAGTATCATATGTATATCGAATGGATAGAGAGAGTATCTATCACACTAACCAACCAACTAAGATGGATTCAACTGGTTGTTTGGGTGCCGTAGATATGCGAGATCGTATGTGGGATTATTCCCCTTGTTGATGCATTGGCACTGTAGGAGTAGTAAAGTAAACCCATTGGGATTGGCATACCACCTCTCCATAGAGAAACTTCTGGAAATAACATTATTATTCACTAATACAATCCCTTTAATGTCCCCGAGAAGGAGAAGCTAGTCATACAACCCCGGTTTCTAAAAAGAAAAACATTTCATGAAGTGAAATCCGATGGATTGGACCTTTGTATAGATCCCAACATAAGGAAGGGTCACGTACGAGAAGACGGTGCTTGAGGCCGCTCTTGCCGCTGCACAAGTTGTCGCCTTGTCCGCCGTTCTCTTATCCACTTGAATAAGCTCACTCTTGGTTAGCGGAGTGAAGAATCGCTAAGGCCAATTTCCTTCTTTCTTGAGTAGTTTTACCTCACCAAAGAGTCAAAGCCTATCAGCCTTGGCTTTCATCCTATCAGTTCAGTCAGTGCCTCATCCCTTCCTTTTGTAGCTGCTTTCCTGAGTTTCCTTTTGGTTAGAAGGGTCTTAACTTAGGCTAGCAAGGTAAATGGATTTTTGAAGGAAAGATCCCACGTCCCATACGAAAGAAAGACCAGACGATAAAGAATAAAGAAAAGGCGGCTATGGGGAAAGATCCCATACCTGGCTCGCTCCAGGCGGATTCCTCCTCACCCGAGAGGGGCGCTCACTCTCTTTCTTTCAGGCGATTAAACAAGACCTAAGTAGACGAGAAATCAATAACCGGAAGCAAGGCCCACCACGCACTCATCCCAAGCAAAAGACACATCAGCAGCACGAAGCGAAGATCACGCATATAAGATTGAAGCAAAGCTTCTTTCATTCAAAACGTCCGGATTCGACCGCTTGCCCTCGAAGCATCGCGTAGACCTATTATTCTCTCCGGAGATCGGAGTAGTTGTAGTTGTGCTTGAAAGCTCCGGTTGGGATCGATCGTTGAAGAGAGAAAAAATGGAAGCGGCTGGCGGTTTCCAAAAAAAAAACCGCAGACTGGCCTTTTTTTTTTTTATTTAATTAAAAAGTGAAAAGATCTCTGCTTCGTAAGTAAGGGGGAATTCTTGTACAAGTCGCCAAGAAGCGAAATTGGAATGGACTTTTGTCTTAGACATAGACTGATCTTCTTAAATGAGTTGACGCCACTCTATCTACGCTGAAAATGAGGATAATGCATTGGCAAGAATGTTAGACCATAAAGAAGCTATCATATCCCATTTAAGTTGGGCCAGTCTCTTTCTGGGATTCCATACTTTGGGACTTTATGTTCATAATGATGTCATGTTTCCTTTTCTTTTCTATTCCGTAGAAAGAAAGATTGATCGAAGCCATATTCAGTCTTACCAGGAGCAGATTCTACCCATTGGGCTGAAGCAGCACTCACTGCCCTCTATCTAATCAACAGAATGCCCACGCCCTCTCTTCAAGCTTTCTCTCTGTGTCAGCCACTCACTGGACCGGACTATAGAAAGAATGGAGTCTTCGGCTCTAGCTTCTTCGTCCTTCTACCACCTCAGGAAGGAGATAACGCGCCGTCAGGTATCTCTTTTTTTTTGGGAAAGATTTATTCTCGCGAAAGGATAGAGATCTTAAGATCCAGACGCTAGTCGTCTTCGGGTGTCTCGGGACTTTCTGTATAGCATTCATTTTACTCGACGATTTCATTCATAGGAATCTCTCTCTCCTGCTTGGTCTAGCGTGCGGCTTACGCTTTTCTTCCAAAAGAATCTCTTCTATCTTCCTCGGAGGCTGTCCAGTCTATTCTGTCTGACTAACTGCCAGCCACTAAAGTAGCACCAGACTCCTATACAGATGTGACACCAGTCCTTTACTAACGCTCATTTCGAGTTGTAATTATTGCATCGTTTGCCTTAATGACCAGGCATTAAACCTTAGAAAACAACGGCAAGAAAGACCGTATAGCGAACCTAGCTCTCTTGCTTTCTTCGCAACTAGCATTCTAGCTCTCCTCGCCCCTATCTAACCAGCTCTCTCTTTATCTCTTTCCATTTATCTTGCTTTCCCCCAAGACCCTCTTTCTTTCCAACTACCGGCCAAGTTTGCCTTGGCCAGTCTTCAGCTTACCTGCTTGCCTTTCCCTTGGATCATGTTGATCATGCTTGTAACTTTTGTTAATGCTAGTAATTAAAGTTATGCTTATAACTCAATTGCATTACCAATCCCGTCTGTCACTGCTTACCGTGTCCTTGTCTGTTGGCGAATCAGCTAGCCCCGAAGAAGGGCTTACTTAGATTAATTAAGAGCACCTTCACGGCATCGAAGGAGAAGGGAGGGCAAAATGGTATGCTTATTAGTCTGTTTTTTTTTTTTACCTAGGAATGAGCCTAATTGAACTAGTAAACCCGTGTTAGGTTAGGCGGAAAGCCTAGAATGGAAGTTCTGATGCCACGGAATAAGGGGAATTTCGCTAGTGAACTAGAGTCGTGATCAGTAGATCGCAGTAGTAGCCCCCTGTCTCCGCATCTTTGGAAGCCGTGATATGATAAGCATCTCCGTCCATGTGAGGTCGGCGATATGGATGAAATGTATCTCCGTCCGTGGTAAGAATCGAACCAAGCGCTACTTTCAGGCTCTACTAACAGAATTCCCCGCTCTTAGTCATCGCTCTGTGAAGGAGTGGGCGAATAAACATCCGGCAAAGGCACAGCTAGCGCACGGGAGGTGACACCAACCACACTCCTGGCTAGGCTCGTCGATCCACCACAAAGGGACGTATTCGACCCTGTTTTGAAGCAAAGCAAGGAAAGGTCGGTGACGGTAAGGCAAAGTAGAAAGTCAGGCTAGAACGTATTGGGGGAGATAGAAAAGAAGTAGTGTCGACTCTCTCTCCGTCGTTATCATCAATTAGTAGCAGCATGCATCTACTAAAGCCAAACAGAACCGAATTAGCACTATTGACAGTAAGGCCTGATAAGAGAAGGCCTGAGAAGGGCTGGCTTGACAACGGAAAGTCGAAAGTTGTCTGAGTTCTCGCTTCCTGAGTTGGAGTTGAGGGCGAAAGAAGCTCGTACTCTTTCTCAGTTCCCGGGGATACTAGGTAACTCTAGCACTATCACAGGGTATTTCTAAACTCCGATTAACCTAAGATTTTAACCAAGGTTGAGTAACGTGTCAAAAGTTTACTAGTAAAATTTTAGCATGATCCAATAGTCGTATTGAACGTATGTTTGTTAGTGTAAAACTAGCCAAAATGTGATTTTTACACCAAAATCTGAATATATATAATAATAAAAAAACCAATTTGAAAAGACAATGATACTCCCGTGTCAATGCCTTACTATTTTTATCTTCAAGGTTAAATTTATAATTTTATTGTATATTAGAATGTGAAATACCTGAAAAGACCATTTACTAGAGTTAAATTATTTTTTGCTTTTAAGGATAACTATGTTATTTTACTGTACATAAACATGATAAAAAACAATAAAACCCCTAAACAATTATTAAACAATAAATTGACCAAGTGAAAAATATCATTTTACTTTTAAAAGATAATTACCTGAGAGTTTTGTTAAGAGTAAAACCATTATTTTATTATTTTAATTCACAATAAATAAAAATACATAATGTTAGCTTTTCTTTTAATGTACGAGAGTTATTATATGAGATTTGACATGATCCAATAGTCCTATTGAACGTATGTTTGTCAGTGTAAAACTAGCCAAAAGATGATTTTTACATCAAAATCTGAATATATATAATAATAAAAAAAACCAATTTGAAAAGACAATGATACCCCCGTGTCAATGCCTTACTATTTTTTATCTTCAAGGTTAAATTTATAATTTTATTGTATATTAGAATGTGAAATACCCGAGAAGACCATTTACTAGAGTTAAATTATTTTTTGCTTTTAAGGATAACTATGTTATTTTACTGTACATAAACATGATAAAAAACAATAAAACCCCTAAACAATTATTAAACAGTAAATTGATCAAGTGAAAAATATTATTTTACTCTTAAAAAATAATTACCTGAGAATTTTGTTAAGAGTAAATCCGTTATTTTATTATTTTAATTTACAATAAACAAAAATACATAATGTTAGCTTTTCTTTTAATGTACGGGAGTTATTATATGAGATTTGAATACTCAATTATTAACCATGGAATTAATTAATTTTTTTTTGTTGGTTTTAAATGAGAAGTATTAAATATATAGTTTAACAATAAAACAGGTCATATTAAAAGCATATTAAGCACAAAGAAATCGGATCAACAAAAACAAATCAGGCCGAGGAATACCGCAGGTCAGAAGCCCATAAAATAAATATATAAAAAGAAAATATCGGAGCGTTTGAGTAGGGTTGGGTTAGGTCTGGAGAGGGAAAGAGGGATCAGATGGCGAAGTTCAATGTAGTGCAGAAGAGAAGAAGAGCACAAATAGCCGAGAGCAAAAGAGCAATACACGGAGACCCATTAACTAAAAAGCTTAAGATCAGACCTCAGCCCCACTCTGTCTCTGGAAAGCGCAAGCGCAAGCTCTTAAAAAATTGGCGGCGAGTATGTTTTCCTATTCTTTCCGTTTTCTTCAATTACTCTCAACAACTCTCTCTGTATAGTTTGGATTTTTGTTTTTTTCTTGTGATTATTTGCAGGAGCAGAAGGAGGCTGTAGACAAGGGTTTGGTCACTATGCAAGACGTCGAAATGGCTTTTGCGCAAGGTTTTTCTTCTTTTTTGAGTTTTGTGTGATATTGATTTTTTTTATGGTTAATTACTCCTTCAAGTTGAAGGAACTGGAATTAGTGGTAATGTTTTTTGACATTTTGATTACACTTAGTATCGACCGAGAAAAGCGATCAGATGATATTTGATGATTATGCATTTTTCAAAGCAAAGCAAATTATACTTTTTTTCAAGAAGTTGATTGTATCTTCTGCCCGCATAATCAAAGCATCTTCTTTTCGGTATTTAATGATTTTACGTGCTTCCTTTCCGTTCTTGTCTGCAGATTTAAAGCCACCACTGGCTTAACAACCTATGGGGCTATGATATTGCTACCGAGTTATTTATTTATTTACTGGGGGTGTTAGGTGAAAAACAAATTTAGAGGGTTTTAGTGGGTTTAGGTTCTAGTGGGAATTTTTACCATACAATAGTTTTGTTGTCTTGATGTAAATTTTTGTAAAGTAGTGTCTGTGCTTCAGCAACCAGTGCATTTGTATTTTGTCAAAAGCCAGGAACAGTAGACTGGATGGAAGAGGATAAAATAACAATAAAATTATGCTAGTCAGATGGAAGTTTTTGAAATTAAATCTTGTTAAGAGTTAGGCCATTTATTTTAATCTGTAATGATAAAACCATACGAATGAGGGCAATACAATCCCTTTTCAGGTTTTAGAAGCTATTTAAAAGTTTTCTGGTCATAGCTCGTAATTACTTATTGGGGTGTTGAAGTTTACATGGAAGTAAAATACCATTAGAAACATAGTAAAATTTTGATATCAATGTTGGCTACCCGTAAAAGCAATTTAGATATTCCATTCTTAAAAAACAAAAACAAAGAAAACAAAGATATTCCTAAGAATTCCTATTCTTGTGGGGTAAATTTGGCTTAATAACAATACAGGAAAATCTTGGACTGGGGATTCTCAGCACCTGCACTGTTTTATTAAGTGAATGCTTCTCCACATTTAACATTCTGGATAAAGTCAAGTTTCCGTTTGGACCCGCAGAGCATAGCTGTTAAAAATCCCTTGACAAGTGTTGTAGTTATTGCCACGTGATCTGTAATTTTTTTTTTGTAGCAATATTCTACATTGAAGCTTTTGCAAGTGTTACTGACTTCAAGCTTGCATTGGTTTTTACTTAGGATATTATAATAAAGCTGATGCAAGTTAATTTCTCAGGTGAGGGCACGTCCAAAGATGTCAAGAGGACACCAGCAAAATTTAACAAGAAGGGCCTGAAGCTTAAGCAATTGAAGCGCAAAGGTAAGTCTCTGTTTGGCAATTGAAGTTGCATATTGCTGATGCCGAGTGATCTTGCACTTTGCGGTCATTTATTATTTTCATACTTTGATGTTGTGTAATTCTGTGACCCCTGTGTTCTTTTGCTTCTCAATGCATAGGTAAGAACAAAACAAAGCCTAAGCCAGCAGCTGAAATTTCTGTGGATGCCATGGCAGAATGAGAAATATGAGGAAGCTGTGGTTATGACAATAGCTGGTCTGTTTTTTGGAGGACATAAGTTTAGAGACCTATTTGCCTTATCATGTGTACCCAGGTGTAAAATTTCTAGAACTTTTGTTGGCTCTTTCATTTTATGACTGAAAAGTCATGGATCCGTATGAGTTTAGCTAGTAGTAAGGGGAAGGCCAGCGGAGTTTGAAACTCTGAAATGAATTTGTTATGATGCTACATATTGTTTATTAGGGATCTTCCATGCGCTAAGGATATTTTTATCTAGCTGTAACAATATTTTTCAACAAGCATTGAATTGAATTTTGTTGCTATGTGAAATTTGCTATGCTGCCCTTGTTCCTGGGTTCTCCTCTCGAGGACTCGAACCCAAAAAATCAGAGTTACATTATTTTTTAATTATACCGTATGAAATGCCATAAAAAGTAGTTCGGGTTGTTTTTATTCGAATAGATTTTAGGTTCTTAGAGTGATTTGAGGATTTTTGAGGATGTAAATGTATTTATTGAGATTTCTAGATGTTTTTATAGGTGTTGTCAAGTAAAACAAGTTAAAAATTGAATTTTTGGATCTAAAAACCTAAATCCTAACTTTCAAGTCATAGAAGGTAGCTTGAACTTCAGCTAAAAGACAAACATTTAAAGAAAAAAAAGAAAGTGAATGATGTGTCTTTTGCTAGTTAGGAAGCAAAAAAATCTAGGACTGCGAATGCATGTTTTTTTTTTGTTAGATATTCATTTGTTAGATATTCATTTGATTCTATTTAATTTTTGAATAAATTTTTTTTTAAAATCAATTTATTAAAATAATATTAAGGAATTATCTAGTTATGAGTATTAAAGATTTTATGATGAAATTAATGATTGTTT
Source organism: Populus simonii (assembly GCA_007827005.2). Taxonomy (NCBI): domain Eukaryota; kingdom Viridiplantae; phylum Streptophyta; class Magnoliopsida; order Malpighiales; family Salicaceae; genus Populus; species Populus simonii. The sequence goes on from CM017482.2 coordinate 9,526,702, forward strand.
TATAAATAATTATGTAGTAATCTAATATATAAATTTTTTAAAATAAATTTCACATTAAGAGAATAAAATATCTATTTTTAAATTTTTTATATGATTCTCATATTTATTGTTTTTATATTTTTTCATAAAGGTGTGTAAAAATAATAAATTTTTAATTTTTGAATTAAACCTTGTTTCACAGTCATGAAATAACAAAGAGAAAATTGATGTGGTGTAAAGCTATTTATAAATAAATTAGAGTGAGATAGTGCTGTTGATATGTTGATTTTGGCTTTGCATAATAATAGTGATATGGTGTTGTCCATGTTAGGTGATATAATATCAAACTATGTGGATATCTTGTATATAAGAGGGTTAACCTCGAGCAAAAAAATCGATTAAATTGAAAAAATTAAAAAAAAATAATTGAAAAAACCGAACCGTGAAAAAAACCGATTAAAATTTTGAAAAAACCAACCGGTTTGGTTCGGTTTTATAAGCCTGAAACCAAAAAAATCGAGTCAAACTAAAAAATTAAGCCAAAATTGAGCTAAATCGGAAAAAACCGAGCCCAAACCGAGCCAAATTAGTTTAAACCGGTTTTTGTCCAAAAAAATCAAACCGAATCGAACTAAAACCGGTCAGTTTGAATTGGTTTCGGTTCGGTTTCGGTTTTTTTTTTAAATTTAATTTGGTTATTTTTTTATAAAAACGAAATCAAATAAAAAATAATCACCCTAGATCAACTAGTCAGTTTACAATGTGCAATCTGCATGCAATTATTGATAAATAACTTTGTAACTAGGGTTCTCAATTACAATAATGCAACTTTTACTGGTTATTGATTATCTTACCAGCATTTTAGTCTTATTGAGCTTCTTGACCTCTACTAAGATATCTTCTTCATATTTACTAGTTTGCCATTTAAACGTTTCCAAGATAACAAAATACATCTCAAATTAGGAGTACTATTGGTTTTTGAAAAATATAAAACACAATAAAAATGATAATTTACAAAAAATTTCTCAAGTCCTATGAATATAGTTAGACAATATAAAATTGTTTAAGATTTGTGCAACAATTACCATAATAATAATCCTTCTTTATAATGCTCGATCAATTCTTCAAGATTAGAATATCATAAACTACAAGTCATCTAAATGTTCGATCTCTAACAATAATCAACATGAATCATTAGATTAGAAATATCGTAAACCCTTTTAAGAAAGATGATTGTTATGTCTTGAGTGTTAACGTTTTTCTTTTCTATTTTATTATGTGTATTTCTACAACATTTTCATAAAAAAAATGAGGCATAACATTCTATTTATAGAAAAAACTTAATATCCCTATTATTGGAAAAAATATAACTTTATCTCCTAAAAAATATTACAGATTTTTTTCATAAAAATTCTTACAAATTTATGCAATTAAGTCTTACTTGATATTTCTAAATCTTGAATTATAATTCCTTATATAAATTATATTATAGTCCTTAATTTCTAAAATTTATTTACAATCACATCATATTTGATTAGTCATCCTAGTCTAATTTCTTACTAATGATTCTTAATGTGTGTAATCCATTTAGTCTCTAATATATTTGCCAAAATATAAAATCATAGTCATAAATAAAACAACATTAAATAAACTAAATAATTTAACTTATTATCAATTTAGTAAATTAATTGATTTATATTTGAAGATCAAGTACAATATCTAGTAGCGTGTCATGATCTTTCAAATATTATGAAAATCATATGTGGTTTGACTTAATATTTTAGTGACAAGTTTCTCAGTATAATTATTATCCCTTTATTTAAAATTTCTTGATTTAAATGTTCTGAGCATGGAATATATCTACTTGGTTATTTTGTATTTATTCTTAACTTTATAGTCATTGGTAAACGAGTTTTCATATCTTTCTAATTGCTAATTGAGTTGCGTGGTAGCATGGAGAATTAGTGAAAAAATATTTTGGTTAATAAAGAACCCAACAACCTTAGCTTAAAAAAAAAGAGTGGCTTTACCCACATTGATATGTGAACTTGGTGAGATTTTCCCTTGTTAACTAGCTATCTTCCTCATAAAATTGCTTGAAATCAATAATTATTATTCCTTTAATGGTTATGTGAAGTCTATCAACCAATTCAGGGTATGAACAATTATAAACAAATCTTATTGTTCAACCTATTTCTAACTTTTTCCTTCTTAAGTTTTGTGATAGTTCAGATTTATCCATCCTTTATAATACTGTTTTATAGTAGAGAAATGAGATTGAGGTTCCTTTACTATAACAGGGCATATAATTGCCTAGTAGTAAGTTGATGGAATGTAATTATGCAGGGCTAGATAGTTGGCTTGTTGTTATATGTATGCCTAAGAAATGGTTGACAAGTCATGAGCTAGCATGCCTAGATTAGGTTGTGTCTGTTGTTGTGTCTAATATGCTGGGATGTACTCTTTTGTAGGAGACATACTTATTCTAAACACCTCTACAAGAGTTCTTATTCTTGCAGGATTCCCTGAGATTCCCTTTTATGCATGTACTTCTATGTATTATCATGCCTATTTTGATGAAATTTATTTTATATTTTATTCAATAATTAAGATATGACCTATGTGATTCAATTTACCACTACTATATTGTTATGATAGGTCATATTGGTTGTGTAGTCCATCTTTATTTAAAGAGCTTTTATATCAACATCAAGGAAATTTATATATTAATAGTAATTTGCTCTTAAAAAGCAATCATGGCTAGTTGGCTGGAATTTACCACATCTGGTTATGACCATTATACAATGATATTTGATCTATAAAATGAATATGCATATAACTAGAATCTAGGGAGATGGTGGATTTTCAGGTTTTCATGTTTAAGGAGCCAATCTCTCTTCGTTGCTTTTATTGACTATTTGTCTAATGCAGTAGATATGAATTTACTTGTATTTTTGTTTGGATGCATGTTTTAATGGCTTTTAGAATAGATTTTGGGTCTTTGTACTACTAGGCATACCAATTTATTGTGTAGTCAAATAATTGTACTTAGAACTAAACTTGTAATGAGACAATAACTGTCTCTAATCAAATGAAGTGAGGATTTTAGACTTTAAACCCTTAATAAGGCTAATTTATTCTAAAAACACCATCGTGTAAAGAAAAAACATGATTTCTAAGATAGAATGATTTTGCAAAAAACCCTTAAGTGAATGAGGTAAATAATGCACTAAGAAAGCAATAACAAAAATAAGACCTTACAAAGAAAAAAGAAAGAGATAAAATTGCATGATTTTGAATATGTAGTGTTGTCCATTATTTACAAATAGTATTTTAAGTTATTTATATTGCTATTATAGAGTTAAATCCTACTTACACCTGTAATTTTAATCTTATACACATATTGGTTTAAGATAAAAGATTTTTTTTATTAAATCTTAATACAAGCTAAATTCATTTTCTATTAATACACGTGAATTCTAATCTAATCTTTGACTTCTGATTAATTATTTTATTTAGGACTCATTATAAATAGGATTGTATCTCCTTGGTCGTGCTACATTAAAACTTTATGACTGGTTAATTATTTTTTCAACAATCATTGTTGATCAAGGACTCTTCTAGCTTAATTGATTCTTTTGATTCATGATCGATTTTAGCTTTTTATCCTTACTTTGTGGTAAACAATCATTGTTTCTATGTTTGCCATATGTATGTTTTCTTAGGCATAAACATTGTCAAACATCCAAATAATTCAAATACTAAAGTCATCTTTCTCTTTTATCACTATCTATGTGCTATTCATTTTTCTCTTTTTTCTACCTCTTTTTAAGATTTTTTTTATAAGCTATTACCATAAATCACCAACTAATACTAGCACAATCATCAAACCATATATTCAACTTTTAGGACAATAAAGATCTTGTGTTTTGTCCATGTGATGAGTTTGAGTTTGTTGTCATTGATGAAATTGATGATTTTGTTATAAGTGGTTTTTATGCTCGTGTAGTTATGTAGGTGTTGACAATGGTTTGATGATGCAATATAAATAGGTGTGTGCAAAGATCAAGGTGGTTATTAGAGTTGTATAGTTTAGTTTTTAGGGGTTGGTTGATTTTGTTTGTATTTGTATCTAGTTAATTGGTTCAATTTGATGTTATCTCAACTTATCAACTCTTATCTACGTGTATATTTTTTTTTCAAATTAATTTAAATACCACTTTATTACTTTTTAATATTTGGCAAATTTCTTTCAATTAATTTTAAATTTATTCTATATTTATATCATTATTAAAATTTTATTCAATTTCCAATATTGTATTTGTTCTTAATCCTTTCTTCTAGCAATCTCTTTATCAATAATTGTTTTTTTTTTTTAACTAAATCTATTTATTTAGTTATTCTATTATTTTTGTTATTATTCTTTCATAAAAAAAAATAAGAATCACAATTTTAAATTTTATTTGATATTTGATCTAATAAGAGCATCCATATTGGTGTTAGTTAACACAACTTTTTAACTATAATAATTAACATAAAAAAGTTTTTATAAAGAATCCATGCTCTTTAAAAGGCTCTCTACTTTGACTTTATGAACAATACTTGCCATATTTAACGATTAACTGTAATACTCTTCATTTATTATTAACAAATCAAATTGCCTCTCTCTTTGTGTCTCTATGAACCCATTATGTTCTCTCTTCTTTTTATGCTTGTTCATGAACTTATCTAGCTTTTTTTTATGGGGGTTGCAATAATACTTTGATTGATGAGTTTTGCAAAAATAAAAGGATTGCATAAGCGAAGGAGATCTTTGACCAAATGAAACTCCAAGGGTTTTCTAAAAATTTAATAACCTATAATACCCTTATTAATTTAGTGGCCAAATAAATCTTTGAAAAATTTCACCAAGTGCAAAAATAAAAAAGACATTGTTTTCTTAAAAGTTATGAATTCCATTCATGACAAGGAGTTTTTAATGCTATTGAAAACTTATGTGGCAGCCTTTAACTTACTTATTTTACAAGTATTCTATATCAAACAAGAAGAATTACTTGGTCATAAATTAATTCTTATTTTACATGGCATTAGGCTTTTGTTCAGTAAGGATTCTTCAATAATTATTTTTCTTGGGTATTTTTCACTATCATATGTGGCAAAGTGTGAAAAATAATCTTAGACTATTTTTATTTTATTTTATTATTTTAAATCTTATTTAATTATTTTGGGCTTTATTTAAGTTGGGTGCATGTCTGACCTATTAGTTTTAAGGTTTACATATAAATACTCTTATGTAAAGATTTTTATGAGTTGATGAATTTTTATCTAAGGTTGCCATATATTTTGTGCATTTTTCCTTTGTGTGGTTGAATGATCCTTATACTAAGTTGTTGATTGAACTTGCAAACTCTTTGAAAGATTAATCGACTTCGTTGTGATTTATACTTCTTGTTTGCGTCTTGATATAGACGTAGGGTGAGAGTGATCAATTGTATATAACTTTGATTCTTCAAGGCAAGGTTTTTATTGGGTCAAGTTATAAACTTTCTTTAAAACCTCAAATTAGCAATCTAAGAGATAACCGCATAAGTTTGGTATCAGAGTTAGGCTCCGAAATCAAGTTATATCTTTTTGAAAATTTTGTTTTCTTTGTGGTCCAAAACTTTAGTTGTGTTTTTAATTTTTCTTCTTCTCTTTGTGCTTTTGGTATCTCAGTATCAAAAAACAATTATTAACATAAAAAGTAAAAAAAACAAGAAGAAGAATAGATGTTAGCTAGTTTCAATTCTACCATGAAAACACAACCAATAGAGAAACCAAATCAAACCATCTTGAAATTACTTTAAAATTGATATACTGGTTATTTAAGGAGAAGTCGCACTATATATTAAACTTGGGCTTTTTCTAATATCATTTGATTAAGGCTTTAATTATGAGTTAAATTCTGCAGCAAACTGATCATATATGAGTTTTCGATACCTAAGCAAAAGAGAATGATCTATAAATTGAGATATGTTGTTTATTAGGTATAAGGGTACTACATATAAAATTTGAGGTTGTTCCAATATCGTTAGTCAGGGTTTCAATTCTAGTGCTTAAAATTTAAATTTGCATCAAGTTATAAAAATGTGTTTGCTACTATTTTTTTACATATTCAGTTTATTTCTATTATATTTGGGTTTTTTAGGAGTCAAATATGTGTTTCACTATTATTTTTTCTGTTTTATTTCGAGTCTTTGTATCGTTTATATTTTGTACAAATTAGTTATGTTACTCGCGAGATCATAATTATAGTTTATTTTACCTGTTTTTAGTATCTTATTGAATCTTGAGTCATTTTATATATATTTAGATTGTATTATGATAGTTATTGACTTTAGTTCATTGATTTTCACTTCCGAATGAACCGTAAGAAAGTGAACCGAAAGGTAAAAGGCATAGTGAGAACAATTGAATGAAAAGCCTTGAATTGTGTAAGAAACAAGAGTTGTAAGGATATATTTTTCTTGTTGGTAATTAATTTTTGCAGATTCAAAGATGTTTGAAAATAATGAGTCTATAACATCGAAAGCAGATAACACTTTTTAGATGCAGACTTTCGCTTAATAACTTGAGCTACTGACTACGGAAATGAAGGATATGAAAAATGAGATGGCTTCGATAAGACAACAAAATAATAGGATGGATGGATTGAGAATGAAGGTTGATCGGAGAGGAAACATTATCGGAAGGGCTGTACAAAATGTTAAAACTAACTTTGTTGATTTTGTGAATGAAAATGCAGATGTAGATGATGATGATGATGACCATGACTTTGTTTCAGCTAGTATACACAAAACAAGATGTAGATGATGATTGTGGGAGTTATGCTAATATAAGTAGTACTACCCTTGTAAGTAAACTGAACTTGTATATGATTAAGCATAATAGAGCTTATAGGTTGTAATTATCGAATGATTGTAGTGAGGTGAAAGTGACTAAGTAGATCTTAGTTTTGTTTTCAATTAGGAAGTATGTTGATGATGTTATATGTGACGTAGTTCCAATGCATGCAAGTCATATCTTGTTGAGGAGACCTTGATAATTTGATAGAAAAGTCAAACATAATGAATTTAAAAATAGGTATTCTCTTGAGAATGATTGACATTATTATCTTACTATATTATTGTCACATATACAGGTTTATAAAGACCAATTGAAATTGAAAAATAAAAGTGAAGATGAAATACTAATACAATAGTGTGAGGTCGTGGCTACTATGCAAAAATATATATATGAAAGTAGTTAATAAGGCGTGCATATTTGAAATTATTATCAGCTACTATTTTCATATAGTGTTGTTAGAGGTAAAAGTTGACAAAAAGAGAGCTTCAAAAGTTTAAACAAAACCAATTAAAGCTAGAAAGAGAAAACAAAGTCGAGGAGACAGATAAACCATATGAGGTCGTGAGTTTTAAGAGTGACAATAAAGTGAGTCTTAAAAAAAGAATAAGAGATGAGAGAAAAGACTTAGATTCAGCAATAGGAGAAAAAAGTTAATTGAAGTCGAGAGTAGAGAGAAGAAAATAAGGATGAGAAAAGAAGAGAGAGTAGAAAATATAGGTAAACACTTGAGTTTCTATACAAAAGAGAGCGAGATCAAGAGTTCTTATTTTTCTTACATGCCTATGATTGTACTTGTGTATATAAAAGCATGTCTTAACACTAACAATCTTGATTCTTTTATTCCTAATGTTGTTATATCTTTGTTATAAGATTTTGAGGATGTTATACGACAATCAAATTCGGATTTGAGCTTAATTTGTTCTACTACACAACTTTATGCCAACAAATATATTTTTTATTCGATCAATGAATCAAACTAAAATTTTACTAGAAGTTTTCAAAGATTTTTTTTTATCTTGTGTTAAAATTTTAGGATGGTCGAAGTTTATTAAGGCTTTCTGATAAAGGGTTGAAGTTGTTGCCAGATTTTGCTATGTATTTCCTGATGAGATCCATAATGGTTTGCCATTGATAAATGATGCAATCAACAATAATATGGTAAATTATAAACATCATATCCCTATACTTGATGATATTCTTAATGAGTTGCATGGATTTTATGTGTTTAGTAAGATTGATTTGAAAATTAGTTATCATCAAATTAAGATGAAAGATGAAGATAAAGAGAAAAATAACTTTAAAACTAAAAGTGGATTGTTTAAATGGTTAGTCATGTTATTTAGTCTTATTATTGCACATAGTAATTTAACAAGATTGATGAATCATATATTGTGTGCATTCATATGTAACTTTGTTGTTTATTACTTTAATGATATTCATAATAAGAATCTAGGTGAGCATATTAAGCATTTATAATTTTTGTTTAAAATGTTACAAAAAAAATCATTATGTGCTAATCTATTAAATTGTGAAAATTATTCATAATTTAAAATAGTTTATGATTTAACTCTACTACATTTGATTTATTTACTTGTTGATGAAAGAGTTAGACTTGATGATAATAGAAAAGCACAGGTGATGAAAGCATTACTTAAGAATATACGACAACATATTGAGAAAAAAAAAATGAGAAGTATGCATTCCAAAAAAACAAAAGATGAAAAAAGGCTGTCAACTTGAGAAAAAAAATAAGAAGTATGCATTCCAAAAAAACAAAAGATGAAAAAGGGTTGTCAACTAGGAGATTGAGATTGGATGCATATATATAAATAAAGATTTCCTAAATATAGAAAATCAAAGTTGATGCTTACAGAAGATGATTCATTCAGATTCATTGAAGGAGTCAATTCCTACAAAGTGGATCTATAAGGTGAGTATAATGTTAGTGAAATATTCAAAGTTTTTTATATTTTCTTATTTGATGTAGGTGATGATTCGAAGTCGAATTACTTTGAGAAGAGAGGGAATGATGTGATCCTAGTTTCGACAATAAAGGATCCATTACGAGTGTCCATTAAGCCTATTTTAAGGCCTAAAATGAAGTGGATCTAAGAGGTATTCGATGAGATAAGTTAAGAGATTTGGGTTAAAAAGGTTCAAATCTGTCAGTCTAGACATTTATCTACTTTTCAGGTCATATTTGAAACTATATGAGGATTTTGGATGAGATTTTAATTTGGTTGAAAACTAGACATTTATAATTTTTTCAACAATATATGGTAGGCTCGTTAATTCACCCGAAAAAGAGAGAACAACATATTTGAAGTTAGGTCTAGAATCTGCTAACAAAATGCGAAAACAGAAAAGACATTGTTTTTTTAAGAGTTATGGATTCCATTCACAATAAGGAGTTCTTAATGCTATTGAGAACTTATATGGAAGCCTTTGACTTGCTTATTTTACAAGGATTTCATATCAAATAAGAAAAATTAACTGGTCAGAAATTAATTTTTATTTTACAAGGTATCAGGCTTTTGTTCAACAAGGATTCTTCAACAATTATTTCTCTTGGGTATTTTTTATTATCATACGTGGCAAAATATGAAAAATAATCTTAGACTATTTTTTATTATTATTATTTTAAACTTTATTTTAATTAGTTTGGACTTTATTTAAATTAGATGCATGTTTGACCCAGTAACTTTAGGGTTTACAAATAAATACTCTTATGTAAGGATTTCTATAAGTTGATGAATTTTATTTTTTTTTATCTAAGGTTGCCGCATGTTGTGTGTCTTTTTTTCTTATGTGTTTGAGCGATTCTCGTACTAATTTGTTGATTGAACTTGCAAATTTTTTAGAGAATTAATTAATTTTATTGTGATTTATATTTTTTGTTCACATTAAATTAACAATTTAAATTAATTAATCATATATTCCGCATCATTAATGATGTTTATAAGAGCAGCGAAGGGGTGTAGAAGGCTGCTCAAGTTATGGACCAGATGATAATGGAAGAGTTGCGGCTGACAAATGGTTAGAAAGAAAGTAGTAGAAGCTTTAACATTCACACTTGTACCCTTAAATCTAATGCATGATGGAAAAAGTTTTGCTGCAAATTATATGGTTTTGCGAATTTAGGCAATTTTGCTATGGTGAAGGTTTTGGAATGAAGATGCTTAGCAAAAGGGTGATAATTTATTTGTTTAGCATACATGTGATAACCATTTCTCAAGAAGTAAAATTATCATCAATGCTGGTGATCTAGTGATAAGAACTTGAAACCAAGAGGTTTGCTCCCTCTGTGGTCTCAGGTTCGAGCCCTGTGGTTGCTCATATGATAACCACTGGAGGCTTACATGGTTCTTAACTTCAGGGCTCGTGGGATTAGTCAAGGTGCATGGAAGCTGGTCCGGACACCCACGTTAAACTAAAAAAAAAAATTATCATCAATGCGGTTAATGGCATGCTTGTATTAATTTAAACATTCTCTCGAAAAACATTTCATCATATGCCTCCCTGTTGACATACTTCCCCGGAAAACCCTATTTTCCCGAGGAAGAGGGAAAAAAAACAGAGAGGGAGGAAACAAGAGTGAAATGAAGATCATCATCCTCGAATCCCCGTTTCTCCCTCCCCCTCCTAATTTAAAAACAAAGCCAAAACCAAAGTCTATAAACCCCAACAAAGTCCCTATTAAATCCTCAATCCACCCAGACCCTTGGTCCTTAAGCGACGGAAACAACATATCCAAACCCAAACCCAAATCCAAAAACCCCAAAAACCCGTTATCGGATGACAACGCCAGGCGCATGATCATAGCCAGAGCGCGATACTTGAGCTTGTTGCGTAAGCACCAAGGCCCGCAAGCTCAAACACCAAAGTGGATAAAGAGAACTCCTGAACAGATGGTGATGTATTTGGAGGATGATAGAAATGGGCATCTTTATGGGAAGCATGTTGTGGCAGCTATAAAGAGAGTGAGGGGATTGGCTGGCAGGAAAAATGAAGAGAGGGATATGAGGTTGCTTATGAGTGGGTTTGTGGGTAAGTTGAGTTTTAGAGAAATGTGTGTTGTTTTAAAAGAGCAGAAAGGGTGGAGGGAGGCCAGAGACTTCTTTTCCTGGATGAAATTGCAGGTGGGTTTCATTTGTTAATTGTGTATGTGTGTGATTCTGGGGCTTTTTAGATGTTGAATGAAGTGGGTCTTGCTTTAATGTTTTATTTGTTTTAAATTTGATCTTAAACTTGTTAGAGCTGATTGTGAGATGGTTTATGGTCTAATGGGATAATGAAATCATGTTCTTTTAGAACTTAAAATTCCTTTATTTTTTTCCCTTCATTCTCTCTCTCTCTCTCTCTCTCTCTCTCTAGCCACAGAAGAAGTTTTGGAAATTGATTTTGTGCAATGATAGAATTGTGCTTTGACAGTTAAGCTATCATCCGAGCGTTATTGTCTATACGATTCTTTTGCGAATATATGGGCAAGTTGGAAAGATCAAGTTAGCTGAACAAACCTTCTTGGAGATGCTTGAAGTAGGATGTGAACCGGATGAAGTTGCATGCGGCACCATGTTGTGTTCTTATGCCAGATGGGGACACCATAAGGCTATGTTTTCGTTTTATTCAGCTATAAAAGAAAGAGGGATTGTAGTCTCTATTGCAGTTTACAACTTTATGCTGTCTTCATTGCAGAAGAAATCACTTCACGGAAAGGTTATAGTGTTGTGGAGGCAGATGGTTGATAAAAGGGTTGCACCCAATAATTTCACTTATACAGTGGTTATTAGTTCACTTGTCAAGGAAGGTCTTCACAAGGAGGCTTTCAAGACTTTCAATGAGATGAGGACCATGGGGCTGGTGCCTGAGGAAGTAATATATAGCTTGCTTATTACTGTGAGTACCAAAAACAGTAACTGGCATGAAGCATTGAAATTGTACGAGGACATGAGATCTCACAGAATAGTTCCGAGTAAATTCACCTGTGCTTCACTTCTGACTATGTATTACAAAATCAAAGACTATTCTAAAGCCCTTTCCCTCTTTATACAAATGCAGAGCAAGAACATCGCAGCTGATGAAGTTATATATGGATTGCTCATAAGAATATATGGCAAACTTGGTCTCTATGAGGATGCGCAAAAAACATTTGAAGAGACTGAGCGATCAGGTCTACTGAGTAATGAGAAAACATATTTAGCAATGGCACAAGTGCATCTCAGTTCAGGAAACTTTGAGAAAGCCTTGAGTGTTATTGAAGTGATGAAATCTAGAAACATCTGGTTATCACGATTTGCTTATATTGTGTTGTTGCAGTGTTATTGTATGAAAGAAGATTTGGACTCTGCTGAAGTTACATTTCGAGCTTTATCAAAGATAGGATGTCCTGATGCTGGTTCTTGTAGTGACATGATTAATTTATATGTTAGACTTGGCTTGACTGAAAAGGCCAAGGATTTTATTGTCCACATAAGGAAAGACCTAGTAGATTTTGATGAGGAGCTTTTCAATACAGTTATTAAAGTATTTTGCAAGGAAGGCATGTTAAAAGATGCTGAACAATTGGTATATGAGATGGGCACAAATGCATCATTCAAGGATAATAGATTTTTTAAGACATTTTCTAATGTTATGTATGGAGAAAATAAGGAACTGGAAAACATTATGGTTTCTGCTGACACCACGGCTCTGGGGCTTATCCTGAGTTTATACTTGGAAAATGGCAATTTCAACAAGGCAGAAGAATTCCTGAAGTTGATACTTGAGGCTGGTAGTGGCTTGTCTGTGGTGAGCCAACTAGTAAACAGCTTTATTAGAGAAGGTATGTAACTCACAAAATTCACTCTTTTTTTTGTGATTTTTACTATTTACAGTTATATACATTAATTCTATGATATGAAAGTATCAACTTTTCAATGTAATTTTTGGTTGAGAGATATCACTATCTTCTATAGGTGATCTATTCAAAGCGGAGGCAGTAAATGGTCAATTAATCAAGCTAGGCTCTAGACTAGAGGATGAAACAATTGCTTCTTTGATTAGTGCATATGGGAGACAAAACAAGCTGAAACAGGCCCGGGAGGTCTTTGCAGCAGTTGCAGATTCTCCAATATTGGGAAACCCAATAATTAACTCAATGATTGATGCATGTGTCAAATGTGGTAAATTTGAGGAGGCATACTTACTTTATGAAGAAGTGGCACAAAGAGGGCACAATCTTGGTGCTGTTGGTATTGGCATGGTTGTGAATGCTTTGACCAATTCTGGTATGATTGTCAATTCTCTAGTAGACCAGCAATTATCAATACATTTTGATAGTAACAGTTTTTTGCATGCATCTTATGCATGTGCATGTGATGCAAACCTTTTAGAATAGTTTTTTTGGTCTATACAACTTTCATTGACATAATCTGGTAATTATAACTCCATAAAAAGGCAGTTATAGCTGATGTGGTTGTGACATATAACAGATGTTGAGTAATCTGCACATTTTGTTTTATGGTGGGCTATTGCTTGAAATTAGGAATATTCGAGCCAGCATTAATCAAGGGCTGGTTGTGAATTATTTTAAATAATTGAACAAATGAAGAGACTTGTGAGTGCAAGAGGAAATGGAGAAAAGGGAAAGAGTAAAAGAAAACAAAGACCAAAGTAAAAAAGTGCTTTAAAAAGCTAATGCATGCTCAAAGTTGATTCTGAAGAAAGCTACTTCTGTTACAAAGCTGATTAATGGAAAGAATTGTTTAATCTTCAGGCAAACATCCAGAGGCTGAAAATATTATTCGCAGGAGTATTCAGGACAGGATGGAGCTTGATACTGTGGCGTACAATATTTTTATCAAGGCAATGCTAGAAGCAGGTTGATACAGACCATCCTATTATTATTTGTTTAGGGAAGAAAAGTGTACACAATAACACTATGAGCATTTTGCAGGTAGATTGCATTTTGCAACCAGCATCTATGAGCACATGCTGTTATTGGGATTCACTCCATCGATTCAGACATATAACACTATGATTAGGTAAGAGCTTGATGGATGAAAAAATGACCCAAACAATGATCTTGATAATGCTGTATGATTGTGCACATCTGTGTGGTGAGTTGTTTTTCCACTCAAACTATTTAACAATTGATGCAGTGTATATGGACGTGGTCGAAAGTTGGATAAGGCTGTGGAGGTGTTCAATACAGCTTGCAGCTCGGGTGTATCTTTGGATGAAAAGGCATACATGAATATGATTAACTATTATGGCAAGGCTGGTAATAATCACCTATATTATCTTATTTTCTGTTCATGCTTTAAAGCAAAAACTGATTGATATCAAATCTGTGAAGTTCCTAAAGTAACTTATTTCTGTCTGTATAATCTCCTCCTAGTTTTTGGCTGGAAATAACTCCAGGAATATCTACCTTTCTGTACTCCATTAACTTAAATCGAGTCACATTTACTAATTGACAATCATATTAAAGTTAATTTTATTTATGAAAATGAAAACAATATATGAAAATGGAAACAAAATCATATCAACTTTCAATGTTATTGTTGATTAGTACACATGGCTTGATTTAAGGGGATGGACGATAGAGTGGTGAGTACTCCTGCAGTACTGGAGTTATTTCCATTTTAGGCCTGACAAAGAAAGGAAAAAGAAGAAGAAACTAGGCATTACAAGTCCCTGTGAAGTCATTCATGAAGATGTCTTGCATTCTGGAAGTAGTCAGCATGAACATTCCCCTCATGTTTGCAGAGCAAGATTTCCAATTCCTGTAAAGTTCTCAAATTGCATCCACAAGTAGCAAGTTACCGTTGCTCTAACCCTGACAGTCTATGTGTACAGCCACTAGGAAACCTGACTGTCAAATCATGTATAAAAAATTCTCCATTCCAGGTTCTCTCCAGCCCCCTTCTTACTGTCAAAAGCTTTGAGTGTGGAAAAAACTGACATTATAGTAGCTCCTGAGCCATCTGCCAAACCAATGCCTTGGCACTCTACTTGCTCATTAGTATTGAGCTTAACCTAGTTCAAAAGAGGATAGAGCCTCCCCTACTTTTCTCTGGGTCCTATACGTAGCATTTCTCTCCAAGGATTTAATGGTGATGGTGTCCACAACCATTTTCGAATTCTGCATGATCCACAGTGAGCCATTTGAAGAAAACCTCGCCATAGTCCCCATACACCAGATTCAACTGAACATGCCTACCCCATTTACATTCTGTCTGTCAACACATGATTAATTCACACCTGACACCATGGGTAGCAAGAAGAGCCAGTCATATTTCCATTATACTGCTGCTCATTGGTCACTAGACAGCTGTAAACAATAAGCCAAAGAAAATTGTGGATACACTACCTCCCTCTGTCAAACTTTGATGGCACTACTTTTTATTGGTCAGCTGACAGTTGTCATGAACAAGCCACAGAAACTTGGGGATACAATGTGTCCCAAAACACTGTCATTGCATTAAAATGAAGTGGTGATTCTTGTCCTGTTTTGCCTTAGTATATGGTTAAGAATCAGCGCACCAACAGAGCATCACTGTTTATAGCATATATATGCCTTCGACTGATCATTTTTAAAGCACATATTCACTAGCAATATATTCAGTTCATTTATTCATTGCCAATCTAGTGCTCATTGCATTAGAGGTGGCAGATTCACATCTCCTATCAGTAGATTTATTGTAGCAGCAGCCATGTCTCTTCATCGCTCAACATATTCCATGACGTCACTATTTTTTACTACTTTGTAGGTAAGAGACATGAGGCATCTCTCCTGTTTGCCAAAATGCAGGAAGAGGGGATAAAACCTGGGGTGGTAATGCTCATATATATTTATGCTGCCAAAACTTTACAGATTATTTTCTGAAATTTCACGATGAGAAATGAACACCAACATTAGTAGCTACTTCTATCAAATATATTTGTTTGTTATAATTTTCCTGTGGTTCTGCATGAAAATTACTTTTTTTTTTACCTTTTCCAGATAATGCTTAGAATGGGTCCATGTTTTTGTCACAGGAGTGCGTATTGCCACTTTATGGTGTTAATTTTTTGTGATATCTTCATTAATCTGTAACATTCATTTAAGAAAAGATATTCTTGTTTGTGATGTTAGAATCCTTATTCTTGGATTATATGTAGTCATATAACTAAATTTCTTCATCCAGTTGTATATGTGTTTCCAAATTATTATTTAATGAATGAAAGACTTCTTCTTGTCTTTGCTGGGGAATTGCAGGTTAGCTACAATGTAATGGTCAAAGTATATGCCATGTCAGGGCTTTATCATGAAGTTGAAGAACTATTCAAAGCTATGGAGAGAGATGGTTGTCCACCAGACTCGTTCACATACCTCTCCCTTGTTCAGGCATATTCAGAGAGTTCAAAATGCTTGGAGGCAGAGGAAACAATAAATACCATGCAAAAGAAAGGCATCCCTCCTTCCTGTGCCCATTTTAAGCATTTGCTCTATGCTCTTGTGAAGGCTGGTCTTATGGTTGAAGCAGAAAGGGTGTATATGGAGCTATTATCGGCTGGTTTAAATCCAGACCTTGTCTGTTGTCGGGCTATGCTTAGAGGTTACATGGACTATGGACATGTGGAAAAAGGCATCAAATTTTTTGAACAGATCAGGGAGTCAGTAAAAGCAGACAGATTTATAATGAGTGCAGCTGTGCATCTGTACAAATCAGCTGGAAAGAATCTTGAAGCTGAAGTTCTTTCTGAATCCATGAAGAGTTTGAGGATCTCGTTCCTCAATGAGCTTGAAGTTGGATTGAAGATACAATGCCCCAGCCACGTATCCCAGGTGACTGACCAAGGTACTATTTGACAGTGAGCAACGCTATAGAGTTGTGATGTTGATAGACTGCTGGTGAACAAATGTTATGTGGTTGCAAAACCTTTTATAGAGCTCTCAGCTATATGAACTATGAAGACGGGGGATCCTGAGAGATGCCAAAAACTTCGATGAGGAGCAAATACCACATGGTTGTGTACCTGTAGCGACATACTGGTGTATTTAGAGCTCCTACAGCTTAAAAAATTGAAACTGTGATCAAGGATTTGTTCATCAGAGTACACCTTATAGCCTCGGTTTGCCACATGATGATCTGTATTCTGTACCTTACAATCCTGGGACGAAGTAAGGCATTTGTGTTCCCCTCAATAACATTTTATACGTACAGAGGATATCTTTTCACCCATGGCGGTGCTCTTGGTTTTCATGGTAAGGATGGGTCTTCAGCTGCATGAGCAAAAAAAATAATTCACAAGGCAAGATTGGCACTAAAGATGATGCCAGTGTAGTGCAGTATGCGTTCATCCATGTATTGAATGTACTAACGGAAAATTTTCAATTCTGGGAGAAATGGGAATTTGTAGAACTGTAAAGTTTGTATTATTTATCAATGAGAATAATCTCTTTTACTGTAAAAGGACGGACAGGTATCAGTTTTATTCGTTCTCGCACGGGTCTGTGGCAAACTGTCCTGGCGCGCGCCCTTAATTTTTTTGGTTTTTTTAGTTTAACGTGGGTGTTCGGGTCAGCTTGCGCGCACCTCGATTAATTCCACGGGCCCTGAAGTTAACAACCATGTAAACCTCCAGTGGCCATCATATGAGCAACCACAGAACTCGAACCTGAGACCATAGAGGGAGCAAACCTCTTGGTCCCAAGCTCTTACCACTGGGCCACCACCTAGATGGTTACGCGCCCTCAACTTTATTAACAAAAGAAATTAACTCTCTGTTCTTTTTAGTATGTTTATGGGAATTGGAGGAGTCCCAAATATATTCTCTTATTGATAATATAGTTGCGGAATTAAAATCTCTAAAAATATATTTCAAGAATTTCACTTGATTATATAAAATTTATAAAAAAATTAAAAAAATTACCTAATAAAAAAATCTCTTAGATCCTTTTAATAAGCTACTATTCTAGTAAAATAATTATTGTTTAATATGTTATGTAGCTAATTAGTTGGTTACACGTGATATTATTGTATTCAAGTAAATATATATATATATATATATATATATATATATATATATATATATATTATTAATAAAGATTTAATTTATCTTTAATATTCATATAACATTAGATTAATGAATCTAATATTTGATTTATGAATCTAGAGTAAAGATAATGTCCATAGAAAAAAAAATATTTTGCAAAGAAAATTATAAAGTTGTTATAATTATGAGATTTATATTACATCAAAACATTGTTTCTAATCGATGCTCTCTTAAATATTGGACATTTATTAGAGTTGTACAGACTAATATATATTATGTTCATTTATTTATAAAAGGAAGCAGGTGTTCTCATAGGTTGAGGTATAAAAGATACCTAAATCTAATATATAGGTGCTTTTCATAAGACATGTACACTAAACTTACAAACATGAGAATTCTAAATGTCTATGGAAAGGCTCACATGATGGTTGTGTAAGTGATCCTTATACTTGAGATCATTAAGTTATTTACATAGATAATATTATACTTTGATCCTGTTACATATTATCTTAATCGAAGTAACAAAGAGGCAGACATTTAGTATAACATAAACTATAGGAAGGTATTTGAGTGATCAAGAGATGATTCATCACCCTAAATGAATTAGAAAAAATATTAAATTTTTTCTCAAATAATATTGACTAAGAAATCTTTGACCAAGGTTGAATGAAATTTAAAAATAGTTTCAAATCTTATTCAAATTATCAATGACTATTGTGTTTAGAACAAACGTTATTTAACATGGCAGATATACTTCATGCTTTATTGTTAAATCAAAACATTATTGATAAAAAGATATTAATTACATTAAGAAATCGGTCACTGAAAGGTTAAGTCAAACCACTAATGACTTTTCTAATATTTAGGAAATCATGACACATTGTTAGATGATGTACTTGATCTTTAAATATAAATTAATTAATTATTGAATTGATAATAAATTAAATTGTTTAATTTATTTAATTCTATTTAATTATAAATATAATTTATATTTGGACCAACATATTAGGAACTTAATGGGTCACACACATTACCATTAGTCAAAAATTAAACTGGGATGATTTAATTAAATATGACTTGATTTAAATATATTTTAGAAATTAAGAACAAGAATATAATTAATACAAAGATTATATTTCTAGACCTAGAAAAATCAAGTAAGGACTTGATTAAGTTAATTTCTAAAATTGTCTTGAATTAATACAATTGAATGGCCTGTAGTTTGCGACAACCCAACCTTTAAAGAATTATTCAAAGCCGAAAAAGATCAGATCTTCAGGTAATTAATACCTAAACAACTCTAGATCTGTATAACGGGATCCTAGAGAATTCCGAGTAATTTGTTTTATTATTTCCACTACGTGTATGATATTTAGGAATCTAACATCTAATATTTGATTAATCAAGTTTGAATTGATTGTAAATAAGTTTTAGAAATTGAGAACTATAATGTAATTTATACAGGGAATTACAGTTCTAGACCTACAAAATTCAAGTAAGGACTGGATTCAATAAATTTCTAAAATTATCCTGAAATAATATATATAATATTATTCAGGGGAAAAAATAATATTTCACTATTTGTAGGTGATATTATTCAGGAGGCAAATTGATATTTCACCATTTATAGGGTTTTCAAGTTTTCCTATAAATTGAATGATATGCATCTTATTTTGTTTTTTGTAGTAAATAGTATACATAAGTTACATACACTTGAAAAACACAAAAGAAAAGAGCTAACACTCAAAGGTATAGCAATTCATCTCTCATAAAAGAGTTTAAGATATTTCTCACTGATGGTTTGTGTGAATTACCATTAGAAGCTGGATACTTGGACGACTTGTGGTTTGCGACAACCCAACTTTGAAGCAATTATTCAAAGCCATAAAAAATCTAATCTTCAGGTACTCTTCTTATAAACTCTAAACAACTTTAGATCTGTCTAACGAGATCTTGCAACTCCAGAAAAAAAAATATTAAATTTATCGTTTTCACTATGTATATATCTTTTGGGAAACTCAACAATCTAAAGGTCATAAAAAATGTGATCTAGTGGAGCATGTCTAGAAAGTTGTTATGTCATAATTAGTTGACCCATTAGACTTGGGTTCTCCTGGGCAGCAGAACCCAACGCTAGGGGCTCCTTTTGGAAGTGTTTTGGGCCTGGCGTGGCTGTCATACCCAATAACGTTGGGTCCAGCTGCCAAGCCAGCCCCAATAGCTTTTGGCAGAGGAGGCAATGCACCCAGCCATAATTCTTGCCAAAAAACACAGCAGGGGAAAGCCCCCCTTGGGGTTGCAGCCAAGCGTGTAGGTCTGCCCCCAATGCCTAAGCCTAGGCAGACCTCACGTCTAGTGTCTATAGCACTAGGGGTGAGCAAAAAAACTGAAAAACCAATTAAACCGAGAAAACCGAAAAAACAACAACTGAAAAAACTGAACCGTAAAAACAAACCGATTAAAACATTAAAATTTTAAAAACACCAGCCGGTTCGGTTTCAATTTTATAAGCAAAAAACCAAAAAAACGAACCGAACCCAAACAAAAAAAACAAGAAAAAACCGAGCCAAAACCGAGCCAAACCGGGAAAACCGAGCCAAAATGGTTTCAACTGGTTTTTGTCCTTAAAAAACTGAACCGAACCGAAACCGGTCAGTTTTAACCAGTTTCGTTTTTTTTTTTTTAATTTCGGTTTGGTTACTTTTTTTATATATAAAAACCGAACCGAACAAAAAATGATCACCCATATGCATAATAATAATAATAATAATAATAATAATAATAATAATAATTATGATATTAATAAAACTATTTTTTATATTAATACTTTTAATTATAGTAAAAATAATAATATTCATAACAAAAATAATACTATTTTTAATATTAATACTTTTAATTGTACTAAAAATAATAATATTTAGAACTCAAATAATACTATTTTTAATATTAATATTTTTAATTATAATAAAAAAATAATATTTATAATAAAAATAATAATATTTTTAATATTAATACTTTTAATTATAAAAAAATATTTATAAGACAAATAATAATATTTTTAATATTAATAATAATGTAATTCAAAATATTTATAATACAAATAATAATATATTTGAGTATGGCTGCGCTGCGAGACTTAAGGATATTGTGTCCTTAGACCCGATGCAAGACCTAAGGCCAATTGTTTCTGTGTCTGAAGTACCCAAGAGAATATTTATATAAAAAATAATAATATTTTTTATATTAACACTTTGAATTATAATAAAAATAATAATATTTATAACACAAATAATTATATTAAGAATTTCAAGAATATTTATAACACAAATTATAATATTTTTTATATTAATACTTTGAATAATAATAATAATTATTATTATATTTATAATAAAAATAATAATATTTTTTATATGAATACTTTGAATTATAAGAAAAATAATAATATTTATAACACAAATTATAATATTTTTTTATATGAATATTTTGAATTATATACAAAAAACAATTATAACACAACCCCAGAACCAAGACCATTAGGTCCTGACTCTGGACCCAATGCTCTTGATTCCTATATTAGGACCTATTTCGCATGGGTCCTGCGTGAGAACCCAAGGGAAATGGATCCTTACGCAGGACCCAAGAGCATTGGGTCCTGACGACTGACTCAAGCGAAATGAATCCTGATACAAAATCCAAGGCCAATTGGTTCAGCACCCAAGAGAATTATAAAAAGAAAAATAATATTTATACCACAAATAATAATTTTTTTCTATTAATACTTTGAATTATAATAAAAATAAAAATATTTATAACACAAATAATTATATTTAGAAACACAAGAATATTTCTAACACAAATAATTATATTTTTGAGATGAATATTTATAATTATAATAAAATAATAATATTTATACAAAAATAATAATATTTTTTATATTAACACTATGAATTATAATAAAAATAATAATATTTATAACATAAATAATTATATTTAGAAACCCAAGAATATTTCTAACACAAATAATAATATTTTTTAGATGAATATTTAGAATTATAATAAAAATAATAATATTTATAACACAAATAATTATATTAAGAATTTTATAATTATAAGAAAATAATAATACTTGTAACATTACCGAGGACCCAATAACATTAGATTCTGACTCTGGACCCAATGCTCATGGTTCATGTATTAGGACCAATTTCGCATGGGTTATACGTTAGGACCCAAGAGAAATGAGTCCTATCGCAGGACCTAAAAGCATCGGGTCCTGACGCAGGACCCAAGAGACATGGGTCCTGACAATGGACCCAAACGAAATGCGTCCTGACACAGGACCCAAGAGCATTGGGTCCTGATGTCGTACCCAACAGAATTGGGTCCTGACATAAGACCCAAAACCATTTGGTTTAGCACCCAAGAGAATTATAATAAAAATAATAATATTTGTATCAAAAATAATAATATTTACAACACAAATAATTATATTAAGAATTCCAAGAATATTTATAACACAAAATATTTCTTATATTAAACTTTGAATTATAATAAAAATAATAATATATTTAATATGAATACTTTGAATTATAAGAAAAATAATAATATTTATAACTAAAATAATTATATTTAGAAACCCAACAATATTTCAAACACAAATAATATTTTTTAGATGAATATTTAGAATTATAATAAAAATGATTATATTTATAACACAAATAATTATATTTAGAAACCCAAGAATATTTCTAACACAAATAATAATATCTTTGATTTAAATAATTAGAATTATAAGAAAAATAATAATATTTATAATACAAATAATTATATTAAGAAACCTAAGAATATGTATAACACAAATTACAATATATTTTATATTAATATTTAGAATTATAATAAAAATAATAATATGTATAACACAAATAATAATATTTTTTATACGAATATTTTGAATTATATATATAAAAAATATTTATAACACAACCCAAGACCCAAGAGAAATGGGTCCTGCCGCGGGACCCAAGAGCATTAGGTCCTGATACAGGACCCAAGTGAAAAATATTAATATTTTTTAGATTAATACTCTTAATTATAGTAAAAATAATATTATTGATAATACCAAAAATAATAATATTTTTTATATTAAAACTTTTATTTTTAGTTAAAATAATATTATTTATAACATAAATAATACTATTTTTAATATTAATACTATTAATTATAATAAAAATAATAATATTTATAACACGAATAATACTAGTTTTTTATATTAATACTTTTAATTATAGTAAAAATAATATTATTTATAACACCAATAATAATAATATTTTTGAGATTAATACTTTTAATTATAGTAAAAATAATATTATTTATAACACCAATAATAATAATATTTTTGAGATTAATACTTTTAATTATATATAAAAAATATTATTTATAAGACAAATAATACAATTTTTAATATTAATAATAATAAAATTTATAATATTTATAATACACATAATAGTATCTTTGGGTATGGCTATGCTGCGAGACCTAAGGATATTCTTACACCATTAGCGTAACATTTTTACCTTGACATAATAAACTTAACTAAACATAATGAAAAAGAGAAACATAAATAAACAACATAAGAACATAAGTATGGTAAAGAAAATAAAAAGTATAAACAAGAGATTAAGAAAAATATAACATGAAATAAAACTTAAATATTAAAATACAAAGAAAGAAAGCAAGGAAATGATTTTGATCTGAAAATCAAGATGCCTAAATGTATGGCAAATGCCTTCTTTTATAGATCAAAATTTAGAACTATTGATTTGATGACTAATTGTTGAGTGGGTGGCCACATCTTGACTTGGTACAATCCTTATCTTCTTGTCTGAACAAAACATCATTGCTAATATCAGAATTTGAACAGATAGTCTTCATGAAAGTTCTGGGAAATTGTCTCAGCTTTCCAACAAAACAAGAATCGGCGCATTTGGATTTTTAGAACTTGAGATATGGGCTGAACATTGAACAGTGTTTGGGTTGCAGGACAGATTCTGACTCTGTTATTGCTACCATTTGAACTCGAAAATGGCACTTTTAAATCTTGAACTCTTAATGAAAGTTTTAGGCCTATGTCTTAGCTTTCCATACATATAAACCAGACCTAAATCCAAGTTTTACGGCTCCAGGTATGATCCAATAACCGAATGGTGTTCCAGTTTGGACTGAACCAATATCTCTTTTCTAAGCTTAGCCCTCTCTTTGTCTTCTGAATTTCAGTAATTAAACTCATCAATCAATCATTTGATTTATGTGATAGGTTTGCATTTAAAATGAACATTTACCATAAATTAAAGGTATCTTATATTATCAGACTTGTTATTATAAAACATGCTTAAGTTAGAGAATTTAATGATACTTTAAGTGCAATATGATGATATAAAACCTTGATAAAAATGCATTTTTAAGTACTAATCACACCCCCCAACCAGCTTATTATCAGTCCCTAGTAATCAAAGTGTTAAAACAATTTGCGACATTCAAAAGTAAGGCATTCATCATTCAACTTCCATTAATCTATCCAAATAAGTAAACTCTCATTAAATTTATATATATGCTCCATACTTTTTAAACAAGATATTAATAAACCTTCATTTTGTGCTCAATATATCAACACATTGTTATGGGGCTTTACTTGGATGAAAACATAATTTTGTTCTAATGTTTTTCTAAGGTTAACTTCCTTGGGTTGAGATTATTATTATCTTTTTTTAAAAAAATAAAAATAAAACACAATGCATCCTTAACCCATATAGCGAGCTTTAGGCTAATGACTCCCAGACTAGTTGGTCTTAGGACATTGGGTATTGAAACACCCCTTCGAGCTTAGTAACTCGGGTTGCAGATACTAATATGTAGATAGTGCAATGTTTGATTTCCTTAAGCTTTTCTCCCTAACCTATGTAACAAGCTTTGGGCCAATAGCTCCCAAGTCAGTTGACTTTAGGGTATTAAGTGTTAAAACACTCATTCGGGCTTAATTGCTTAAATCAAGGAGGCTACGAAACCAAACTTATCTACTTTTTTATTTATCAATTTGTTTTTGTTTTTGTTTTGTTTTTTTTTTTTTTTTTTGCAAATGATATATTATCCATATCCCTTAGTTGTTACCTTTAACAAAAGAACATAAATAATGTAATAATCCAATGTGCAACTCACAATCATATGTTAAAGTGTGTGTGTGAAAATGAAGGTTTAAGAATACTTGTTAAATGAGTATATGAGCAGAATCAAGTGATAATAATGCGAGAGTTTGTGGACCTGAATATTTCATAAGAAGTGTGTGATAGACCTTGTTATGAATATTGCAAATAACCATTGGAAAATATTTACTAAGATGCGTCTCAAGATTCAATAAAATTCCTCCTTACTCTGCCACCCTAATAACAGTTCTGTCAAATGGTTTTAATAACAACAAAAGGTTAGTTAGTTAGTTTTTTTTTTGTCAACTACTACCCTCCCCCCAACCAAAATGGTCTGGATCAACACTATTGATGGCTTTTCTTAGAAGTGTTTTGGGCCTGGCTTGGCTACCAGACGCAACAACGTTGGGTCTAGCTGTCAAGCCAACCCCAATAGCTTTTGGCAGAGAAGGTAATACCCCCATCTGTAATTCTTGTCAAAAAACATAGTAGAGAAACGCCCCCTTGGGGCTGCAGCCAGGCGCGCGGCTCTGCCCCTAGCGCCCAAGACTGGGCAGACCCCGCGCCAGATGTCTGCTGCCTAGGGCCGTGGCCAGGTGTGCGTGGCCGGCCCCAACGCCCTGGCTTGTCAGCCCTAGCGCCAGGTGTTAGACATTTAGGCTAACTAATTATAATTAATTAATACTTTTAATTACAATAAAGATCACAATATTTAGAATACAAATAATAATATTCATCATTTTAATAATAATTTTAAACTTGCGTGATCAAAGTTTATAAAGTAATAATTTTTTTAAAAAAATATTAACAATAATAATAATAATAGTTTTTACTATATTTTGTTTTTCAATTTTCTTCTATTCTTAATATCAATACTTTAATTACAATAAAGATAATAATATTTAGAATACAAATAATAATATTTACCATATTAATAATAATATTAAACTTGTCTGGCCAAGTTTCTACAGTAATATTTTTTAAAAAAAAAAGTCATTAACAATAATAATAATAATAATTTTTATTATATTTTTTTTTCATTTTTCTTCTTTGTAGGGTTTGCCGATCCAACTGCGCGTTCCTCTAAACCCGAGGGTGATCAGAACAGACCTCTGCTGCCGAGTCTACACCCAGCGCGCGAGTTTGCTGGCTAGGCACTCGGGTCTGCAGACCTGCTCGTCCTGGGGCTGTAGCTAGGCGTGCGGGTCCGCCCTGAGCACCTAAGGCTGAGCAGACCCTGCACCATGTGTCTGCATGCCATGGTCTCAACCAGCCCCAGCACCAAGTGGCTGCTGCCAGACGTGCCTGCCCAATATCCAGGTTTGGCAACCAAGCATCAGGTGTCTGTAGTCCCAGGAAGTATACCTTCAATTAGGTGTCTCTGGCCTACAGCCTTACCATGCCCCCACCAAACAATGCAATTTATAGTGAAAGTACTTACATCCTACGGTAACTTCGTTATAGTGTCAAATAGCATAATTCACATTAAAAAAAACTCACAGTACATAGTAACTTCTGTTATAATAAAATACTGATCTCTTTTAATTATAATTAATATGAAAAAGTTTGCTCAATTCTTGCTAAGAGCACTTTAGTTATTAGAAATAAAAAATCACATCACAAGGGGCAAATCTTACAGTTTAATTGAAAACAGAATGATGGGTTTGTAGTAATTTTATTGGGGCACAATGAGTGAAGACAACACAAAATGCAGATTTAACGGAATGAATTCTAGGACATGCATGGTGGTGGCTGTGGCAAGCTTGGCTCTGAGGTCTTTTCTTAGAGAAACACAATGAGTGAAAGACAACACAAAATAATAAATGCAGATTTAACGGAATGAATTCTAGGACATGGTGGTGGCTGTGGCAAGCTTGGCTCTGAGGTCTTTTCTTAGAATCTTTCCAGAAGCCGATTTGGGAATAGAATGAACGAAGAACACCTTGTGCAGTTTCTTGTAGAACACCACCTGTTTAGAACAAAATGTAAGAGTATGTATGATCTTAGCTTCCAATGGACGTGGAAGCTTTTCTTTTTCTTTGTTGTTCTTAATAAGCATTGAAACCCTTATTAGGATTGTTTAGAAAAGGTATCTTTTTTAACATTGAAAGAGCTAGTATATATATATTGAAGTTGCACGAGCACCTGCTTTGCAATGTAGTCTTTTACAGCCTCTTCATTAAGGTCAAGATCATTTGAGCGGACCACAAACGCGACAGGAACTTCACCAGCAACCTCGTCTTTTTGCCTGTTGTTTCCATACAAGTTATCTCGGCTTTGAGACAGAAAACATAATTAAAATATATAAAAGAAACACGAGCTCTCTAGCTTTAGGGGCCTTGGAATACAATGATAGAATAACACCTTCCTTTCCTAATCCGATTGAACAAAGTATGCTATTAAGAGAAATGATACAGATATGATGATGAGTTTGATTGTACTTACGGAACAACAGCCGCATCCGCAATTGATGGGTGGTTTACAAGGAGAGCCTCAAGCTCTGCTGGCGGCACCTGACCATAGAGCATGGAACATGCTTGTTAAATTGTCAGTTAGGTACGGTACAATACATGCATAGATATGAAAGGAAATAGGTCCAATGTCAGACATGCCTGGAAGCCTTTGAATTTTATGATTTCCTTCACTCTATCAACAATGAAAATCTCGTCGTCGTCGTCGACATAACCTATATCTCCAGTGTGGAGCCAACCCTCAACGTCTATGATGTTTGCCGTGGCTTCCGAGTCATTCAAATATCCTGTTTGGGCTTAGGCTATTAAGGGATAATAACTTTGGAACTCTCGCATGATTAACCTCAGAAAAACAAAAACATTTTCAATGGGTGCACCCTTTTGCAGAGAATAGATTATAG
This sequence comes from Populus simonii, assembly GCA_007827005.2. Lineage (NCBI taxonomy): Eukaryota > Viridiplantae > Streptophyta > Magnoliopsida > Malpighiales > Salicaceae > Populus > Populus simonii. Next base: position 9,554,656 of record CM017482.2, read on the forward strand.
ATATACTGTAGATGGTACTATGACATAGCCTCTCCTACAAAAGAATGACATAATTAATTATGTTTTTGGCATATCAAGCTGAGTGTGGAGAAATTACCGAACCTTTCATGATTTGGGATCCACGGATGCAGATTTCACCAGGTTGGTTGCGACCAAGAGAGCTACCGGTCTCAGGGTCAATGACCTTGAGCTCTGCGTTTCTAACCACCGTTCCACATGATCCAGACTTGGTGGGTAAAGGTTGCTTTGAGAAGGCTAAGCACATTGATAGCACTGGCCCCGCCTCTGTCATCCCATAACCCTGTTCATGTCGAAGCCATCATCAACAGTTTCGTTCCTTACTTTTTATGCATATATACGAGAAATGGTTCGTCTACGGTATTAATATTTTTTATTTCCTTAATAAAGTCTATATTTATGGTTCGTAAATCTCAATTAGTTTAAATAAAAATGACTTAATAGCAAAGATATATATATAATAAAGTATATAAGGATTTGTCTCGTAATTATTAAATCCATGCCACCATCAGCGACGGGCACCTAGAGTGCCCTAGCTAGGTGGTGGTCGTCGTAACGGGCGGCGCAAATGGTTTGTCGCTTGTGCCCATTGCATTTCGTGCCCGACCAGACTCGTGCGTATAATTCCCAACCATATCCATAGATCCTTGGCCTTCCTACCACACAGATAGCTTTCACTATCGCATGCTTCTAAAACAATGTTTAACCACTGTGATAGCTTCATTAATGGATCAAATCCTGCCACCTCCAATGCCTTTAATTGCAATACAATAACATTAACTCCTCAATATTGGATCGGATATCGGATCTAAGATCTCCGGTTCCGGTCATCATCAAGAGACCAGTACTTGTTAAATTATTGGTTATTCAAATATTTATGTTCTTTTTATTACATGTAAATATTTATTTTTCAATAGTACTGTGTGATATGTCTACCTAAATATAGTACCATAAGAAATTCGTTCTTAACCTTTTCTTTTTTAATTCGATTTAAGTATATATCTGACGTTGCTTTCATCTACAACATCGATCGTACATCCATTTTCATTAAGTTTTATTTTATTTTTATTTCAACAGTCAGATTTCGTGAATACAATAGTTTTTGTTTTTTATTAATATAGAATTTTGAAAATTAAATCGATATGTTTGTGATTATTTTTTTTTAATAATTTTGATGTGTTAATATTAAAAAAAAATTAAAATGATTTTAATATATTTTAAAAATAAAATTTCTTAAAAAAATAAAAAATAAACAAACTATGAATCAGAGTAATTAAATAGAGCCTAAAACAGCTCAAGTATCGTAAGATTTGTCCTCCACACAAAAATAGTGATTCTCTTCTACCTTTCCCATATATATATCTAGCAAAACGAAAACGCACACACCACCCTCACTATTACGCATGTCATGTATATATGTTAGTGGCAAGGTAACTAACACTAACCTGTCCCAGGATGGCCTGTGGAACCCTGCTCCTGAGGGCCTCCTCGAGCTCCTTCCCCAGTGGCGCAGCCCCTGAGAGGACTACCCTGATCGAACTCAAGTCGAAGTTCGCCACCATTGGGTTCTTGGCCAACGCCAGCACCAGTGGTGGCACCACAGCCGCAACCGAAACATTGTGTTTCTGAATGAGCTCTAGCAGTGATCCGATCTCAAACTTTTGCATTAAAAGTACAGCAGAACCGGCTCTCAACGAGCATAACAACACGCTGTTCAATGAAAAGATGTGAAACAAAGGTAAAACGCATAAAACAACATCATCTTGTTTCAAGTATAAATTTGGGATCTCTCCATCAACTTGTTGAGCCACACTTGTTATCAAGCTCTTGTGAGTCAGTATCACTCCTTTTGGGAGCCCTGTTGTCCCTGAAGAGAATGGCAATGCCACAGGATCATCCGGATGGATTGAAACTGTTGGCATTTCACTCTCGTTAGCCTCAACAAGCACATTGAAATGTAGACAGTTCTCTGGTGGGTCATCAATGGTGATTACTATGAAATCTTCCTCCGGTTTTTGGTTGTTTTCATGGCAATCACTATCTCTTAGCTTGTTCACATGTTGAGACTGGGTGATAATCAGTTTCGCACGAGAAGCAGAGAATTGCTTGAATATTTCACTTGGAGTGTAGAAAGGGTTCGCAGTGGTGGTGACTGCACCAATCATGGAAGCACCCATGAAGGAGAAGACGAATTCTGGGCAGTTTTGGAGCAGGGTCATGATTACATCGCCTTTCTTGATGCCCAAATTGGATAACCCAGCAGCGACCTTTCGAGATATTAGGTGAGTTTCGGCAAAAGAGTATGTTTTTCCCGTGGAACCTGAAATCAAGCATGGCCTATCTGAGAAATCAGAGAGGTTTTCAAAGCAGTATGTGTGCAGAGGGAGGTGGTTCGAGATGGTTATATCTGGTAGTTTTGATCTGAAAATATGATCAGTTTCATGAGAGGATGGTGCGTTTTGGTTTTGTGGGGGGGAGAGTTCCGGTTTCGGGGGCTCAACCGTGGCCACGGACATCATGTTTCTTGAGATGAAAGGGAGTTTCTTTGTGTGATAAATGTATCTAACGCAGAATGTATACTCGACCAATCCCAATTCTGTATGGTGTTAATCGATCGATCGGTGTGTATGCGTGTACGAGGACAGAGCCAATCGAGCAAAGTGTAATAAATATAGGAGCAGAGAAAGTTTGGTGAAAGTAGTGGTGAGAGACTGGTAGCTAAGCTGGCAAATTGAAGATGAGGTGAGTAGGAAGGGAATCAAAGCATGCCCATCTCACATTCAAGAAACCAAACCCTATGGCTCATGCAGTTCCCATCAAAGCCCAAGCTCTCACCTACCCTCAAGAGTCCATGGCAGCGATTGGTTGACAAGTGTAAATAAACGACACTCACAACAGCTTATGTGGCAGACAGAGTCTTTTATGAGATGACACTAGGAACTTAGTGCATGGCAAATTTACTTTTTCATAGTCATCATAATAATTATCCATATCTTTCACTATAATATTTGTTGTTGTGTTTCGTTACCGTTAATAAATAAAAAGGTCAAAGAAAATTACAATAGAAGGGATGAAAAAGAATAGGAAATATAGTTGGGTTTCACAGTATAAAATAGAAGTGTTTTGTACTTGTTTAGTTAGTTAAGGGATTACAATTTAATGTTAACTTGGTTAATATTGACCCAACCTAATTCAAATAGGTGAGTTTATTTGGATTATTCGATTGGGTAGTAGATATGATATGAATATTATAAAACCTAACTCAAAATCCACTTAAATCTAACTCTCTCTCTCTCTCTTTTTATATATATATATATATTATTTTATTTTTTGTTGAATAAATAATAGTCAGATAAATACTCATGGATATCCGAAACCCGATAAATATTTTATGAATATCTAAATTTTTTATCCAATAAATAATGAGTAGGGTATAGATATCAAGATAGTTTAGTTGATATCATTTGATATATAATCCAATTCATGAGTATTTATTACCATCCATAGTTTAGTTAACGAGGGATAAAATAAAATTGTCATAATTTATTTTTTGAATTTTAAAAAAATAATAAAAAAATAAAAATAACTGATAAAAAATGAATGAATGAAAAATAATTTGAGAATTGGATCAAGACAAAACAAATTGAAAGTTTAATGATTAATAAGGATGAAACTATAAATTTGAAAGTCAATTTTGGTAGAAATTGAAAGAATTCATAAGTTTAGGGATTTAATTAAACCATGAATTAGTTTAATAAATGAAATCAGAAGCTTAATTGAAGAATTGATATGTTTGGGGACTTAATTGAACTTGAAATTAGTTTAATTAATAAAATTAAGGGCTTAATTGAAGAAATACCAAAGTTTGGGGCTGATTCAAGGAAAAATTGCAAGAAATTAGAGTCCAATGATCAAGGTGAAATGGCAACGGTACTGTAGGGAGTTTAATTGATTTGTCCAGGGTAATTTTGAAAGAATTAAAAGTTGAAGAGTTAATTAAGGACTGAATTGAATAATTCAGAAATTAATGACTGTTTTGTAAATAGCGCTAAAATCCAAGGGTCCAATTGCAATTAATCCAAGGGCAAAAAAAAAATTTTAAAAAGAGATTTTCCATGAATAAGGGTTCAATTGCTAAATGTCAGAACTTCAATGGGCAAATTGAAATTAGCCAAGAATCTACCATGACATTTGCTCTTCCAGGATGTTATTCGATCATACAATCATAATCTTTAATCAATTTCACCCACCGTCTTTGTTGCATGTTCAAGTCCTTCTATGTCATCTCAAGTATCTTAAACTCTTGTGATCCATAAAAATTTGAACTTGAAATCATATAGATATTGTCTCTATACTCTTAAAGCAAAAACCACAATGGCTAACTCGAGATCATGCACTAGGTAATTGACTTCGTAAAGCTTTAATTATCTTGATGCATAAGTAATTACCCTCATCAATATACATTTAAGACAGAGTGCATGTTTATTAGTTGATCACATATAGTTTAGGTTTAGTCAAAGTTTAAATTATAAATTGATGAAATGTTAAAATAAGTGAAATAAAATTTTGTTAAGTATATTTTATGATTGAGACAATGTGTCTTAATTGAAACTTATTTTAGAAATTAATAATATTAAACTATCAATATAATATTTATGCATTAATTGTAATTGTTCTTAATTTTTTAAACTAATTTATCATAACTTACATTGGTTACATATTGAATAATTTTTTTTTGTTTATTATGGACAAATTAATTAGGTTTATTATACAATGAAGAGTCTTACTACTTAGCTTCCTTTAAATGAAGAACTAAGAATAATTTTAAAAGAAAAATGAAGAATGGTTCTATCATCAATTTATGAAGACGATATGCATCATTTATGACATGACAACCTTCGAATGACCTATGTTCATGTTATTAATACAATTTTCATCGTTGCCTAGATTTTGTAGGATTTTAATCTTATGTAGTTTTTTATATATATACATGATATTTGCTTATTTTTATTTTAATGTTCAAACATGAGGATTATAAAATTTAATGGATTATTTGTGCAAGGTAAGGATTAATAGTTTGTAGAAGTAGAAGGATCAATAAATAAGTTTTTCCACCACCATAAATGTATAAATGTGACATTTTAATATAAATTTTACAAAACACAGTGTAAGGGAAATGTAACAAAAACTCCTTTTGTGATTAAATTAGTGAACTCTTTTTAGCTACAAAGATTTTCATCACTAAATATATCGTTAAAAAATTGTTTTCTTGTTACATCATGTAAGCATAAATTTAATGAAATCTAACAAAAAAATAATAATTTTTTTTTAAGTTAACATGTATAAATAAAAATAAATAAAACTTGACCCAACTAATATATCTAAAAGAAAACAAGACTCATACCACAACCATAGTTATCAAACATGGCCTAACCTGATGGGTTGATCTAGAACCCAAGCGATCTGGGGCCTTGGTCGGGTTTGAAGTAGGCAAAACTCGAGCTTGCAATTAGCCACATGAAACCTACAATCCAACATAACTCAGGTGAGATCTTTTTTAATCATTTTTTTTATAATACATCAAAAAAATAATTTATGAACATTTAGTCTTACATTTTTTATAACATGTCTTTTAACTTATCTATATGGAACAAATATTTATGAGATGGGTGTTTCTAAAAAACATAAAGTTCATTAGTGGTTTCAATATAAGGGACAAAAATAAATTATTACTAAAAACAAAAGGCATAGGCATTGCCTCGTACACACAGGGAAAATCAAAAGTTTTCATTTTACTTGGTCCAACCTTATGTGGGAAAATCTGTCACCCTTCTCTTGTTAGTTATTAACTCATATCAAAGTCACTAGATAAATACTAGCAAAAATTTTTATTTTTTTAATGTGGGATTGGAAGTCCATTAATATATATACTCTATATTCACAAAGAGAAAGTTGTGTTTAAATTTTGATTTAAAAACTTCAACTTAAAAGGAGAAGATAATATATTTCCAATATAGGATAAAAAAACCTTTTGAAATAATTTTTTAAAATTCACTATTTACAACATATATGGTTTTTTATTAACTTTTTCATGTGAGATATTAAAAACTTAAACATTTTTTTAATATTCTCGAGTTGACCCGGGTCAATTTATGTGCCCTGGGACCTAACCTCTTGGCCGGGTCATCTTTTGGGTCGGGTTTACTAACTAACTATAATCATTACACAGTTTCCAAGTATTTATATTTTTGTATAACATATAATACAATAATTTTTTTTCTCATCTACAAATTTGTTAGGGTGACATAACTAGACTTCATAAGAATTGAGTTGCTTTTTTTATATATACTAAAGAGGAGATTGGCTACTCAACATTTCTGTTAAATTAATCACATAAAAAACAACTAAAATGGAAATCAAATTCATTGTATTGGCATATTTTCTCATTCACCGCTATAGTGAAATGACCTTTTATCCTTCCTAAAAAAATTTCTTGCCTTTGAATTATGGGCATTTTTGTCTTTCGACATAGTAAATTATTCATTATAGTTTTGTTTGAGGGTATTATCATTTTTTACATGTATTAATGAATAGTTAAATAACCCAAAATCCCCCTAAATCAAAAGAACTAGTATTGTCGGGCAAGGGTATTTTTCATATTCTTTTTTTATATATAGTAAAATTACACACATGCCCTTAGATCCTAAAAAATTAACATATGGAATCAGGGGTAATGGGGTCTTTTTGCCTTATGTATTTTTTTAATTGTTGGTTTGGTCCAGGGTAATAACATCATTCAACATTCAATGAATATTTTTTTAATTTAAGAAGCTGTGCGTCTGCACGTGGGAGACGCCACGCTCTTTGGACGGTGGGTACGGCGTCTCCTAGTGGTGTAAAATATGCTTCCACTGTCTCATTTTATTCTTCTTCATCTCCTCTTCCTTCTTAGATGGTGCATGCCAGCTTATAGTGGTCAATTTATCACCAGTTGGCTTTTTTTCTCTTCCTTTCTCTCCTACCTAAAAAATAAGTTATGGTCCTTTTGTATTTTCTTAGACTTTTATTTGCTTTCAATTTAATACTTAAATTATAATTTATAATATATAAATTTCTTTTCAATTTGGTTCATTTTCTTTTAATTTCTTAATTTTTTCTTTGGTTCTTTTATTAAAGTTTTTATGGTTTTCAATTTTATCTTTCAAATTAAGTTTATGATTTTTGTTTTTTTCAATGATGATAGATTATTATAATAGTAATAGTAATTAATGTGATCCAACCCACATCAAATGATCTATTAGTAGTTCTAGTAGGCCCAATCAGCAGGGCTAAAGCAAAGAAATTCAAGGAAGCCTTTAATAGGCTTTTGCAAGACATATAGGTCAAGGTGAACCACAAAAAAACAACAATCCAAAAAGAACAAGCCTTAATAAATTTGATTCATATTCAAGAAGTCTTTGAGGACCTTGGCCATGATAAGGGAGTGCTTTTAGCATCAATGGGCTTTCTTGTCAAGTATTTTGTATTTCTTAATCCAACAAGAAAATCATGGATTATTTAGGCAGAGAAAGTCTAATCTATCAAAGAGATTTAATTGGAAGGAAAATCTTATTCTACCTTGGACACTAAATGTGATGGCAAAATAGGTTTATTGGAACAAGAAAATTTCTTAGTCTAATTCTTTAAAAAGAAGTGGTGGCTCCGTAGGATAAAACTTTCATAATATTTATTTTTATTATTTCAAGTTAATTACTTAGTTTTTGGGTTATTTTGGGCCTAGTTTCAAATTGGGTCAAGTGAGCCTATTAAGTTATCTTGAGGGTTTATTTTCAAGAGTATAAATACTCTTTTATAAGACTTATTTTTCAGATTTAATTCACATTAATTTCTGTATATTGAAGCATGGAGAATAAGGACTTTTCTTGCTTGGTTCTTGATTGAACTATACTCTTCAAAGAATTGACCAATTTTTATTGTGATTTTATAATTCTTGTGCTCATCTCCGGGTGAGGATGTTATGTGAGGGTGGTTATTATAGTCTTTGTGCGTTGGGACAAATCATCCATTGTGTCAAGCTCAATTCTCAATCTTAAGCCAAATTAGAATGATCTTAGCTTTACGAATTCAATTAAATTCCGCTAAGGTTCGCATCAGTAATAGTAATAATTGTGATGATAACAACAACAACAACAACAACAACAATTAATGATGATGATGATGATGATGATATTTCATCATTTAATGCTAGATTTGTTATGAATTGAGTTTTACCATTTTTTTCATGTATGTTCTTCTGGTCTAATGATCAGAGTTACGGGTCTGAAAAGTTGATGTAGTTTGGCATCTTTTTTTTTTGCTTTATTATTCGATTTCATGTTAAACATTAGTTTTTTTTAAAAAAAAAAAAAAAAGCTTTATGGTTTTCTTAAATTTATTTTCTATGGGATTAACTCAATCTCAAAACTTGAATAACAAGTTTTATGAGTTAACATGAGTTGGTTTGTTCCTTATTACCCAGCTTACATATCTATCACGTGACCTTGGATTAGCTTGATCCTAATTTGAATGTTATTTTTGTATCCAATTATATAATTTTTTAGGTTATTTTTTGAAGTTGTCATGATTTTTTTTTAATTTTATTTGTTCAGTATAGTTGTTTTATTTTCATCTAATTAAAATGAAACAAACTTATTTTCATAATCAAATTTATTTTCATCTAATTAAAATGAAATAATCTTAATTCTGAGGAGTGTAGCTCAATTGGTCAGGCCTTGTGTTTGCTTTCCAGAAGTCACCAGTTCGAGTCCCACAAACCTCAAGGTCACTGTAGGCTTATATGGTTGTTAACTTCAGACCATGTGGGATTAGTCGAGGTGTGCACAAACTGGCCTAAATACCCACATTAATCTTAAAAAAAATGAAACAAACTTGGTGTAACATGGCGCCGCGCACATATTTAGTTGTTGGGTCCTAAACGGTATGGACTAACCAGCATTATTTGTCAAAGGAAAATTATATATTGTAGTCAATTGGCCAATAGAAGAACAAAGATAGTGTTCACCCAATAAAAAGAAGAAACATTGCACTTGGAATTTTCTTCGAGGCTTGCTATCTTGTAATGATAGGAGAAAAATAGACTGACTATTTTTTATAGAATAATTCATTAAAAAAATATTCTGCATGTGACCCGTTGTGTACACTTCTCCAAATCCTTTAATTCAGTCCCACTGTATAGAGAAACCGAGCATTTAACACCAAAATAGAAGTCGCCAAGAATTTTAATAAACCTCCAAGAGAGAGACTTTCTAGCTGGGAAGAGCCTGAATGTTTTGGGTTGTGCTCTTGGTCTGTCGGCGCAGCAGCCCCAGGAGGAGGAGCTGATGATGGAATATCTGGTAATGGGAGTGATGGGCTTGGTGGTGTGGCCACAACAGCAGGACTTGTGCTGTTGGAACAAGCAGGTAAAGGATGCCTATCTGTAGCTACTAGCAGCACCCCATCGATGCCATGGCATCTAATTGAAGACCCTGCAGTGCATAGATCTGGGCTAGAGATCTTGACATTGTTGAGAAAGAAACTCTTCCTTCCCTTGTTGGAAATGTTAAGCATATAATCGGGATCGGAACTGGGAATCAGCGAGCCTGGTGGAATATGTCGCAGGTGATCAAAGAGCAAGGGTGATGGGATTGAATGGCGAAGCAAAAAATCAGAAACAGCGTTTTGATGCATCCTGATTTTAGACAATATACGATCCTTGGGCATCAAGAAAGTGACATTCCCCTGAAATTTCTGATCAAGTGGGGCCATGTTAATGAGCATGACAAAACTGAAGTAGTTGGCTCTTGCCATCTCGTCAGTGGCAACGACAAGGTCTTGGCTTCTTGAAGGAATGTCCGTTGGGCTAGTTGCACAGACGAGTACTTTGATCATGAGAAGCACTAACAAGGTCGTGAAAGCTTCCATGGCAGTTGCTTTTGGGTGAAAGAAGGTGAAGAGAGATCTGTCTTTGGGTCTGTTCAATGAAGAAATTATGTAATGATGTTTAGAGATGTAATTAAACATGGTGATGTTAGGTTTGAACATGCATATGTGCTGTTTCAACCAACAGCTCATCACTTCACATTTCCTGCATGTTCAGCTTCAGCAATTCTTTATAAGGGAAGATTTACGTGTTGCAGTAAGGTTAATTACAGCTATTTTTAATTTGCTCGTAGATTTCGTTATATATAGGAAGAGCAAAGCAACTCATCACTCATTAAAAATTAAAAAGAAAAAAGAAAGAAAGAAAGTCAGCATATTTAGCCTAAGAAAAAACATAGTGTTTTGACATTAAAAAGGAGAGAGTTTGGGCATAAAATAAATAAAGGTCAGCGGGTGCTCACTGGTAAATAGTATTGGAAAAATTGGTTTTTAGATATAGTTATCGGATACAATTGAAAACTAATAAAAAATAAGATATATACACCTTCTTTTTTTTCTCTTTTTTTTTAGTTAAAACATTGTTAGAAAAAACACTCTCAATTACAATAACATGGGATATTGAAATGTTTAAATTCCGTTGTGGTCAAAGAATTGAATATCATTATACACTATAAATAATAAAATAAAATTATTTGGGAGTCCTTGAGATTCCGTTAGATAAATCTAGAGTTGTTTAGAAATTATTATCTAAAAATCTGATTTTTTTCAGCTTTGAATAATTCCTTGAAGGTTAGGTTGTCCCAAATCACAAACCGTCCAATTATCTAGCTTCAACAGTAATCCACACGAACCACCAGTGAGAAAACTCTTAAATCCCTTTTTAAGAGAGAGAGATTGTTATGCCTAGAGTGTTAACTCTCTATTATGTGAATTGCGTAATTTTATGTCTAACAAACAATAATTTTTTTAAAATAAGAGGCATAGCTTACTATTTATAGAAAAATCTCAAAAACACTATAAATTAGCAAAATATCAATTTCTCCCTTAAATAATATTCATATATTAATTTAAGATAATTTTATAAATTAACTCAATCAAGTCCTTATTTGATTTTTCTAAGTTTAGAAATATTATTCACGTACTAAATATATTTCTAAAATATATTTTCATCAAGTCATACTTAATTAAATGATCCTAGTTTAATTTCTAACTAATGGTTTTTAATATGTGTGACCCATTAGGTTCCTAATATGTTGGCCCAAATATAAATTTTAATTTTAATTAAATAAGATTAAATAAACTAAACAATATAATTTATTATCAATTTAAAAATTGATTAATATAATTGAAGATGGATGCATCGCCTAGCAACGTGTCATGATCCCCCAAATATTAGAAAAGTCATTAGTGGTTTGACTCAACTTTTCAGTGACCGGTTTTTCAGTGTAATTAATATACTTTCATCAATAATATTTCGATTTAACATTAAAGCATGGATTATGTCAGCCATGTTAAATCATGATTGTTCTTTACATAATAGTTATTGATCGTTTGAATAATATTTAAAACCCTTTTCAAATTTCATTCCACCTGAGCCAAGGATTTCTCAATTAATATTATTTAAGAATAGATGAAAATATTTTTTCTAATTCACCTAGGGTGATGAATCCTTACTTAAGTATCTTCATATAGTTCATGATATACCAAATGTCTGTCATTTCGTTGCCTCGAGTAAAATAACATGTAACAGGATCAAAACATAACATTCTCTATATAAGATCACTTACACAATCATCAAGAGTCTTTCCATACACATAGGTAAACTCTTCATATGAAATTCTCATGCGGATCAATTCATTGTATATATCTTATGACAAACACCTACATATTAGTTTTAGGTATCTCTTATACCTCTGCTTATAAGAACAGTTGCTTCCTTTCATGAAGGAAAGAACATAATATGTACCAGACTCTACGACTCTAATAATGTTCGGTATTTAAAAAAACATCGACTATGAACATTTTAGAAACAATGCTTTGATGCAATAGAAATCTCATAATTTTAACAACTTTATAATTTTATTTGTAAAATATTTTTGTCTCATGAACTTTATCTTTACTCTAGATTCATAAATCAAATATTAGATTTATTAATCTAATATTATATGAATAATAAAGATAATTTAAGCCTTTGTTAATAATAAATATGTATTTACATGAATATAATAATGTCATATGTAATTAACCGATTGGCTATAGGGCATATTAATCTAACATTTAGACATAGCAATCCCTTTCTAAATAAGAATTTAGGAGATTTCTCAATGGTAGTTTGTGTGGATTACCGTTGGATGCCGAATAATTAAATGGCTTGTGATTTGCGACAATCCAATCATCAAGGTATTATTCAAAACTGGAGGATCTTCAGGTAATAAATCTCTAAACAAATCTAAATCTATTTAACGAGATTCTAAAAACTCCTGAATAATTTTATTTTATTATATCTGCTGCGTATATGATTTTCAAGAACCCAATATATCCATCATTAACAATAATTGTGATGGATGATCACTCCATCTCTATCAAACTTTCCTAACCTTCCATTCCCATGACATCTCTCCCAATATCCTTGATCTTCTGCCTCCCTTTACCTATAATATCTACACTCTTTTAAAAAATAACTTGGGCAATAATGTCACTAACGTTTCATTAAGAGATTAGGGGACCACTACCACTGCTCCACACTCACGAGCTTCATTTTTTTAGTACCAACGTAGCCTAACTATCATTGATACGCCTAAACCTTCACTACCCATGCCCCACCGTCTTAGCTAACAACTCTTAAAGGATGGCTTTTCTTATAGTTTACAAGACATAGTGAAGCAATCCCTATCTATTTTCACTGAGAATTTGTGTTGTGTCTTGTAAGAATAAAGGGGGTTTTATCAATCATGTCAACAAATGGCTTAATAACGATGCAAGTCTTCAGCTTGTTATAATATAGTTGACCATGCAAGATGAAAATCACTTGCGGATATTGTTTAACTTGCAATTAAAAGGAGAATCAATTTCAAATATCCGCAGTTCAATAAGGTCAAACAGTCCGATAACGTGCGATGTAACAGCATCAGCACAGGGCCCCGCCATAGCCATGAAGCGTTGGAATAAACAGGGCAATTTCCCTTAAAATTGATGTACTTTACTAAGTAACAAAAGAAGACAATGATCACAATCCTAATCATCTACGTAAAGATGGGTCTCTGGTTTTAGTATTTCATGTAATGCATTGCCAAAAACAGAGCCAAGAAAACCATTACCCATCTTCTCAGTCCTTGTCTCCATTTTCACTAGAACTTTTGTCAAAGTAAACAGCCACTACACAAAATGTGTGCAAAAACATATCTAGCCTGTACTCCAGCAGAAAGATGTTTTGAAAAAAGAATTTAGTAAAGGAACGCCATTGAATAAATTAAACAAAAAAAGAAAGAAAAAGACCTATCAGGGAAACTGGAATGAGCCACCAATTTGGGTGGTGCCAGACGGGGGATTGATTGCCACCCAGAGGAGAGAGATGGTGATTGCAATAAGTCCTGACCACACAAAAACAATGGTCGGTGTCCTTCCTCTTCTTCCCATAAGACCTTTAGCAAAAGGGTAGAGATGAGCCAGGACCCAGAAACTGAAGAAAACCCCACCCAGTAATCGACTCCACTGCGGTATAACACTGTAAATTGTTCGGCTAAATCCAACTGCTATTGCAATTAAGTTGACCATCATGATTGTAATAGGAGGTATCATCAGCGATGTCCATTTGACAACATAGAGATCAGCAAACTCATCATCAACATCATCACCGCCTGATTTTGAAGTCAAGGTGAAAGAGATTTCAATCCCTGCAATGACTTTCAACAATCCCTGAAGCACAGCAGCAAGGTGGGCACTGGTCCCTCCAATCAACCAAAACTGCTCATTCCTCCACCACTCCTCTAGGTCGATGCCAGACCATTTGATTTCAAGCACAGCAAGTAAGCATAGAGTCAATGTGATGATTAGGAGATAAGCAAGAAAAGTGACATTAAGGGTCTGAACAATGAACTGGCCAGAGAATAGGGAAAGTGCAGGGAGGAAGCAGTACACAATCAGGAAGATCGAAGTGAAGGGATAGATGCCAACGTTCAGATATGCTATCCTCTGAAGAAATTTCATTCTACGGCTGGCTAAGAGGGCATTGTTGCGGGAAAAGAAAATTTCAACAGAACCAGTAGCCCACCTGAGAACTTGATGAAGCCTATCTGTGAGGTTAATTGGAGCAGTGCCACGGAAGGCATCACGCTTGGTAACACAATAAACTGATTTCCATCCCCTGTTGTGCATCCTATACCCAGTGACAACATCTTCAGTAACAGATCCATAAATCCACCCAACTCGATTTCCCCACTCAGTCTTGTCTTCATACCAGCAAGATATGACACTGATTGCCTCTGCAACAGTTGATGCATCGAGAAGCTCACGGGGAATAGTGAGAGCACCAGGCGGGCGTCCGTTCTTAACAGCTGGGTGATCTGCAAGAGGACGACCTTGAAACTCTGTCACTGGGATTGAGTCAATGAGGAATGTTGAGTTGCCAAACTTCTTAGGGAGCAGGGAGAGGTTCATCTCTTCATCATCATAATCACCCATTCTTAGAGCCCTGTTCTCTTCTGGGGTGTTTGCAACTGAGGAATTTTTCTTGCGCCGGGCAAAGCAGCAGCTGCAGCAATCTGGGTGATCTTCTTTTGCCCGTGGTGGGTCAAAGCCATAAAGAGCAATCCTTCTAAAGAGACAACCAGTTCCAACATAGACAGGACCCATTAGACCATCAAGGGCACGCATGTTCACGTCAAAAAAAACAGTGTTGTGATTAGCATATCGATCAGAAGGGTCTATGCCCTCAAACCTCTGAGGGAACTGAACATAACAGAGGCGATCACCTCCTCGATCCATCATGAAACACATCCCTTCCCTCATTGCCTGTGAATTGTAAATATAGTGATCACAATCAAGATTAAGAATGAAAGGACCATTAGACATAATGGCTGAGGCTCGAACAAGCGCATTCATGGCCCCTGCCTTCTTGTTGTGATCATAGCCTGGACGCTTCTCACGAGAAACATAAACAAGCAATGGGAGACGTATATCAACATCAGTAAAGTCCATTATCTTAGTTTCATCAGAAGTTCCAAGTAGTGGCTCATCGCTGGGAGGTTTCAACATCACCTGCATCCAGTAAATTAAATAATCAGCCTCACATAGAAAGGCTGAATGTACAACAGCTTTTAGAAAAGATGAAGAAAGTGAATCCTTGTAGCCCATCCCAACTAGTTTTACATAAAATTGAATTGATTTGTTCAATCAGCAATAACAATAAGAAAGTCTGTTGCGATTTCCAAATCCACACCCGCACATGGTTTAAAAATTAGTGTAATCATTCACATGGCTTGAACAATTATAAAAACAGTTTGTATCCAAACTAATACCTGTATTATACCAGCATGGTCACCCCTAGAGTGCTCAGGAGCAGGATTCAGCCAAGTCCCTGGCCAATGGGTACCATCTGCCATCCATGTAGCTTTTGGAATCTTTACACTCTCCACAGGTCCATCGTCCCTGTGCTGTTTCTGAAGTTTCATGGCCTTGATTTCCTCCCGAGCATGATAGGCATCAGATCGGCGGCGAATAGAATCAGGCAAGCTATTTATTCGAACCTTGAACTCATCATATTCACGCTTTACTCTTCGACGATCCTTGACAAAATCTTGCTTCACTTTGTTCTTGTAAGGATCCCTCTTCAAACTGAAGTAGGATTCTGGATTCCTGGGCTCAATATCATGTTTACGGCAGAAAGGAACCCATACATTTGCAAAACTCGCTGCTTCGGCCATGGCCTCAAATGTTAAAAGTGCACCTCCATCATCGGAAACATAACAAGAAAGCTTTTCAACTGGGTAATCAGCTGCTAGAATTGATAAGATGGTGTTTGCAGTGACAAGTGGCGGTTCTTTTTCTGGATCTGCAGTAGAGACAAAAACATCTACGCCAGGGAGATCAGATTTACCAGTGGGGTTGCTAGGGCTGGGTGTTTCAAATTTATCTTTCAATACATTCAGATCTGTAGCACGATTGATAGGGCATAGCTTTGGAAGTTGATCCAAAAGCCAAGAAAAAGCAAACCAGATCTCGCAAACCACTGACATCCCCCACAGCCAGATTGCGTCGTTGTTTGGATGTCTGATCCTCCAATGCAAGAATAGTGCGAGAATAACAATCCGAACAAAAATGAGAAGCCTATAAGAAGAGATGCAGCAAGAGGCACAAGGCATTAATCAGCGTAACTGTCATAGTGTAGAATCAAACCGTAGGTAAAAATGTTAGTAAACAACATGGAAGGTAATTACAATAGAAGAGAAACAGGAAGGCATAGTTTTCAAGTCAAGTGTCAAATTAACAGTTGCAGCTGGCCTGAAAAAAGTTTCTCTAGAGAGTTAACGAAAGAACAGGGTCTTTAAAAGAGAGAATTGGATGGATCTCTCATGGAAATGAAATTATTTCTCAGAATAATGTAAGCATTTTAAATGAGCACAGTTAAGAGGAGTTCAATTCATCAAGATAACTCCTCTCCTCTTAACAGCATCCCATACATCCTTTGCTGTTCCGCACTAAACAAAGTGTGACACAAGATTAGGAGTCATGGAGTTGATAAGCCATGACTTAACTAGAGCATCTTGGCTTTGCCAACATCGAGCCTAAATCTATTTTTCAATTAGCACATCAAATTCCATAGTAACAAGTTAGCATGATTTCAACAATTACATTTAGGATTCAAGTCCTAAAATATTTATAATTTTCTTGTCTGTATTTGTTAGTGGCTGGCACCTCATAAGAATTGCAGAATAATCATTGATGAAACAACACAAATAATGAAGACGATTTCAGAATTATTTCTCTAATACAAGGTGACAAATGCAATCAGTTCAGAATTTTTTTAGTGACCCTGGAAATTCACTCAAAAGATACAGCTATTCTACAAAATCTTTGGAATAAGTTCTAGAGCTCAAATTTGATGCTTGATATTTACAGGGACAGTTGTGAGCTATTAGCTTGGCAGACATAGATATCAGATTAGAAAGGAAAGAACTAACAAGGCAGATCGACTAAGAAGGGGAATAAAGAGTGCATATATAAATTGTTGGAGATTTCTATGATGTAGCAACACCTTTTAACCCCCCAACATGGAAGGGCGATGAGCCTAGGATTTTATCCAACCATCATTGAATGAATAAACATGTGGATATATAACACAGACTGTGGAGTCATGGACCAAATGGGTATCAAAGTTTTGCATTTCTATGGGAAGTTGTTGGCGTCAGAGAGACAAAGTTGCATGTTTCTCATGGCTCAGTATCATCAAGCCAATGACAAAGTGCTAGAAGATACAACAAAGAAATAACAAAAAACCATCGTAAGATACAACAATTGCCGGTGCATGTGCAAGTTTGTTTATCAGAGCGTGATTATCTTCCCATCTACCAATACCAATGCACCAAATTAATGAAATAGGTGAAGATATAGCAATTTAAACATTTGGAAAAGAATATCATTATACTACGAATAGTAAGAGAAAACAGAACCATGCTAGACATGAAGATTGTACCGATATGGACTGATAATAGCAGCTGGAATCTTTAATTTTCGAGTAAGCGGCCTCCATGGCTTGTTCATCAATTCTTTGGGCCCACCAACTTCCTCATCATTCCCATTGCCGAAACCCCCATCACTTGGCCAGATAGCATTGCCATACCCATAAGTTCCCCTTGTTTCAAAGAGCCACCTATTGTGATCAAAGTCCCCAGTCTGGCTTCTCATCAGCGCTGATTTGGTTGACTTCATCAATGACAACCTCCTCTCCATTTTGGACACTGTGCCTGGTGGAGGAAGTGGAAGAGGCCTTCCACTGTCCACGGCCACTTCATCCAATTCGGTGTTTTTATAAGGCTCCTTGCAACCAGGGCAAATTCCACCTCCAATTTTCACTGCATCAATAAAGCAATCCCGGCATATTTTGAAATCACACTCACAAGGGAGAATATCAACACCACGCTCATCACTCATCACCTTGGCATCACACCCTGAAATCGCACAAGAGGATCCCTTAGCACCAGCCATTTGGGGATGGCTGGCTTCAGATTCAATCACCTTGTCCATGAGATGAGCACGAGTAACACTATTAAAACCGCCTGTAAAGAGTGAATTTGAGACATACTGCTCTTCAACCTTTTGTGAGATAGATGGATCCATGGGTTGGTTGTCGGGGGTCGGTGGTAAGTGCACTGTATAGTTCATGAAATCACTACTCCCAAGTTCACTATCAAGATCATCCCTTGAGTAGCTGATATAGCGACCAGAGGAAGTCCTCCGGCCAAATGTCACGGTCTGAGGCAGAGGAGGTTTGTGAGATTCGGCAGCATCCGAGCTAATTGATAGATTTGATCGAGTGCCTTTGAATGATCTTGAGGCCATATCTTAACACTGTAAGGGACACGTCTCTTCAAATCCTGCAATTATAGTACTGTGCACCATCAGCATATTCTTCATAATATCAACCGGATTCTAACATATCGCAATCATAATCAAAATTCCAATATATAATTCAGATGTCTGCTTAGGTGCCAAGAAACAATGCACGGCACAACAGATCATTAAATTCTAAAACTCATAATCTTGAATTCACCTTGCTCGCAACATTTAAACAACAGACCAAAGAAAAGAGAACCTTTCAATTTCAAAAGGATTCAAATCAAGTCAAAAGCACTTAACATAAAAAGACAAAGGTGCCGGGATAATTACATATCATCCAAAAAATCTAATTAAGACCTCGTTTGATTACCAATAAAATAAAGCATAAAGGCTTAACGTTTACTAAAATCCAAAATTTAAGGCTAAACACCTAAGATCCAATAAAAGCCTCATAATTAGCACAAGCATGTTCACAACCTACTCAATTTAAGCCAAAACGAAAAACAAAATCAAGCAAACGGGACCCAGAAGTGTAGTAGCAAAACAACACAACCCCAGGATCCTTTTCACCGTATGACATTTTTACCTTTCGAGCAGCAGCAACTAATCACGCCATCAGAAAATCTTAAAACCAAGAAAAACGCTGCAGATCACCTAGTAGTTAGGACTGGTACTTGTCTTACTAAATAAAGGTTTTGCCTTCTCTTTGTATCTATGCGTGTGTATATAAATTGAGGAGAGGGATAATAGATGGACAGATCCCTTTGTCAGATTCTTTGAAGGCTTCGGAAATGCTAAACGGCAAGTAATAATAATTTGAACCAATCTTTAAAACCAAAAAAGGAATGCTTCAAAGCCACCACCTGTAACCGTTCATACTGTGTATTTATCTTTCTCACGTACAAAAAGCAAGAAAGAAAAATTCGTATACAGAGGTGTGGGTGTTGATAGAAAGACTGAGTCGTGAGCAAAACTACAAGCACAAATAGGGCATGACTGAGACTAAATATGTTTTTTTTTCCCCTTATTACACAGCTGTGACTGTGTGACGTAGTAGGGGTGGTTGTTTTTCCTTTTTTTATGAATCTAGTTATGTAATAAAAGAAAGGAAGAAGGTTCTTGGCACTGCGGGCAGAGAACCAAAAAAAGAGAAGAGGAGCTTGTAAGGAGGAGAGTGGGTTTTGTGGATCGCCGGCTGATGTTCCTGCAGCCCCTATATCTTTTTGATGCTAGTATGTCCGTTGGGGTTTGGAAGGAGAGAGGAATTTGTTTGGACAAAATGGGGACGTAAAAATAAAGATCTTTTTTATTTTTAATTTTAAGACAAGAGGGAGAGAAAAGGGGGTTGATTCGAGGAACAAGTAGGTGGATTAGATAAGCGAGTGCGATGCGTGTGAAACATTTAAATGGTATTTTATTAAGTGTGGTAGTTTTTTAAAAAAGTTTTTTAAAAAATATATTAAAATAATATTTTTAAAAAATTAAATTTATATTTTATATCAATGAATGAAATAATTCAAAAAAATTCAAAAATATTAATTTAAAAAAAATTAAAACCTTTTAGGAGCACGATTCGATCACTCCCAAACACACCCTTTGTTTTTTATATTTATCTTATTACTTTTATTAAAAAAATTAAAAAATGGCTAGATGAGTATTTTGAAAAGGTTAGTTTTAATATTAAATTATTTTTTTGAAATTATAAATTAGATAGGCTGATCTCTAATTTATTTAAATTCTAGAGAGAAAAATTGAATATCATATGCATAATTTATTAAATTATATTTGGTTTCTAACATCAATCCATTTAAAAATAAGAGAGAGAAAAATAAAGATGTGGATTCTTATGTATTTCATTTTTAACAACAATATTAGCTTCTCTACTAAAAAAAACTAAGTCAACTTCTTCGTTGTTTATATGAACAATAAAGAAAAAAAAATTTTATTTCATCTTTCAATTTTGATTTTTGATTGAATTTTTTAAAAAAATTTATCCTTCAACATTTCTTTGATTTTGAATTAGTTTTTATAATCTGATTTTCTTTTTATTAGATTGTCATAGTCTCAAACAAACATCTCGATATTTAAATAGTGCTCAGTAGTTGTTCTCATATCATTATGTAACAATTTATTAAATAACAAAGTTATTAAACGCAATGAAATTCGTAATTAAAGTCATTAGTTTGACAGGTTAAGTTATAAAGCCCGGATCGATCCAATAAGTCGCCATATCAATATTAAACAAAAAAATATTATCTTGAAAAATAAAATAAAAATCAAAACATATTTTTTACTTGTCGCTCATTTTGTTTTACAATTCATCAAATTGACTGGGTCACATAAGACAATACAATGACTTAAAAATTCTATTTGTTTTTTTGGTAACTTGTTTCTTTGGAAAGCATAATAAATTTATATTTCATTAATTTTTTTCTCCTTTGATTATCTGGTATTTTTAAATTAAGATTTGACTATTCTTTATAATCCACATTAAGACTTAGAAAATAATGTTTTAGTTAATATCACCAAGTTGTATCTTCGTGACTAATACGATATAAACGAGTCTATTATTTTATTTTATTTGAATGGAAGGCCAGAGGTTTAGACTGTCCAAATCTCCCATTAAAAAAAAACAAATAAACAAGACTAGCAATGCGAAGAAAGAAACACATTCATAGTAGAATACGCGTTTCATTTGGTCCGTCGGATAACGAGATTGACGTCGTTGATCTCTAATCACAGCATACACGTCATAATATCACATCTGAATATCTGCATTCAGTGAAAGCGTCACAGCTTAGTGGTTGAACATGAACATGTCAAAGTAAAACTTATTGTTAAATGAATAGAGCAGCAATTAACAATCACTCCTCCTCCTGTGTGAACACGTGAGTTTGAACAACAGGCAAGGAATTGCCCGCCGGCACCTATCCATCAAATGAAATGACAGCGTGGCTGCTCAGCTGTCAACCTCTCCGTGTTGAAATTGCACGCCCGATGCCAGGTCTAACCTTGCTGTTTTCTCTCATCTCGTTTTCAGTTTTTGGAAAGTTGCTCCTCCCCACCATCTAATAACGCTTCAAATATACCTTTTTTTAATTATGTTATTTATAGTGCGTTTCATGAATTATAGTGTTTTTTAAATGAAAATATATTTTAAAAAAATTATTTTTAATATTAATATATCATATATAACATATAAAAACATAAATTTCATATTTTCCCATATAAAAACAATTTAAAAATATACACGATCACAATAACAATGAACACTAAATCTACAAGAAAACACTACAAACAAAGCAAAACAACAATACTAAAACAATTCTTTTTTCCATGGATCTAAAAGATGAAGAAGAATAGGAAGGAAAAATAAATTTTCATACATTGAAATAAACATAGAAAAATATATTAGTTTTGAAATGAATTGTCATACTTTCTTAATATAGCAAAATGAATTTTATCGTTGTTACAGTGAATCAAAATTTATCAAAAAATTTCACATTTGTTTATTTAATAAAAAAATTGAGTCAAAAAAACACATTGTGGGCTCGGAAGCTCCCTCATCATGACACGCAAGCTTGACACATTGCCAAGCTAGAGCCTAGGCCTAACATCTGTTAGCAGGTGCTGACAGGGCCAAGTGTATTTAGGCGCATGCCACAACCATTCCCTAAAGGATTTATCATATTTTATAGAGTGTCTCTCTTAAATAAAATAACTCTCTCTCTCATATTGACTCAGTATTTAAGAGTCCCAACATCTATCAAATATATTTTTTTATATAGGTACTTGGCAGCTTACAACTGAGCTACACCTATTTTCATTATGTAGGGTGGATCTGTTAGTTTAATATACCTTGTAGCCAATCTGCTTATTACATGCGACCTTATTATATTCATGTAAATACATATTTATTAGTATTAAAGGCGTGATTTATCTTTAATATTCATATAATATTAGATTAATGAATTTAGAGTAAAGATAAAATCCATGAGACAAAAATGCCTTGCGAAGAAAATTATAAAGTTGTTATAACTTTAAGATTTCTATTTCATCAAAGCATTGTTCCTAAAATATTCATGGTTGATGCTCTTTTAAATATTGGACATTCATTAAAGCCATAGAGATTAGTACATATTATGTTCTTTTCCATAGACATTCATTGTTCCTATAACTAATATGTGGGTGCTTGTCATAAAACATGTATACTAAGCGGACCCGTATGAGAATTACATATGAAAAGATCACATATGTCTATGGAAAAACTCACGTGATGGTTGTGTAAGTGATTTTTAGACTTGAGATTACTAAGTTATTTTAAATATAAATAAATGTTATGCTTTGATTTTATTACATGTTATCTTAATCGAAAAAATAAAAGGGCAGACATTGGGTATATCATGAACTATATGAAGGTACTTAAGTAATCAAGAAAGAATTCATCCCCCTAGATGAATTAGAGAAAATATTCCATCGAGTACGTCTGTCATGTTAAATTATATTTGTTCCATATGTTCTTAAATAATATTGATTGAGAAATCATTGGCCAATGTGAAATGAAATTTGAAAAGAGTTTTAAATTTTATTTAAATGATCAATGACTATTATATAGATAACAAACATAATTTAACATAACAAACATACTCTATGGTTAAATGTTAAATTAGAATATTATTAATGAAATGATATTAATTACATTGAGAAACCGGTCACTGAAATATTAAGTCAAATCACTAATAATTTTTCTAATATTTGGAGGATCATGACACATTACTAGACAATGCACCTAATCTTCAAATATAAATTAATTAATTATTGAATTGATAATAAATTAATTTATTTAATTCTAATTAATTAGAATTATAACTTATATTTGGGTTAACATATTAGAAACCTAATGAGTCACACACATTAAAAACTATGAGTTAGAAATTAAACTGGAAAGATTTAATTAAGTATAACTTGATTAAAATATATTTTAGAATTTAAAGACTAGAATATAATTAATACATGGATTATATTTTTAGACCTAGAAAAATCAAGTAAAGACTTGATTGAGTTAATTTTTAAAATTATACTAAATTAATATATAGATATTATTCAAGGGGCAAATTGATATTTTATCAATTTAAAGGGTTTTTTATATTTTCTTATAAATAGTAAGTCATGCATTTTATTTTTATGAGATTGTCTATTAGATAGAAAAAACTATGTAAGTCATAGAATAAAGAGAACTAGCATTTTAGGCATAGCAATCTTTATCTTCTAAATAAGTATTTGGAAGATTTGTTATTGGTAGTTTATATGGATTATCATTAGAGACCGAATAATTGAACGACTTGTTGTTTGAGACAACTATATCTTTAAAGAGTTATTAAAAGTCGAAGAAGATTATATTTTCAGGTAATAAATCTCTGAACAACTCTAGATTTGTTTAACGAAATTTTACGAACTCCCGAATAATTTTGTTTTATTATTTTCATTATATGTATGATATTTGAGAATCCGAGATCATCTAATAGCAAGAATGAAGTAATTAACTCGTTATTCAAACATAAAACTTTATTTCAAGCTTTAGGGAATTTGCTACATCATTACATAGTAATAATGTCTAGAATCTAAATTTCCATATTATTACTAGATTTTTGTTGTAATTATATTATCATAGATATTTCAAGTCTGAACGCGGAAACAACGGAGCGATTATCCTTGACTGTCTCCTCCTGCTGACGTGGCTTTTAGTCTCTCCTCGTGAGCTTAGCTATTCCGATAACATGGATATATATTCTTGTCTATAGGCGAGCGTGGAAATAGACTTTCCAATAACAGCAGAGATATGACTTCTACGAAATATTTCAATAGTCCGGTGGATTTGGTGGGGGTATTCTGGCATTACCAAAAATTGTGAATGGGAAGTCAAGGGCAACTGGCGGATTCAACGCCTGCGATTTTAAAATCTCAAGCATTCGTTTTCAGGGGCATGATTGCAAGAGTCCACTGGATTTGGTGGTGTTTTTACATTACCAAAAAGTGCAAGAGGAAAGACATTGCATCAACTACAGAGGGAAAAGTTCGGTAGAACATATACTTGACAGCGTTTAGGGTGGATCCGGGACCCAGTTTCATTTGGTGCAAAATCATTTATGACCTTTTGTATTAAGAAATACATAAAACATGATTATAAAGTTTCGAAAACATACATATAAAATTAAAAGATTGTTCTTACAATATTCTCGCTTTTTTTATTATTATTTATCTTCTGCTTCATGAAAAATAATTTTTAAATTTTTTTTCTAAACTTTCTTGTATTTATTTACTATTAAAATTTTAATCAATTAAAAATATTTTTCGGTCAAATAAAAATTTAGTTTATTTTTCAAAAAAATGTTTCCCCCTTGTTTTCTAGAAAGTTGTTTTCCTTTAATTGTAAAATACTTTTTAAAAGTTGAGAAAAAATCAGAAATATTTTGTTATTTGTTAATTATATCAAATTTTATCCTCAATCTTTTGATTGCTATATATTTTGTTTTAAATCTTTTTTCTTTCAATTTCATCTCTTAAAATTTGATTTTTATGTTAACTTTGATCCTTATTTTTTTTATTGTTATTTGTTTTTCTCTTATTTTTTTAATTAAAATTTTTATCTATTAGATTTGGTTCCCATTCTTTTTATTGTTATTTATTTTATTTATAATAATTTTTTAAATTGATTTTTTTTTCAATTTTATCATCTTTCATCTTTTTATCTTTCATCTTTTTTATCTATCAGATTTGTTCTTAATTTTTTTAATAAACTTGAAAAAAAATTAAAAATTTATTTTCTAACTCATTTAACATGATATAGTCAAAAACCAAAAAAAAAATTTAATTTATTTTTAAATATCAGAAAATAATTTATTTTTAAAAAATTTATTTTTCATGAAAATCCCTACTTTTCAACAAACAAATACTGAGTAACCATTATATTTTCTAACTTATTTAACATGATATAGTCAAAAACTAAAAAATATTTTTAATTTATTGTTAAATATCAGAAAATATTTTATTTTTTAAAAATTTATTTTTCATGAAAATCACTACTTTTCAACAAACAATTACTGAGTAACCATTATATTTTTTCCTTATGATTTATAAATTGCTTCGTACAAGGTGGTTTCGTAATGCTAAAATGTTCCAGGAATTTCTCATTGTCAACAACTTGATTGAATATCTCACCACCTCTCATTCGATTCCACAACTGATTGTATAGCTATTTTTATTGTTCACATCACCCTCTTCCACTTATGTTGTGCCGCTTTAGTAAAATTCAGCGCTAATTTTTCAAGTACATGCATGGAGGACATGTCGAATTGTCTTTTTGTCTCGACCTAACCAACTTTTAAGTAAAGACAAATTAATTAACTCGTGTTTGGTTGTAGGTCAATAAATTTTTTTAACAAACTAAATAAATAAATATGATAGTAGTTCATACATGTTTTTTTTAACCTAAAAAATCATAATAGTAAAATTAAAAGTTTATGCATGCATCTAATTAAATAAATTAAGAATTATTTGTATAATCAAAATAAATTATAAAACCTGATTTTCCTAACCAGCCAAACTCGTGACTCGAGTTGTCGTACCCTCGCGAGAGCGTAATGTCGCGACGACCTTTCCTGAAGCGGGGAATTGATTTCGGGGTTTTTGTTCTGTTAAAAAGGGAGTCACCACCTAATATTATGGTCACTAGAAAACCTAACTGATCTTTCAGAGATTCTAAAGTAAGGGACTGGTTGCGTAAAGGGAAGGTTTTAGTACGCCCTATCTAAGGTAAGCTGCTTGGTGTTTGGTTTGCCTATAATTGTTATGGTGTTGATGTTCTCTAATCCCATCAGTTTCCTAGGATAAGTCTGCTATAATGAACGAACTTGGGTTCAAAGTCTAAGGGAAAGAACCCTTGACCAATATGGATCATACCTTTAGATATGTCTATAAAGTGCCAAAGAGAAACGGTGCGGATCTCTTGAAGTTTATGTTTGATTTGAAATAAATTTAGAATTTATGAATTTAGAGACAATTAAGATAGAAATCTAAGGAGATTCAATGTGCTTAAAAGCTCATTTTTCCCTTAGTATTTCAAGTGTTCGCGACTCGTAAATCGCAAGGAAGAGAAACAAAAAAACTAAGTTAGAAATCTAAGGAAATTCAAGGTACTTTAAAAGCTCATTTATACCTTAGTATTTCATATTTTCATGACTCATAAACTGTGGAATCAAAATTTGAAATGTCCCCAATTATAATTGAGGCTTCTTTCAGGAAGTGCAATTAAATTGTTCTAAATAAAATTTTAGGCATAAATCTGCCCTTATGTTAAAAATAAACAAGTTGTATTCCTATTAACAATATTTTGGACATTTACCTTTCATAGGTTTTTTTGCTCTTATATTATTAAGGGATAATGACTTGTTATTCCTAAAAAAATATTTTTGATATTAACCACTTGGGGTTTTTTTATCCAAATATTAACAGTGAACAATAGTGAATTATTCCCAATAATATTTTGAATATTAACCCCTTTGGGGTTTTTTATCCAAACATTTGTAGTGAATAATAACAAATTATTCCTAATAATATTTTGGATATTAACCGCTTTGGGATTTCTTTATCCAAACATTAATAGTGAATAAAGATGAATTCCTAAAAATAAGATTTTTATATTTTTGGAATATTGGCAAACACCCTTTGGAATTTACAAACATGTTGTAAAATCCAAGATGCAGGAAAATAATTTTTGTGTATAAGAAATCCATGCTAAAATATATTTTTTGAAACCTCAAATATTTGCTTTTTTTGAAAAGAAGAAGAAATTCAAAATATATTAGGGTATTAGCCGTATGCAACACATAAAAACATTTTTATATTTTGATTAAAAACACTATTTATCACAACAATTAAATGCAAACATAACAGTTGAAGCTAGCAAAACATCACAAGAATAAATCCATCACATAGGGGGACCAAAGTCCTGAAACTAACATTTTGAACTTAAAACAACGATTAATCGCAACAGTTAAACACAAGCATCACAGTTAAAGTTATTAAACCATCACAAGAATAAACTCGTCACGTGAGGGCCTGTAAATAAAAATGATTATTATTATAATTTTAAAACTTGATTTAAGGGTCAACCTAGGATAAGGCTCGAGTCACGGATCATGATGGTCAACCTGGGTTAACCGGGGTCAATGCAAGGATTAATGTTGTTATTACTTAGTTTTAAAACCCGATTCGAGGCTCCATCGAGGCAAGATCTAGGTCACGGGTTGGAAGGGTCAACACTAGTTGACCCGAATAAACACGTGAATAAAAATAATTATTATCATAATTTTAAAACTTGACTCGAGAGTCAATCTAAGACAAGGTTCAAGTCACAAGTTGGGAGGGTTTACCCGACATACCTATTTAAAAATAATAATCAAAGAAACCTTATTTTAACCATTTTTTTATATAAAAAAACAACAAGTTTTTGACCCGTGTCTTATTTTAGATTGATTTGAGTTTTTTACGAGGTCTAGTTAAGTCAAACCTTTCTTTATTTTTTTTTAAATTTCGGACCAGCCCAACCCCCAATCAATCTATTAAGATAATGTTGATTTTATAACTTAAATTATTATAATATTTTTAATTTTAACACTCAACTAAAATAGAAAAAATATATCTAATTATTGTTTTAAATGTATAAGTTTTACAGTAATATATATATTAAAAATAAAATAAAATTTTCATATTTTATGATATTTTAAACATCATAAACAAATAAATTACCGAAATAATCACTCTTTTATATTTCACTATTAAATCCTCGTATTTTTTTTTATCTTTATTTTTTTTTCTGGAAACAAGAACAAAACACGGTACAAGAGAATAAGGCTCCGTTTGTTTGCAGGAAAGTTGTTTCCTTTTGGAAAATGAATTCCGGGGAAAGTGAATTCTGGGAAAGTATTTTCCGATATTTGGTAGTATTATGGAAAATGAACTGGAAAACACTTTCCAGTGTTTGGTTATGTTATGGAAAATGAACTGAAAAATAATTTATTAATGAATTATTTTTCTTTCAAGTATATCTAATATATATAAAATATTTAATATAAATATTTAATCACTTGCAATAAAAGAATAAAATCTAAAAAGTATAATGATGAATTTTTTATTATAATATATATTCATACATAGCTTATTTTATAAAATATAACTATATATGTCATATCATATTATATAAAAATAAGCTTGTGAAATATTTTTTAAGTAAAACCTATTACTATATTTTTTTTCTTATATATTTGGTTTTTTTTTTTGGTATGAAGTTTTGTTTAAAAGATAAATAGATTTTTTTGTTAATTCCCCTCATTAACTCTCGCACAAACACAGAAATTAATTCCTTCAAAGCTTCCTTCCCCTGACTTCACAAGTATCAAATTAATTCCTTCAAAGCTTCCTTCCCCTGACTTCGTATCAAATTAATTCCTTCAAAGCTTCCTTTATCAAATTAATTCCATTTCCCTCTCCCATTCTCCCTCCCTCTCGGTCGATTCCCCTCTCCCATTCCCCTGTTCCTTGTTCCATGTTCCCTCTCCCTCTCCCTCTCGGTCGATTCCCACTGTTCCCTCTCCCTCTCAGTCGACGATTCCCCCTGTTCCCTCTCCCTCTCGGTCGATTCCCACTGTTCCCTCTTGGTTTCTCTCATTCCCCTTCCCCTGTTCCCTCCCCCTCTCGGTTTCTCTCATGCCCCGGTTCCCTCTCTGTATCTCTCGCCATTTGTGCACAAAGAAGCACATATTCAACACAGATGCAGGACAAAGTGTCAAGGGGCAACATGGCTCCTCCTTCCCAGTTCTCCTCTTTCTCCCCCGGCTACTGTTAAAAAAAAACAGAGCAAGGGAGGGGCTGGATCCGGGGATGGAGTAACAGGGAGGGGCTGCTTTTTACTGGGGAAGATTGATTAACATAGTTTGGGGATTTTCAAGTGCCTTGAATTGGTTTGTTTGGTTAGAATAAAACTGCCGAATGTGAGTGGTTTTTGAAGAAAACTGTCATGGAAAAATTGTGTTTTTCGTGGCTTGCGTGATGAATTTTTGCTGTGTTATGGAAATGTTATGGAAAATTTATGATGGGTAACAAATTTATGGAAATGGAATGCTATAATTTTTACACAGATCTATAAATCAGATACAAATATAAAGGAAATAAAGGAAAAAAAAATACCTAAACTTGTTCAAGCAAAATGCTTCAATTGTCCAGTGAATGTTTCTGTAATTGTTTTTGCTTCCAAACATTTTTGACGAGAGAGAGATTGTGTGATATGTGAACGGAGCCCTACTGAAAAAAAGAAAGTGTTTTCCTTTCTTTATCAGAAGGAAAACACTTTCCTTTAATAAAACGGCTCTAAAATGTTGACTGGAATTCAGTTTTCTTTGATTATTTTCTTATATTGCTGACAAACATGGGAAAACAAGGAAAATGAATTTCAGGAATTCATTTTTTTGCAATCAAACACGGCTTTAATAAAATGGCTGTAAAATGTTTATCGAAATTCAGTTTCCTTTAACTATTTTCTTATATTGCTGCCAAACAAGAAAAGTAAGGAATTCACTTTCCTGCAATCAAACACGTCCTAAAAGACCTTCCCTTCCTGGAGCCGAGGATTGTGAGGAACGAAAGAGAGAGAACGGCAAATTTGAAAGAGTGCGGCTGACACTTGACGAATCAGTTACATAAGAGCAGAGATTATTCTTCAAAAACTAATGAAAACAACAAAGCTAAAATAGAAATGGCGAACAAACAACTACATATATTATCTTCAAGATCCAGATCTCCAATCCTCCTCTTCACAATCTGTCTTTTCGCTTTTTCTCTTCTCTTCTTACTCTTCTCTCTCGCTACCCGTCACACATCAGCCTCTCCATACCCTAACACTAACCCCAATCTCTCTCTCAAACCCGAAACCTCCTTCGTCGCTTCCCTCGAGCACTTCCTCGATCACAAATACCCGAGATCCTCCTCCTCCTCTCCGTTTCCTACAGTTAGCGAAGAGGATGTGTCAAGATTCGACGATCAAGTGTTTTCCAAAGAGCGCGATCGATTTTACAGAGAACCCTACTACCCGTTGGATTTGCCAATTAGGGTTTACGTTTACGAGATGCCGTCCAAATTCACCTACGATTTGCTTTGGCTGTTTAGAAATACTTATAGAAACACTGATAATCTCACCTCTAATGGCAGCCCCGTCCATCGATTAATCGAACAGGTATGATTGCATTTTATCATTATCATGATCATCATCATCAGAGTAATTTTATATTTTTTTGTGGAATTAATTATAGTATCTGTGATTATAACGTGCGTGCAGCATTCTGTTGATTACTGGCTTTGGGCGGATCTGATTGCGCCCGAATCGGAAAGGTTGTTGAAAAGTGTGGTGAGAGTTGAGAGTCAGGAGGATGCGGATCTGTTCTACGTGCCTTTTTTCACAACTATAAGCTTTTTCTTATTGGAGAAACAGCAATGCAAGGCGCTTTATAGGGTGTGAGTGATGTTGCAATGTTTTATGATATCTACTACTTGTTTTCATTGTGCATGTGCATTTGATATTCATGTGTCTCTAGTTTTCATTACGAGAAAAATGTTTGGTTTTCTTGTAATTTCTGAATGCCTTTTATTTCAAACTGGACTGTATTTATATGTTTATGAGCTTAGTAGTTATGTTGTACTGTGTTTCTGCCAACAGATGCTGGCATGCTAGATACATCTAGAGCTATACTGAATTATTGATACGATAATGAGCAGCATGATAGTTTGAACTCACTGCTTCTTACTTTTCTTCATGCAAGGGTGAGCTAGAGAACCTAGGGTTTTAAAATGTATCTCTGGAGGAAAAAAAAATCCTTGTTTTGAGTTAACCCTGAAGATTATGTACTTATATTATAAAGGCGTCCTTTAGGAATTGAAAGGTAATTTAAGAGTATTACTTAATCTGTAATATGCAAGTTCAATTAGAAATATTGTCTATTTGATAATGAAACCTTTCTGTATTATGAGCTGTGTTTTTCCCGTCATTGGTACCTGACTTGGAATTTGTTGACATTATAATGTCATTTGATATGGTATAATGTTTGAGTTGAATATTAAGCTTATTTATAAAAGGCCAAGACACTGAATTGGACTTTTGAAATCATGTTTATGGCTTGAAGTTCCATGAAATGTGCAAATGTGCCTGTTCTTATTTGGAGAACCCTTTTTGTTGAGAATGAAGCTAATTAGCATTACCTCTGCATTCAAAATTATAACTCTGCTTTCTGTGGATATAGGAAGCTCTGAAGTGGGTGACAGATCAGCCTGCATGGAAACGATCGGAAGGAAGGAATCACATATTTCCTATTCATCATCCATGGTCTTTCAAATCTGTTCGTAGATATGTCAAAAATGCAATTTGGTTGTTACCAGATATGGACTCCACAGGGAACTGGTGACTATATGGCTTAACTAAGAAAGCTTGTCTGCATTTCAGTATTTGACTGGTTATAATAACTGCTAATGATCATGTAATCTGCAGGTACAAACCAGGACAAGTTTTTCTGGAGAAAGACCTAATTCTTCCTTATGTCCCCAATGTGAATTTGTGTGACACTAAATGCATATCAGAAAGTGAATCAAAGAGAAGCACCTTGCTTTACTTTCGTGGGAGGCTTAAAAGAAATGCAGTAAGTTTTTTGTTCAACTAGTTAAATTTAAACGGTGGTTAAGGCCAGATGAGTTCCTTAAGGTTGATTTTGAGTCGTTGCTGGTCCAAATTAATGTATCAATGTTTATTGAATCTATTAGCTGCTAGATTAGTGTTTTTCTAATGTGAGGTGTTCACTATTTCTTTAATTTCCATATTCGGTAGAAATAGTAAGTAGCAGGGGTGCAGGTTTTTCAGTGTATGGTTCATTTTTTCTGTTGGCTAGTTATAAATCTTTTTTGGTGCTTCTTTTTTCTGAAGTACTCAAATTTTTGTCTTCTTATTTCACACTCCAATTTCAAATAGGTGGACTTAACAATACCTAGAGCTTATATATAGACATGTAATAGTCCTGGTTTTCCTCATGTAAATAAATAATATCATAGAACTTAAGATTTTCCTATACATGAAGATCTTTCAACTCAAAAACCCATTTTCCTCTTCCTTATTTTTTTTTTTAAATTTCTTTTAATATAGTTTTAAAAAGTTCCTAGTGCAAAATAACATTGATGAATTTTTGAACAAAACTTTGGAAACAGAGTGCAGTGCTCTTGGTATGATTTTTTTTTCTCCCACAATCTTGATTTTCAACTCTGGAAAAAATTGAATTCTGTAAAGTAGGGTTTGCCAGCTTGCTTGACTATATGATGCATAATGTACTGATTCCGTTCATGTTATCCTTTGGTTTCTGGAATGAGGTTGTCTATTTTTTATTGATTGGAATTTGATTGTCATCTTTCATATGCTAGCCTTTATTGTCTTTTTTGTTTGCCCATGTCTATATGTTTAAGGTGTATTTCCTTGGTCAATTGCATTGTTTGTCTAGGGTGGGAAGATACGTGCCAAACTTGTAGCAGAACTAAGTGGTGCCAAGGGTGTGCTTATAGAGGAGGGGACAGCTGGAGAGGGAGGGAAAGCAGCAGCTCAAATTGGCATGCGCAAGTAAATACATTGGTTCCTTGGCTCTCTTTATCAATCTAGCTTTTATGTGTAGTTTTCATTAATTATTGAGTTCTCCTTTGTCACAGGTCCATTTTTTGCTTAAGTCCAGCTGGTGATACACCGTCATCTGCCAGATTATTCGATGCCATTGTCAGTGGTTGCATACCAGTTGTAGTCAGTGATGAATTAGAGTTGCCTTTTGAAGGAATACTTGATTACAGAAAGGTATGCTTCATTTTTGGACCCCCTATTATTATTTCCTTCTATTCTATGCATCTTTGGTAAGCTATAAGCTCAGATAAGGCCACTTATTGTGTAGGTACGTTGTCAGTAATTTGGTATAATACTTGAGAATCTATTGCAGTAGTTATTATGTGGAGATATTTTTACCTGCTATGTCAGTTGAGACATGTCTATTTGGGCATTTAAGTTGATAGGAAATTTCAGTTGAGACATGTCTATTTGGGCATTTAAGTTGATAGGAAATTTCAGTTGAGACATATCTATTTGGGCATTTAAGTTGATGGGAAACTTATGGATATGATCATGTTCTACAACTATAAAATAAAAGCCCTATCAATTACTTACAACCCATGCTGGACATTTTATTTGTTTGGTTTCTTTTGTTTATGAGAGTTATCACCTGGATTGTTGTTCAAACAGATCCATAGATTCAGCCTTTGCGGATGAAAGGCACTATTGTGGAAAGTTAATATTGTTGCTTTTTTATGGGTTCAGGGTTTTTTCTTTCTTTCTTTTTCTTCCCTATCTGTCCATATCCCAAACACCTATCATTTTCTTTTAATTTATTATATTTTGAAAGTCTAGGTACCCTCTGATGTTAAGGGATTTATTTTGACAGTGGTGGTGAATAAAATTAATATAAATGACTTCTTGTCATTTATGAGCCATTTGAAGGCTCTACTCCTTGATATATTTGTGTTAGATGTCATAAAGTGGGAGCCTTAAAGCTATCTATTTTTACGTTGTTCAAATTGCTTGGGACATGGCATGCATTATTTTGCTTTGGTGGTGAATCGTGGATGTTTTCTGAATAAATGGTGGATATGTTAACCTTAGTTGTAACTTTTGGGTTTTTCTTTTCTTTTCTTTTCTTTTAATAAAAGGAATGATGCTAAGATATTGTAGAGTTATCCTACGTTTGTTGTAATTTTATGTGTTTGGATAGGGAGGAATGCTAGAATCTTCAAAAATCACTTCAACTCAAGGCAAAAGTAGCGATGTCCTTCATTTAGCATATGGGAACCATTATTATTCAGAAAAGTATGTGATTTTAATTTTATTTCTTTCTAATTCTGCATCAAGAAGGACAAATCCCTTAATTCTGGTAGCTTACAAAAATCATATGTTACATGGAAATCTCTGCCAGGATAGGGGTTTTTCATGTATCTTGCAAAACACATTCTTTGTGGGGACACGAACAATCTTTAGGTGAATTTTATTATATATCTAATTTATTTCAGATAATGATGTGAGAAGAAAATAAAAGATGCTGTTTTTTTGTCTTAATGTTTGCAATTTTGATGGATTAGATTCTTACAAACATATATAAAGCTGATTTGGAAAATGAGAAGTTGTAGCTGATTTGTGTTATGTTGCTAACTTTAAAATAAACGGCCCACCCAAAAACTATATATTGGGTAATTGATGAGGCCTCCAACCCTTTCCCTTGCTATGCAGATAGCTTTATTTGTTTCTTCCAGTGATGCTGTACAACCAGGTTGGCTATTGAAATTCTTGAAAGGCATTAGCCTTGCTCAAATTAGGGGAATGCAAAGAAACCTTGCCAAGGTTTGTGACTATTAAAGTTTACATAATTTCAGATTTCTTTTATTTTTTTGTTGTTTGATTGTACAAGTGAATGATATCTTGATTTTCATAGCTCTTTTGCCAATTGAAATAACCAAACCTACAAAATACCTTCCCAACCAACCTTTATTATCCACTGTGCTATTATAGCTTTGGTGGCATGTGGTAAAATGGTTGGGTGAACATGCATTTTTGGACAATTTTAACCCTTGGGTGCCATTTGGACCCTGGAAAATGATTTAGGCCATGTTTGTATGCCGAAAAGTTGTTTTTTTGGAAAGTAGTTTCTATGGAAAGTAGATTCCTGAAAAGTGGATTATTTTATGATGTGTGGTAGTGTCATGAAAAATAAGTTATTAATATTTTTTTGTTCAAGTTTATTAAAAGGATGGGTACCAAATTTGACAAATGAAAAAGTTGGAGAATGAAATTGAAAAAAATTCTAATTCGTAAATTACTTCAAATAAAACAAATAGCAATAAAAAAAATGAGGGCCAAATCTGACATAAAAAAGGTTGAAGGATGAAGTTGAAAAAAAATTCAATTTCATAAATTATTCCAAATAAACTAAATAACAATAAAAAAAATGAGGACCAAATCTAATAAATAAAAAAATTTCAATTAAAAAAAAGAAGAGAAAAACAAATAACAATCAAAAGAATGAATATATAAGTTGATATAAAAATTAAATCAAATCAAATTCTTTTGAGAATTACCAAGATAAAGTCATTGAAAGTCTTGCTAACCCGATCAAAGAGCAGCCATAGGTTTCTCGTCTCTTATTTTGCACTAGCCCTACATATTGCGTTTAATATTTTCGGTGGGAATGTTTGATCCAACTCTTGAGTTGTAACCTAGCTAAGAAAACGCGTGGAGACTAGTGAGGCGAAAATGAAGAAAGCTAGATTTACCTTCATCTATAACGCGCGCCTTGCTCGCGGATTAAACAAATGTTTGGATATCGAGACTAACCCTTCGATGAGAGGAAAAGATTGAAAGATGGAGACTTGGCTATAGCATAAGAGAAAGGAGACTGAGGTTGAACTGGATAGTGCATGTCAGTCAAAAAGGTTGCCTTCCTCAATCTTATGGAGTGAAAGGTATGGTAAAATGACCGCGGAAGTGATGCTTTAATTTAATTCAAAAAAAGGAGCTAATCAGGGATTCTCCTTTCCTAGCCCAAATTAAACATCGACTTCTTTCTAGGCATGACATTCCAATGAGCTCTTACCATGGTAGTAGTCTATTTATCATTTTTGGTCTTCCTGTTTTTTCTTTCATTGTCGGGAGTAGGCTTTCTTGTCCTCCTTTATTCTAAATAGGAATGCCTATGAATTGGCTTCAAGTTTTCATATTAATTTAATGTCAAAATTCTCCTCACTTTCCAAATGAAATAAAACCAAAGTCAAGACAAATTAACATGATAATAGGGGAAACCCTATGATAGAATCTTTTAGGTATTTGCCTTTCTTTTAAAGGATATTTTTGGAGTTTTGTTGTAAATAATCAACTTTGGTGGTTCTTTCATGAGCTAGCGGAGATGACACCAAAAGCTCAGTGGCTTTCTCAAGGATGGAATTGAAAAATAAATATAAAAAAAAATTCAAAAAAAATAGCAATAAAAAGGTTGATGATCCAATTTGATATAATCACTAAATAACATGATATTTTATAATTTTTTTGAGGAGATGAGAGAGGAGGAAGGAGAATAAAAAAAGCAGTCGAGGCTCAATTGACGTGCCGCCCCATTGGGAAGAACTCGGTGAGATGCTTCAAACGCTTCTCCGGAAGCCAATGTTTGGTTGACGAGAGGCATTGCACGCGGTGTCCAAAAAGCATGGGTGCCTCCTATACAGTGGCGTGGGCATGACATGCACCAACCATTTTTTTCTTAAATAATATTTTATCTATATCAAAATACCAAATTGCCTTCAAGTCTACTTGATAATTACAATAAAAAAAGGATGAAATAATGAAAAAGCTCCTAAACACTAGTTTAACAAATTTTGCTTTTAATGATAATTTAGTCATTTCACTTTATTTTTATTTGCAGCTTTTGGAAAGTGTATTCTGTCTAAAATAAAAGGTAAACACTTTTTTGGAAATTAAGCTAAATTTTTTATGACCAGAAAGTGTTTTTCATTGATCAACTTTTCTAATGGTAACAAACATGAGAAAGTTTGGAAAATGATTTTCATAAAAAAAAACTTGGCCTTAATTATTCCTGCTCGCTTTTCAAAGATTAAATTGGAGCAGGGAAAGATGATATTTAAGCATTTATTTTCCCTTGTACAAGTGGAGGCAACTAAATGCTGATTATTCTTTCTTTGGGCCCGTGTAATCTTTTTTGCCTGTATTCAAGTCATTCATACCTCAGCGAAAACTTTTCTTTGTTTTCTACATTTGTTTAGTTACTCATCTCTTTGTTTATTAGTTCTCTTTGTATTAAGTTTTATTTTATTAATCTTTATATTTTTGTAATGTATCTGATGCAACTGTTTCTTATACTTCCATTTCTTTCAGTATTCAAGGCACTTTATTTATTCCAGTCCAGCTCTACCCCTAGGACCTGAAGATTTGGTTTGGAGAATGGTTTGTTACTCTCTCCCACTGAAAAAGTCATATATATATATATATATATATATATATATATATATGCATGTATATTTGTGTGGATTGCTAATAATTATGGCAGGCATGCTTTCAATATTGACTGTTACAAAAATTTATGCTATTCTTCTTTTTTCTGATAGCATTATTCATTTCAGTAACTTGTTCCTTTATATGCTTATTTGACCTGTGCTCCTGTTCAGCAGGGTTTTTGGCAAACTATCCACATTTTTGTTAAAACCAGTTTTGTGAAAAAAAAAGGAACAGAAAAATCTTGCAGTTTGTGGCTATTCCTACAGCAGTAATTATTTAGCTAATTGTAGCCATTTTTCAAAATGTTGTGTAAGTCAATGTCTGCTCAAATAACAAATGTACTCTTACATAAAGATCTCCTTTTGGTGCAATCATGACCTTTTTCTATTTGTTCAAAAGACCAAAAGAAACAAAAGAGCATAATTATTGCTTTATTTTGACAAGATGCAGGAGAGATTCACCATTTTTGTGTCCTCAAGCAATTCTGCTGTTTTTCTAGATAGTTGTCCCCTCAAGTTTTTAAAATTACTGTTCATTATTACAAGAGCATAATGCCTGTAAAAATTGTTTGAAAATGATAGTGTCTTTAGTTGAAGTTTGAGGACATGTTTCATTTTCATCTCATATGCAAACAGATGGCTGGTAAACTGGTGAACATCAGGCTTCACACACGGAGATCACAGCGTGTGGTGAAAGAGTCTAGAAGTGTATGTGCTTGTGATTGTAAACATGCCAACTTTACAGTCCCAGTTCTTTGATAATGCAAGGCTAAGTTCTCTCACTCGCATATTAAAAGTGATTCTTGTTTGCACCCATACGAGTATGTTGGCATGTATGTTTTTAATGGTTATTTTATATTTTAACTATATGGAACGGCAGCGGATAATGAATATCGATTTGTGTTAAAGATCTTTCAGCAAGATCTGTGAATTTTTCAATTTCCTCCCTTTTAAATCCAGCTATTGAAGAATTTGTATTGCAGAGGAATCTTTGATTTACTTAGGTAGTGTAAGGAGTATAACAATCTCTGATTCATTTTTTTTCAAGTCATGGCCTTCACATTATCCATCTTTGTTGATTTTGTGTAAGATTATTTTTTACCATTGAATTTGATTAAACAAAAAAAATTGTGTAAAACTAAAAATCATAAAAAATGAGGAAAATAAATAGAAAAGAGGAAGAGAAAAGAGATTGTGCTTTAAATTTAATACAAGCAACTATTAAATGAAAGTTGTGATGAATTTATAGATACCAAAATCAATCTATTTTTTTAGAATAGTCTGATATGCTGTTTTGAATTTTTAAATCTAAAATGTTTCCATTCGGATTCTGCATTGATTGGTTGTTTATAAGTGGCTTCTGAGCTTAGATTTATGTTTAGAAGGATTAAATGACTATTTAGATGTTTTTTTCTTGAAAATAATTTCTAAGGTTATAAAATCATGATTTCTCAGGTTATCCCTAGTGACTCTGTATAGCTTGAGCATTCAAATTCTGACGAGTAATGAAATTCTGATGAGTAGTGTAGAGCATTGTTCTAAAACTTGGACCGGTCCAGCAGTTGAACCGTTTCTTCTCCTTGTTCCTGCCTTTTTTAATTCAGTTTTTGATTGTTGCTTCTCCCAAAGCTCACTTTTTTGTTTTTTGACGTGTGTTCTTTTCCATTTCTTATTCTATCATTATTAATTGAGGGTTTTTTTTTTGGGTGATTGGTTTGTTCCTCATTTCTTATTCTATCCATCTCTGTTATTCATGAAGCTTGCTCCAAGCTTTCCAGTTGTCATTGGTCAACTCTGTTGCTTTGCTATCTGTTTTTGTTTTTGGAGGTTTAGATTGTCTACTCTAGATCTGGAATGGATATCTGCTTTTGTTTGCTTTAGGAGTTTTTGTTTTTTTAAGCTTTTCTACGGGAGACTTCTTACCCATTTTCTTCTTTTTCCCATGTCATTTAATATCTTTTTTTCCTTGATACGTGTTGCTTGATCTGCGTTTAATCTTGCAATTCACTCTTTCTTTTTTCTCGATTTCCTTTTCCCTACATTCTTTTTGTGTGTAGGTCTGCTGCGTTAAACACTAGCTACTGTGATTTGTTGGTTTGTCAGTAATTCCTTATCTTTTGTCACTGTATCCTTCTCTTTCATGGATGCATCTTTTATACGTGGTTTTTATCTTGGTTGCTTGGTTCTTTGCCCATCCTTTTTTAGGGGAAAAACACTTAGTTTTCTCATTTGAAGAGAGGTTTTTTTTTATTGTTCTCTAGGCCATTTTTATTTTTTCCTTTCATTACTCATTTTTAAGCTTGTTTGTCTTTTTTTTTTAAACATGCACCTTACATATCAGTTGTTGTTAACTTGCTCTGCTTTGTTGCTGTCTTATTGGGATTTGATATCTTGATGGCATGCTCCAAGTTGCTGCTTTCACCTGCTATGGAGGGTGTTATTTATTTATTTATTTTTCATTTTCCTCTGTTAACTTTGATGATCGAGGTTTCTTGCTCTTTATTTTATTTTTTGTCTTTTTAAGTTTCCGTTCTTCTTGATGCATGTCGTTTGATTTACGTTTGGTCCCAAAACTCGTTCTTTTTTCTGGGTTTCATTTTCCCAGCAATTTTTTGGTTGTAGGCATGCTGCATTCTACATGCAATTGCGATTTGTTTGTTTGCTAAGTACAATTTGCCTCTAACAATTCAATTTCATTTTTTGGTTTCAATGCTGGCATAGCTTTTTGTTGATTTGTTTTGCGTTTGTTCTGCCTTTTTCTTCTCATTTTTTCTCCTATTTACCTCCATTATTTATGATTCTTGCTTTTCTCTTTTCAGTTGTTTTTGTTCGCTTTTGTTGTGTCACTGCCCACTCTGATTTTTTACATTTTGATTGTCTACTCTGGCCTTGGACTGTTTGCTGCTTCCGCTTTCAGTTTAGCTCCTTTTTTTTTCTCTATCAATTGATGTTCGAGGTTTTCCTGGCATTATTTTTATTGTCTTTTTTCCACTTCTCCTTAGTTTTCTACCTTCATCCCCCTACTGCCTCCTTTTGCATTGAAAATCTCTGTTTATGATTGTTGGGTTTGATATTTTAGGTTTACTCTTTACTTAGCTGTGGCACTGTTGTGTTATATATTGTTGCTTTTCTATATACACTCTCTTGTACCTGCGATAAACACCTGGTGCCAGATTGCCTCTTGTATTTCTAGAGTGCCCAATTTGTATTCCCAACTCATTTTTCCCTTTCTTTGACTCGGTTCTTTTTCTTAGTTTGATTTCACCAAGCTCAAACAAGCTGTGCGGCCAATTCTACTAGAAACAGGTTGCCTCACTCTCTTTGCTTTCCTTCTGATATTTTTTTTCCGTTGACTGCTTTTAAGATTGCCTTTCCATTTAACTTCGCTACCAGGCTACTTATCTGCCGACCTTAATTATAGGTTGCTTAATGCTTTAACCATGAGATTAATTGATTATCTAACATATAAATCTTATTTCTAAGCTAGATTTGGATTTTTTTAGGACATCATTAATTATCAAACTGATTAACAAACGAAAACAATTGTCAAAACAATTGTCAACCGACCTTTCAAGAAGCCGCATTCAACTTTTACACAATGCTCCATAACTGATAGTTCTCATTATTAAGATAATGTTCCATACCTTTTACTTCCCTCTCTTTTCTTCCATTAATGTTCTGTAAAATTTGTACATTTAATTTCTCATAAAAAAATTGTTCATATTTGTTATTGTTCTATTTCTAATCATTAAAAAAGGTTTTTATGCAATTCATGTTTAACTCTCACAACTTTGTAATCATTTAAACAAATAGATCCTAGCATTGTTTTGTTGTCTTTGTACTTTTTTCGTCAAGGAAATTTGATATATAGATTTTATCAGATTTTGCTTCATTGCAATATTATTGACAAACTCATTTATTTTTTCTTACTGTCAACATTCGTTCCTTTTTCTCTAATAGAATGTTGCTTCCTTTAGGTTCAAAGTTGATTGCATTGTGATTAATGGACATAATGCTGCAAACCTTCTTATAATAGGTAAAATAGTTGAATCTTCTACTCATCAGTATGTTTATGATAAGAGGTTTCAAAGATCTATTCATCTTTGTTATAATTTAATTTTTTTTTCCTTTTCAAAATTTCCCAAAAGTCCAAAAAAAAAGTTTTTGATGCATTGATGTCTTTTTATAAGCTATTTTTACCTTCATTTTGTAATTTTCAACTATTTTTCTCATATTGACATCTTTTAAAAAAATAGAAAAAGAAATGTTATTGATTCATTCACTTCTATTTCATAATTTTTTATTACTTTTTTTTTATTATTATTCTAATTGATGTTAACATTGTTCTTTTGAAAAACCAAAATACAAAACATGAAAAAATAAAAATAGAAAGCAAAATGAACTAGTAAGCTAAAGTGCAAAATAAGAAAAATGAAGGACTAAAAAAAAATAAGGATATTCTTAGGATATACTTAGAATAAGGGATAAAAAAATAAAAATATTTCTATGTAGAGTAGCATATATAGAAGAGTTAGGGGGGAGCCAATAAAAAAAAGGGGGAAACCCTAACCACTATGAGAAGAGATAAAAGAAAGAAAAAAGAAAGAGAGGAGAAAGAACATAGCCACCCACATCACAAAACCTTAGCCATCATTGAAGAGTAGAAAAATAGGGAGGGAGTGAAAGAGAGAGAGAGAGAGACAAAGTGATTTGAAATTTGAGAAAGAAACCTAGAAAAAAGAAAGAGAGGAGAAAGAACATAGCCACCCACATCACAAAACCTTAGCCATCATTGAAGAGTAGAAAAATAGGGAGGGAGTGAAAGAGAGAGAGAGAGAGACAAAGTGATTTGAAATTTGAGAAAGAAACCTAATAAAAACTTTAATAACTTCTCTCCCACAAAAAAAAACCCAAAAACAAAACCAAGAACCATAGACTTTCCTCATTGTATTTTGGCTAACCACCACTATTTTGGCTATCACAACAACAACCCTAACCTCTCTCTCATATCACCACATCATCTGACCAACTTCCATGGCCTTCTCTCATCGAGAAACACCATAAAAAAAAAGGAA
Organism: Populus simonii; assembly: GCA_007827005.2. Taxonomy (NCBI): domain Eukaryota; kingdom Viridiplantae; phylum Streptophyta; class Magnoliopsida; order Malpighiales; family Salicaceae; genus Populus; species Populus simonii. Next base: position 9,597,396 of record CM017482.2, read on the forward strand.
AGAGAAGCTACTAGAGAGAAAAGATTGACCAATAAAGCTTTTAAGCCACAACTCTCCCTTGTCAGATGGTAGTGACTTAACACTGCTGCCACTGTTAGGAAAAAGATAAGGTGGTACAACCTACGAAGTGGTCTCCGTGCTACCATCCCTTGCCATTAAGTCTGACGACACATTTTAATCAAGGTTGTTTATAAAAGATAACATCAATGGCCAAAAGGTCAAAACTGTTTAGCCATCAACATTCTCCTTTAAACAACAATGATTTACACTGCCATCACCACAAAAAAGAGAAGGAAGTGGTGCAACCTTTGGACCCATCCATACGCCACCTCTTTTCTTTAGTAACTAGAAAGACGTGATTGAAACTAAGCTACCACTGCCAACTTTTACAATATTTTTCCATCATTGTTTTGCCATTGTCACCTATTGTTTTAGCCTTTTTTGGCCCACCTCATCCATTCTGAAAGGTCCATTTCAAATCCTAAACATTTTATGAATAATTATTATAGTTTATTGTTGGTTTGGATGTGTGTTGTGATGAAATTCTTAGGTTTGAATAAACTTTGAGATTGATTGTGTACATGGACACTTGGATTTATTTGCGTATTTTTCAACATGATATGTTTTGTGGACAGGACAACATCAAGACTATCCAAAAAAGACAACATTAAGGGAAAAAAAGCTGAAACTATTCGGCTATTGATCTCTTCTTATGATCGGCAATGACTTGCATCGTTACTAGGAGAAGGAGGAAATGGTGTAACCTATGAACCCATCCATGTACTATCTCTCTTCGCCAGTAACCAAAAAGACATTACACAAATCAAGTTGTCACTGCTAACTTTTACAACATTGTTCAATCATTATTTCACCACTGCCACCCACTGTTTCAGCCTTTTTTGATCTACCTCATCCACTCTGAAATTTTGGTTTATTGCTGGTTTGGATGTGTTGTGATGAAATTTTTGGGTTTGAATAAACTTTGAGAATGGTTGTGCATATCCACATGAATTTTTTTGCGTGTTTTCTAACATGATGTGTTTTATGGATGAACATGCATTGTAGATGTATTCAATGTATTTTCGAGTCCTTTTGGTTTTTGCACTTCTAGGTCCAATCCTTTAAAGTTTACATCTTGCTTATGTTTGATGTTCTTGGTCATTTCTTTGTGTTATTTATGCATGGGTGTGTTTTTTTTTACATAAAAAGATAATGTTCATACTTACATATACATTTGTATTAGGTTTTATAAGTTGTTTATAAAATCCACCAAGGTTTCAGCCCACATTATAAGGATTTCATGGGCTGACATTCAAAATCTTTCAAAACATTTCCTTTTTTTAATCATTTTTGCTAAAATATAAAAATCAATGTTTTTTTTATTGTTATTCACTCATGTTATTTAAGGCAATACCCTAAAATTGAATTGCATATGTGATTGTTAAATATAGTTACACATCTTAGGGTAAATGAATTAATAAAGGTCATTGTCCAAATTTAATCCAAATGGGATATTCATACAAAAAAAAAAGCTCATTATGAGTAAATAAACCTATAAAGATCACAATTTAGATGTTTAAGACTGAGGTATAAACTTCATTCAACAAAATGCAACTATATCTTCACCATAGAATAAGCGAACCTTCATGGGTTCTTGTCCATGCATCTTGGATGCATAAACAAATGTTTGGCACCATCCTTCTTTGGATTAAAGCCAAGTTCAATGAGCTCAATATAGGCTCATCCAATTATTCTCTAACATCACTTGATAGACCATTAATGGTCACATGTTTTGATTAGGAACAATTGGTTGTACATAGGTCAACTTTACTAATTTTTATCAAAATGATAGTAATTGAAATTGGATAATATGACTTGAATTTTAAAATTGATAAACTCAAGCCTAAACATCCACTCAAGGTTTAACTCATTACAGTAGACCCACTCTAATCCCTATAAATAGATCATTGGTAGGTGGTGAGGCACAACAAACTTATTAGGAATAGAAGAAAAATAACAATGCAACTTATCTTAAATAAGATGTTTTTGGGTGATAATATTTTTTCTTTAGCATAACCAATCACGTACCTCAAAACTCTGAAGACTAGTTAGGATACCTAGTGACCATAATACCATGTGACGACCTTTTTTTAACATAAGACCTTTTCCTCCCTTTCAAAACTAAAAAAATCCTTCTCTTATAGGAAAGAGAGTGAGTCGTCGCGATGTCAGGTTTGACAATCTTCACTCTTATTAAAAAATCAAAACAATTTAAGAATGTTTTTATATTCACTTTGATATCTTCAAATCAACTATTAATAGATAAGATATATTGACCAACAATGTTTTTTATGATAATCTTAAAATTGCATAGCCTTATCATCATCAACATACTCTTGAAAATCTTGTTATGCCATAAACAAACATTGACGCATCATCTTCTAAACCTAACATCTAGATCATAAAACACTCTTTGAACTCTAGCATGTCAAGAACAACAAGCTATTTTCGTGCAAAGCTTTTTAGAAGATACTATATTTTCATGTTATTCAAAAAAATATCATTCCTTATTAAAAAAAAAATAGGAAGTTATATTTCCCTTCAGGCTCAAAACCCTTTTGGGAACTAAGTTTTCCTCCAAAAACTTAATCTTTTAATTTTCCATGTTATATTTCCATTATCCATGCATAAAATACCTCGCTCTAATTTCAAATGCATCCTTCTCAATTTTCCATGTTGCATTTCAATGATCTATAAATTCATTTTGAATATTCAAAGTTTTAATGTATTATATAATCCAATAAAATGCCAACCAAACTAACCTTTTTAATCTTTTCATGCCTTAATTTTCTCTATAAGACTAACATGTCATGGTCCCCGACACAAAGAAACCTGCTTGATAAATGATGCTACTAGCAAACCTTGATACTCCTATTACCCGATCAAAGAAGTAAAAACAATCCACCCAATCTTTAAAAAAAGTTTGTTTGTCATCATTACTACCTCTTATATTAGATCATCCAACTATTCTTTCAGCCTAATTTTTAACTATTAATGATCCATTTACTTACAAACACCTTTTTCTTTTTCTTATTAAAGTAGAATGCTATATATTTTATGGTCACTTTACCCCCCAACTTAAAGGAAAAAAACCTAAAACATTTATCATTCATCATAAATTTCTCAGTTTTTGTTATTGTTGGTCAATTAATTGTTGTTAAAATTGTATAAAATCTTAAGCAAGAATTCCATACAAGAAAACAAATGTTTGAAGGTTCATGCTTGCAAGCTTTTCCCTTTTTTAACTTGGTTTTTTGTTTATAGGCTCTATTTATGTTTTTTCCATTATGTTTCAGCTGAATTAACATTGTTAATGTTATTTTGCTACCCTTTCTTTCCCATACACTACTAAATTTTAATACGTTATTATCTTTAGTTTCTAACTTCAAAAACCAAGTTTCCTTAAATCTTTCATTACCATCAACACTATCTAATTGCATTTCATCCCTTTTGTATATTGTAATTTATTATCATGCCCTTACATGTTTTTTCCTTTTAAAATAAATAGTTTTTAACTTTGAAAAAAGGGAACCAAAATTTAATTGGCATTCACTTTTATGTTTAATTTAAGCCCGTCTCTTACTCGTAGTATAACATGAACACACTAACTAATTGTTACTAATTAATATATTTATATTATCAAAACATTGTTTAAGCAACAAGTAGACTAAAAATAAAGTTGCAAATCTGAACTCAGTCATAAAAATTAAAAATGGATAAATCAAGTACTCATTAGGAGATTGTAAGATAGATTGGGTTTCAATTAAGTTTTAGTTATTTCTTTCTTTATGTTCTTCTTTCTCTTTCTCTCAAATTTCTAAATTGTTTTTCTCTTATTTCTTAACTACTTTGCAACTTTTATCTCTTACATAATCATTCTAAATCTTGTATCAATTGCTAGCTGAGTAACTCTTGAAATCTATGGAAAAGTGATTAATTGAGCAAGATCTAGTGATTTTAAAAAGATTAGAAGATTAAAAATATCAATCAAGAATTTTGTAAAGGTAATTTTACACCTGTATAAGAAATGTGATGATGTAGTTTTGCAACACAATCATAAAATTGATGAGATAAAATAATTGGTTTGTGGACTTCAACGTAATCCAACAAAAGAAAAGAATAATGATAGAAAAGTTGGAGTTAATAGATCTAATAATGGTGTTATGGTTCCCATAATGGGGAAATTAATAATGAGTTCTTGAACAATAGGCATATAAGAATAAGTAAAAAATCTAGGATACTTTACTAAAATAAGAATGTCCCAATAAGAGTTTCCGAGAATTTTTGGGTAAAAAGTTATGGTAAAATAATTTATTTTGGGTTATCCTCAAATTTATTTATTTTTTCTTAAAAAAAATAAAATGAAACAATGTTATTTTGAACGGCATTGTTCTTTTTCTTTCCCTGTACGCGCAGAGACAAGGAAAATCAAACTATTATTTATCAACCAATGTAACTTGAGAAAAAAAAAAGAAATGCATCCATACCTCCAAATGAGCAAATAGTGACAGTGGATAACGAGCACCAACAAAACAAAACACCAAAAGGCAAAGTTTCAAGGATTAAAATTTGATGATATGAATAAGAAGACGCGAGATGACCTCCATACTAGAAAAAAAATAAAATTGGTGATAGCACGGGGCAAAGACATTCTAGACCTTTGTTTCTATTTTCAATAATTCATGAAATTGCGAATCTTTCAAAAAGTTAAAAATTAAATTTTTGAAGTTCTAAGAAATTGAGGAGATCAAAAATGAGTTATGACAGCACGTAGAAGCAGCAACAAAATTATTGGAAGAGCATAATGCGTGTAAAATACATACAATCTCACTGGACAAACTCCCAAAAGCAAATTGTATAGCGAAATCCAAGCATGAACAACTTACAGAAAACAGAAAATATACATAAAACAATGGAAGTACCATGCAAAAGAGAAGCCTCAACCCACTTTTTATGAATGCAATAACCATTTAAAATTCAATTCAAACTCAATTTGTGATCAGCACCTAAATAGCCTGGTATAGTGTTGCTTAGAAGGTTATGAGGTCGTCTTTAGAAGATTGCTGTTTCTTTGGGTCATGCACAACTTGGGATGTACCCCCACCCTTCTTACCAAAGATCATTTCATCAAGATCATCCATCATGTCATCATTGCTCCCTCCATGAGTCCCACCTCGTGAACCTGCAGGTTTCCTGACCAACGCATCTTCTTTTGCATTAACGGGTGAATCAGGCTCGACAGCAACAGGAATCATAGCAGGTTCAGGTATAACTGGAACCACTGATGGGGTCTTTAACTCTTCATACTTGGAGAGAACTTTCTGGATCTCGTCATTCACATTCAAAGCTTCAAAAAGCAGGGCCTCATTATCTCCAGCCTTCTCAATGATTCTTTGCACAGTCAATTGTGACTGCCGACACTGATGGACTAGAGTAGTCGTCAAATCATCCTGCCAATCAAAACAAAGCATTCTATAACTGAGATCTCAAACAAGAATTACTTGTTGCTCAACTTCTGAAATAGATTTCCCAAGTGAACCAACCCCTGCCCCAAACCAAAACAAGCATCATCATCTCCGCTAACATAAACAAAATTCCATCATGGATACTTGGAACGAGAAAACAACAATAAACCAAGTCGCTTCTTGAAACAGAGGAATTAAGGAAATCAGCACATGCACATCAAGATAAATGAAAAGGCTATAGCATGGCAAGTGTTGGACAACAATCTTGGAGGATTTGCATACAGAAAGATGTGAATCATTAGCCATTCTCTAGGTTTAACATGGCATCAACAACTTCTAGTTTAACATAGTATGAAGCACCATTAACTACTTTTGCAGCCTCCAGGCTCTTCCATAAACTTGGTTCACTGATCAGAATTCTTACTGACAGTTATTGCTAATTCAAAGCCTTTTGTTTTTATGAGATGGAATTTTAGTGCATCTGTTCACCACCTAGTATGAATACACAAATTCAATTAACATAGCAATACGTTTTAGAATTAAGGGAGAAAATGCAAGTTGCAGGAAAAGAAAGAGATTGTTCAATAAACCAAAATAAAACAAGTAAATTTCGTAAGTTCTCTTGATAATAGACAACTATTTGAAAGTACCAAAATTACAGAGAGAGAAATTTGGTCCTAATTAAGATATCATACTTTACTTTTCTTCAACCACCTTATGCAGCCGCAACATGTATTGGAAGGAAAATAAAAAATTTAAAGGACAAGATGCTAGGTGGAAGATGGTAAATCAAAAAACTTCAGGGAGGTTCATGATAGGATTAGGTCGACAACATAACAATTGATCTTGAGATATTGCAATGTATGCTCCACTCTTTATCTGTTAGGACATGTGCAGTACAACAGGTTAAAGCAATACAGGAAAAATGGCCAGATATTGTGGAAGACAAATGAAAAGCAAAAATTCTCCACTGAATAATGTCTGTTCTTTTATTTTATCTGATAGGCAATCCCAGCCATCCTGGTGGAAACTGGCATATTTCCCGCTTCAAATTACTGCAAATCATGTTGACCCAATCCTTATAAAATATAATAGCTATGCACTTCGAGAGAAATCACACCCAATGGAACATCCCTGTAGAGACAGGAGACAGGAACAGCCTCCTCTAGTATGCTTACCTTTTTGAACAGTTACACACATTTATGTTTACATTTTTCAAAGGTACTCACTATATTTGATCATCAAAATTAAATAGAAAATTTTCAATATTTAACTTATTGATCTTATTTTTTAGTTTTGACCAAATTGAATTAATGGATCCAAAACTGACATGAAAAGAATTGAGTGTTGATACAGCCTCTACATATAGCCATGTTCTTGCCCCTCCTAGAATTTTGTTCAAAATTCACCACTAATCAAACAATTATTTGTCAACAAGTAAGACTCCTCATCTGATTGGTGAGGATGAGTTTTCTTTTTTTGCGTCATAAAACAGTACAACATTATACCCCAAAATTCAAACAAACTAATATTTAAATCAAGTATCAATTCTGATACTTGCTCCAACATGCCTTCTTATAATGATATACATCTTGACCCATGTATGTATAAGTAGATGGTTGTATGGTATAATATGACGGAGTTGACACACTGGGTTATATTGAAGCTATGGTATGAGAAACACATAGTAGCATTCTTTTAAGCAGGTTGACAGTTGTTGGGATAGATTGAGAATGTTTGGTTGTAAGCAGAATTTCGCTGGACATTTTTGTCTCATCCATTTTCAAGATGTATGAGAAGCAACCAAACACTCTTAGATCAATGATTGGAAGATGTTGTGTACTGACACAAATACACATGTAAATAAGTTGTTCCTCAAGTTGTTTGTAAGTTTAGATATGGAATTCCTAGTATTAGATAATGATTACTCGAAGTATCATCTATAAAAAATTGTTAGAATTTACAGGCCAAATTCTTTTTTTTTATCTTATCCAAGTAGACTTTGAAAAAATATAATGTTCAAATATCTGGGCAACTGAACTTGTGAGTTAACAGGGCAAGTGGCATTAAAATTGAGAAATAAAGATAAATAAGAGGGTGTTAAACAAAAAAAAAGGTACAAATAGGAGGCTAAGACAGAAAAACAATAAGCTGGGGCCTCTAAACAGAGCTATCTATTTCTACAATAGACACACACATAAACAAACAGAGCTCCCCTCTCTCTCTCTCCCTCTCTCTCTCTACATGTGTTTATTTCCCCTACTCAATCCTCAATGCCTTCTACAATTCCCAATTCCGAAAAAGAATTGAAAATCACATTTCAATTGCAAACAATTAAGTATTTTTAAAATTTTCAAAAGTAAATATATGTTTATATTAAAAACATACGAAAATTAAGAGATAATGCGAAAATACTCAACCATATCTCCATGTTTGTTAAACTTGCATTTTGACATGTACAATTTAACAAGGTTCTGGAAACAATAAAACTTGTCACCATGCTCAAAAAACTGAGTCAACTAGGAATTGAAGCAAAATCAGTATTTAAAAAGTTGGAATTGTTAAAATCACAAATAGAATTGCAATGATAACATGTCTACATTTTATCAGTCTTTAGTATCTTATAAATGAATAAAGTACGTATTCATTTTAATTGGTGACATTTGGCTTCTTTTGGAGGACTTGAGTCATTAGGGATGACATTGCAATAAGCACCACTGATTGATTGACTTAGGAAGGGAAAATAAAACAACAAAAAAATTGAATTTATAGATAAGATTTCAGTTTTACTTTTTTTTTTCTAAATCAAAATTTTATTAAATAGTTATTATATCATCAAAATCTAAAAGGAAAATTTGATGCAGACCCTAAAATAATAAATAAATAAATAACATGCAAAGTTATGCATTCACCATGGAAATAAGTCCACAAAAAGTTATGTCTACATGCAACCAAAAATACCAGCAAAGACCGACATAATTGCTTTGGCATTTACATAGATAAGACCGACTGTTTCTATAAGGTTTTTCTTTCATCAACTTTTTTCTTTTTTGGGGTGGAGGGTTTGCTTGTTCCTGCATTCAAATTGGAAATCCTAGATTCTTAGAAAAATGGGCCAACTTATAAAGAATGTTCTCCATCGTCAATATAAAATTAAGAAATTAGAAATGTTCTATTTTTTCTTTGACCAACACGTTACATCTGAACATGATAATCTTGTTTTTAATAATCCACTTAAAAAAGCTCACTCAAAATAACCTTATTTTTTCACAATTTAGCAGGTCCTAAGTATGGTTAGATAAGTCAATTTAGGTTGTGTGTTACTTTTCAGAAAATAGTTTTTTTTGGTTTTTGGCTCTAGTTTTCTTATTTATTCTAAAGAGATTTTTCCATAGAAAAATAAGGAAACATGTTTATTAAATACATTTTTTTTCAAAATAGAAAACAAGTGCCTTATTTGGCTTAAATTAAAAATATGAAAAGGAATGAACACATGACATTAGGTTAATCAAAAAAGGCTCTTATTTTTATTGTGGATAATTTGGAAAACAACTATTTTTGTGTTTTCCAATTTTATGAAGAAGTAGAGAATTAGAAAACATAAAGTTTCTAAGAAATCAATTTTCATTTTCAGTTAGTATACATTTTCTTTAGTTTTCTATTTATGAGAAAAAAAAATTCTGCAAAACTGAAAAAAATTTCACAAGTAAACACAACTTTAATATCTTTAGAATGTTAGTTAGTTTACCAAAGTCAAGTGAAAGTAAAAGAACAAAAGAATTCATACACAAACAATAAGAAGAGTTTAGGCATCTCATATTTGAAGTAGGATTATAGAGCTATTTTTTTATGTAATCAAAATCAATACATCCACACCAAATTAATTGGATATCGAAAACTTGTAAGATAAGAAGTACCTGTAATGCATCTTGTTGAGGTGAAGAGGACAACACTGTAGCGAGAAGCTCTATGCTGTTTCTTGCCACATCAAATGCTTCCTTTGTCTGTTCAGCTGTAAAGCTTTGCAGAGGAATATCATACTCAATCTGCCGTGCAAGACTGGTATCCACTTCTGGTGCCGACACAGAACGAGGTGGGGTGAAGATAGGCACTAAACTCTCATTGTCACGACCAGGGAACCGGATACCCCTTGATTTTAAACTCTTTAGAACAAAACGAACAAGTCAAGAAACAATAATGGTTCAAGAATTCATAAATCTGCACTAACCAAAGGACTACGTGAATTTATCTTCTATAGAAACACTGCAAAACAAAGCACCTGCATAATTTTCATCTGTGATCCATAAGACAATTTATTTCCATAAATATTCAAAGCAAACAAATGCTCTGTCAAATTAAATATGGAACAGTTCATTTAACTTCTATGGGTGAATTTTAGCATATTTACCCAGCCAACTTATTTTGATTTTACGACTCCCTCCCTTTCAACCAAGATTGTTAGGGCTAAGAATCATATTTCATCAAGCAGACAACTCTCTATGATGTACTCTATAAAAAGGCTGACAGCCAAATAAAACCAACATCCAATATATCAATCCAAGTAATAGGAACTAATAGGAGATGGGGGGGGGGGGGGGAGCTGAACTTGAGACAACTATTAACATTAAATACTATTTTGTTGCTAGCAAGCCAAAAGACAATTGAGAATAGAACATTCCTTTTCTTTACCAAACATTCAAAAAGTGAAATCACTAAGAAACAAAAACGAGTACCTTGTATGTTTCTTCAAAAACAGGTAAATAGCGCAGTTCGCTGGTTGACTCTCCCCATGCTTCAATGAGCAATAGAGCTTTATTCCTATTATTGACGACAGTCTGAGGATCATCAATCAACTTTACCATTTCATCAAGAACCCTCTCAGCCGCCACCTCTGAGAAAGCCTTCTCACAATTCTTAGCACATGTTTCAAGCAACACTAAGGCTAAATACTGTACCCTAGCATTTTTTATCATGATCCTCTTCTTTATGCCACGAATCAATTCAACACTACTAACTTTTTCATGATCGATCATGTCACAGATATCAAGATTCATGGCCCAATCAGGCTCATCAAGCGTCTCTGCAGTGGCATCCTCGACAAGTTTATCGGCTTGGTTAGGACCTTGTAATAGCTCCTTCACCTTGAAGCTCATTGAGCTCATGCCTGCACTCATCTTTCGACCCACCTCGGCACCTCCAATCTTGAGGCGTTCGCCAAAAGCACTGACCTTCTCCATCAAATTGTCACTCATCTTCGCAGCCTTTTCCAAACCCTAAGATCAAGTCTTCAAATTGCTGTCCTGAAAGTCCAATAACCGACATAAACCAGAACAAAACCACGATACATCAAGTAGCAGAGAGCAAAAGGGAAAACAAAAGCGAGTTTTTCACCTTTTGAAGCAACACGAAACAGAAAAGGATTCAAAATTTGACTTCTTTCTTTGCCTTATATTTTTCCGTTTGAGAGAATCATCTAATTAGAGAATATTAGGAGAGAGAGGACGACAGATTTGTTTGGGTGGTAGTTCTCTTCTCTGGGGGGGAAAAGTAGAGTCAACTCAACTATATTTCAAAGTTTGATCAAAATTCAAAGCTTTCTCAATTTTCTCTGAAACCAAACAAATATAGAAGACTGAGAAATCCAAAAAAAAACCCTCAAAATTCTGTTACTTTAATTTGATGAGCTGAGCATATTACAAGATCTCAGACATGATCAGATCAAATTAAAGACCACAATCTGAAAAAATAAACCTAACCTATTTTATTATTCCTATGTAAGAAAAATAAAAGGATAGATTACCTTAGCAGTTTGTTGTTGTTGTTGTTGTTGTTGAGTCTGGTTCTGTAAAGACTTGACGATGATGATCTTTCGAAGGACCTTCTGTTTGTTTCAGTCTCCTTATTAACGTGCACAGAAAATCAACATAATAATATTTCAGTTATTTTAAGGTATTTTTCGTTTGTACTTCTCCCATTGCTTAGATTTTTTTTTTTTTTTTTTTCCTTTGGCTTATAAGGGAATTTATACCTACAGCGGCCCATTCGCCGGCCAAGCCGTCCTCCTTTTTCATTTTTCTTTCTTTCAAAATCGATTAACTCCGTTCAAATCTTCTTTATATTCAATTCTAATTCTAATGAAAATGTAGGAAAATTTTATATCTTTACAGCTAGAATAAACAAATACATTCAGTCATACAAAACAATAATTATTCATGATAAAAATAGAAAATAAAATTGAAATTGATTGAATTAATTTAAATAAAAAAATCTTGACGTGTTAAGAGAGTTAAAAAATAATAAACAAATCAACCAAGTAATTAGAAATCACAATAAATAAAAAATAATCGATCAACAAAGTTTAAATACTCCTGAATAACTAAAATATAATTATATTTAGAGAAATAATTATTAATAGAATAATCAATCAAAAATGACAAACTAACTTAGAATTCATGTTTTTGTTAGAAATTACTAACATGTTCAATTCATGTTTTTTAAGTCCCAAAAATATTGAATTACAATGTTTAAAATATTGGTTATAATAACAAAAATTTAGAAGTCAACCAGTATTAGAGGTGTTTAAAAATGAATTTTTATCATTTAATCTATCATTATAACACAGAATTACACCTACACACACTTTTAATATCCACATATTATCCCTTATGTTTTCATCAATTTCAATAAAGTCATCACTATTAATTATAAATGGGCATGTTGGTGTATAGATGCCATTATATATATATGAAAAAATTTAGTCAACTATTTATGGTTGCTCTTGAAAGAGCATCTTATTATCAATTTATAAATCTTTTTACTGCTAATATGAGGACTTTTTAGATAAAGATAGAGAGCGCAACAAACACAACTTATCAAAGCAACATCTCACATGTAATTAGTTGAATCAGATATAAAATAAGTTATGGTATAATAGTCTTTGAAATGTGTGGGCTTATACATTTATATGGCATATCCGAGGAAGTTCTAAAATCACAAACACCTTTTCATATCCCAATAAATTCTAAGATCACAAACGCTTTAATAAAAGTTTTTGAATAATCATGCCTTATAAAAAAAGAGTATTTCCTAGCATAACAACAAATACAACCCAACCTAAGAACGATAACCTTAATAGCTTCTCAGTCATATGAACAACCACATCTTAATTATAGTCTTTGATCAATTCTATCCACTTTCTTTGTTGTATATTTAGCTCTTTATGCGACATTATATTTTTTAAACTCTTATAATTTGTAAATAATTGTACTTGACATCCATATAAGTAGTGTTTCCAAACCCTTAAAGCAAACACTCAGTGGTAAACTCTAAGTGATGAAAATAATAATTGACCTCATGAAGTTTCAATTGCCTTGAAGCGTAGGCAATTACCCTTTTATGCAGCATCGAAACACAACCTAGCCTTTTCTTTAATGTGTCACTATAAACAATAAATCATTTTAACTATGAAGGAATTATCAATAAAGAACATTTGTTAGTCTTTATTTTGGTTTCTAATAGCTTTTTCTTGTCCATTCTCACCTTATTTTTTCTTATGTCAACTAAGTCAAAAGGGATTGTTGCTATTATTAAAAATCCCTTAATAAACCTCTCATAATAACTTGAAAATCCAAGAAAACTTTGAATCTCTATCATATTTACAAATCTCTATCGAAAAGACTACTTTTAACCAGAAGTTATACCTATTCAATTTGGATCTAACTTCTTTTATATATATATATATTCAAAATAATTTTTAAATTTAAATGTAAATTAATACCCATTATCTTTTTTATTTTGTTTATTTAGACTCTTTTAAATAGCGGTTATTTTTTAGTTATTTTATATGCATTTAAATTTTTTAAGAGATTTTCTAATTCATTTATATTTTTTTAATGTTTTATATCAATAAATTTTATATTAAAAAATTAAAAAAATTTATTTTTAGATAATATTTTTAATACGTGTAACTTTTCATAATATATTTTTATTTTTTATTTTATTTAATCAATTTCACATGTGTTTATTTTTATTATAATTTAATTAAATAAAAAATTAATTTTTATGAACAAAGTCCTTAAACACAACCATTTCAAACATCGTAACGAGAATGAATATCTTGATTTATATCTCGTTTTTAATTTTTTAAGTTTTATCTTTATAGTTAATAACTTTTTATATATTTATTATTGCACATAATTCTTAATTTAATATATTAAATATGTACATAAGTTTTTTAATTTTAATTTTTTATATAAAAAATAGATTGAAAAAATCTGTATATTTTTTTTTTTTATGAAAAAGATCTGAATTGAAAATGGTAGTGCGTGTGTGTATATATATAATACCCGTAGCAGCAGCAGCAAACTAGCCAGTGAAAAAATAAAAAGACGACCCGATACACAGAGTGTGTTCTGCTGGGTTTAACCTAAATTGTAGAGGCAGGAGAAGTGCGCATCTCAATTGATCATTTCGTGGTGATCGGTTTCTGAACAACTTTACAGGTGTAGCTTCTCTCCGAACTATGATTCTTATTCTATTTCAGTTTTCATATGTATAATAATAATGGTAATAATCTAGGGTTTGAATTGCAGGTAGAGTAATTGAATTGATGGATTTGAATTGGCTTAGTGCCATATTAGTTGGGGCAGGCTGCCTTGCTTTAGGTTACTGCATTGGGACACGCTGCCCTTCTTTCATCTTTTTAAGGTTAACACCAAAAGTGGTTAAAGACACCAAAACTAACCCTAGTAGTCATCATGGCAACAAGAAAAACAAGTCCAAAGAACCATTTGAGATTGATAAGCTGGCTGATATTCTTGATGATTTCAAGATGGTAATGCCTTTTTTTTTTCCATCTGAAAAATGAAGTATGTCCTTATTACTATTTCTTTATATGATTTTTTTTAATTTCTTTATCCTTTTTAATGTAGGTGTTGGTTGTCAGAAACGATCTTAAGATGGGAAAAGGGAAAATTGCAGCTCAATGCAGGTTGCCTTCTTTATTCTTCAGGAGCTGTCTTTGTGTTAGCTATTAGTTGGAACAAGGGAGCTTTATCTTACTTTCTTTTTACAGAATTATTCCTTTTCCTTTTCAAAATCTTGTTAGATTTAGACTAAAGAGGCTATAAAATGACATTCAAATTCGCTAGAGTAAACTAGTTTTAGCTGATACTTGAATTACTTTCTGGGTCCAGAGGCTGTTCTCTTCTCTGTAGAATAGACAGACAGTTCTAGAGATGGAAGCAAACAACTTAAAAGATAGCTGATTATTCTTTTTTTTGTGAACCCAAAACAATTACGATATCAGTTATTGACACCATTTGTATAACAATTCATCAGTGGAAACTTTATTGATTGGTGGTTTGGCAATTGAGAGATTATCTGATTATCAAGAAATCCCATGATGGCTGATTTTCTAGCTTGTTGACCACTGAGACCATCTACTGAATAGCTTCTGTAACTAATTGTCAAGGGAACAACCAACTACAGCCTGGTTTTGTGTACAAGTAACACGATAATATATGATTAAATTGTTATATGATATTGGCATGTTGGCATATGAAGAACAACATTGAGACATTTAGCAAGTGAGTTTAAAAGTGGAAAATTTTCCAAAAGTAAAAATGGCCTTGGCTAGTGTTTTCAGATATGGTAAGTTTGGATTATTTCGTTTCGCAAAAGTTGGGTTACAAATCTGCTTTACTGGCTATGCTGTGGTTCATGGCCTCTTTTGCATCCCAACACCTACCAACTTATTGGATGTTACCTTGAATGTCGCATAACTATGTGGCTTATAGATCCTGTTGAGAAGTTATCGATTTGGATCTATATTTCAGTCTCATTTATTTGTTGAAGCAGTTGCCACCAGGGACCAGAGGGTCTACTTTTACCCTATGGTTTTGCCACAATTGTTGTCTGATTAAAATATGGTCTTAGATGCCATATCCCCTTCTTTCACCTTTCCCTGTTTCTTTCATGCACTGAGGCAGATTATTATTTGTTGCTTTGATGACTATTCGTTCTCCTGATCTTTAGTAAATAGTTGATTACTTGACACTGACAAGAGTCAATTTTTTTCCATATTCCTTTGAACATGCAGTCCTCCTATTCAATGATAGATTAACATTAACAATCCTCATTCACGTAATTTTCATGTTCTTTTTCTACGATTGAACACTGTTTAAAATTTTGTGATTTGTCATTGGTTTTAGTCATGCAACTTTGGGCCTGTATAAAAAGCTTCTTAACCGAGCACCTAAGGCTTTAAACAGGTACTACACTTGCTATTCTAAATGACATAGCCTTATGGTTATGCTTTTTTGCTCCTCGCTTTTCTCTTTTGTGCAACTTCTTATTCAGTTTCAAATATTTTGCAAATATGCAGGTGGGAGATGTGTGCTCAGCCAAAGGTGGTTGTGAAAATTGAAAGTGAGGAGGATATGCTTGTTTTGCAAGTCAGTATGTCAAATTTTTTTTATGTCACCTCAGTTAATTTCATCAAATTGATACTATGGGATCATTTTTTTTTTGCTATTTCAAGGAAAAATAGTAGACAGTATCATCTAACTTGTTAGTCTATAAATGGATCACAAATGAATTCCCGATGTGTATAGTTTTATATGTTTAAAGCTACAAAAACTTTTCTCCTTATCTGGACACAGAGATATATTATGGATTTTTTTAGTCTTAGGTTAAAGGAATTTTCCTTTAGCCTTGTTTCAACCATCTTTCTTGATGGCAAGTTTAGGTTTCTAAGTGAATTTTTAAGCCGCCTCTCCCAGCTTATAGCCCAATTCACTACGCCTAACTTTGTTTTTACTGGTGCCACTTTGCATCCTGGTGGTACATTCATTGACCTATTCATCCAATCAAACTGAATATCAGTTGTAGTTGTTGTGTGCATCAGATGAGAACCCTAAAAAAATAGCAGACATCAAAATGAACTCAACAAAAATTTGGAAAGTTCGCTTGGTACCTCTTGATATTCTTGGGAATGCATCCGAGTTGAACATCCAAGCTCATATTTGCAGCAAATTTCTCTTTTTTGAGGTTTTTCTCAACCATTGCATTTGTGTTTGCTGTTATGCTAGTTAAATAGGTAAAAAGACCAACCAACTTATGATGCCTTTTTTGTTATATATAATTTTAAAGCTTCGTTGGTTGAGACTATTATCTATTTTATTCTGAGTCTGAT
Organism: Populus simonii; assembly: GCA_007827005.2. Taxonomy (NCBI): domain Eukaryota; kingdom Viridiplantae; phylum Streptophyta; class Magnoliopsida; order Malpighiales; family Salicaceae; genus Populus; species Populus simonii. The sequence continues at coordinate 9,614,115 of CM017482.2, forward strand.
GTTTCAACTATGACCTTTTATTCTACTGGTTTTAGTGCTGTTCTCCTTTATTTTTATTAAGGTTTCCATAATTTGTTGTTTATCTGGTCTGATTCATTCTTGACGAATTCATTTTCAACTATTACAGGAGAGGGCAAAATCACTTAAACTACCAACCCATATTACTATTGATGCTGGAAGAACACAGATTGCTCCAAGTGAGTTGCAAAGCTGATTTTTATTTTATTTAATTGATGATTGCTCATAAAATTTCATTTTTTTTGGGAGTATTATTTTTGCCTTGAACTCACATGGAATGGTTTTTTTTATGTAATTTAAATTTTAGGAAGAATGGTAATTCATGAGTTTGTAGAATCAAATTAACATGATGTAGAAAAATGCATTTGAGCTGTAGTTAGTGTGGGGGTGGGAAGCAGTAGCAGGAATTTGGCTAAAAGGTGGAAGCGAGAAACCACTTAAATTTTTTTGAAGCACAAAGCCATTTGGGATATGTTATTTCGCCTATAAATTTCCAAAAAGTATTTGTTGTGAAGTTAATCAGACGGGCAGACCTATTTTTGACAGTCTAGGTGATCATATTATTGATTCATTGAACATTTTAGCAGTTGCAAGTCTCTAATAATGTGATTGTTATTTTTTCTTAAATTAACATGAGATTTTGATAGTATGCATGTGTTTCTATATTCTAATGGCGCAATTGAACAAGTGTGAATGGGATTAGCATGTTTCCTTGAAAACTGAAGAAAAACCAAGCTTTCTCGCACTTTGATTTTTTGGTTAGGATGTTGCTCCAAATGCCTGATTTGCTTCTTTAAACTCATTTATACCAAAAAGTCTGTTCCAACAAGCTTGCTATCCAATTTACCTACAAGCATTTTCTTTTGGTCTTTAACAAAAGTTGGACTGAAATTTATTTGTTGCTGTTGATTCAGATTCAAGAACAGTGATGGCTATACTTGGTAAGAGTTTCCGTTCCAGTATGCTTGTGTCATATCAGCTATATGATTTGTCTGTGTTGGATCTATTTGTAGCTTGTTTGTTAAATTTGCTTTACGTTAGATCAAAAAATGGTCTATTAAATAGTAAAATTAGATGTAAGAATTTATGAACTACATAATCTAGCTTTCAGAAAATATGGAAATTATGAGCAAAAAGTAGCATACATACTTTTACGACATTAACAATAGAAAATGTAACTTTTGACAAGTCGGCAAGTTTTTTACTTGAATTTCGTTGTTAACCTTCAAAGTTCAAGTATGTAATTAACTGAAGATATTGGTTTATTCATGGCTTTTTTCATAATAGGGTGCTCCCTAATCTTATTTTCCAGAATATATTCAGTGTTATCCTTATATGACTCAAAAACTAACAAGAGAAACGATTTGGTGGAGCCTGCATGCTGTTAACTACGCTTCCATTCTCTAAACCTCTGTTTTTGCAGGACCTGTTGAAGTGGTTGATGATGTCACAGGTGGACTGAAGCTTTTGTAGTAGATTCTTCATTGAGGTGATGACCTTTAAGCCCTACTGACTGAGTTTTCTGAAGATCTCACCGACAATGAACAATGTTCTACACATTTGAAGGAAAATTGATCAATCAATATATGAGAACCAGTCTGCAAGGCCTTATCAGGCAATTTCATGATCATTACTTTTAATAGTACTTTTTGATGGTGGCAAAAATTTTGTAATTGCCCAGCCATGGTGGTGATTGCAGTACTTGGAAGTTATTTGCGCAGAAGATGGGGTAACAATGATTTCCCTCGATTTTCTTAGCGCAAGATTTGGCATCTCTGTTACTTTCATAATTAATTACTATGTTAGTTTGGTTATTAAGAAGAGAATTGGTTGACAAGAATGAGACAACATAACGATGTTTTGTGTTTTTTAGCGCGCGAGCCAAACTGTGGAAAACGACAAGTAAGAAGGTAAAGATTCTAATACTCTTTTTTTTTATTTCTTTGTAAAAATTGGGGGTTTTGATACTTGGATTCTCAAATATAATCCTGAAATGTGATATTGGTTGAAATGAAAGTAGTCGTTCATGTGCGCTTTGTGTGCATGATATAATAGAGTTGTTCAAGTTCTTGGAGAAGGATTTGACATGAGTGTTTAGTTAATTTTACTCATAAGATGAGTTAAGTTCTTTTAGTTTTCATATATACAGTCAATATTGCATGGAGAAGGGCTTTTGATATGGGAAGTAAATGTAAGAATATTATGGAAGCTATAAAAGAGACCAACAAAATAAAATCAAATGAAATAAAAATCTATATGAAAGGAATAATTGAAAGAGAATTGTTAAATAAAAAGAGTTGTTAATATTACTAAAAGACTAAAGTAAAGAGCGGATTTTCCTTAGAAAAGAAAAAGCAACGAATAGATTCACCTGTAAATATTTTATTTTGAATGTTTTTTTTTTATAATTTCAAAATTTGAATCCAGGTGGTGGTAAGATTTGTAAGGAAAAACAAAAAATAAAAGAATTTAAAATATCCACGTGCCATTGATTAAATGAGTTCTGAAATATAATATTCCAAAAATAACTTTATATGTTAAAAGTAGAGAACAAGGAGTTGTGCATTTAAAGTTAAGCTAAAAGAAATCACATTAATTATATAGTGCTTTTGAATATCTTAGTTTATGAACGCCCGTGGCACTATATTTTTGTTGGGAAAAACCAGGAACAGCTGGAAATTAATTTTGTCAAATCACAATTCACAAGTTTAAATTCCTTTTCTCTTTGTGCAATCAAAATTAAGATCAAACAATCAACAAAATAATACAAACAATAACATAAATCAACACCAAGATTTTTACGTGGAAAACCCGATGCGGGAAAAAAATCACGGGACCGTACTCCACCTAAAAACTTTTACTATCAACAAATAATGGGTTCACAATTGTTCTTCCTCAGATTTAACTAAGAGCTACAACATGTATATCATCAAGAACAATCTATTCTCGGAATACAACAAGATTAAATGAGAAATATTTGAGAAAAACTCACAACACTGACAACCCTGGTTTTTGACAAAACGACCAGCTTATACACCACTAATCTTCGATCCAACCGTCTAGAATGAAGAGTAACATGTCTAGAAGCTGCTGTCAAAATCTTAACCCGATCCAACAGTTAACGAACTAGAAAATGAAGAATGAAGACAGACCGTTCAGCTGCCTCCTTTTCTTTTCTTTCTCCCGTGTTCTTTGTTCTATACTTCTATTTTGCTCTAATTAATTCTATGCTACAGTAGCAGACCTATTTTATTTCAAAGAGGTTGCCTAGTTGTCTCTTACTAATTAATGTGGTGGTCCCATCATTACATGGTGTGGGAACACACACAACAAATCTCTCCCTCACACACCATGTGAGGAATTTGCCATACTTGCGATCAACTTGTAAACTTCAATGAAGGGGGCCCTACCAAGCCTACTTCCCTTCTAAAAAACTCAAACTTCTCTCTCGGTAAAGGCTTGGTCATCATATTTGACGCATTGTTATCAGTATGGATCTTCTCAACAGCAAATGACTTTATCTCCATAGCATCTCGAATCCATTGATATCTAACTTCAATGTGCTTTGATCGAGAGTGCAAAGTAGGATGCTTAGTGAGATGGATTGCACTTTAACTGTCACAATACAACACAAAGTTCTCTTGAATTAGACCAAGTTCATGTAAGAACTTCTTCATCCATAACAATTCTTTGCCCCCTTCAGTAAGAGCAATATATTTAGCCTCTGTAGTAGATAATGCAACATATTTTTACAATGAGACTGCTCCCCCTGCAAGCTTCATCAAGTATCCTGATGTGGACTTTCTAGAATTAACATCACTAGTCATATCTGCATTGGTGTATCCATCCAACACCGGTTTATTATTGCCAAAACATAAGCTAAAACTAGAAGTGCCTTTGAGATACCTGAGTATCCATTTCACTGCTGACCAGTGTTCTTTACTAGGATTGGAGAGGAACCGACTAACCACACCAACTGCATGAGCTATATCCGGCCTTGTGTAAACCATGACATACATCAAACTACCAACTGCGGATGCATAAGGAACCTTTTTCATCTCATTTTTTTCTTCATCACTTGAAGGACATTGCTTAGAATGTAGTTTAAAGTGGCTTGCAAGTGGAGAACAAACATGTTTGGAATTGCTCATCTTTTGCTCATTGATTCCCCTCTCCAAGACGATCCATTGACACTAAGATCATTTTTTTTATATAGCTAGAGTGTGATCGACTAAAATCTTTTTACTATCTATTTTTTGATAATTTTCTCTATCCTTTCTCAATATTCAAAGACCAAACTAATAAAAGTAAAGTAGTAGGATCAAAATGTACATACCTAAATTATAGGAATCAAATATGCAAAAGTTAAAAACTTCAGGGATCAGTATGAACTTTCATGTGCAAGAAATATAATATTTCTAAAGTACAAAACACTATGGATTCACCCCAATTATGTTTCTATACACCACACACACACACATTATGTTTTCAAAAGCATGTCTTTTTCATCATAAAAATATATTTTCAAATAAAAAACTTATAACGATCTATAAAATAATTTTCAACAGACAAACATAGAAATAATATTTTAATTAATTTTATGTCACTATATAAAAAATAAACAGAATAATTAATTTGATAAAATTATATAAATCATTTACAATAAAAAATAAATATTTTATTCATATTAAATATTCATGAGAAATGTTTTTTTTTTTAAATCTACATATTAGGTTCATATATAATTATTCATAAAATATTTTTTTCATATTACTATTAAAACCCTAACCTTATATGAAAAAAAAATGGCATAATGGAATGATTTTTTTTCATGCATTATTTTAATAATTTTATTTATAAAGAATTTATTATAAAATAAAAAAAATATATAATTAAGAAATAAATAAAGGTGCAAGGTCTAAAAAAAGGTTAGATGTTAATGAGTAAGGAAAGGTAGGCTCGAGTGATTAGTTTATTGAAAGAGCTTAGGATTGGAAGCCTAAGCTATTTTTTATTTATTTAAACAGATAGGACAACATGCAGTCCACCAAGATAACAGATGTTTCCCCAACTATAATAAATTCCAGTCACCTTAAATGGCTAAAATATAGGGATTCAGGTAATTTGGGCCGTAGAAACTCAAATTTCAACTATTTTCATGTAAAAAAAACTATAAATATTGTAGGAACCTAAATAAATCTATTTCAAATTCAAAAACACCCTTCAATTATTCTAAAAATTTAAAGTCAAATAGAATAAAAAAAATCTTCTAGAGTCCCGATCTACTTTTTCTAGTGTTATTAAATGGCAAAACTAGGTTTATTGAACTTTCCTTTTCAACACGAAATTATTAACACCAATATCAATTAGTTTATAATTGAAATATTACCAATCAAAATCTTTATCTCTCTTCTCATTTTTCCAGCAAGTTTTTGTTGTTAAGATGAATATATAATAAAAATGAAATTTAGGGTTGAAATATAAAAATATAAAGTTATAGTAACTAAGTACGTAAAGAATTGTAAAATTTAGAAATCATATTGTAATTTGACGTGATTTAATTGGCCGAACAGTAACATCCAAATCTTTGAATTGAATTGAATTCCAATGGTTACATCAATTCTTGGGTTTGGAACCCTTATGATGGTATTTGATATGAATTCCAAATGGAATTCAATTGCTAAAAAGTGACCAAAAGCAAATCAGATGGGAGACCATCAATTCTTGAGTGATTAGTTTAAAATACAATTAACAAATAAATATTATGTGTTAAACAATACTTTGTTTTAAATAATATTTTTCACTAAACCTTTTTTTCTAATGTTTTTATGGAGGCTGATTATCCACACAAGCAGCAACAACTATACTTATCCTGCCTTCGAGTCACACAAATAAATTCAAGCTAAAATCCTTGTCTAGTTATATTTTATCAGTAAAATTGTACCAGTGTTCTAATTAAGAAGATTCATTGATAAAATACGTATTTTAATTGCCATTGCAATTGGACTTTAGCAAATAAATAACCAATCGAAAAGTGTTTTCAATATGATTTAATTTTTTTTTTTGCATGTCACATAAAAAAAATTTGCAATGAAAAATATAATAGAGATACAAATGAATCTAAGCGTTTTTTTTGGCTTTATAAAAACTTTAACTTATTAGCATGGAAGCCTAGAAATTTAATTAGCATGGAACACCACTCAGCTATAGAAAATCCTTTAAATACTGGTGGATCATGAATTCCTATAAAGAGAACGCTTGATTAAATAATATGCAAAATTTACCATTCTTGGTGCTATTTTACTTGGAAGAATCAAGCAACGAAGAACAAAATAATAAAGAAAAAAAAGATATATAGTTTGCCTGCAAAACACGGTTCTCCAAGCATATAGTTACGGGTTTACTTAAGCAATCAGTAAAGAACAATACGAGAGAGAAGAAAGGTTTAGAAAAAAAGAATATTTTGACTGATAAAATATTTTTAATTTTTTTTTCATGACGCTGAAGAGGAGAATATTTCTACTCAAGTGCTTTGTTACAGAGAAAAAAAATAAAAATAAAAAAAAAAGGAAAAAAAAACAAGTAACAACAACTTTATCTGACCTTAATTCGCAAATCTAAACTGAAGAAAGCCAAATCATGAAAAGAAATAAACATCTTGCAAAAACAGATTTAGAGTTTATTGAAGGCCTCTTCTTGTTATTATAACCAGAAGAGAGATGGGGACAAAATTTGGTATGGCTTGCCTTGAAGTCTTCTACGTGTACTTAAATTCCTTCTGCTCTTCTTTGCAACTGATATAGCTTTGAAGACTTCATGTTGCAAACAATTTGACAATAAGTGAATTTTATTCACCACTCCAAAGGCTAAAACAATGATATTTTACTTTTTTTTACATACATAAATAGTTGGGTCTCATCTGGATTTACCCGGGTCTTACAGGTCCTGAGTCGATCCTCCGAGTTGACTGAGTTTTGCCGGGCCAAATCTCTAGCTGGTTTTTTTTTTTACCCAGCCTAACCCAAGCCCCAGGTCTATTGAGTCCCGGGTCGACCCACTAGGTTGAATCGAGTTTTAAAACTATGCTATTAACAACACAATCCCTTTTATGTACAAAATCTTCCACGTGTATTCTTTAATCTTTGTCTCTAACAAGCGACCATCACTTACTATCAAACAACGCCTGTCCTCTCAGGTAAGAACTAACAACACAACACCATCCCTAAAACCTTATTGCATCTATTTTACATTTATGACTTGCCTGTCTCTGTCTCTTTCTTTCCTTTTCGAGTCATTAAACTCCCATCTCCTCAACTTCTTTGATCTTTGTTCTCTCTCTGTTCTTTCTTCCTAACTGTAATGTACTTAGAATTGAAAATGTAATAATAAACCAGGTACAGAACAACCAACATTCTGTAAAAGGACAAATCGTGAATTGAAGGCTATTTCTCTGATTATCTTTATGGAGCCAAATTTCTATCCTACTAGTTGCTTTCTTCAATATTTGCATGGGACCCGAGCAACGTCTAAAACTACAGTTGCTCGTCTGCGAATTTAACCACATGCATTTGAATATTTTAAAACTACGTCAGCATTCCGCAGCCACCCAATCCTGGTTTCTTCTCCTGTCGAGATAATCCATACGGCCTAGACAGATTGTTTTAATTTCTTATTCTATCTTTCCATTGACTTTAATTTCTTTATTTTTCTTCTTCAAGGAAATTTTAAAAGTGTAGAACATGTCATCCAAGTTTCATGTATTTGGCAAACATGACTTCTGTTCCATTATTGTATATATGCAGTACAATACATCTAAGATTGTTGAAGAGTTTAGAATACAGGACTATCTCTTAGTTGCTACGCTATTCTGTCCAAGGTTGTCCTTCCATGAGTTCGTGCTTGCCTCTTGAGAGTTCACGATGATCAGGGGCGGAGCCAAAAGAATTTAAATGAGAGGGTAAATTCCTAACAAATACTTGATATTATATACTATATAAACATATGTTATATATAGAAAAATTAATTTGAAATACATATAATAACTCATGTCAAGCAAAATTAATTTAAGAATATTTTTAAAATGAAAAAACTTACATTATAATTATTTTTTTCGAGTTTTCATATTTTGAAACTGCTTCATAATGATTTCATTCTTAATTTCATTAAAAATATTTTTTCTCAATATATACAATTAAACTTTCATTTATCTATTTCTAAATCTTCGAGGGACTAGTGAAATTGTTGACAACAATTCTTTGTTGACTTGTTGTTTTATACAAGTGGGTTAAATATAAATATTAATATATTTTTTTAATTTTTTTATTGTGTTCCTAATTTTTTGAGTTGTTCAGTACATTTTTTGAGTTGTTCAGTAATTTATTTTTAATCACTTGTAAGTTGATCACCATCATTTTTCATATGAAATTCATAATAAAATACATATTAATTCATCAAAAATCATTTCAATTCATATTCATATGCATATAATAATATCCACACACATATTAATTTAACAAATCCATAAATTATCATAAACTCTTAACATTTTTAATACTTAATTATTAAGGAATAAAACTAAAATTAAATAATAAAATAAATAGAAAAAATGAAGAAAACTCACCTAAAACATAAAGCATAACGCATAAAAGATTACTTTCTTAACTAATTAATAGTATAGGACTTGAATAAAAAATTTGTAGAGGAAAAAGAGGCAGGAACAATAATTCAAAAAAAAAAGAAGCTTGGATCAATTAGTGGTTAATAAATAAATTTAAATTTGTTAAGTTATTATATTAAAATTATAATATAAAAATATTTTGAAATAAAAAGATTAAGGAGGTAATACCCCTTTAATTTCCATTGTGGCTCAGCCACTGACAATAATCCTCGGTAATTGTGGCAGATGGAGACAATCTCTTAATTAACCCTTACAACTCAAGAACTTCATAGTAAGTTGTTTCCTAGTTACCAGGTCCTTCACAAGATAAACCTCAATCTCAATATGATTGATAGGACCTTCCAAGAAGAGATATACATAGAGATAAGCGGAGCTGCATGTAGTTAAAGTTTTTTTTTTTTTCTTTCTATTTACTCCTTTTGCTCCTATAATTTTTGTATTTAAATAACTTTGTTAGAATTTGCTTGAGAATCAATCAAGTGTCTATTAAGCGCATAGATAACTCTAAAAATGTGCCTTATCTTGTGTGACACCTTTATTTCTTTTAGTTTATACTAGATTTGTGGTGCTTCACTTTCAGCCAAATAATTTTAATTTCAATCCAAAAAAATACTAAGAAATTTTTTTTTGAAATTTAATTCATTGTTTCAATTAATAATTTAAATAATATAATTAAAAAAATGTAAAAATAATAAATAAATAGACAAAAATAACAACAACAAAAATTCAAAAAACTCGATATGAGCCAATTCAGATTATAAAACAATACAATGTTGAAGGGAAAAACTAAAAAACAATAAGACAAACAACAAAAAAACCCAGTTAAATCAATTTAACTCGCAAACTTTGCAACAATGAACATTATGTTCGAAAACCAATTTCTAATAAATCAAATGAGAATATGATAATTCTAAAAACAAATATGAAAAGAAAAAAGATGAAGCTCAATCTCTAGCAAATAAAATATTGAAGGATAAAAATTAAGAAAAAATAATAATTTAAAAAAGGTAAAAAAACTCGATTCGAGTCCTTACAGGTCAAGATGCAAAATCTCTAACCTAGTCGTGATACCAAATGTCATTTTCAAAAGCAAATTGAATAAAATTATAAAGCTGAATTATAGAACAACTTAATGTAAAAAGAAATTTAATTTAAAAAAGCAATGGAAAAAAATATGAGTCAACCCGGGTTAACCTGCAAACCCATGACCATGGAAATCATGAAATCTTTAAACCAGATTCAATCAAGAAGCTTAATTTTCAGCTAATTTAATTTTAAAGTATAAAATCATGATAAAAATATCAATTTAAAAAACTTTCCAAAGAAAAAAAAAGACAACAATAAAAAGTGTAAGAAAAATAAACAAAAGAAATAGAAAAGACCGAGAGAGTTTGAACTTGTTGGCTTGCTTACCGTTTACTTTTTATTCAACGTATTTATAGAGTATTTGTAACAAACTATAGAAAACCAATGAGTACAAATAAATGATTTACAGCTAACATTAATCTATTGTTTTAATCACAACAGAATGAGAAAAATCTGGAGGTGATTTGTTTGCTACATAGTTGTTAACTTGATCTGATTTCTTCAACTTCTCCCTCAATTCTCTCAACAGATATTTGACTGAGTCATTGCATGCTCTAACACCCTCCTGCAAACTGATGGGGAGTTGACAAACCATGATTTTGGACCTAAAAAATTGAAATTGAGTTGTCGTTTGTCTCTTGGTAAATATGTCAACTAACTAGTCTTTCGTTGAGATATGCTTAACAAAAATATCTTTATTAACTACTTTTTCTCTAATGAAATGATAATCAATTTCCACGTGTCTAGTTCTCGCATGAAAAACAGGATTTGAGGCTAATGCCAATCCTCCTATGTTGTCACACCAAATAATTGGAGGCGAGTAAAGATACAGTTGGAACTCCTTCATTAGCATTCTTATCTAGTAAGCTTCAGCTTTGGCTAAAGCCATGTTTCAGTATTCGGCTTCTGTGCTTGAACGTGAGACAACTCCTTGTTTCTTGGCGCATCATGATATTAAATTTTTCTCGAGAAAAATACTGAATCCACTTATGCTTCTTCTATTATCTGGGTTATCAGCCCAATCTGAGTCACAAAAAACATGAATGTCAACTGTAGAGGGGGAATAAAAAAGTCTATAATCCACCATATGTTTTAAATATCGAAGAACCCTTTTGATTGCCATCCAATGAGTATCTTGTGGATTATGCATAAATCGACATAACTGATTTACTGCATATGAAATATTAGGACATGAAATTGTGCAATATTGTAATGCGCCCACCACACACTTGTATTCAGTAGGGTCTAGTAAAAGTATGCCATCATACAAAGATAACTTCATTCCTAAAGTTGTTGGACATGCAAGTGGCTTTGCTCCTTGCATTTTGGTGCTGCAAGAAGATTTGAGATGTATTTTGCTTGCCGAAGATGAAGGCCTTCATTGTTATGTTGGGCTTCAACTCCAAGAAAATAACTTAATTGTCCAAGATCTCTAATATGGAATTGGTCTTTCAAACTGTCAATAAAAGATATGATGTAGAATGACCTGATCCAATGACGATGACCTGATCCAATGACGATGATGTCATCTACATATACTAACACAAAAGTTTTCAATGTGTTAGTGCAAAACATAAATAATGAATAATCAACTTTTGATTCTTCAAAGCCAAGTTCTAATAATTATTGAGATAACCTCCGAAACCAAGCTCTTGGAGCTTGTTTGAGACCATAGAGAGACTTATGAAGTCGACACACGAGATCAGGCTGACTCTCATAAATGAATCCTTGAGGTTATTCCATATACACCTTTTCACCAAGTATGCCATGTAAGAATACATTGGAGACATCTAATTGTCTTATAGGCCAATGAATTTGAACTGTAATAGATAAAATCAATCTAACTATAGTCGATTTAACTACCGGGGAAAAGGTATCAAAGTAACCAATTCCAGATTTTTGATCGAAGCCATTTGCCATAAGCCGTGCTTTGTAGCGTTCAATGCTACCATCTAGATGTCTTTTAATCTTGAATACCCATTTATTCCTCACTATATGTTTGTGTGGTCTTGGACATAGAGACCACACCCCATTTCCCATCAAAGCATCAAATTCACATCCCATAGCTTGTCTCCATTTAAGTTGTGTTACTGCTTGTGTATAGCTAGTTGGTTCAGATTCTGTTAAAATACTAGTCAAACAATGAAAATGATGATGAGTGTAATAAAACATTTTGAATCCAGAAAAGTATTTTGGTTTTAAATTCCTTGTTTTGGACCGAGTGATGATATTTCTTTTTGGTTGCTCAAGGGGAGGTGCTTGTGGATCAGGATTGGTAGGTTCTTGATAAAAAAAATATGTCTATATTAGACTCTGATGGGCTCACAGACAAAGGTAGAGCTATAGAATCATTATTATGAAAGGATAAGGTGGTATATGAAAAAGATGAGGTATTGTTTTCACAAGCAAGATCAAGTGAATTTAAACTGGGAATTAAATTGAGTGGAATGGAATGTGAGATAGGAAATAAACTTGTCGACATCGTGAGTCCTGAGAAAGACCATGAATTGGACCCTTCACGGCAAATAGTTGGGGCTGGCCAATTTTTGATAAACAGGTTGGGTATTGGCTTGAATAGTAGGTTGAGGAAGTTGGACATGGTCATAGGAGGTAGAGGCCATTTGTTTGAAAATGGAAGCGTGTATTAAGATCAAGTGCCTGCCTTTTTACTAGCTGATACCATGCAAGAAAAATAAACAGAAGAAATAGTAAAGATTGAGAGAGTTTGAACTTGATGACTTGCTTACCATTTGCTTTTTATTCAACGTATTTATAGAGTATTACATGTAAATAGAAAATCCATATATGGGCACATGTAATACCAGTTGATCCACCAAAATTTGATAAGATAATGGATTATCAAGTCCTTCATAACTAACATGTTAGGATCTCTCCATTGCTTCCACTAACTATTTATTAAGTGCAATAATGACTAGTTTACTTGTGTTTTTTAGGCATAATTATTGGCATATAGAACAAATATTCCATGGTGCAAGCCACTCCGTTGATTGCTCAGACAATCATCTTATCAATATGCTACTGGTTAAGAAGGCAAGTAGTAATCTTGTAAAAGCAAGCAAAATATAAGAATTTATGACCCTCAATCTTAAGAAAAGGTTGTATGCTCCAAAGCAACAACATAAAAGGAAACTGATAGGTTTATGAATAATGAGAAAGAGATATTACATAAATTAAAGTGCTTGAAATAAATAAATAAAAGTTATAAATAAAGCAAGGAAATAAATTATACTAAAACTAGTAAAAAAAGATAATTACAATTGTATATATAGGGCTGATCATCAATTATAGTGACTGTATGGTCCATTCTATATTTGTATAGAATTTAAACCCTATATAAACATATATATCCTAATCTTATATAAATATTGGTATCAAGTAAGGAGAATTTATCGCATCCTAATATAAACTAAACTCCTTTTCTATTGATATCACGTGAATCCTAAACTAATCTTGTGACCTTTGATTAATTAGTATATTAAGGACTCGTATTATGAATAGAATTAAAATTAATGTTTTTGCACATGCATTCAAACTCTTATGGTAGATCATTTCTCTTTGGTTGATCATATCTCTTAGGTAAATTGACTACTTCTTCAAATCTATTAATCGATCAGGACTTTTCCTGTATGGTCAATTCCTTTGTACTCAATTAATTTTAGCCTTTTCCCTTATTTGTTATAAACAATCACTATTCTTCTATAATTGATATGTGAATTTTATTTTGGTATGAACAATGCCCTTTATATTCCTTTATTTATCAAATGAATAAATATTTTATCGTAAAATTTATGCTTAAAAACAATTGATTAAATTGACCAAATATGACTTGGCAAATGACATTGTTTACCCAAAAACTATCAATCATATTTCAAAATATACCTAACATGTTAATCATTTCAATTAATCAATTCAATTTAAAAATAACATGTGCCCTGCTCTGACTTGAGGCATAATGTTTATGCTTCTCAAATTACTCTTAATTCTTCATTTTCTATATAACAATGCCTAATCCCTCTCTTTCATAATTTCAAAAATTTCAAAGATTCAACTAAGAATCTTAAATGTTCTTCTTCCTTTCTAATATTAAAATGGAAGCCTTAAGCTTAATTTCATATAAACCTATGATCATCTCTTTACAGTTTTAGTACCTTTATTAAGTCCACCTCTCATTTTATTTTTATTTTTTTTTTCCTTTGAAACTCTCTTCTTGTTTATGATAAAATACTATTTCTATTAATGCTTTTTATTATATACTATCAAAATCTAAAAGCAAATTTCTCTCTTCATAAAAATCTTAAAAAATTATCTTCTCTCCATCAAAAAAGAAAAAGGAAAGAAAAAAAGAAAGAAAAAACAAAATATCATCATTCATAAACCCATCTTTCTTGTCATCTATAAACAAAAAAAAATCACCCAGAAAAAGTAAAGGTGTCATACAAGATAAGGTTAACTTTTTAATGTTAACTATCCACTTAATAGACACTTGATTGATTTTCAGGTAAATACTAAAATTTTTATATTCCTTTGGTTCCTATATATATAGGAACCAAAGGAATATAAAATTTGAATTAAAAAAATCAAGTAAATGCATTAATAAGTTATGATCATGTAGGTTGTTGTCTCTACATATATCTTGATAATTAGGAAGAGTTTGGTTATTATCTTGGGATAGAAAAGAAAAATACAGTAGGAACATAAAATTGTTTGGTAAAAGAGATGAAGATAGTGGGGACATAAAATAAATATTTTTATAGGATAGTTTTTGAGTGATTTTTTGTACTTCCAAGATAGGAAGTACAAGGAACTATGTCTTATATCCCTACTATATTTATCTTTTTTTGTCTTGAGACAATATCCAAACGCTATCTAAGAAACAACTTAATAGAAAGTTGGGTTGCAAGGTTCAACTTAGATATTGTTTCACCATGCCACGATAACTAAAGATCATTGTGGCTTTTTAAGAGGCAAACATGGACTTTTGGAAGGACAACTGTTTACTTGGAAAGAATAACGTATCATCTTATATCTCTTATAGATACTCATTTATTTTGTATTTTAAACTCTTCAACAATCTTAGATGCATTATATTGAATATGCACAAATGACGTACAATAATGGAATAGAAGCTAATAGATAGGTGGCACACGCTATGTTGTAGACCAACCCAAATTTTTCTCATTATAAAAAAAATGTTAAGGTGATGCAAACATTCCTAAAGAAACAAAAAAACCAAGACTATCATATTTGAATTAAAAAAAAATACAACGACAATAAAGAAATTGACAAAAAAATGGCAAAGAAAAAGGTAAAAAAAGATGACCCCAAGCCCATTCAGGGTTAGCATGTCAATTTTATGACCTAGTTATGGTACTCGGGTAACCCCGCCGAAAGCAAATTGAATAAACCAATAAAGCTCAATTATCTCACAACTCAATGTCAAGAGGTGAAACTAAAAGAAAATTAATTAAACAAAGCAATAAAAAAAAAATCTGAGTCAACATGAGTTAATTAGTTGACCTCACAACTATGGTAATAGGATTAAGATAATCCCGTAGAAAGAAAAGTGACAAAAAATCATAAGAACCTATTCCTAACAAGTCAAATGTTGAAGGATGAGATTGAGAAAAAAAATAAAATTTAATAAAGAACCTAAGAAAAGACCGAAGTCAACCCTTGACCCTAATCATAAGCTAAAGACTAATCCTATAAAAGGCAAGCCCTAAACATAACAAAGAAAATTTTAAATCACAAAATAATAAGGGATGAAATTGGAAAAAAAAGGGCAATAAAAAGGGGTCTAAAATAAAACAAATATCAATAAAAAGATAGGGGATCAGATTTGACATAAGAATAAATAAAAAATTAAATGTTGAGGGATGTAATTGAAAATAAAATTCAATTAGAAAAATAATTAAAAAATAAATAAATAGCAATTAAAAAAATAAGGACCAAATTTGATATAAAAATTAAATGAAATCAAATAATAAGGGATGAAATTGAAGAAAAAAGCAATATACAAAAAGATAAAAAGGAAAAAAAAATAATAATCAAAATAATAAGGGCCAAATTGTATACATAAAACAAATAAAAGGAAACTCGTGTATTTTACCAAGGATAAGAGAAAGAAATGGGGAAGGAGAAGAAAAAAATCCACTGAAGCTACACCACTAGTTTGCTGTTGACACAACCTTGCCACTAGTAAAATCTCGGTACGTCATACCTAATGCTACCTTGGAAGGTAGTATTTGATCGTTAGAGGAGCCCACATACATTGCCCAAAAGGCGCGAACTTCTTTTAAAATATATTTTAAAATATCCAATTTCCTTTGAGTCTATTTGTTAATTACAAAAAGCCATAATGAAATGACTAAAACACTCCTGGATGCAAGTTTAAGAAAAATAAAATTTGAAGGATAGTTAAGTAGTTATACTTTGCAAAAGAAAGATGAAAATTAAAAAAAAACAACCCTTTCTTCCTACTTATTTTTTTTTTATTTTAAGGGTAAATTAGTAATTCAATCGTAGAACAAAAATGTGGAGAAATTAATTTACCCTATTCAATTTAATAATGCCAATAAAACCTCGTGAGCAAAAAATTAATTATACTATAGTAATCCACAATATAATGACTCTTGCACCATAGGCATCATTAATTCTTTTTAGTTTTTTTTTTTATTATGTTTGTTAAGTAAATTTTTTTATACCAATCTCAAACTATGATGACATGTCATAGTAGTATACAAATCAAAGAATTCATCTAAAATTTTATTTTGCTTTGAGAAAAAAATAAAAAACTAAACAAATCAATAAAAAGAAAAAAATAAGAATAATCACCATGGCTATGAGCACATATGCTTGTTGACCTAATTAAAATATCTCCCTCAATCTATCTAAGTCGTAAGGATTATCTCGATCAAAGAAGAAATCAGGATAAAGTGGCTGCATGGTGTGAACCTAGTTTTAATTGCCAACTATATCATTGGTCTACATTGCATTGTAAGTCAGATCATTTTTTTTTATTGAAGCTCTCTAATAAAAGTATTCAATTATTAACTCAAAATATGATATATATTGGATAATATTTTTTTTTAATATTGATATGGTGGCATATTAGATGATATTCTTTTTAGATGTTGAAGGATGAACTTAAAATTTTAATTATGAACTTAAATTATAAATCCAATGTTGAAGAATAAAATTAAAATAAATAAATAAATTTAAAAAGGACAAAAAACTACATGAGTCCAACTGAATTAACATGTCAAGCCCGCAATCTGAGTTATGAGATCTAAATAACCCCATATAAAGAAAATAAAACAAATTACAAAATCAATTCCACTCCAACCCAATGTGATGCAAACCTTGTGATCACATAGTCACGCAACCCACACGCAAAGACATCAATTCCCAGAAAGCCAAGTAAATCAGGTTTGATAAGAGTGTGACACAAAAATAACTTGTACCTAGGCACCAGTACTATTGGAAACGGAGACCCCCACCCAACGAATAATGATTCGCGAACGAGAAATATAAGGATGACGCCACGAAGACAGTTGTTATTCGATAAGTCATTTCCAGTTCTTTAGAGAACCAAGGAAGGGATATTATCCCACCAACACACAATAAGTGCAGCAAAGAAGTTTATTGATCTGAAAATTGCGTAATCTTACATGTTTGGTTATGCCTTTATTTATACTGATTCTAGACTTAAAGAAACCCTAATGGACCCCCCCTTAGATGGACTTATTTGAAGCCCACTCACAATTGACC
The DNA here is from genome assembly GCA_007827005.2 of Populus simonii. Taxonomy (NCBI): domain Eukaryota; kingdom Viridiplantae; phylum Streptophyta; class Magnoliopsida; order Malpighiales; family Salicaceae; genus Populus; species Populus simonii. The sequence goes on from CM017482.2 coordinate 9,631,687, forward strand.
CAAATAAGTAATAATAACCCAAAAACTAAGAAGAAAATAATAAAAATAATAAAAATCCAAAAATTATCATGCTAAATATGCTAGAATCATATTTGTCACCCTTAAGAAGTCTTAAATAAACTTAGAAAAATCTGATTTGGAAAATTTATGTTGCTGCCTCCCCTTTGATGTCCATGATTAGCTTGGATTTCCTTGTTTAACTTGGATAAATAAGAAAACAAATTTCCTCCTTTGTTGCTGATTTAATTACTTTCTTTCCTAAGTTAGGAAAAGCATTAAATAGTCCTCCCCTCTTTAGGAATAAGATACGGCCAACTTCCTTACTTAATTAGGAGAATAAATTGCTGACTTTTTATCCTTGTAGCATAAGGAAAAATAACAAGCCTAATAAGGCTGGTATTGGGCCGGACACATCAACCCCCTTGTTCCACACGAATTGGGCTCTTCTTGGACCTAAACTAGATGAATTAAAGGTTGTCTTTCATGCTCCTTAAATGTCCCGAGCCCCTCTAAGTCCATTTTGCTCCATATGTTCTACATAAGCCCATTTAATACTTCTTTAATCTTCTTTGCCCTAACTCTTGTGATTGGCCCAATTGGCACCTCCAATTGGTCGTTGGCATGATTACACTTGATGTTGGGTTGATCCGCATCATCCCCTCTCTTTTCAAAAGGATTCGACCTCGAATCATCACCTAAATCAAACAGAGTAAGATCAGAAACATTAAAGGTAGCACTAACACCATACTCACCTAGCAAATCAACTTTATAAGCATTGTCATTGATCCTCTCAAGGATCTAAAATGGCCCATTTCCTCGTGGTTGTAGCTTTGATTTCCTATGGGCCGGAAATCTCTCATTGCACATATGCACCCAAACCCAATCGCCAGGTTGAAAGACAACATGTTTGCGCCCCTTATTGGCTTTGGTTGCGTACACACAATTCCTCTTTTCAATTTGTTGCCGCACACTCTCTTGAAGAGTTTTCACCACCTGTGCTTTACGATTACCATCCAAACTAACCCTTTCATCAACAGGCAAAGGAATCAAATCCATTGGAGTTAAAGGGTTAAATCCATACACAATTTAAAATGGTGAAAATTCAGTAGTAGAGTGGACATTACGATTATATGCAAACTCTATAAATGGCAAATAATCTTCCAAATTCTTTAAGTTCTTTTAAATGACAGCACACAGAAGTTGTGTTAAGGTCCTATTAACTACTTCGATTTGTTTGTCTGTTTGGGGGTGACAAGTAGTTGAAAACAACAGTTTAGTATTCAATTTTCCCCATAAAACCTTTCAAAAATAACTAAGGAATTTAACATCTCTATAAGAAACAATGCTCTTAGGCACCCCGTGAAGTCATACTATCTCCCTAAAGAACAAAACAGTAACGTTAGTTGCATCATCAGTTTTATGACATGGAATGAAGTGTACCATCTTTGAAAACCTTTAACAACTACAAAGATGGAATCCCTACCCCGTTTTGACCTAGGTAAACCTAAGACGAAGTCCATCGAAATGTCTACCCATGGTTCTTTCAGTACAGGTAAAGGGGTATATAAGCCATGTGGTTGAGTCCTAGACTTTGCTTTCCTACAAGTTATGCATTTATCACATATGTGTTGCACATTTTTTTTCATTTTAGGCCAATAAAAATATTCATCCAAAAAATAATTAACGATTAATTTTCTTAAAAGCTATTTTAAATTTTGAATGGAATAAATAAATATTATTTTTTTCATGAACTGATAACTTGATATCGAGACTATTATTAATTTATTTTTTAAATATTATTTTTTTATCACAACTTGATATTAAGACTAATATTTAAAAAAAAGCATATTATCTTTTAAAAGTAAATAAATGTTATCTTTATCATAGTTAAGGTACAAATGATATATATTTATTTTTAAAATTAAAAATTAAAAATGGATATTAAAAATAGTTTAATAAAATTATCTTTACCAATTTTTTTAAGAATGACATATGACACATGCGATTTTAGAGTCACGGATGACACATTCGACTCTTCAAATTGTATTATTTCTCAAAATAGATTTTCAATTGTGCTATCTTTCTAAAAACATTTTCCATGTATGCTATTTTGAAAAAACAAAACTCTATCCATTACCTTAGTTAATTATTACCATTACATTACATTACAAATTAAATCAAAGTTAAAAACAAAACTATAAGATTTGATAAGTTATTGCTTAACCATTTAAGGTACCTTAAATTATAAAATACTCTTAATTTCACAATTTTTATATATCTAACAAATATTTATATTTTCATCCTAATCTTCATTTTTATTCTATTTTTATCCTTGAATAGTCAGTGACGAGATTATACTTGTTGGAAAAGGGAGAAGAAAGAAAGGTTTTGAATCATCACATCTCAGCCACAAACAAATCGATCTTGATGTTAATTGGTTTGTTTTTGAGATGGGAGTTAGATTGACCTAGTTATGCCCTTCAATCATAATGGAAAACATAGATCGAGGCTCATAAAGATTTTTTACATGGTTTAGAAGGTGTTTTGTGATCGAAAATGAGTGTTTGTAGGTTCTATCTAGTCCATTTGCTCCCGCTATGCTGAGAGTCGGAGCAAAAAAAATTTAAAGTGCAAAAACAAATTCAGGTATTGGTGATGTGTCTTTTTTAAAAAATAAATTTTAACAATGAATTAAATGATTTTTTTTTATCTAATATTGAGATGAAAAACCATTTGATTTACCTAGGTTAGCATGAGTTCACCTATGAAATTCATGGGTATAATCTTGAAAAACAAATTGGAAAGCTCAATCCTGAATTAATTCAATAATGAAGGATAAAATCAATTAAAAAAATAGAATTTACTTTTATAAAAAAAACTAAATGAATTTGAGTTAACAAAGAAAACTCACGACAGAAGTTATGCACGTCTTCAGATTCAATAATTTTTTTTAGTTCAGATATTATTTTTCATTTAATTATAGTAACCGGGACTTACTAACCCTACAAATCCAAGGTGCCGTAAAATTAAAAAAATAAGGTGTATAACAAAATGCCTACCTACTCTTCCAGTCGTACGAACTCCACTAGCAGTTGGTCTTCTCCTAGGTGCCTCTCCTGATTATCATAAACATACTAATAAGTATCACATTATGTAAATTTTCACATTACTTTAATCTCACTTGTACAATTCATCATCGTTATTTATTTTTTTTCCTTTCATTGACACATCATTATATCAATATGAATTTAACTACATAAATCTCTTAATTTATAAATCCTCCATCAGAGATACTTACTTCTTATCAATTCCCTTTTGTTATCCTCTATTCATTTCACATTCCACTATTTATTTACTAACAACTAACTTATATATTCATTCTTAAATTCCCTAAATTTTCGTGTATAATCCTAACGCTACCAGCATTCAAATTTATTCTCCACACCTACTTTTAATTTTTATTAAATTAACTTTCCATGTTGTTTTATATTCATATTTGGGTTAAATCAAACCTAAATTTTATAAATTTTATGTCCATTTATAAATTCTAAGATAAAATTTATAACTTTCCATGTTTTTTTGGGTTTTAAATGTATAATTTTATTCTTTCTTTATTTTTATTTGATTTTTTTATTGTTTTAGATAATTAGTGTTACCGTTGTAGATTGTCTGAATGCCTGAAGATTTTTTCCATGAATTTTGTGTGGGCAGCGTAATCCTTTGAAAAAGTCCAATCTTTTTTCAAAAGAATAAAACAAAATAAAACTCTGATGTGTAATTGGGAGGAAAGAAAAATGTAGGAAAGAGGAGAAAAAAGAAGAAGAAAAAGAAGAGAAGGTTTGGAAGTGAATGAAAAGGAAGAAGAAAATGTCAGTACTGAACATGGTAATGGATAGGTGGAGGCCTCAATTAGATTGGATCCTCTCCACCTTTGTGTCCATCTACCCTCACGAAACCGCACCTCTCCTTCACTCCTCTTCCTGCTTTTTCTTCGTAATGATAATAATTAAATCTTGTTCTTCTTTTGTTTTGTTCTTTAAATCAATATCAAGAATTCATAAATTAATTTTAGTGTTTCTCGTTGCAGATTTTGAGTGCATATTTTGTAGTGTTACCATTGCGGGATGAAGGTGCAATCTCTCTAGGTTTATCGAAGCTTCCAGCTCTCTTTATCGGATCCTTATTCCTCACCTTGATTGCTGCTCCTTTATCAACTCTCCTTTTCTCTTTCCCTAATTTCTCTAAATCCAAGGTTGGTTACCATTTCCCCTTTTTTTTCTCATTATTATTGTGATTGTAATAATAAAATCACTGAAATGGGTTTTGATTTTCAATCATTAATTCTTGAGATTTCATGCCCCCCACCACCACCAGGCTTTGTTTTTGATACACAGGTTTTTTAGTGTTTCTCTTGTTCTCTTCTTCTTTCTATGGCATTTCTCTTCCTCTGCTTCTGCTGAGTTTTCGCTCTTCAAGTCAAAGGTATTTTTTATTATTATTTTTAATTACCAACAGTTTTTTTGTCTTAATTTCTGAGTAAATTGTCTCTTTTTTTTAATGATTAGGGTACTGTTGCTATATCAACTGAATTGAAAGAGGGTTTGAAGGTTGATGTTGACAGAACCAGTAGTACATATTCTGGAAGTTGGGATGATCATGGATGGTTTTATATTTCTGTCAGAATTGGATTGTTTCTCTGGGTATGATGAGTTTGAAAGCTTCTATTGGTTTTAGTTATTTCCTAAATTAAATGTTGACTGATTGCCTTGTGATTTGACTTTTTGAGTTTCTTCTATGGTTGGAAATTTTTTTCTTTTTTTTGAAGGTTGCGCTGCTTAATCTTATTACCATATCGTCGACTTGGGCTAGGGTTATTGATGTGATGGATAGTGAGGTTAGATGCTGCAACGTGGAGACCTTAAAATCATCGTGGTTCTATATTCTGCATTTGACATTTCGGTTGTATTCAGTCAGGTTCAAGATTGTTTGGGTTCATTAGTGCTGGTGCTACACTTGGTCAGCTATTTGGATCGTTGTTTGCTACATCAATGGCTTGGTTGGGTCCTTGTGTGTATGCTTCGGAAAATGAGATTGTTTAGTGTCTGAGTTTCTGTTTGTTTGAATTTGGTTTTAAATGATTGGTTGGTTCAATGCAATTGCAGTTTTACTTCTATTTGCTGCTTTGTTGATGGAACTAGCTGCACAGTCATCAAAAGGGATCGACAAGGATGTATCCCATCTTCCTCATGAATTATCTCCCATAAGGCCAGCCATTAGTAGTGATGACTTGTTACTGTCTGTTTAGTAGTGATGACTTGTTACTGTCTCTTAGTTCATGGATAATCAATGTCCTAGTTTTGTACAAACTGTTCTTTCGGAGTGAATGCAAATTCTTGTTGTTTGTATCTGATACATTTCTTTTACCCTTTTCTTTTCTCTATGGAGCTTTCACTTCTAGTCAAAACATTTGAACAGTCTGGATGATCCACTAGTACTTTTTTAGCTTCTTAGACTACATGCTACTCACCTGTCAAGAAAAAAAAATGTATTCATGTAGGTCATATTATTTTGCATCTCTGGAAGAGTGAAAGGGCTTTTCAGGTGCTTTCATGTAGCTTATTGGGATGCTTTTGCTTTTTAGAAAAGTTGATGCTGATCAGCATAGTGAGGTTGATGTACGATCATCACCAACTTTCAAAGTCTCTTCTCCAAAGTCTCCTTCACCCAGGATGAGGCCTCAGCTTTGGGTCATCTTAGATGGGTGTCGGCTTGTATTATCTTCAACTTATTTGTTGAATGTGTCTCTATTCCTGTGGCTGAGTGCAGTTATTTCGTCATTCTTCTATTTTCAGGTAAAATGGAACTCTGCTCCTGTTCATGTACTCTGAATTTCTAAATCACCCTTTCCAAACCAGATTTTATGATTTGACTGAATAGGAAGTAAACTAATTTAGAGAACTATCTATAATTTATCTTGCTTTTTGTTGATTTTGTTATTGTTAACCATGAGAAAAGCAAGAGGGAAGAGGAAGAGTGGATTGAAAGTAAAAAAGGGACCAGACCGTGTTTTTTATACATGCACTCTGTTTCTCAGTTGGTCAGAGATAACAAGATGCTTATCCTTATCGTATAACTCAGTGGATCTCACATTATCAATTTTTTTCGGCTTTTTATTTATTTATTTTGTAATCCTTATGGCTTAAAACTTAGCAACATAACTAAGTGTCCCTCTCTTCCACTCTTAACCCTTCCGATCTTGGGTATGACTGGGATTTTAATCTCAGGTTTACTGTATGACGGTTCATGCCAAGTGACTACCACTATGATAGCCGGAATATCTGCCAATTTTGCTGTCATATGCTGGTTAATTTTAATTTTTGATATCTGAAACTTATTTCTTAAACATTGATAAACCCGCATGGAATATGTACAAGTAACATGAACCAGAATAAGTAATTATTGGAGCTGGGATTCCACTACAAGTAAATTCAAATTTAGGGAGCTTAAACTTTGTAGGCTTGACTATTGATGTAAAATGATTTGATTTGTTGCCATTGCTCTAGATATGATTTATCCTCATCTATATATGAATTATGCGTATTTCCTCTCACTAATGAATCCTTGTTTTCTTTTGTAGAAAGTAACAGTAATTGCCATGACTGTTTCAAGCTCTCTTGGAAGAAGAAAATTGTTAGCCCAGATAACTGCTTCATTGCTGTTTTTATCCTTGCTGGACAACTTACTTTAACAGTAAGCTAATAACCAAATATATTTCTTCAATGTTTTGATGTTCTGACTGGTTGTAAAACCAAGAAAATAGATAATACTTACTGGAGTTCCATTATTAAGGAAATCAGTTGCAGAATTATGATCAAATTTAACAGGCGTCTTGCTCTGATTAGTTGTTACTGAGTTTCCCCTGAAGCAATTTTAATCTTTGTATTCCCAAGCCTCAGAGAGGGTAATTTCTGAAAAGAAAATAAAATAAAATAATCTCATGGTTTGTTTGGATGTGGTGGATATAAAGAAGATGCATGGTACCTTTATGCAATTGAATCTGAAATTCATCCCCGTAAAAAAATGTAAAGAAGGAAGCTTCGTAGAAGAATTCTGGTACCAAAATGTTTTTAGAAATGATATTCTTTTACACTAATTCAATCTTGAATCTTTAACAAATTACATGATCTGTAGCAGAGAAATTCATTATGTCAGGTTCTGGTGGTTATTACTGTCTGTTCATTGGGATCTGCAATTACTTTCCTTAATGCAGATTGTCGGGCAATTTTTTTTTAATGTTATGTATTTTTCCTTTGTTTTTCAAGTTATGAAAAAGAAATAAATGAAATAAAATTATTTAAAGCATGTTTAATTTTTTTTTTCTTGTGTTAACTGCAGCTTCCTCTTTCTTTACTCAAGACTGCTCAAGGCCACCCAATGGTAAGAAAGAGATGTCTGTTTTTCTTGTCGTGTCATTTGACCATATGAATCCAGAATTTTCTGCAAATTTGTAGAGTTTGTTTTACGAACTTTTCCATTTTTTTTTATGCACCTTGTAATTCATGGCCATTCTTCCAGGTGTTTCTGATAGGATGGATAGACTTATTGGCTGAAGTCACAACACAAGAACTCTGAACTGTGAATTTGCTTTATTGTTTCTTCATGTGATAAATGACTGGTCTGAGCTTCAGTTTTTTGTTCTTGGCTTTTAATGTATTGTTAAACTATTGTGTCTTGTAATTAATGTTTGAAATCTATTTATCTGATTTGCCAGCCGATATCTTTACTGAAATCCTAGACGATGATGTTTTGGTCTTGGCCCCATATGTACTCGGTACTTACTGAGATAGGTTATGTTTCTATGCTTCCACTTAAGCATTCATCTTTTGAGAAGTGACATGCTCTCTTTTATTGGAACATATAGGTATAAGTGGAGTGTGGAAGAGTTGCTTAAAATGCTTCATTGGTGCACTGAGCAACTTCAGCAGTTCAACCATATGAACAAGAAGGCATTAGATCAACATGAGGCAAGTGACGAGGCACTCCAGAAAAGGCAAGCTGAACTTGAGGCAAGTGACGAGGTACTATGGTACTGGATTTTAATGCTTAAATATCTTGTGTTTTACTTATTGTTTTTAACGTGAGATTATAATTTACTTATCTTTACTTCAACGACAAACATAAGCAGTAAAAAAGCAGACTGAGCTTGAGCTTGATGTGAAAGACCTGCTAGAGAGAATTTCAGGACATATCAAAGCCAAGGTATCAAACTCTAGCAAAGAGAAGAATGCTAATTATTTTTTGGGGATAAAGAATGTTGAATGCTTTTATTTAACATGTGCTTTGCTTTCAGGATGATGCTATGATTTAACGTGTGCTATGCTAAAATGTAAGGTATCTCCTCAACTAAAATTTTCCACATTATTATCTAAGCTATAATTTCAGCTGAAAGGGCCTCACATTAGGTTTTTATCCTCTACTGTCAATAAACTAATGCATACAAATAACATGGTAGATAATAATAAAACACAGTCTAGTAGATGAAGAATTTGCAAATAAGTAATTATAACATTATTATTTAAGAATTATTTGGATATTTTGTTACTTAAATTAATTTGTAAGGGATTTTATACCTGCTTTCATTCGACCTAGTGTAGGATTTGGGGAACCTATATAGGCACACATATTTTTGAGTCTTAATACTATATGCTTGTCGAGTGAAATTTGATTTTTTGTAATTGTACTTGTTTCCTTACTCTTGTGGATATCAACTCTTCTACTTTCATTGTAGATTCCTCATAATTCATTTTATTACATCACTTTTTATCACTACTATAATCAGATAGCAACCATGATTATCGATCTGAATGTTTTGTGCTCTAGCCTTTTCAATTGTTAAGACATCTTAATAGAAAGCTTCTCCATATGGTTTCACATTTTGACTTAAACACTATTGATTTTTCTTTTTCCATTTTTACTAGGTTCTTTGCCTGCTTGGCTTCTTGGATTAGTTCAGGTATTCCTCACTTGGCTTCTTGCATCATTCTTATAACAACCCGTGACATCACGTAGGTAATTTACCTAGTCTATTGTATTATGTTTAATATTTTCTCTCATAGAGTTGTGTTCCCAATTTGCTAGACGGTCTGGCATAATCACTAGCAGTCTCTTGACCTTCTGCCATGGTCACTTTATCGTTTGAATGGTGCACTTCATATTAATATGTATTTTGATCAACTTATTTCATGTGGTGGTTAGGTATAATAACATATCAAGTCTAATAATTAGGCACCTTAATGCTTTGAAATGAGGACAAGCCACTTTTATCCCACTGAACAGGTAAGGATAAAGTATCCTTGCGTAACTTATCCACATGGTTCTGACCTGGTGCCTTTAATAAAGAATTGAAGTTTTCTCCTAATTTTCCCCTAGGATTTGTGCAGGTTAGTTCTCCATCGAGCTTGTTCTAAGTGAAATAGTATTGATAGAGCAAAAACTTTGATTTGAGTTTTGAGTTTTGGTCTACATGATTGAAAACTCAGTAATTACCTGTGCTATATATCTCTTCGTGTTTTGTTAATTGATTGTTGATGTTTTCATTAGCTTGTTCTGCAAATTTGGGTTGAAAGTTTTTGGGGAGACTCTTTATTGATTGCTTTTGGAATCCATGGATGGATAGTTGTGAGAAAAAGTTTCAAGTTGATAATTGTGGTCGATTAGTCCCAGCTATAAAAGCAAGCAAGGCTATAAAGTACCTACATATAGCCTTTTTCCTTGATGTGATATTTGTAAGTCACTTAAATTATTTGATCGACATGTTCTTGGATACTCGTGGAGCATTGTTTATGCCTGAGGGCCTGTCTATAAATGTATATGCTTTTTAAAAATTTACATGAGCTAAATTGTTAGTGATGTTGATATGACTCCTGCAATGGGCTGCATGCTTATATCGTTGATTATTCTTCTTATTCTTCTAAGTATTTACCTAAACCGTGACATGTGGAGATTTGGATGTGTCCATAAATTGATGGTGTGGTCTGCAAAATTATGGATAGTTACGATAAAAATCTTACATGTTATTTTACATGATGATCCTTATACATGTTTATGATGCCTTAACTATATACATGTTTATAATTAGCTTACCATACTGGCTATATATACTCTCGTAAATAGAAAAGGAGATTTAGCTTTCCTTGTATAGCTTCCTAAGATCACTCTAGTACACGATAGAAAACTCAGTAATTGCCTGTGCTATATATCTCTACGTGTTTTGTTAATTGATTGTTGATGTTTTCATTAGCTTGTTCTGCAAATTTGGGTTGAAAGTTTTTGGCGTTACTCTTTATTGATTGCTTTTGGAATCCATGGATGGATAGTTGTGAGAAAAAGTTTCAATTTGATAATTGTGGTCGATTAGTCCCAGCTATAAAAGCAAGCAAGGCTATAAAGTACATACATATAGCCTTTTTCCTTGATGTGATATTTGTAAGTAACTTAAATTATTTGATCGACATGTTCTTGGATACTCGTGGAGCATTGTTTATGCCTGAGGGCTGTCTATAAATGTATATGCTTTTTAAAAATTTACATGAGCTAAATTGTTAGTGATGTTGATATGACTCCAGCAATGGGCTGAATGCTTATATCGTTGATTATTCTTTTTATTCTTCTAAGTATTTACCTAAACCGTGATATGTGGAGATTTGGATGTGTCCATAAATTGATGGTGTGGTCTGAAAAATTATGGATAGTTACGATAAAAATCTTATGTTATTTTAGATGATGATCCTTATACATATTTATGATGCCTTAACTATATACATGTTTATAATTAGCTTACCATACTGGCTATATATACTCTCGTAAATAGAAAAGGAGATTTAGCTTACCATGTATAGCTTCCTAAGATCACTCTAGTACACGATTGAAAACTCAGTAATTACTTGTGTTATATATCTCTACGTGTTTTGTTAATTGATTGTTGATGTTTTCATTAGCTTGTTCTGCAAATTTGGGTTGAAAGTTTTTGGCGTGACTCTTTATTGATTGATTTTGGAATCCATGGATGGATAGTTGTGAGAAAAAGTTTCAACTTGATAATTGTGGTCGATTAGTCCTAGCTATAAAAGCAAGCAAGGCTATAAAGTACCTACATATAGCCTTTTTCCTTGATGTGATATTTGTAAGTAACTTAAATTATTTGATCGACATGTTCTTGGATACTCGTGGAGCATTGTTTATGCCTGAGGGCCTATCTATAAATGTATATGCTTTTTTAAAATTTACATGAGCTAAATTGTTAGTGATGTTGATATAACTCCTGCAATGGGCTGCATGCTTATATCGTTGATTATTCTTCTTTCATAGCTGTATATCCCTTGATTATCTCTCTCAGATTTTCATTATTGTTTAGGCCTAGGATTAAGGAATCTGATTATGTTTATTTGACCCTAGAATTTAAGGGATTTGATCATTCTTGGTGCGTGTGTGTGTGTGTGTAACTCTCATAGTGAAAGAAACAAAAAGCATTTTAGAAATTCTCTTGTATTATCTTGTCATCAACACACTTCTTGATTACTATATGTAAGGTATCTCCTCAACTAAAAGTTTCTACATATTATTACATAAGCTATGATTTCAGCTGAAATTTTCCCTCACATTAAACTAATTCATACAGCTGAGATGGCAGATAATAATAAAACATGGTCTAGAGAACACAATTATTTAAGAATTATTTGGGTATTTTATCTCCTACTTTGGTATGACCTAGTGTAGGATTTGGGGACCTGTATAGGCACCCATTTTTTCGAGTCGTAATGCTAGATGCTTGTCGAGTGAAATTTGATTTTTTGCATGTTTCCTTACTCTTGTGGATATGTCGACTTCTACTTTCCTTGTAGATTCAAGAAAGCTTCTTGTGGATTTCTAGGTTTCTTCTTTTCTTCACTAATTGTTGGGTGATTTTTTTTTTTGTTTTCCATAAATCCTTTGGTAAGCTTGCGTTGCAGTCTTTTGTTTTGATATGCGTGATTTTAATCAGCATTTCAATTTTGTCTGTTGTTTAATCTTTTCAGAACGTCGGCACAATTATTTTTATCAATAGTGATGCACATCGTTCACGTGTTTGCTCTTTATGCCTATGTTTTGTGTTAACACATGCTCCTGCCCGTTATATTTTCCTGGATCTTTTTCGTGCTTTCCTAGGATGCCAATAAGGCTGTTATATGTTTTACTGGCAATGATAGTTTGTTTTTAAACCTTGGATGTCTCTTTATACTTTGACTGTGCGATGCTCTTATTAGCGTTTCTTTAATGGGTGCTGGTAAGGATTATGAGCGTTATTTTTATCAATAGATGCACATAATTCACGTAATTTGCCCTTTATGCCCATGTTTTGTGTTAACACATGCTGCTTCCTATAATTTTTTTCCAGATCATTTTCGTGCTTTCCTAGGCTGCCAATAAGGCTGTTACGTGTTCTACTGGCAATGATAGTTTGTTTTTAAATTTTGATTTATCTTCATACTGTGAATGTGCGATGCTCTTATTAGCGTTTCTGTAATGGATGCTGGTAAGCATTATGAGCATTATTCAATTAGGAAAAAATTGTTGCTGCTGCAACTTGACTACACCTATTGGAGAAATCAGTTGAGAATATGATTGATTTGGCGACTGCCTTTATTTTTAACAAAACTAGTTTCCATTCTATTCATGCAATGACTGTTTTTCTACTTTATTATGCATGGTGGATTGAATGGGTTCCCTTATAGATGCCTTATCTGATGAATATGATTCCATTGGAGATGCCTTTGTGATGGATGGTTTGTGCACAATTGTGTTGGTTCATTTACATTTTCATTGTGTCACATTCTACATGCAACCATTGATTTATTTAATTTTTATCTTGAGAGAATATATGACCTGAGTGCATTTGAGTAGTTAAGGCCAAATGATGAGTTTGGGATCTTTTGGTGAGTACACCTGCGCAACATTCATACCGTTCCAACATTGTTTACCTTTAGGATCCCCATTAAGCTCTTTTGCTTCTATTCCTCATGGCTCATTTTGTTACATCACTTTTAGTCACTAATGTACTTGGATAGCTACCATGATTATTGATTTGAATGTTTTGTGCTCTGGCCTTTTCAATTGTTAAGTCATCTTAATAGAGAGGTTCTCCATATGGTTGCACATTTTGCCCAAACACTGTTGATTTTTCTTTTCTCATTTTTACTAGGTTCTTTGTCTGCTCGGCTTTTTGGATTAGTTCAAGTAATCCTCACTTGGCTTCTTGCATCATTCCTATAACAACCCGTGACATCTCGCAAGTAATTTACATATTCTATTCTATTATGTTAAATATTCTCTCTTATACTGTGTTCCCAATCTGCTAGACGATATGGCATAATCACTAGCAGTCTCTTGACCTTCTGCCATGGACACTTTATCTTTTGAATGATGTACTTCATATCAGTATGCCTTTCGAGCAACTTATTTCAGATGGATTCTAGAGACTAATTTCACAACTAATCTGAAATGACAAAAACAAAAGTTGGAAGCCATAATATCCTTTGCAAAGTTTGAAATGTTATATGGTGAAGCTATATTGAAGGGGCAGGAACTAAATGATGCTAACTCATTAGCTAAAGTCATAACTGGAGAACTCTAAAGTGAGCTTGTCTTATGTTGTTCTTATTGTTTTTAACGTGAGATTATGATTTATGTATCTTCAACGAGATTATGTTTTTTTTTTTACTTCAATGCTTGTGTGCAGAAAATCTTAGAACTTATATTTGTTTTAGATCAGCGAAACAATGAATCGATAGATCGTACTTTCATAGGAGTTGCTGAGCACTTCAGCGAAGTATTCTTTGAACTTGTGCAAGGTGGTCATGGTCATTTGGTTATGATGAAGAAAAAGGTTACTTGAAGGAGCATTTAATGTCTTAGTTTCATTTGTTCTTTTCTTTACTCCTATCGTTCATTTTTCCCTTGCTAGTAAGCAATGCCTTGACGTTCTTCCTATGTCTTTTTATTGTTTTCCAAGTTTAATCAGTATATTTTTTGGTCTTTTATGTTGAAATTTTGAGATAACCATATGAGTGCATTTTAAAGTTTCATGTCATACATTTGTGGTCAATCTAGATAGCCGTTGAAACAGTTCTATAAATTGTGTGGTATCTTGACAAGATGTTTATGACGAAGATGATAATTGTGACGATGATGGACGTCATGAAGCAAATCTAGAGGGAAATATGTTACTGTGAAAATGAAGGTGTGAAGCAAATCTAGAGGGAAATGTGTTTATTTTTTTGCAGAAACGAGGAGATAGAAATAAAAAAGAATATTATATAACATGATGCCTTAATTACTCTCTTACCAACTCAATCACAACTTATTGATCAATTTTTTTTGGATATCATCAACCATTTGTAACGAGAAAGGAAATGGACATCTTTTAACAAGGAAAAAAATATATAAGAAATTTTATTGTAATGCAAAATTTTCTTTGTTTAACTTCTAGGTTGCTAAACTGTGCTAGTTGCTTTTGACTATAGTTGGTTGATGGTTGTGAGAGAGGTTCAGTAACAGGCTCATGCTTTTTTGGTAAAATAAAATATGGTTTTAGTTATACCATTACTTTATGGATTTTGGTTATCCACTATGGCTAATAATCTTTTATTTTATCTGCAGTTTAAGAGCATTTTTGGATTTTTTTTTTGTTGCTCAACTTTGTGGTTTCGTTTAATCTATTGTTTTTTTTTTTTTTCCTGGAGGTGTTCTACTTTCAGGAATATCATGTATCGGGTATCCCATTGGTAATATTGTTTTTGTTTGCTTGCCATGTTCCAAGTTTGAGGGTTCACTTGGATTGGGGTAATGGCAGTTGGTTTTGTTCGAAGGAAAGGGTTTGCTGATTATATACGTGTTCTTTTCTCGACAAGGAAACATTATCATTAATATCTTATGTTTTGTAGGTAAATTCATGGTGGTTGTAAGCTGTAATAGTTGGTGGAATTGAAAAAAGGAGAGACTTACAATGGACATTTGGTCAATTGTGATGTTTGGATGAACATCCATCTCCGTTTAGCTTTAATTTTCTTTAACCTTAATATCCTTGATCTGTTTTAGATTCCAAAATTTCCCATAGCTTTCCATGCGTTCATTTTATGTTCTTGAACCTGGCTTTTCTTTCAGGTTGCTTGATTTTTCTTTTTGGCTCTATAAAACATGGTAACCATCTCAACTGTCTCTGATTTGAAAACTTTCTATCTTTCTCCTGTTTTCTTTGACACTTAATTTTTTTTTCTTTTGTTAACTGCAACTTCCTCTTTCTTTACTCAAGAGTGCTCAAAGCCACCCAATGGTAAGAAAGAGATGTCTGTTTTTCTTGTCGTGTCATTTGACCAGATGAATCCAGAATTTTCTGCAAATTTGTAGACTTTGTTTTACGAACTTTTCCATTTTTTTTATGGTGGTTGTAATTCATGGTGGTTGTATGTTGTAACAGTTGGTGGAATTGAAAAACGGAGAGACTTACGATGGGCATGTGGTCAATTGTGATGCTTGGATGAACATCCATCTCTGTTTAGCTTTAATTTTCTTTAACCTTAAAATCCTTGATATGTTTTAGATTCCGAAATTTCACATCCCTTTCCATGCGTTCATTTTATGTTCTTGACCCTGGCTTTTCTTGCAGGTTGCTTGATTTTTGTTTTTTGCTCTAAAAAACATGGTAACCATCTCAACTGTCTTTGATTTGAAAACTTTGTATCTTTCTCCTGTTTTCTTTGACACACTTAATTTTTTTTTCTTTTGTTAACTGCAGCTTCCTCTTTCTTTACTCAAGAGTGCTCAAGGCCACCCAATGGTAAGAAAGAGATGTCTGTTTTTCTTGTCGTGTCATTTGACCAGATGAATCCAGAATTTTCTGCAAATTTGTAGACTTTGTTTTACGCACTTTTCCATTTTTTTTATGCAGCTTGTAATTCATGGTGGTTGTATGTTGTAACAGTTGGTGGAATTGAAAAACGGAGAGACTTACGATGGGCATTTGGTCAATTGTGATGCTTGGATGAACATCCATCTCTGTTTAGCTTTAATTTTCTTTAACCTTAATATCCTTGATATGTTTTAGATTCCGAAATTTCACATCCCTTTCCATGCGTTCATTTTATGTTCTTGACCCTGGCTTTTCTTGCAGGTTGTTTTCTTTGACACACTTCATTTTTTTTTTCTTGTGTTAACTGCAGCTTCCTCTTTCTTTACTCAAGAGTGCTCAAGGCCACCCAATGGTAAGAAAGAGATGTCTGTTTTTCTTGTCGTGTCATTTGACCAGATGATTCCAGAATTTTCTTCAAATTTGTAGACTTTGTTTTACGGCCTTTATCATTTTTTTTATGCAGCTTGTAATTCATGGTGGTTGTATGCTGTAACAGTTGGTGGAATTGAAAAAAGGAGACTTACAATGGACATTTGGTCAATTGTGATGCTTGGATGAACATCCATCTCCGTTTAGCTTTAATTTTCTTTAACCCTAATATCCTTGATCTGTTTTAGATTCCAAAATTTCCCTTTCCTTTTGATGCGTTCATTTTATGTTCTTGACCCTGGCTTTTCTTGCTGGTTGCTTGATTTTTGTTTTTTGCTCTAAAAAACATGGTAACCATCTCAACTGTCTTTGATTTGAAAACTTTCTATCTTTCTCCTTTTTACTTTGACACAATTTTTTTTTTCTTTTGTTAACCGCAGCTTCCTCTTTCTTTACTCAAGAGTGCTCAAGGCCACCCAATGGTAAGACAGAGATGTCTGTTTTTCTTGTCGTGTCATTTGACCAGATGAATCCAGAATTTTCTGCAAATTTGTAGACTTTGTTTTACGCACTTTTCCATTTTTTTTATGCAGCTTGTAATTCATGGTGGTTGTATGTTGTAACAGTTGGTGGAATTGAAAAACGGAGAGACTTACGATGGGCATTTGGTCAATTGTGATGCTTGGATGAACATCCATCTCTGTTTAGCTTTAATTTTCTTTAACCTTAATATCCTTGATATGTTTTAGATTCCGAAATTTCACATCCCTTTCCATGCGTTCATTTTATGTTCTTGACCCTGACTTTTCTTGCAGGTTGCTTGATATTTCTTTTTTGCTCTAAAAAACATGGTAACCATCTCAACTGTCTTTGATTTGAAAACTTTCTATCTTTCTCCTGTTTTCTTTGACACACTTCATTTTTTTTTTCTTGTGTTAACTGCAGCTTCCTCTTTCTTTACTCAAGAGTGCTCAAGGCCACCCAATGGTAAGAAAGAGATGTCTGTTTTTCTTGTCGTGTCATTTGACCAGATGATTCCAGAATTTTCTTCAAATTTGTAGACTTTGTTTTACGGCCTTTATCATTTTTTTTATGCAGCTTGTAATTCATGGTGGTTGTATGCTGTAACAGTTGGTGGAATTGAAAAAAGGAGACTTACAATGGACATTTGGTCAATTGTGATGCTTGGATGAACATCCATCTCCGTTTAGCTTTAATTTTCTTTAACCCTAATATCCTTGATCTGTTTTAGATTCCAAAATTTCCTTTTCTTTTTCATGCGTTCATTTTATGTTCTTGACCCTGGCTTTTCTTGTTGGTTGCTTGATTTTTGTTTTTTGCTCTAAAAAACATGGTAACCATCTCAACTGTCTTTGATTTGAAAACTTTCTATCTTTCTCCTGTTTTCTTTGACACAATTTTTTTTTTCTTTTGTTAACCGCAGCTTCCTCTTTCTTTACTCAAGAGTGCTCAAGGCCACCCAATGGTAAGAAAGAGATGTCTGTTTTTCTTGTCGTGTCATTTGACCAGATGAATCCAGAATTTTCTGCAAATTTGTAGACTTTGTTTTGCGCACTTTTCCATTTTTTTAATGCAGCTTGTAATTAATGTTGGTTGTATGTTGTAACAGTTGGTGGAATTGAAAAACGGAGAGACTTACGATGGGCATTTGGTCAATTGTGATGCTTGGATGAACATCCATCTCTGTTTAGCTTTAATTTTCTTTAACCTTAATATCCTTGATCTGTTTTAGATTCCAAAATTTCACATCCCCTTCCATGCGTTCATTTTATGTTCTTGACCCTGGCTTTTCTTGCAGATTGCTTGATTTTTCTTTTTAGGTCTACAAAACATGGTAACCATCTCAACTGTCTTTGATTTGAAAACTTTCTATCTTTCTCCTGTTTTCTTTGACACACTTAATTTTTTTTTCTTGTGTTAACTGCAGCTTCCTCCTTCTTTACTCAAGACTGCTCAAGGCCACCCAATGGTAAGAAAGAGATGTCTTTTTTTCTTGTCGTGTCATTTGACCAGATGAATCCAGAATTTTCTGCAAATTTGTAGACTTTGTTTTATGAACTTTTCCATTTTTTTTATGCTGCTTGTAATTCATGGTTGTTGTATGTTGTATGTTGTAACAGTTGGTGGAATTGAAAAACGGAGAGACTTACGATGGGCATTTGGTCAATTGTGATGCTTGGATGAACATCCATCTCCGTTTAGCTTTAATTTTCTTTAACCCTAATATCCTTGATCTGTTTTATATTCCAAAATATCCCATCCCTTTCCATGCGTTCATTTTATGTTCTTGACCCTGGCTTTTCTTGCAGGTGCTTGATTTTTCTTTTTGGCTCTAAAAAACATGGTAACCATCTCAACTGTCTTTGATTTGAAAACTTTTTATCTTTCTCTTGTTTTCTTTGACACACTTAATTTTTTTTTCTTTTGTTAACTGCAGCTTCCTCTTTCTTTACTCAAGACTGCTCAAGGCCACCCAATGGTAAGAAAGAGATGTCTGTTTTTCTTGTCGTGTCATTTGACCAGATGAATCCAGAATTTTCTGCAATTTTGTAGACTTTTTTTTACTAACTTTCCATTTTTTTTTATGCAGCTTGTAATTCATGGCCGTTCTTCCAGATGTTTCTAATAGGATGGATAGACTTATTAGCTGAAGTCACAACACAAGAACTCTGAACTGTGAATTTGCTTTATTGTTTCTTCATGTGATAAATGACTAGTCTGAGCTTCAGTTTTTTATTCTTGGCTTTTAATGTATTGTTAAACTATTGTGTCTTGTAATTAAGGTTTGAAATCTATTTATCTGATTTGCCCGCCGATATCTTTACTGAAATCCTAGACGATGATGTTTTGGTCTTGGCCCCATATGTACTCGGTACTTACTGAGATAGGTTATGTTTCTATGCTTCCACTTAAGCATTCATCTTTTGAGAAGTGACATGCTCTCTTTTATTGGAACATATAGGTATAAGTGGAGTGTGGAAGAGTTGCTTAAAATGCTTCATTGGTGCACTGAGCAACTTCAGCAGTGCAGCCATATGAACAAGAAGGCATTAGATCAACATGAGGCAAGTGACGAGGCACTCCAGAAAAGGCAAGCTGAACTTGAGGCAAGTGACGAGGTACTATGGTACTGGATTTTAATGCTTAAATATCTTGTGTTTTACTTATTGTTTTTAACGTGAGATTATAATTTACTTATCTTTACTTCAACGACAAACATAAGCAGTAAAAAAGCAGACTGAGCTTGAGCTTGATGTGAAAGACCTGCTAGA
Organism: Populus simonii; assembly: GCA_007827005.2. Classification (NCBI taxonomy): domain Eukaryota; kingdom Viridiplantae; phylum Streptophyta; class Magnoliopsida; order Malpighiales; family Salicaceae; genus Populus; species Populus simonii. The sequence continues at coordinate 9,651,292 of CM017482.2, forward strand.
GAGAATTTCAGGACATATCAAAGCCAAGGTATCAAACTCTAGCAAAGAGAAGAATTCTAATTATTTTTTGGGGATAAAGAATGTTGAATGCTTTTATTTAACATGTGCTTTGCTTTCAGGATGATGCTATGATTTAACGTGTGCTATGCTAAAATGTAAGGTATCTCCTCAACTAAAATTTTCCACATTATTATCTAAGCTATAATTTCAGCTGAAAGGGCCTCACATTAGGTTTTTATCCTCTACTGTCAATAAACTAATGCATACAAATAACATGGTAGATAATAATGAAACACAGTCTAGTACATGAAGGATTTGCAAATAAGTAATTATAACATTATTATTTAAGAATTATTTGGATATTTTGTTACTTAAATTAATTTGTAAGGGATTTTATACCTGCTTTCATTCGACCTAGTGTAGGATTTGGGGAACCTATATAGGCACACATATTTTTGAGTCTTAATACTATATGCTTGTCGAGTGAAATTTGATTTTTTGTAATTGTACTTGTTTCCTTACTCTTGTGGATATCAACTCTTCTACTTTCATTGTAGATTCCTCATAATTCATTTTATTACATCACTTTTTATCACTACTATAATCAGATAGCAACCATGATTATCGATCTGAATGTTTTGTGCTCTAGCCTTTTCAATTGTTAAGACATCTTAATAGAAAGCTTCTCCATATGGTTTCACATTTTGACTTAAACACTATTGATTTTTCTTTTTCCATTTTTACTAGGTTCTTTGCCTGCTTGGCTTCTTGGATTAGTTCAGGTATTCCTCACTTGGCTTCTTGCATCATTCTTATAACAACCCGTGACATCACGTAGGTAATTTACCTAGTCTATTGTATTATGTTTAATATTTTCTCTCATAGAGTTGTGTTCCCAATTTGCTAGACGGTCTGGCATAATCACTAGCAGTCTCTTGACCTTCTGCCATGGTCACTTTATCGTTTGAATGGTGCACTTCATATTAATATGTATTTTGATCAACTTATTTCATGTGGTGGTTAGGTATAATAACATATCAAGTCTAATAATTAGGCACCTTAATGCTTTGAAATGAGGACAAGCCACTTTTATCCCACTGAACAGGTAAGGATAAAGTATCCTTGCGTAACTTATCCACATGGTTCTGACCTGGTGCCTTTAATAAAGAATTGAAGTTTTCTCCTAATTTTCCCCTAGGATTTGTGCAGGTTAGTTCTCCATCGAGCTTGTTCTAAGTGAAATAGTATTGATAGAGCAAAAACTTTGATTTGAGTTTTGAGTTTTGGTCTACATGATTGAAAACTCAGTAATTACCTGTGCTATATATCTCTTCGTGTTTTGTTAATTGATTGTTGATGTTTTCATTAGCTTGTTCTGCAAATTTGGGTTGAAAGTTTTTGGGGAGACTCTTTATTGATTGCTTTTGGAATCCATGGATGGATAGTTGTGAGAAAAAGTTTCAAGTTGATAATTGTGGTCGATTAGTCCCAGCTATAAAAGCAAGCAAGGCTATAAAGTACCTACATATAGCCTTTTTCCTTGATGTGATATTTGTAAGTCACTTAAATTATTTGATCGACATGTTCTTGGATACTCGTGGAGCATTGTTTATGCCTGAGGGCCTGTCTATAAATGTATATGCTTTTTAAAAATTTACATGAGCTAAATTGTTAGTGATGTTGATATGACTCCTGCAATGGGCTGCATGCTTATATCGTTGATTATTCTTCTTATTCTTCTAAGTATTTACCTAAACCGTGACATGTGGAGATTTGGATGTGTCCATAAATTGATGGTGTGGTCTGCAAAATTATGGATAGTTACGATAAAAATCTTACATGTTATTTTACATGATGATCCTTATACATGTTTATGATGCCTTAACTATATACATGTTTATAATTAGCTTACCATACTGGCTATATATACTCTCGTAAATAGAAAAGGAGATTTAGCTTTCCTTGTATAGCTTCCTAAGATCACTCTAGTACACGATAGAAAACTCAGTAATTGCCTGTGCTATATATCTCTACGTGTTTTGTTAATTGATTGTTGATGTTTTCATTAGCTTGTTCTGCAAATTTGGGTTGAAAGTTTTTGGCGTTACTCTTTATTGATTGCTTTTGGAATCCATGGATGGATAGTTGTGAGAAAAAGTTTCAATTTGATAATTGTGGTCGATTAGTCCCAGCTATAAAAGCAAGCAAGGCTATAAAGTACATACATATAGCCTTTTTCCTTGATGTGATATTTGTAAGTAACTTAAATTATTTGATCGACATGTTCTTGGATACTCGTGGAGCATTGTTTATGCCTGAGGGCTGTCTATAAATGTATATGCTTTTTAAAAATTTACATGAGCTAAATTGTTAGTGATGTTGATATGACTCCAGCAATGGGCTGAATGCTTATATCGTTGATTATTCTTTTTATTCTTCTAAGTATTTACCTAAACCGTGATATGTGGAGATTTGGATGTGTCCATAAATTGATGGTGTGGTCTGAAAAATTATGGATAGTTACGATAAAAATCTTATGTTATTTTAGATGATGATCCTTATACATATTTATGATGCCTTAACTATATACATGTTTATAATTAGCTTACCATACTGGCTATATATACTCTCGTAAATAGAAAAGGAGATTTAGCTTACCATGTATAGCTTCCTAAGATCACTCTAGTACACGATTGAAAACTCAGTAATTACTTGTGTTATATATCTCTACGTGTTTTGTTAATTGATTGTTGATGTTTTCATTAGCTTGTTCTGCAAATTTGGGTTGAAAGTTTTTGGCGTGACTCTTTATTGATTGATTTTGGAATCCATGGATGGATAGTTGTGAGAAAAAGTTTCAACTTGATAATTGTGGTCGATTAGTCCTAGCTATAAAAGCAAGCAAGGCTATAAAGTACCTACATATAGCCTTTTTCCTTGATGTGATATTTGTAAGTAACTTAAATTATTTGATCGACATGTTCTTGGATACTCGTGGAGCATTGTTTATGCCTAAGGGCCTGTCTATAAATGTATATGCTTTTTTAAAATTTACATGAGCTAAATTGTTAGTGATGTTGATATAACTCCTGCAATGGGCTGCATGCTTATATCGTTGATTATTCTTCTTTCATAGCTGTATATCCCTTGATTATCTCTCTCAGATTTTCATTATTGTTTAGGCCTAGGATTAAGGAATCTGATTATGTTTATTTGACCCTAGAATTTAAGGGATTTGATCATTCTTGGTGCGTGTGTGTGTGTGTGTAACTCTCATAGTGAAAGAAACAAAAAGCATTTTAGAAATTCTCTTGTATTATCTTGTCATCAACACACTTCTTGATTACTATATGTAAGGTATCTCCTCAACTAAAAGTTTCTACATATTATTACATAAGCTATGATTTCAGCTGAAATTTTCCCTCACATTAAACTAATTCATACAGCTGAGATGGCAGATAATAATAAAACATGGTCTAGAGAACACAATTATTTAAGAATTATTTGGGTATTTTATCTCCTACTTTGGTATGACCTAGTGTAGGATTTGGGGACCTGTATAGGCACCCATTTTTTCGAGTCGTAATGCTAGATGCTTGTCGAGTGAAATTTGATTTTTTGCATGTTTCCTTACTCTTGTGGATATGTCGACTTCTACTTTCCTTGTAGATTCAAGAAAGCTTCTTGTGGATTTCTAGGTTTCTTCTTTTCTTCACTAATTGTTGGGTGATTTTTTTTTTTGTTTTCCATAAATCCTTTGGTAAGCTTGCGTTGCAGTCTTTTGTTTTGATATGCGTGATTTTAATCAGCATTTCAATTTTGTCTGTTGTTTAATCTTTTCAGAACGTCGGCACAATTATTTTTATCAATAGTGATGCACATCGTTCACGTGTTTGCTCTTTATGCCTATGTTTTGTGTTAACACATGCTCCTGCCCGTTATATTTTCCTGGATCTTTTTCGTGCTTTCCTAGGATGCCAATAAGGCTGTTATATGTTTTACTGGCAATGATAGTTTGTTTTTAAACCTTGGATGTCTCTTTATACTTTGACTGTGCGATGCTCTTATTAGCGTTTCTTTAATGGGTGCTGGTAAGGATTATGAGCGTTATTTTTATCAATAGATGCACATAATTCACGTAATTTGCCCTTTATGCCCATGTTTTGTGTTAACACATGCTGCTTCCTATAATTTTTTTCCAGATCATTTTCGTGCTTTCCTAGGCTGCCAATAAGGCTGTTACGTGTTCTACTGGCAATGATAGTTTGTTTTTAAATTTTGATTTATCTTCATACTGTGAATGTGCGATGCTCTTATTAGCGTTTCTGTAATGGATGCTGGTAAGCATTATGAGCATTATTCAATTAGGAAAAAATTGTTGCTGCTGCAACTTGACTACACCTATTGGAGAAATCAGTTGAGAATATGATTGATTTGGCGACTGCCTTTATTTTTAACAAAACTAGTTTCCATTCTATTCATGCAATGACTGTTTTTCTACTTTATTATGCATGGTGGATTGAATGGGTTCCCTTATAGATGCCTTATCTGATGAATATGATTCCATTGGAGATGCCTTTGTGATGGATGGTTTGTGCACAATTGTGTTGGTTCATTTACATTTTCATTGTGTCACATTCTACATGCAACCATTGATTTATTTAATTTTTATCTTGAGAGAATATATGACCTGAGTGCATTTGAGTAGTTAAGGCCAAATGATGAGTTTGGGATCTTTTGGTGAGTACACCTGCGCAACATTCATACCGTTCCAACATTGTTTACCTTTAGGATCCCCATTAAGCTCTTTTGCTTCTATTCCTCATGGCTCATTTTGTTACATCACTTTTAGTCACTAATGTACTTGGATAGCTACCATGATTATTGATTTGAATGTTTTGTGCTCTGGCCTTTTCAATTGTTAAGTCATCTTAATAGAGAGGTTCTCCATATGGTTGCACATTTTGCCCAAACACTGTTGATTTTTCTTTTCTCATTTTTACTAGGTTCTTTGTCTGCTCGGCTTTTTGGATTAGTTCAAGTAATCCTCACTTGGCTTCTTGCATCATTCCTATAACAACCCGTGACATCTCGCAAGTAATTTACATATTCTATTCTATTATGTTAAATATTCTCTCTTATACTGTGTTCCCAATCTGCTAGACGATATGGCATAATCACTAGCAGTCTCTTGACCTTCTGCCATGGACACTTTATCTTTTGAATGATGTACTTCATATCAGTATGCCTTTCGAGCAACTTATTTCAGATGGATTCTAGAGACTAATTTCACAACTAATCTGAAATGACAAAAACAAAAGTTGGAAGCCATAATATCCTTTGCAAAGTTTGAAATGTTATATGGTGAAGCTATATTGAAGGGGCAGGAACTAAATGATGCTAACTCATTAGCTAAAGTCATAACTGGAGAACTCTAAAGTGAGCTTGTCTTATGTTGTTCTTATTGTTTTTAACGTGAGATTATGATTTATGTATCTTCAACGAGATTATGTTTTTTTTTTACTTCAATGCTTGTGTGCAGAAAATCTTAGAACTTATATTTGTTTTAGATCAGCGAAACAATGAATCGATAGATCGTACTTTCAAAGGAGTTGCTGAGCACTTCAGCGAAGTATTCTTTGAACTTGTGCAAGGTGGTCATGGTCATTTGGTTATGATGAAGAAAAAGGTTACTTAAAGGAGCATTTAATGTCTTAGTTTCATTTGTTCTTTTCTTTACTCCTATCGTTCATTTTTCCCTTGCTAGTAAGCAATGCCTTGACGTTCTTCCTATGTCTTTTTATTGTTTTCCAAGTTTAATCAGTATATTTTTTGGTCTTTTATGTTGAAATTTTGAGATAACCATATGAGTGCATTTTAAAGTTTCATGTCATACATTTGTGGTCAATCTAGATAGCCGTTGAAACAGTTCTATAAATTGTGTGGTATCTTGACAAGATGTTTATGACGAAGATGATAATTGTGACGATGATGGACGTCATGAAGCAAATCTAGAGGGAAATATGTTACTGTGAAAATGAAGGTGTGAAGCAAATCTAGAGGGAAATGTGTTTATTTTTTTGCAGAAACGAGGAGATAGAAATAAAAAAGAATATTATATAACATGATGCCTTAATTACTCTCTTACCAACTCAATCACAACTTATTGATCAATTTTTTTGGATATCATCAACCATTTGTAACTAGAAAGGAAATGGACATCATTTAACAAGGAAAAAAAAATATAAGAAATTTTATTGTAATGCAAAATTTTCTTTGTTTAACTTCTAGGTTGCTAAACTGTGCTAGTTGCTTTTGACTATAGTTGGTTGATGGTTGTGAGAGAGGTTCAGTAACAGGCTCATGCTTTTTTGGTAAAATAAAATATGGTTTTAGTTATACCATTACTTTATGGATTTTGGTTATCCACTATGGCTAATAATCTTTTATTTTATCTGCAGTTTAAGAGCATTTTTGGATTTTTTTTTTGTTGCTCAACTTTGTGGTTTCGTTTAATCTATTGTTTTTTTTTTTTTTCCTGGAGGTGTTCTACTTTCAGGAATATCATGTATCGGGTATCCCATTGGTAATATTGTTTTTGTTTGCTTGCCATGTTCCAAGTTTGAGGGTTCACTTGGATTGGGGTAATGGCAGTTGGTTTTGTTCGAAGGAAAGGGTTTGCTGATTATATACGTGTTCTTTTCTCGACAAGGAAACATTATCATTAATATCTTATGTTTTGTAGGTTAACTTGTTGAATTGCTGCATTCATTAGCGAAAAGAGGGAGGGGCTTGGCTATTATGCTCTTGAAAAACGTATTTTACGGGATTGGTGAGAGTGTGTGTGGTCTATACGGATTTTCTTATCCAAAACTTGGATAGCGCAACCTCATACACCTAGCCCATTTCAGTTCGAAAGTTAATTGTGTTGATAAGTTTGTTTTTCATTGTGATTTATTATTTATATTTAATCTTATTCATTTGTTGTTTGTCTACTATGTAATATATTGATATCAAAATTATGTTATGGGCTTATAGTTTGTTTCTTTAGTAGCCATTCGTTTTGTATTGAGTGATCTCTTCCACAACCTATGCAATGATGATGGGCATCAACTACTCGATGTATGTTTCATCATGAGATTGAGGTATTTTCTCAATGTCACCCTTTTAAGTTTGTATTCTAATGATTGCTGTTATTTAACAGGAAGGTGCAGGGGATCAAGTTTTATCTGCTTTCATTGAGATTGTGTTGATAATTCCGACAATCACATCTCGGTAATACTTCATAACCTACTTCCTTTTCTTTTCTGAAGTATGGAGTGTAAATAATGGTCCAGATCTTATTATGAAAGGAGAATTAGTTGTTATGTAATGAGGCATAATTTTATTTGAGTAGTTTAGAAAGTCAAACGGTGGCAACCATTGATTGGGATAACAATCTAGGATCCTGCCACTATCCTTCCATCCATGCATGAAATTGGAGGGGGAGGGGGGGGGGGCGCTTTATATTTGCAGGCATACAATTTTTTTTTTATCTATTTTCTTCATCCCTCCCAACCCTCAAAAGATGAAAGGAAACCTGATTATTCATTTCTTATTCGAAAGTGCTCAATCTACGTGTTGTTCTTTTTGAATATTGTTATCATATAGATGTTGTCTTCAATTACTAGCTCTTGGAATCTTCAACTTTATCGATCTCGACGCGTCGTTTAAACTTAACTGATGTCATGTCTAGTCCTCACTCTCATGGAAGCTAAATGGGTTGGTTTGGAAGTCTCTATTTCACTTGTTCAGTGTCTAAATCAACCAACCAGGCTTCACTGTTGATGGCCACCTCAAATAGCAAGTTGTTGGCATGGCTATTTTGTGATAGTAAATGGATGATACACTTTTTATGGGTTAGCTTGTTATTGAAGTTTATATATTGTTGTGTGTGAGTCATGAGAGAATTCTGTAAAAGGAAAAATATGATTGGTGCTTCCATGTTGCTATGTTATTTTAATATGACTGCAAAATGCTTTATTATATTTGCAGGCATATAATTTTTTTTTATCTATTTTCTTCATCCCTCCCAACCCTCAAAAGATGAAAGGAAACCTGATTACTCTTTTCTTATTTGAAAGTGCTCAATCTACGTGCTGTTCTTTTTGAATATTGTTATCACATAGATGTTGTCTTCAATTACTACTTCTTGGAATCTTCAACTTTATCGATCTCGACGCGTCGTTTAAACTTAACCGATGTCATGCCTAGTCCTCACTCTCATGGAAGCTAAATGGGTTGGGTTGGAAGTCTCTATTTCACTTGTTCAGTGTCTAAATCAACCAACCGGGACCATCTTCACTGTTGATGGCCAACTCAAATAGCAAGTTGCTGGCATGGCTATTTTGTGATAGTAAATGGATGATACACTTTTTATGGGTTAACTTGTTATTGAAGTTTATATATTGTTGTGTGTGTGTCATGAGAGAATTATGTAAAAGGAAAAATATGATTAGTGCTTCCATGTTGCTATGTTATTTTAATATGACTGCAAAATGCTTTATACAATGCTTTATAAAATGGCTATTTTGCGTTCAACTTTTGTTTTCTTCTTGTCCTCTCATTTGTTAACATGTTTTAACCTATCAACATGTTGATAAGGAGGAATTGCATCTTCGTAGAACAATTGCTTCTCCGTAGAAAAGAATCAATGTTCTTTATGCACTCTATTTCTCACTGCCTTTTGCTCTGTTTCTAGAAGATCAATGACAGAAAGTCTAATAATTTTTAGGAAAACTTAAGTTACGAATTTAGTGGAAAGTGGTGGTGGGTTCTCTCACTCCAATCCATACAATGTAGTGCATTAAGGAATGGTTTGATTCTTTGAACCTTTTGTTATTGCTGATAGATACCATCATTGACATTGATGAAAGACTCTAGTTTCCTTCTATAACTAGCAGCTAGCCTGGTTTCCCTGTGTAATTAGTTCCTTGTACAAACCAGTAGTTGGCCCTATATGTAATGGTTACCTAGTGAAAATTAATTCATTTTGAATTCTAACCATTCTATCATGATATCAAAGCACCCACTCATAGTTTTCTCTCTCAATCATAGTCTTAGTCCTTATGGAGAAGTCAAATAATGTTAGTGTCATATTCATTAGCAAAAATTATACTGCTTGGGATTTTCAATTGAAGACTTTTCTCAAAGGTCAAGAGCTGTATTTTCTTTCCTTATCTCGATGGTTCTTTCTATGCCAAAATAGCACTTTTATTTGGTAGAAGGAATTTTTCTTTGTGTAGTGTCTTTCTTTCATAAACGGTTTTGGCAACTTGCAGTATAATGGAGCGTGAAAAGCAGCTGAGCATCCTTTATCAAAAAACAAGGTCGGGCAACCCATTTTCCAGCAAAGCTATTCGTGACAAAAGGCTGTAAAAGGAAAATGATGATTTACATCTTTTTTCTTCAAATTGGCTCAAGCAAGAGTTTAGATTAGTCTATTCTGATACTTTAACATCAATGTAGATGTATGATGGTGTTGTCAGAATCTTTCTATAGGTGGCACTTTCTTATCTTATGCTCATCATTTAATTAGGAAAGGACCAGGCCCTCTTATCAGATAATTCCATGATCAAAACACAATGTTGAGGGTTTTTCTTTTTTATTTTCTTTTTTGAATTGTTTGGGTATCTTTAGTAAACTGGACTTAACAAGAGTTATATCTAAAGAAATGATTAGCCTTTCTAGCATATTATTTGTTCAAGTTCATAGGAACTCTGAATTGTGAATTTGCTTTATCCTGTTTTTATGTGGTAAATGACTAACTATGAATTTGCTTTAGTCTGAGTTTCAATTTTTTGTTCTTGGCTTTTTATGTATTGTTAAACTATTGTGTCATGTGATCATTATTTTAAATCTATTTATCTTGCCTGATTTGCCAGCCAATATCTATGTTGAAATCCTAGAAGATGATGTTTTGGTCTTGCCTCTACATGTACTTGGTACTTACTGAGATAGGTCATGTTTGCATGCTTCCACTTAAGCTTTCATCTTTTGCGAAGTGACATGCTCTCTTTTATTGGAACATATAGGTATAAGTAGAATGTGAAAGAGTTGCATAAAATGCTTCATAGGTGCAATGAACAACTTCAGCCATGTAAACAAGAAGGCACTAGACCAACATGTAAATATCACTGAGAAACATGAGAAACTCCAGAAAAGTCAAGTTGAACTATGGTGCTGGATTTTATTGCTTAAATGTCTTATGTTGTACTTATTGTTTTTAACGTGAGATTAAGATTTATGTATCTTTACTTCAATGAGATTATGTTTTATTACTTCAATGCTTGTGTGCAGAAAATCATAGAACTGATATTTGTTTTAGATCAGCGAAACAATGAATATTGCACTGTCAAAGGAGTTGTTGAGCACTTTAGCGAAGTATTCTTTGAACTTGTGCAAGGTGGTCGTGGTCATTTGGTTATGATGAAGAAAAAGGTTAGTTAAAGGAGCCTTTTATGTCTTTGTTTCATTTGTTCTTTTATTTACTCCTATCGTTCATTTTTCCCTTGCTAGTCTTATGCAATGCCTTGACGTTCTTCCTTTGTCTTTTTATTGTTTTCCAAGTTTAATCAGTATATTTTTTGGTCTTTTAAGTTGAAATTTTGATATAACCATACGAGTGCATTTTAAAGTTTCATGTCATACATTTGTGGTCAATCTGGATAGCCGTTGAAACAGTTCTATAAATTTTGTGGTATCTTGACAAGATGTTGATCACGAATATGATAATTGTGACGATGATGGATGTCATGAAGCAAATTTGGAGGGAAATATGTTACTGTGAAAATGAAGGTATGAATATGTTGTCGCTATGTTACATGTGTTTATTTTTTTGCAGAAACAAGGAGATAGAAATAAAAAAGGATATTATGTAACATGATGCCTTAATTGCACTCTTTCCAACTTAATCACAACTTATTGATCAATGTTTTTGGATATCATCAACCATTTTTAACCAAAAAGGAAATGGACATCATTTAATGTTTACTATCATAACCATGAGAAGAGATTGCAGTGACTTGTAAATGACATCATGAAAATAGTTATGAATATTATTTTTTGTTATGCTTGAATTGAATTTGGTATGGAGGCCATTTATCATTGTTCCCATGGATCTTTAGGTGGCAAGTTTCGTTTTGGAACTCATTGTTGCTTATTGCATTGATAAATTTTTGTAATTGATTGTAAGGAACTAAATTTGTTGTCTAAACCCATTATAATTTGGGTACAAAGGCCACTAAAAGACCACAACTAGAAATGTTTGTCATACATATTGAACTGCTACTCTGCAACTTAATGTTGAGAGTTGTACGCATGTGGTCTCTATAAATTTGTCTAAAATGACATATATTCATTACATAGGATAGCTGGCCCAAAGAGCACTTCTAAAATGGTGATTGCTCATCTTTAGAGGTATCAGTTCGGTGATTTGGTTTTAAATTGTTCATGTTTGTAAAATTCCTGTAATTTGTTAGATTTTATTGTTGCTTTTGTTTTTGTCGTTGCAATTTGTGGAATGATTTCCTCAAAGCACAACATGTTTTGACAATAAATTTCTAATCCTTCTTTTTTAATAGGAGTTCACATCTTTACGTGCAAAAGTCACTGCACTAGAGCATGATCTTCATAAATCTTGTCAAGAGGCCTCTAACAATCATGATCTCTGCTGCCAGTTAGAAAAGGTATTGTTATACCATTACTTTATGGATTTTGGTTATCCATTATGGCTAATAATTTTTTATTTTATTTGCAGTTTAAGAGCATTTCTGGATTTGTTTTTTGTTGCTCAGCTTTGTTGTTTGGTTTAATCTATTGTTTTTTTTTTTCTCTGGTGGTGTTTTATTTTCAGGAATATCATGTATCGGGTATCCCATTGGTAATATTGTTTTTATTTGCTTACCATGTTCCAAGTTTAAGGGTTCACTTAGATTGGGGTAATGGCAATTGGGTTTCTTCAAAGAAGAGGGTTTCCTGATTATCTTATGTGTTCTTTTCTCGACAAGGAAACATTATCATTAATATCTTATGTTTTGTAGGTTAACTTGTTGAATTGCTGCATTCATTAGGGAAAAGAGAGAGGGGCTTGGCTATTATGTGCTTGAAAAACGTATTTTGCGAAACTGGTAAGAGAGTGTGTTTGGTCTGTAAGGATTTCCTTATCCAAAACTTGGATAGCGCAACCCCATACACTTAGCCCATTTCAGTTCCAAAGTTAATTGTGTTTGTAAGTTAGTTTTTCATTGTGATTTATTATTTTTTTTATATGTGTAATCTTATTTATTTGTTGTGTGTCTACTATATAATATATTGAGTGATGAGTATTTTAAATTTATGAACTGAAGGATTATTCCCTTTTTATGTGTTAATAGTCAAATTTATCTCTTGCATTGCTATCCAAGCAAACAATGCACTTAACGAGCTTTTGTTCTAGGGTCTCTTAACTTTCCCTCTAAAAAGCTACATGGATTAGGGCATTTCTATGCAGCGTCTGTGGCAAAGATTTTCAAATGAGTGTTCACTGTTATATTGCAACTACTAGAGAAATGTAACTGGATCAGAAACTTCTTCCCAAAAAATATAGAATTCTTCTAAAAGAAATTGTCTATCTTGTAATCTAGTGTGCTGAGATTCATGTTTAGAAATTATGGTAGTTCCATAAGTCTGTCATTTATTAGAATTATGAACATTTAATATATATATATATATATATCATCACTTTGTCATCATATAGGTATGTGTGGGGGATCCTTTTACTTGACTCTCAATCTTTAGAAAAGTAAAGAATTTAACAATATCTTACAAAATCAAGTATCAACTTGATGTTGGAGTATTTTTTGATACTAAGATAAATAAAAAAAAATGCAAATTAAAATAAATTATCAACTTTAAATCCCAATTAACACAAACTGGAAGGACTAAATTAAAAATAAAAAAATCAATAAATGAGGAAAAAGGCCAAAAAAAAAAAAACTTCATAACGCTTTGGATTCCTATTATAAAAAGAATCTTCTTCAAATAGATAAAAGACAACAAATAACAAATAATGCCCTCTCCAAGCATGAAAACTTTTGAATTTAATTACTGATCGTAGTTTCCTATAATAAACTATGTTAGGAAATCCTTGCAAAAAATGAACAAATAATAATGAGGTTGATTTTCCTTTATCAGTCTATAAGGTTTTCTTTTGTAGCTAGGATTTTATTAAATAATCCCTACCATACAATGAAACCTTTATTTATGCCATTAAGAGTCCTTGTATAATTATAAAATCTCTCAAAATTAGTTGTTAAATATCCTTATATTATTAGCAAAAAAATCTTTTTGAAATAGAAAGTCTACAAGATAAAAAAAGACAACAAATAACAAAATTCATGTTGTATTTGCTTGCCTGTATCGCAAGATATTCTCGAACTCTATGATTGACCTTAAATTTTAACCCAATATTTACAACTCATGATACGTGCTCTTCTATTTCTCAAAGGTCATGTCAGTCCATTGATGACAATGAAAGTCATTGATGTTATTCCTCTCTTATATCCCATATAGGGAAAATGCTAGCATTATAGGCCGTAAATGGCTTACGATCAAGATATGTAAAAGCTAAGTATTATTATACCAGTCTTATTTGTTATGATGTAGTTTAAAGCTTCGAATGGTTTTTGAAATAACTAATAATATGGAATTAACAATTTGAGTTTCAAATTATATATAAAAAAAGAAGCATTGTTTGTTTCGAAGCTATCCTCATGCACTTCAAGTCTCATGCACTTCAAGTTTGAGTATGTGTGTGTGTGTAAAATCTTGGTTTTCATTGTGACCAAAGCCATCCCTTAGCTTTGTCTCTAATTTTAGCCTTCAACTTAATAGCTTGCAAGCCTAATTGAACTTCTAGGAGATGTGGTGTTTCATCACTTGGATATATGTATAGTTTCAGTATAGTCACTTTGGAAATTCTAGCAAGGCTTGATATTTCTCCATTATAGAAGTTAGGTCTATGTAAATTACCACAAATTTATTTTCCAATACAGAACCATGGTTTTGATAGCATCATCTTGTACAAGGACCCTTAACAGATTAGCTATAACGTCCTAACATTCACTAAATAAACTTTGGTCTTTCATGCTTAACTTCTCAAAATAGCCCTTAGCTTGGTGATTTCATTGGTTGTCCTAGTAACATTAAGTGTTGAAGTTAATGCATTTTCCAAGTTTAGACAATTCTCCTCACGATGTTGTAGTGTCTCATATTCAACTAGGAAATCCACAAAGGACCGTTAACAGCTTAGCCTTGTTAGAAGCTGACACTAACCTATTTGAAAACATCAAGAATGGTCTGTCAACCTTAACAATGCATAAAAGAAGAAAAAAAAACATGGTTGTATGCCCCATGTCCTCAAGGTAACCAAAGGATAGGTTTAAGTTTCATCTATATACGAATGGGTAATCTAGCTTGTCGCGGGGTGCACGAACGTCGACGCGACGTTGTCTGGCGACGACGAAGGCTTTTTGTTGTGCCTCATGTTGTGAGGTGTTGTGTGTTGGGAAGGTTTTTTGGATTTAATTCTAAAATTATGATTAATGTTTAGGAGGTGCCACCTAGTATTATGGTCACTAGGAACCTATGGTCTGTGAGAGTCTAGGTAAGGAACTGGTTGTGCAAAGGGAAGAGGCGTTACCCCCAGTGCACCCTACCTAAGGTAAGCTGCATTGTTGTTTGATTGTTTTTCTAGGCCGGGTTTCTATTCGCTGGTCTTTCCTAAGGTTTAAGGCAGATTTCTCTTCATAAGAAAGTCTCTACCTTATTGGGTTAAATCCTAACCGTTCTAAAATCTGAATTTTAGCATCGTATTTTTACACCTTGTATCTTTAATAACTGAAGGTGTATTTTATCATGTAATTTTACACCCCATAGATATTAAAGTCTACATCTGGACCCTAAAAAAGGATTGGAAAAAGGTTTTTGATTTTTTGGCCAAACTCTAATGGATGATCATAAACTGGTTATGATATTCATTTTTTTTTTATCTTCAAAACATGAAAAAGATGCAATTTTCTAATGAAAATTTGCCTGAAATTTTTTTAGGATTTGGCCGTACGTAAAAAAACAAAATTTTTTTTTTTGAAAAGGGAAAATTAATTTAAACGTTTTTGAGATTTTTTTAAAAATGTTTTGATTTTTTTTGAAATATTTCGGAGAAAACCGGCTATTTTAATACCAGATTTGTATTTTACAGTGTAAATATACAACCTAATATTATGCAAAATTTCTAGAAAAATATTTGAGAAAATCACAATTTTTTGAAATGATTTGTTTTTGAAAATTTTTGGATTTTTTTTAAAAATAAATATAGTCCACTGCATGAATAGTGGACGTGAATTATATAATTCATGCCCACTGTTCACGCTATGAGCAAAGACAGTGGAGAAGAAGAAGAAGAAGAAGAAAGGGAAGAGAAAAAAGCTACCTGGCGCGGTGGTGGTCTGGCCGTGGAGGACGACATGCGGTGGTGAGGCCGACGATTGAAGTTGGTTACAGGTGGCAGAGCAGGAAGAAAGAAGGAGAAGAAAATCTACATGAGAGAGAGAGGGATCAGCGGTGTATGCTTTGCCGCTGGTGAGGAGTTCAGTCGACCACTGGTAGTGGAGACAGTGATGAAATGACGGTGGTTGGAATGGTGGTGGCCGAAGGCCACAATGGAGAGAGAGGGAGAGGAAAGAGAGAGAGATTGCAGAAACAAGGGAAAATGGCTGGTTTTGGCCGCCTTTGGACCTGATTTTCTCCTCCCTCAGGCCATGAAATCTACCTTTATTTATAGGTGGTGGAAGAGGGAAATCATGTCTACACTGGGAAAAAATTGCAACCCTTGAATCAGTTGGGAAGGATTCCAACCATTGGTTCAAGGGTTTGGCAAATTTGGTGGATGTTAGGTGCATTAAATGCACCTACAAAGGATTTGACTAGACCAGCTTTTTCGGAAAAAAATGCAGAAGCTAATGAACAGTGACCACACGACACGTCGTCTGGTCGTCTTTTTTTTTTTTTATAACTCAAACGGTGCCATTTTAGGTTGAATTAGGGATTTTTACTGATTTTCAATGTATTCCTCTAACTTTGAATTGAACCCCTAATTGACCCTAAACTTTTGATTTAATGCAATTAAGCCCCCGATCAACTTCAATTGGAACCTCGAAGTTACGTGCCTATTACGGTATGGTCCTTAGTTTTGGATTCGTTCAATTGAACCCCTAATTGACCATTAAAGTTTCAATTTCTTCAATTTAACCCCTGATTTTTGTTAATTTCACCCCTATAGCTTGGCGCCTTTTATAAAAACATCATTGGCTGTCAATTTCTTCAATTTAGCCCCTAATTGACCCAAAACTTCAAATTTCTTGCAATTTTGCCCCTGATTTCAATCAATTAACTTGGTAAAAATTAAATTTGGTCTTTTATAATTTCAATATTTTCAATTAAGCCCAATTAGGCTCCCAAACTTAATTTTTCACCAATTAAGCCCCAAATAAAATTAATTTGACCCATTTAAATTATAATTAAGTCCTTGTACTTAATTAAATCCTTCAATTGGATCCAAATTAATTCTTAAACATAATTAAAATTCAATTTGGCCCATGATTAAATCAAATTGGCCTCTTAAAAATTTAATTATGTCCTTGGATTTAATTTCTATGCAAATTCGTCCAATAATCATTTAATTTGACCTTGAATTTGATGTTTCTCTCTATTTTGGGGCATAATGGGGGTACAATTAGATCTTTAATTTCCTTTAAAATTACAATTTGATTCCCTAGTTTGCTTTCTCCATGTTACCAGCCTTTATTATTATTTTTATTTTGAAAAAAAAATTAATTTTTGGGGAATAACCCAGAATTGGGTTATGACATAGCTAATCTAACTTCTTCATCAATAATAGGCTCTTATTGTGGGCTCAAGTTCAACCATAATAAGTTAATTGAAACTCTACTTAGGCTACCAGGTTTCCCTTTGTAGTCCCATATATGAGAGCAACTTTCCCATTTAGTTGAGAATTGGTTGTGCGAGCTTTAAGACTTTCTAGTGTGACCTTCCTGTTTTTAATCTTAGGATAAGGGTCCAAGGTGTGTTCAACTCAAAATTTCTTTAAATGTGGATTGTAGGTGTGTGCAAAGGGGGCAACACTTCATATACATGCTAAAGACTAAGAAATGGTACAGAAAAGGCACATAATATATATATACATCATAGGATATCAAAAGATCCAGAATGAATTTCTAAAAACAAGAAAAACATGGGATTTAACCTTCATTCCTTAGTAGAGTCATCATGTTATCACACCGGACTCTTTGTGCAATCATAAAATAAGTGCCTAGAGTTTTGGCTAAGAAGGTGAGAGACCATGGTCACCCTAACATGCCCTCAAGGAGGTTACCACTTATTTTCTAGCTTATGAGAATGATGACACTATAGACACAAATAGCGTAGCCCTCAGAAAATTAGAATCTCACTAATATCTGAAAGCTCACTTGGAATCTCTCTAAATAATGAACAAAAACTTCATAAAACTAATCTGCTTCTTTTAGTCAGAATCATGCTTTAAATAGCCGAATTACAAATAACTGAAATTGAAAGATTAAACGACTAACTATCCGTTACATAAAGCAACACCCATGTTCCACCACTTGTTCATAAATCAAGAGAAAGTGGGCAATTATTGACAAATAAAGAAAAAAAGAAACAGACGCAATCCATAATAACAGAGGTAGTGGGTAATTATTGATAATTAAAGGAAATAAGAAACGGACGCAAATATGTTTAGTTAACTGAATATGGCTGGTCATGTAGTTCTAGCAAATGCATCAGAGAATTCATTATCTTAGTCTGATTAGTGTCCATGCTTCTATCCTAGTATTGTAAAGTATTTATTAGGCCCTTTCTAATGCATTTGATTAGAAAATTAAGATCAAGCTCAATCTCTCACCTATTAAAGCTCAATTGGGAAGGTGTGTAATTTGAGCTTGAAATTAGGGATGATAATAGATATTCACGGATCGGGTTTTGGGTATCCATTATTAAACTATTATTCAATATTCAACAAAAAATAGGAATACATATATTTGAAGTATGCATGTATTTAGTCAATGATATATTGTTTGCCTTTAAGCCAAGGGTATTTTTATCTTTTCATACAATAATCAGTCATTATGGATTTGTCTGGGGGTATTTCTGTCTATTCAATATATTTATGAATTGTAAAAGAACCAAAATACCCCTGGGATAAAAAAAAAAAGAGCATTGTAAGGCAAGGGTGTTGTCTTTTTCTTTTTTAGAATATAATAAGATTACGTATATAACTTTAAGGATAGAAATATTATGCCATTGAAACAAGGGTTTTGGTGTCTTTTTCTCACTGTTTTTTTTTTGTAATTATTTGTTTGGTTGATAGTTGTAACGTAATTTACCATTTAATTCATGATTTTTAAATGCAAAAAGTTGTTGGCGCGTGGACGACGCTCCACACTTTGGGCGGCGCGTGCACCATCTCCTGGTAGTGTAAAATAAGCTTTCGTCGTCTCATTTGGTTCTCCTTCGTGTTCTCTTCCTTTATTGGTGGCATATGGCATCTAAAGGTGGTTGGTTTGTCGTGCATGGCCCTTCCTATTTTCCCCCTTCATATTCTTCTAGCCTAAAAAATCAACTCCAATCCCTATGGTTGTTGATGTTTTAGATTTAGTCTTTTCAGTTCTGATTTTTTTTTCATTTTTCTTTTTTTTTTTCCTTATTAAAGTTTTATCTTTTTTCAATTTAATCCTTCAATTTTAATTTCTAAATGTAAGTTTTTCAATTCGGTCCTTCTAGTTTCCATTCTTTATTTTTTTTTCTTTTGCTCTTTTTATTAAAGTTTGTATGGATTTCAATTTTATCGATCATAACAGGTTTTTTAATTTTTTCTTCAATAAGAATAATACTAATTTCAATTTGATTTCTTTTCTTTGGATTTCTTTTTTTTTTTATTCTGTCCTTTTCTCAAAGTTTATATGATCTTTAATTTTATCCTTCAAATCTAGTTTATGTTTATTGTTATTTCAATAACAATAGTAAATCATTCTAAATTCTAAGAAATCATAAATTAGATTTTTTTAATTAATTCTAAATGAATATCAATTTGAATTCTATTCAAATAAAATGGAATAAAAAATCAAATATTTAAAAATATTATATAAATTAAATGTATTAGATGTAGTCTATTAATTAAATATAATAGGAATATATTAAATAGATAATAAAAATATAATAGGAATGATCCTGAAAAGATTACATAGCGTAGTTATTTACAAATAGGATCTTGAAAGTAAACTTTTTTATTGTTTTCTATTCACATGCCCATTCTTACTTTATGTATGGGTGTTGATGTGTTTTTTTTATCTCATTACTTATGGTAAAAAAAAAAAAGGAATAGCAATGTTAGGAGTTGCCCCATTCAACTCTATTTCTAGCACTTTGTGGGTCTACTGCGTTGCCAATTTAGTTGGTTCAATGATGATGCTTTAAATGCACCCAACTTGCAAGGTTAGTTGTTTTCTCTTGTACAAAGCTTTAGGAGAGTTGTGATTGAATTAGTGGATCCTGAGGTTTCATTTTACACTTGCTTTCATTTCCCTTCACGAAAACACCACTCGAATTTTATGTTAATGCACAATGAAAAAAAGTATTGTCGACAGTTGAGGGCAAGGAACATAGCTAGAATATTGCATATGATGTCGTGGGAAGAATCAGGTTGTTTCCTTGATTAAAGGGTGCCGACTCACTTTATGATCCTAGCCTAATGATGGTACGATGCATTAAAATTGATGTGGAAATTGTTCCCTTGATTCATGTTTCTTAAGAAGACAGAATTACATATATATAGTGTTATTTTCATTGGTTTTTATGTTGTGGGTTGCATTAAAATTGATGTGGAAATTGTTCCTTGATTCATTAAAATCTGCTTGTTTTGTTTTCACATCGTTATATATTCGGATGTTATATTCTTATTGAGATCATTAATTTATTGGGAATTGTTTTCGAATATTAATGAACTGAAAAAAATGTAAATTGAAGAGGAATTCCAAAGAAGGTTGACCTCACTTGTTTCTTTGCTCTCGTGGAGAGCTGAAACTCTCAAATATGAGTCTCGTTTCATTGATGATCTTATTGGCATGTTTCACAAATGTGTATCTCATTTATACACTAATTTCTTTATGTTACATTTTTTTTTGTTTGGCACTTCTTGTCTCACTACCGGAAATTCTAGTCAACCGAACATGTATGTGCCTCGTGAATGCACTGAACAAAGAAAAACATTTGCCTCTCTCTCTCTCTCTTATTAGTGATGCATCACAACAAACAAAATTATTTGATCTCTTAATCACTATTCTCTCTAATTGTTTTGCTATATAGGATTAGAATTAAGGTTAGGGTTTTGATATTTTAAATTGTAAGAGATTCAATTTGTATATAGATGGGTTCGTAGGTGTTTATGTTGCCTCTCATTGTTAAGATTAACTTGTGAATCCAGACGGTATAATTTTAGTGAAAAGACCATATAATTTCAAGGAATACATTTTAAATCTTGTTGCTGATGATTTTCTTCTTCTAGACTTTGACTTGTTTTCTCATCAACTATTATATAATCATAGATATATCTATTTCTCACTCTCCTTCTATTTCCCTGCATTGCATTTTTATCTTTTCAAGGGACTCATTATTGTTTTTCTAAATTATTATTATTATTATTATTTTTGCTTTTAACAGTGATTTCAACCTTTTTGGTGGTTGAAATCTTCATTAACGATCACTTTTTATCTCTAAGTTGAAGTTTGGAACTCTGTCTCTCTCTACAAAAAAAAAAACTGAAAAATAAAGAAAATAAATTTTTATATCAAAATTAAATTTTGAACACCAATCACCTATAAACCTAAAAAATAAGGGATAAAAATAATTTTTTTATATGAAATTTGAAATTATTTTACCTGTTAGTTTTTCTTTGATCCTCTAATTTAGATCTATCCTTCCTTCCAAAAACTTAATATGCCGGAAAGGACAAAGGTTATTTATAAGAAAGAAAAAGAAAAGAAAAGAAAGAAAAGGAGTTTATGTATTTTATTTATGGAATATCCTCGAATATTCAAAGATTATTTCGCAACATTATCCACTGTCTCTCTTCCATGTGCTTCATTTTGTTCCCATTATTCGATGTGATAAATAATTTTGTCAGCTTTGTAAGTAATGCAGGCGCCTTTAAAACATGGAAATATCTTGTGATCTCCATTGAATGACAGGAATCGCTGGGGCTGAACCACGCAGAAAGACTGGTAACCACAAAAAAAGAAAAAGGAAAATAAAAAGACTGCACTACAAAACAAATATTGAGATCTGAATTCTGAAGGCATCATCTACTACTGTTATCACGTGTTGTTGTAATTACTGTTTACTTCTAAATATATTAAAATAATATGTTTTTATTTTTTTTAAATTATTTTTGATATTAACATATAAAAATAATCTAAATACATAAAAAAAATTATTTAAAACAAAAAAAATTTAAAATTTTTTCAAAAATATTTTTAAAACAACAAAACAAACAATCATATCACCACGATAAAATAATCTCCATGGAAACTTTTTTGATAAAATTTGTGGCGACTGGAAGGAAGAAGGCAGGAGGAGGGCTCCTCCACTCATGGCAATAATTGTCCTTTGATATATAGCAACCCCGTGAAGGATTTTCTATTGAAGTTGGAAGGTTCCCGAGAGTTGGAAATTATTAGAAAATATCACAAATTCCTATCTATATTTTTACTATGAAATTATAGCATTCCCAAAGTTTATTGGGGTGAGTGTTGAATTGAAAGATAAAAAATTAAAGTGAAATAATCGGGTAAAATAGGTGATAGGTTTGCAAATGGTTTAAAAAGTTCATCTGCGTCCCTCATCTTTTTACGTTATTAGTTAATTGGTCCCTATAATTTTTAAAAAATAAATTTTGATACCAAACTTAATTTTCTTCATTTTCTAGTCCTTTGTTTGGTGGAGGAGAGAGAGAGAGATGCTAGATTCTGGCTTAGAGAGATAAAGTTGACATTGAGGAAGATTTAAGCCACCAAAACGATCAATTTTTATGTCAAATAGTTTCATATGATGATGAAGGTTATGATTAAGTGTTCTTTTAACTTGAAAACACATAAAAAAATAGATCTAACCTTGGAAAGATTTTTGATTTCAGGTTTGGATTGGTGTATTGTGTTTTTGGAGGCTATGAATTGGTTTACCAAGATTCCTACGGTGTTTCCTATGTGTTTTGAGTAAAAAAAAAACAAATAACTTTGTTTTTTCTACCATACCAGTGGCCTGGATTCTGAAATTTCCAGTTGATACATCATTTGTTTTCTGTCAAAGAAACTAGGGCCGATGACGCGTTGTTCGTCCCATTAAATTTTAAAAAATAAATAAAGGCCTGTGTGTGGGGGTCTTTTCTTGACCGGGGTGTGGCCTCATTTTTTTCAATTTTTTTTATATTAATGGCTATTTTTTATGTGTTTTTCCAAATAATTTTTATAATTTTTAAATTTTAATTAATACCCCTTCTCTATAATTTTTTGGATTTTTTTAGCCTTTCATGAAAAGCAATTATTTTTTAATTATATTGAGTGTGTTTAATGTTTTTTCAAATACTAGTATGATTCATCTGTAATTTTTTTTGTATATTTTATATAGATTAAATATTTTTTATAATATTTTTATTATGTGCAACCTTACATAATATTTTTTTTTACTTTTATTTTGTTCAATAAATTTTAATGTGTCAATCTCTATTACAAATTGATTTTCATAAACAAATTTATTAGACACAATAAGATAAATGACCTGTGTTGCGATATTAAATATTTTTATCTACATTAGTATTTTATTTTTGCCAATTATGTTTTTATTTATTGTTGATTACTTTTTTTTCCATTTATTTTAACCAAAGGTTAGTGGTTTATTTAATTGGATGCATGCATAATTTTTTTGATTTACATTTTTTTATATAAATGACCTGTGTTGTGATATTAAATATTTTTATCTACATTAGTATTTTATTTTTGCCAATTATGTTTTTATTTATTGTTGATTACTTTTTTTTTTCCATTTATTTTAACAAAAGGTTAGTGGTTTATTTAATCGGATGCGTGCATAATTTTTTAATTTATATTTTTTTATATAAATGATCTGTGTTGTGATATTAAATATTTTTATCTACATTAGTATTTTATTTTTGCCAATTATGTTTTTATTTATTGTTGATTACTTTTTTTTCATTTATTTAAACAAAAGGTTAGTGGTTTATTTAATTGGATGCGTGCATAATTTTTTTGATTTACATTTTTTTATGTAAAAAACTTTGTTGATAAATTCAACATATTCAAGTTTATTTGATCATGTATTAGTGTTTTCAATTTGATCCTTATTCTTATAATTTTTTTTCTTAACTCTTTAATAAAAGTTTTCTTCTTTTTAATTTTATCATTAAATCCAAGTTGATAGTGCATTTGTTTTTTGGTCTTTATTAATTGCTATTGTTGCCTTTTTTTTAATATGATTCAAATAAAAGCAATTTATTTAGTTGATCTGGACTAAAACATGTTTACGACACTAAATTATTTTACTAGAAAAATAATACATACCGATAATATAATACGAGAACCAATAAATAATAATGAACTAAAACAACTCTTTTACTTATAATTTATAATTGTAACACAACACAATCTAATAATAAATAGTTAGCCTTTATTATAATCAATATCTTTTAAAAAATTAGCTAAATAAGAAGTCATGTTAGAAGGATAATTTACTAAATCAAATCTTAATAAAAATACAATTTTTATTTATTTATGATATAGATATATTCTTACATTCAAATTATTTTTAATTCAATCTGCAGATAAGAATAAGGTGTAAACTAGTTATTTATATAAAAAGTTAGTCTGCAGCTTAGAACTTTGAAAAAGTGGAAATGATGCATGAGTGACATGGACACTAGCATCAATTCGAGCATAGGCGACGTTCAAATAATCCAAAGAAATAAAAAGGTTTATTTAATTATTATTTTTAAAACTTGTAAAATTAATTGATATATATATAAACTGATTTAAATATTTATATTAATCTTAAAAAAAAGAAAAAAAAAGATAAGAGGTCAGAAAGGACAAACGCTATTTTATTTATGGAATATCCTCGAATATTCAAAGATAATTTCGCAATATTATCCACTGTCTCTCTTCCATATTCTACATTTTGTCCCCTTTATTCGATGTGATGAATAATTTTGTCAGCTTTGTAAGTAATCGCTGGGGCTGAGCCACGCAGAAAGACTGGCAATTAATGGTACACGAGCCATGTTGCTTGATCTTTATACTATTATGATTTATTTCCTCCTTATTAATTCTTTACATAAAAAGTTGCGTCTTCCCCCAGCACTTTGAAAACGTGGAAACTATCATGACTGCCATGGCCACTGGTATCATTTCGAGTGCGGTGCTGTTCAAATAATAGAAAGAGAGGAGGTGGGTTATTAAAATAAAATCCGAAAAGATAACAAAGAAAGAGGAGTTTATGGATTTTATTTATGGAATATTCGAAGATTATTTTGCAATAATAGCCACTGCCTCTCTTCCATGCAAGTAATGGATGCGCCTTTCAAAGATAGACACATGTTATGGCCTCTCTTTCCCACGACAACGATGACCAGGAAAACAGGGGATGAATAAGGCAGAAAGACTGGTAACCACAAAAGACACAAGAAAAAGACAACACAACCACATAAAAATTGAGATTTGTATTAGTTTAATATCTTCTATCAATTATTTCTAGTTATATTTATATAAATATATATTTAGTACTAATAAAGGTTTAATTTATCTTTAATATTAAATTAAATAATCTAATATTTGATATATGAATCTAGAGTAAAGATAAAATTTATGGGACAAAAATACTCTACAAAGAAAATTATAAAGTTGTTATAATTATGAAATTCCTATTACATCAAACCACTGTTTCCAAACTGTTCCTAGTCGATGCTCTCTAAAATACTGGACATTCATTAGAGTCGTAGAGGCTGGTACATTTTGTCGCACGTGTGCGGCATCGTGACGATGCGTCCACTACATGTAGGTCTGAAGTAATCAGGAAAACATGGTAGACAAGTAATTCTTGTCTTTTATCTGTGAAAAACAAGAATTAGAGTCACCAATTACTATTTTAGTCACTAGGAACCCTAAATGGTCTTAGAGATTTGGTATGGGGACTAGTTGTGTAAATTGAATGTATTAGCACCCCAAATACGTCTTACCTAAGGTAAGCTGTATTTTTTAATTGTCTGATAAAAAATTAAGATCTTGTCGTGTTTTCTAATTGTTGGTTTGTCTAAAGTTTAAGAAAAATCCTCTACTGTAAGAAGATTCTTATTTTATCAGGTAAAAGTTTATCCATTCTAATGTCTATATAAAATAAACTGCCTCTTTAATATCATGAATATATTTTACGTATAAATTCATAATCTCAGATACTAAAAGAAAACAAAATATTTTTTGGGTGTTTTTTTTTTAATATTGACCTAGTTCTAATGACTTTAATAAACTGGTTATTAAAGCCAAAATGCATGCTAAAACATATTTTTAAATTTTTATGTTTTCTGTATGGAAATATGATATGATTTTTTTTTAATCTTTGAGAGACTTGGTCATATGCATGAAAGCAAGCTATTTTTTTATTTATAATTTTTTTGCAATGTTTCAACGAAAACCGAGTATTTTAATACATGACTTGTATCTTTACGGTATAAAAATGCATAACAATATTAAGCGAAAATGATAAAAACAATATGCGGAAAAATCACAATTTTTTTTGAAAGAATTTTTTTTCTGAAATTTTTGAACTAAGCCGGAACTGACCCAATAATTTTGGTTTGGATTGGCGCTGCCTGGCCCAGTGAACAGTGAAGAGTGAATTAATTCACTCTCTACTATTCACCTGTTACGTGAATAGTTCACTCTCCACTGTTCATGCAGAACAGTGGAGGATGAGGCTGGAGAATAAGAAAAGGAGGAGGAAGAGAAGCAGACATACGGTTGCTCGCGGTGCTATTGGTGGCATTACGATGAGCTGCTTGGCCGGTAGTTCTTTTTCTTTCTTTGTGTTTTCCTTCTGCCTTTTCTTTTCTGGTTTTCTTTTTTCTTTTTTGCTTCTACAATGCCTCCTGTCTAGCTTATGTTTCCTTCTCTTATCTCTCGGTCCTTCTCTGCTTTTTTCTTTGTTTCGTTATTCTATTTTCCTTGTTCTCTGTCTTTCTTTGTATTTTGTTCTTCTGTTTTAAAACAAATTGTCCCATTCTGCTTTTTTTTTTCCAACTCTCTTCTCTCTAAAATCTCCTCTCTGTTCCTGTTTCTTTCAATCTTTCTCTCTTCTCCAAAACCCTCTATTTCTTGTCCTCGGTTCTAAAAAACCAATCCCCCCCCATGGTTTGTTCCTTTCAGGTGGTATTTATAGGGGGCAAGGGGAGTGGGATCAACCTTACCCCTGTACCATCGTGGCACATGGGGAGCGAGGCCACCCTACTTTACCCCAGTGCCGGGCAAGGTGCCCAATGGGGAGCCGCTTGGAGGGCACAACTCCCTTGGTTTTACATCATGAGGGGACGTGGGTTGTGTTGGGTTCTGATAGTGTTGTGCAAGTGGGGGAGAGAGGGAGAGCGAGAGCGCGAAAAAAAAAAACAAATTCAAAAACCTTCTTCCCCTACTACACGTACAGGGGAAAAAGAATAGTGTTGTTCAAAACGGCACCATTTCGGGCTTCTCCCTTCTTCTTTTTTTAATATATATTGGGTTTCAAAAATGGGTAACATATGTGATGCATCAATGATATGAAAGCATATCACAGTAAAATACAAATGCCCCTTCTTTGGATAATTGTATATTGTTTACGCGTTTATCAACATTTTGCAAGCTACTGGTCATTGCTCAAGATAGATGTGACTATATGATAGGTACCACTGCTCTTCACAAACTCAATCTGCCCCTTGCTTACTAGCTTCCGGACTTGATACATGAAACTTTTGCAATTTTCAATCGAATGGCCCAAAACCCCACCATGATACTCACATCTATGGTCTAGATCATACCACATAGGAAATGGTACTTTCAGGGGTTTTGACAAATTCAAAGTAAGAAGTCCGGAGTCTAACAGATGCTAGTAAACAAACTTGAGTGGAAGAGGTATGTCAATCTTTGACAAAGGCATTTGAATAGGTGGTGTTACAGCAAGACTTAACACGTAACTAAGGTTTCCCAATTGAGAGCCATCTTCGGATTCATCTCTAATCATTGTTTTGAAATCCATGACAAGGCCTCCAATTTTTCCCATCTTGATAGCCTACTCAATTCTTTCAACAATCCTCATAACTTCATGAAAATATTGAGTTGAGCTTTCCATTAAATGCTTATAATAAAGGGATTGGAAGGTGTTGGAGAACAACATCATCATTTCTGTATCAATGGGTAGAGGTTGAACATGTGTTGCCTTATCTTGCAATCTTTGTGCATATGCCCCCTGACACGATAAAAAAGTTGATGTCTTATCCCAATAACCCCACAAGATTGAGATCGATCCACAAGGAGGTTAACTATATATATATATATATATATATATATATATATATATATATATATATATATATATATATATAATGTAACAAAGAGTTAAAGAGATATTTGAGATATGAGATTAATGTGAGGAATAAACAATGATAAAAACAGTTGTCAAGGTTAGAGGACCCACTAATGGTATTACAAATAAGTATAGTATAAATTCTTTTTATTACTCAACTGGAAACCACACACAAAGGAGGTTCCAATCGGATAATTTATTCTTAATAGTTCATTATAAATTTTTAACATGGTCATATTAATTATCTTATTTTAGTAACACCATACTTTTAAATATTGTCAGGAATTCATGATGCTAACTTATATTAACAATAAATCAAGTTCCTCTCATAACAACGATGTCGACCAAAGACTATGAAGGATCAAGCATTTATTGTACCAAGTGTTACAACATAAATATAGATTAATCATTTAACAAGCAAGGTATTAAGAATTAGTAAGATAAGACATATTAATAACAAACTTTATTGGATATAAACATTGAAGTCCATATTGAGTTATATTGTACATATTCTAACACCATTAGTGAAACCTTTTTACCTTGACATAATTAACTTTGCTAGACATAATGAAGAAGAAGAACATAAATAAATAAGATAAGAACATAATTATGATATAAGTTAACTAAGAGTAGTAAAGGAAATGAAAAGCATAAAGAAGGGATTAATGAAAATAAAACTTGAACATTACAAAGAGAGAAAGCAAGAAAATTATCTTGATCTGAAAACCAAGATACCTAAACGTATAGCAAATACCTCCTTTTATAGGCAAAAAAAAACTATTTATTTGGTAATTAACTATTGAATTAGTGGCCAACTAATGACTTAGTGGACTTGGTGGTTTAGGTATGGATTTGTTTTCTGAACGAAATGACATTTCCACAATCAAAATTTGGCAAAGTGGTTTTCATGAAAGTTGTAGGAATCTGTATCAACTTTTCACAAAAAGAATAATGAGCTCATTTGGACTTCTAGAACCCGAGATATTGACTGAATACTAAACAGTATTTGGGCTGCAGGACAGAATCGAACTTCTCTTTTGATGCTAAGATTTAGACTCCAAAATCGCTAAATTGAGTCTTGGACTCTTCATGAATGTTTTAGGCCTATTTCTTAGCTTTCTATCTACATAAACTAGACTGAAATCCAAGATCTACAGCCCCATATATGACTCAATGATTGAACGGTGTTCCAGTTTGAATTGAACCAGTATCTCTTTTCTTAGCTTAGCCATTTCTTTGTCCTTTCACTTTCAATAGTTACTCACATTAATCAA
Source organism: Populus simonii (assembly GCA_007827005.2). Lineage (NCBI taxonomy): Eukaryota > Viridiplantae > Streptophyta > Magnoliopsida > Malpighiales > Salicaceae > Populus > Populus simonii. Next base: position 9,680,352 of record CM017482.2, read on the forward strand.
TCCTTTGAATTGTGAGATATGTCTCCATTTAAAATGAGCATTTACCATAAATTAAAGCTATCTTAAATTATCAGACTTGTTATTATAAAACATGCTTAAGTTAGGGAATTTAATGATATTTTAAGTGCAATATGATGATATAAAGCCTTAATGAGAATGCACTTTTAAGTACTAATCACACCTCTAACCAGCTTAGTACTAGTCTCTAGTAATTAAAACGTTAAAGTAGAAAAACAATTTACAAAATCCAGAAAGCAAGGCATTAATCATTTAACTTCCATTAATTTATCCAAATAAACAAACTCTCATTAAATTTATATATTTGCTTCATACTTCTTAATCAAGATATTAATAAACCTTTCTTTTGTGCTCAATATATCAACACATAGTTATGGGACTTTACTTGGAAGAAAACACAATTTTGTTCTAATGTTTTTCTAAGGTTAACTTCCTTGGGTTAAGATTATTATCTTTTTTTCTTTTTTCTTTTTTATATGTATACATATTACTTAAAACACAATGCATCTTTAACCCATGTAACGAGCTTTAGGCTAATGACTCCTAGACTAGTTGGTCTTAGGGCATTAGGTGTTGAGACACCCCTACGAGCTTAGTAACTCGAGTTATAGATACTAATACGTAGATAGTGCAATGTTTGATTCCCTTAAGCTTTTCTCCTTAACCCATATCACAAGCATTGAGCCAATAGCTCCCAAGTCAGTTGACTTTACAATATTAGGTGTTAAAACACCCCTTCGAGCTTAATTGCTTAGGTTAGGGACTTGATTGAGTTAATTTGTAAAATTATCCTAAATTAATAAATGAATATTATTTAGGGAGCAAATTGATATTTTATCAATTTATAGGCTTTTAAAATTTTTCTATAAATATTAAGTTGTGCCTTTTATTTAGATAAGGTTGCTTATTAGATAGAAAAACTATGTAAATTATAAAGTAGAGAGCTAACACTCTAGACATAACAATCCTCTTCTAAATAAGGATTTATAAGATTTCTCACTGATGGTTTGTGTGAATTATCATTGGAGGTTAGACAATTAAACAACTTGTGGTTTACAACAACTCAACCTTTAAAGAATTATTAAAAGAAAAAAAATCAGTTCTTCATGTAATAAATCACAAAAAACTCTAGATCTTCATGTAACAAAAATAATTTTGTTTTATTACTTTCACTGTGTATATGAAATAGTTGATAGTTTTAGATAAATAAAATAAAAACTGAGTTGAATTAGAAATGACTAACATGCGTGACATGTTTTAAAACATAGTTGATGGTTTTAGATAAATAATGATTTTTTCACGTGACATTTAATTGATTTATCATTTGGTTATAAGTATAATTATGACAAATAAATATTTATTTATTTAAGAAATAAAGAAATATAGGTGGTATTGTTTACATTAAAAATAAACATCCATATAAATATTATATGAGAATAATGATTGTTTATGACAAATAGGAGAACAAACCTAAAATCAATTAAGTACATAGAATTGACCATGCTAAAAAAGTCTTGATCAACCAGAAGATTTGAGTAAGTAGTCGATTAGGTGATAATGAGTTATGATCGACCAATGGAAATCGATCAACCATAAGATTTTTAAAGTGCACAAAGAATGAAAAAGCTTAATTCTATTCATAGTTGGAGTCCTTAATAAAAAATAATTAATTAGAAGTCATAAGATTAGCTTAGAATTCGTTTGATATCAATAGATAAGGAGTTTAATTTGTATTATGATTCAATTAAGTCTCCTTACCCTATACCAATAATTGTATAAGACTAGAATTTTCATATTTTGATAGGATTCAAATTATGTACCAATAAATAATGGGTTACATAGTCACTATGACTGATGATTAGCCTTATATATATAATTTTAGTTATTGTTTTTTTAACAATTTTAGTACTATTTATTTATTTCTTTATTTATAGCTTTATTTTATTTTATTTTCAAGCACTTTAATTATTGTAATCTCTCTCTCTCGCTCTCTCTTTTTCTTATTCTTTATAACCTATATTTTTATTTGTGTGGTGTTGCTTTAGAGCATATAACTTTTCTTAAGACTTGAGGTCTTAGAGCCCTACACCATGCTTAATGTTCCACGGTTTTTACGTGCTTACTCTCGAGATTAAATTCTTATTATGTAGTTTCACCTTTTTAGAATGTGAAATGATTAACTAGTAGCATATTGATTAGAAGATTATTTGAATGATTAATAGATTATCGCACCAAATATGATTTAATATTTGTTTTACAAGATAATAATTATGCCTCCAAGAAAAAACACAAGTAATGGAGAGAGGCTACCTTCTTAACCATGAAGAGCTTAATAATCTACCATCTCCTTATATTCTAATGTATTAAATAGTATTAGACATTTTTAAAGATGGGTCTTCATTGTCGAAGTTATAAGTACACTATAGAACTGTGTTTATATACACTTTTAGTGTTCCTGTGTAGTACCTCACGTTTCCATCAATCCAAATAGGTTCATCACCACCAATCATAATGATATAGGCCCAATATAAGTAATGAAAATGGATAATATGGGTCATCCTATTGATTTCATAGAAAGTGATACCGAGATATTAGGAATATAGAATAGAAACAGTTAACTTACATAAATGATAATTTTTCTCGCCACTTTAAGGTACAAAACCAAAGAGATACATATTGAAATAACCCACCACTTTAAAGATACGAAGTCAAGGAATAAAAGTTCACTACTAATAAAGAGATACAAAAATGTATAAGGAACAAAAAGGCAAAGTCAAAGACTTTTTTTATTTAGATTTTGTTAAAGATCCTCGTACATTATTTAAATGATCATTATATACTTTGAATAACCTTCCAGGTCTAGGGATAGATTAAAATGATAGAATTGAGACCAAAATAAATGATTTCTATAGAAAATTAGACAAATAATAACTAACACATATTTTGACTTATTAGAAACACAAATAGAAACATAGAAAGTCTAAAAACTAAAAAGCCATAACTTCATGTACAAAACTCCAATTCATGTATGGTTAGCTAATTTAAAACCATTAAACTCTCATGGATTGTCAACTTGGATATGGTTAGTATATTGATATGACACGATATTAGCCTATGATTTTCACACCCTGTAGGCCTCATATTGACCTTTAGTGGTTGATCACTGAGCAATTGAAGACCCTTTGTGACCAATTAGTTATTAAGCCTACTCATACACATAATAATTATAACCTACCTTTAAGGTACTTCTCGTATAATGTCATTGGGAAAACCTGACATGAACTTAGTCTTAAATTTTATGAACTTGGGTGACAAGTTGGTTGTTATATATGAATATACCTTATTTTAGTTTCAGCAAGAGTCCAAGTCATTGCAGCAAGTAAGGAGGATTGCAAAGGACCCAACACCAACAAGTTACCAACTATAAATAACATAAATTACATCATTAACAAGATAGATAAACTAATCTAACATTGGAATGATTTGAGTACACTGGATTAGATAAAGTTCCTAAAGAAGTAAGGATGAATAATGCATGTCTTAAAAACACTTGTACAAAAACCAAAAATTAAAGCTTTGGTTCATTTTAAGATCCTTTTTTATATATCTATTTCTTTTATAGACATTGATATGATGCCTACAATAGAGGAATACCAGAGGTTGATATAGTTCTTAAAACCAGAGCACTTAATGTATTTCTATCAAAGACTAGATGAAGCCTTAAGAGAATTGGATAAATTGTTGAGGGTGGAGCAAACGGGGAGATTTCAAGAAAAGAATAATGTTGGAGGAATACAACCGAATGTGCTTAAAGACTTACTTAAATAGAAACCTAAAAATCTAAACACTAAATTGGACATGGTCTAGATACTAGCCTTGGGCATCTTCAGATATAAGTTCCTTTGATGTTTGTTCAAAATCATGTTTCTATTCGTTAACCTATCTAAGGTTCAAGAAAAGTTTTCTTCGGTAAGGAGATCTTTGTCTCATCAGATTAATACTTAGTCATTCTAGAGCCCATAAAGATATGTCTAAGGTTTATGAAAAATCTTTATTAGTAAAGAGATTCTTATCTCATCAGGTTAAAACCTCACTATCCTAAAGTTCAAGACATAAAAAAGAGGATTTTATCTGAAATTTTGGTCAAATCCTAATGGATAATCTCAAACTTGTTATGATACCCATTAATTAATGTTTTTTTTATTTTTCAAAGTATGATGAAAATGTAATTTTTATTTTTTCGTATAAAATATGCATGAAAATTTTAGAATCTAGTCGTATACACACCAAATAAAACATATTTTTTTGTATTGTTGAAATGAGGAAAATGTTTAAGAGATTTTTGGAACTTTTGAAAATTTTGGCAAAAAGCGAGTATTCTTAATTCCGGATTAATATCTTACAATATAAGTCTACAACTTCGATATTAAGTTAATTCCTTGAAAGGAAACATATTTTTGTATTTATAAAATAAAGAATTTATTTGTTTTTGAAAAAAAAACCAAGATTTTTTTAGAAAAATCATGTATTTTTAATACCAAGTTTGTATCTTATAGTATAATTCTACGGTCTGATATCGGGTAAAATTACAAGAAAAACACGTGAGGGGGCCACAAATAATTTTAAAATGGTCATTTGATTTCTTAGATGCTTTTTAGATTTTTTAAGGGTCTTTTTGGCTAGACACACAAATATAAACAAATTAAAGTTAAAGAAAAAAGACTTATGGCGTGTTTACCAATTGCGCCCTTAGCCTAAAATCATAGGCATAAAAAATTCATTAAGGTCGTGTTTGACAAACACCCCCTACGGAGCCAAACAAAGCCTTATTTTCTTAAGGTAAAACAGAGCGAGCCAAATATGCCTTTAAGTCTGGGTTTGAGCTGGGCCTATTGGGCTTGAGGCCCAAGTACATGTATGGGGTTGGACTCAGGCCCAACCTAACTCATTTTTTTTTTTAGAAGTTGGCTTAGGTCCAGCTTGTGTCACATGGTCACTAGCATAGCCCCGTAACCATGTTAACTTTTAATTTGCTATAAAACATGAATTATTCATATTTTGCATGCAAAAAACAAAAACTTGCAAAACTCAAGAGAAGGAAAAAGAAGAAGAATTATATGGTTGTATCGTTGAAGAACATTTTTGAAATAAAATATATTATGATATAAAATTAGATGAAATAACTTAATAGAATTAAGACAATTGAAGAAATATTATATTAAAATATGATAAACTCATTTTAAAAAAATAAAGACATGTTAATTTTTTTTTTCAATTATATGTTATTTATTCTTACATTTAGATAAGCCGATTTAATTCCTTGAGCTATCAATCAGACTCAATAACTTAAAATTATGGTACCAACCAACATGAATTATGATTATACGATCTCATTGACTTGTTCTATGCTGCGGGTTGGGTTAAATTTTTCTTGAACATAAAAAAATATTCAGATATTTCTAATATGTTTTTTAGTGAAAAAAAAATTTAAATCATATGGTCAACCAGACAATCAACTCAGACAACCTGTAAAAGCATAGTTTAACTCAAAAGAATTTTTAAGATGATATTTTTTTAATATTAAAATAGCAACATATTAGATTGATTTGAGTCAACCCCGGTTATAAGACTATGATAACCTCGTAGAAAACAAATTATATAACTTAATTTTCAATCAACTCAATGTTGAAGGATGAAATTAAAAAAAAATACTTAAAAAAAGGACCTAAATGAGTGATCTGAGCTAACTTGTCAAACCTGTGACTCGGGTTATAAGACCGAGAGAATCCCATAGAAAAAAAAATCAAAATAAATTACGAAGTTCAATTCCCAATCAGTCTATTGTTGAAGAATAAGACCAAAAAAAATCAATTAAAAATGAACATAAAATATGACCCAAGTTATGAGACTGAGATAACTTCATAGAAAAAACAAAAAAAATGACCTGATTTAACCAGTATTAACTTGTCAAGTTCACAACTCTGGTCATGAGATTGAGATAACCCTATAAAGAATAAATTATGAAACTCAATTCTAAATTGATCATGTCGGATCTAATATTGAACGATGAATTTGTAAAATAAATAATTTAAAAAAATGAGCCAAGTCAATATGGGTTAACCCATTAAGCACTATTTTCGGGTCATAAGATCAAAATAACCTAATAAAAATCAAACCAAAATAAATCATGAAACCTAATTATCAATTAAGCACATATTAAATGATGAAATTGGGGAAAAAAAGTCAATTAAAAAAAACCGAGTTAACTAAAATAACCTACCAAACCCGTAACCTAAGTCATGAGACGAGGACAACCCAGTAAAAACAAAACTCAATGTTGAAGGACATGAGACCGAGATAACCTCTTGGAAAAAAAAATGACTTGATTTAACCGGGGTTAAAATACCAAAACATGTGACCCTGATCTTGAGACTAAGATATCCATATAGAAAACAAATCAAAATAAATTATGAAACTCAATTCTCAATCGATCCAATATTAAATGATAAAATTGGAAAATAATTCAATTAAAAAAAACATAAAAAATAACACGAGTCAACTTGGATTAACCCGTTAAACACTATTCTCGAGTTATGCGATGAGAATAATATAATAGAAAGCAAATAAAAAAATTATGAAGTTTAATTCCTAATTAACTCAATACTAAAAGATAAAATTAAGAAAACAAAAGAGTTAAATAAGAAAAAAAAGAAGATAAAATCTAGCTAACAATGTTAACTCACCAAATCCACAATCAACATTATAAAAGTAAAATAATTCAATAAAAAATAAATATAATATTAAAAGAAAAACATTGATTAAAAATTTCAAATAAAAAAATAATCACAAATAATTTCCCCATATATTTTAAATAATTATTAATAATAATGATGGTAAGCATTGCCATTTCGCAGTGATGGGAGGGTATATTGGAATCTCAGTTTCTATAAAGCCCCATGAAAACAATCCACAACACACAAAGCAATAACATTAATTAGCTCTAAATTGTCCTTCTCCTCATTTCAGCACTACGTGCTTGGCTTTAGCTTTCTCCAGGGGAATCAATGGCCTTGGCTGGATTGCCAAGTAAAATGTTGGCAGTTGAATTGGCTGTGATGGTGCTTGTGCTACTGGCCATGGCACAGCAGTCTATGCAGCTGAGCTTGAGACGCCCTTTACCTGAGGTTGCCAAGAAAATCAATGGCAATACAGTGTCTTATTTAGGCATTGTTGTGAGTTCCTCTGCCAGCGAAGACGCTCTTCTTAATTCTGGTTTCTTTGTTCCCAGCACACATGTACCTTACATTGACCTCGTCGGTAAATCCTTTTTTTGAATCTTAATTATGAGTTGTAACAATGGACACTCTTAGTTAATTAATTAATTAAATTAGGGTGGGTTATCCTTAATTAAATCTAATAATAAGCAAATACATATATATATATTGATCAGCTTGATATTGCAATAATTTTAACTTTCTGGTTTTTGATTAATTAGGAAGAAGATTCAACATTGGAAAGATTAAGGACGTTCATGTCGTAGTTGTTAACGTAGGGGGTGAAATTGTAAGAACCCTTCTCTCTCTTCTTAATATCACCGTTTAAGTCATATATAATTAACGTTAACTCTTGTTTTTAATTAATTAACTAATCCGATGTTTAATGCTGTTTGCGTCTTAGCCAAATGTAGTTCTAGGCACCCAAGTTCTGTTCGATTTACTTAGCATCCGAGGAATCATTCATTTTGGGAGTGCTGGAAGTGTTACCGATTCGTTGCGTCTTGGTGATGTTGCTGTGCCAGCGTCTGTTGCCTTCACAGGAAATTGGGAATGGAAGGTACAATTAAACTAGTTCAAATTATGCAAAACTTTAATTTGTGCGACTACAACTGACGTTTTGTGATTTATGCGTGTATTTTTGGCGCAGAGCAACACGTCAAAGAGAGGGAAACTCAAATTCGGAGACTTCAATCTTCCACAGAAAGGAGCCAATTCCTTGGGAAGCGCAGATTTTCAGAAAGTAAAACTGTATACTGCCGGGAACCCATCACAGAACCTTTTGTGGCTTCCCGTCGATTCAGACTGGCTTGCGGTTGCCTCTGAGCTGCAGGTAGCCACTGATTCGATACTTCTCCGTACTCTATTACCAAAATTCTATATTTACTGTTAATTAATCTGTTTGATTGCATGCAGGGTTTGAAGTTGCAAGAGTGTGTAAATGAGATAAACGAGACGAATTGCTTAGAGAACACGCCGGCAATCGTCTTCGGAGGAAGGGGCTCCACTGCCGATATATACCTTAAGAATGCAGCATATGGCGAATTCCTTGCCAATAGATTGAATGCCACATTTGTGGATACATCGAGTGCTGCCGTTGCTTTGGTAAGGGAGAAAGGAAAAGTGAGAAAAGCATGCAGTTGATTTTAGGATTCGTCACAATTTGGTAACTAATGGTTCGTGCTTTGATTTGCATTTGCAGGCTTCTTTGACAAATGAAGTGCCTTATATCTTGTTCCGTGCTATTTCGAATTCGGTAATTCAAGGAACATCAGGCTCCAACTCTCGCTATTTGGCCACCGCCAACTCTGTCAAAGTTGCAGTCAAGTTCATTGAGTTGATTGGTGAACCGAACTCGGTTTTCAAGTACTGAAAGCAACTAGTATTATGCCCTTTCCTCAACAAGGTCATGGTGAAAGCTTTATGCTCTATGTCCATGTCATGTACTCAATAATGAAGTGTAATGAGGAGGGTGTTCTCTGTCTTTTAATGAAGTGTAATGAGAAGGGTGTTCTGTGTCTTTTAATAAAGTTCTGTGTTCTGTGTTCTCTGTCTTCGACGTTGAATATGGTGTAGAAATCATGTGTCTGCTGCAATTTCCGTTGGATAATCGAAAGAACTACATCTCCGGTTGCCAGGATTGAACAAAGAACAATGATAACATTAAAAATAAAAAAAACATAGATAACAACATTCAAATGTGTCTTAAACACACACACAAGTCAATTCAATCAACATTTCTTAGACCTTCATCTTAAAGACAGAGCCTTGAAGCGGTGACTTCATCGACTGAAAAGTATATTTGGCTTAGAGGTGTGGTGGTTTCTTATAAAAAATATAATACTTTTTAAGTACAAACCACACCTCTAAAAACTATAAAAACATGCTTTTTACTTAAAAAAAATACAAGTTACCTCTTATTCAAATACTCTCTTGCTCGTGTGTGTATGCGTATGTGCACGCTTTTGTTACACAGATACGTAGACCACTGAACACAACGGTATTTTAATTGTAATCATTACACATTCACTGCTCCTCTAATGATCAACACTATGATGTGCAATATCATGGCTATTGCTAACTTTCTAAACCTGGTCCTTCTCGTTTTCACTGCTCCTCTAATCGCCCAGGTGTTGTTTTTCATTCTCCTTACTTGAGGAAGTAGATAGATTGCGGGGAAATTTAAATTTTTTAGTTTGAGTTGATTTTAGATTTTAGATTTTTAAACTGTTTTTTATGTTGTTTGAGAATATAAATAGGTTTATCAAGGTTTTTATTGTGTTTTTTTTTTTATGTATTTTAGATTAAAAATTGGTTTAAAATGAGTTTTTTAGATAAAAAAACCAAAACCCTATTTTTTCAACATCCATCCATTGCTTAATTCTATAAAAAGCAGATAGCAGATAACACATTGTTCATCCCTTAAAAAAAAAAATAGAACTAGTCCTGGTGTGCAGCTTAGGATGGAAAGCCTACTCGCCTAGGCTCTTTTTTTTAGAAGGACACTTGGCAACCAAGCCCACGCATTTCGTCTTTTATTTTACCTCTAAGTTTTTTTTTAAAATAGTTATTTTATATTTAGGTCAAAAATAAATTTTTTAAAAAATAAATTCAATTGAGTCTATGATTCAGGTTGAAGGTTTGACAGGCTAATCCACAACTTCTAAGGCAATGCAATATTTTATTGTCTGAATAATTTTTTAAGAAAAGAATATGTTTGATTGATTTTTTTTGGTTAAGCATTTGGTTTATTTTTAATTTGTTCATAATGTATCTCTTCTTCTTTTTTGTTACATTTTTTAGATTTTACTTTAACATATTTTTTTCACGATGTAGTTAAGCTAGGAAACCCGGATCAATCAAATATGTTGTCGTTTGTTTTTTGTTTTTTTTAAAAAAAGCGATGTTGACCTTTTTTTTAAAGCATTTCGTTTATTTTGAATCAGTCTTTATTATATATTTCATTTCAATTTTTTTTAATGGATTAATTGGTTTCAATTTGCTTTTTATATGGTTTTTTATCATCTTCATTTTTAAAAAAATCTAAGCCACATTATTATCGGTCATCCAACTTGTCAGATTATATGATGCTTCAAAAAAATCATGTTATCTTCACATTTTTTTTATGTTTCAAAAAATTTGATCCACAAGTTAAAAAAACTAGTAAATATCTATGTTTAATAGTATTTGTAATTGAATTGGACCATCCTTTTTTGTTGGAAATTAGGTAAGACAAATTTTTTTGAAATTAATGAACTATAATAAAAAATTATTTCTTCATCTTCATTAAAGCTCATTTTTTTAGTATGTTTTCTTAGATGCTAAACTATTTTTAAAACAAGACTAGTAGCCTCATAGTTTCCATTTAGGAAGAGGAATTGTTGTTGTTGGAAAGTTTTTTTAATTAATATATTTTTAAAAAATTATAGGTAAATGAAAAATTAATCTTAAAAAACTCTTAGTTTTTCTAGATTTAATTCTTGATTTATTGTAGCAAATCAAAAGTTGATAATTGTGGGAATTAATTCTTTTAATTCAACATTTTACCTTTCAAAATTCACTATAAAATGAAGGGGGTAAAGAAAGAGTTTTCAACTTGAATTTTTCAGATTTTTACATACTCTTTCTCGCCTCATATTTCGTATTTTCTTCTCATTTTAAGCTTTGACTTTTCTTTCAAATCTAGAACTTAGGTTCTTCTTGTTGAAATATATTCTTTGGTTCAAATATCTTATTTAGAAGTGTATCTAAACTAGAGATGGTATTATTAAAATCTTGAAAGGAATTTTGCAAACATCTTAGTTACACAAGTGGGGAATAATAAAATTTTAAGGACCCTCCTTCAATTTAAAGTATTTCAACAATTTAGTACCCTCCTTCAATTTAATTTGAACATAAATATTTTTTGTTATTAGTATGCATGCTAGAATTTTGAATTAATATCAACCGTAAATTTGATTATACGCGTAATATACATGCTAGAATTCTATTATTATTCTTATGTTGAAACCATGTTTGTTATTATTATGTTTTTAAATACGTACAGTTTTAAACATGTATAAACTTTAGGTTTTGTCGGACATCTTTTATATGACATGTCTTTATAATAATAAACTAAATAGTTTCCCTCATTAATCTAATATATATTGATTAGCAGTTGTAAGATTAGAAACATCTGTAATTTGCTCAATTGGATATAAAATTTGCATGCTGCCATTCTTATTTCTATTGATCAATTCCTTGCTTTCACCGTATATTCAACAATTACTCGCGAAGTTTAAGAAATACATGTTTTGAGCTTCATGGTGAAAGTTATAATTTTTTAAAGATTAAAAAATTGTTTATATTAAAGTTAAGATTCTTCATTATTTTAGGATTACTCATTTTTTATAAGAACCAATTATAGTAATGATATATGCTATTCCTCTGCCATATTATGCAGGTATTTAATCAAACTAGTATAGTTTGATAAATGTTTTTTTGAGAAATAATATAGGAGAGAAAAGTATTTGAAAAATAGTATAATTGACTCAATCGCTATTAAAAATTGCAGTTTTATTAACAATCACTAATGATAATAGCGATTATAAATAACCGTCATTTTCATTAGTGTCTTATTAAATAACTGTTATTATCATTAGTGGTCATTTAGAACCGCTAAGCAACCGCTACTAAGAATAGCAGTTGTGCTCAAAACACAGTTTCAATGTAGAACTAAGTTTAAACCACCACAACAAAAAATCAAATAAAACCTATAAATTATCAAACCTTAGACGTATAATTCAAAGTGATACTTCACTACAGCATTATCCAGTGTTACCGACGGACTCATTCCGTCGGTGACAGCAATGAAGTCCGTCGGTGAAAATAATACCGACGAAACACGTCCGTCGGTAAATCCCATTTCCGTCGGTAATTCTGTCGCAAATAAAAAAAACCACCCACCGACGGAAACGCCGACGGGTTACAGACGGATACGCGCGCGCCCAAAAAAAAGTTTCCCGCGGGAACATTACCGACGGAATCAATCCGTCGGTAATTTCGAACCGACATTACCGACGGAAACCGTCGGTAAATTTGGCATGGCTGGTAATTTTTGTGCAACTCTCTGTGTAATACCGACGGATATTATCCGTCGGTAATGCCGTCGGAATTTAATCACCGACGGATTAAATCCCGTCGGTGATGCCGTCGGTAATGATGGCATGGATGGTAATTGTTCGCCAACTCTCTGTTAAATACCGACGGATATATCCGTCGGTATATCCGTCGGTAGGTATTTAAAATATATATAAAAAAATTTATTAATTGTAAAAAACCTTAATAAACAAATAGAAATGCATTAAACATTAATAATGTAAAAGTAATGTTAAATAATATTCATTACAAATTTAATGTGTTTAAAAAGCAAAATTAAACTAGAATAGCGGCGGAGCTGGAGGAGGAGGCGGAGGAGGAGGAGGAGGCTGGTTGTTCCCTGGACCATACGGCCAAAAAGAAGCTGCACAAGTATCGTCACCCATCTTTGATCTCATCTCCATGACTATTTGACGGAGCTCATCATAATTCGTCGAGAGTTGTTGATATTGTTGTTTCAACGCAATGAACTCCTCAGACTGGGTGTTCGATACTGATGGAGAGCTTCCAACAGTTGAGACACTACGAGTCGAACGCAAGTTGTCAGCCGTAGTGTTCGAGAGCCCGTAGACCCGATTTTTATCGGGTCCACCAGACGATCCCGCCTCCATCCACAAATCTGGATCGAAATCTGGATGGGTCGACGGATTGTCCCCATATCTCTCCCTCAACCGGCTATTATAGGTCTCCTGAAAATTCCATCGGTAAAAAAATCATCAAATGCAATTCAAGATGCAATTCAAGAAAATAATAACTTACAAAATAAAATGAATGAACGAACATACCACGAAGTGCTGAGCACGGTTGTCCACGAACTGCTGCACCCCTTTTGGCGGTCTTGACTCCGCACATGCGTCTCTAGAAACAGCTCCATTGGACTCGGTTCACGTCCAAGAGACGCAGCCTGTAAGGAAAAAATAGGTTGAAAGTTAAATATATTATAAGGAACGACAAATTAATTAACGATATATTTCATTAAAATTAATCTTACCATCCGCTTTGCATGTGCGCTGAATGGGACGGATCCGCCAGTGTGCGTGGTCACCGAACCATGAATTTGCCGGTTCCGGTTGTCGATGCCAGACTGTGAGCGCCGTGAGAACCGCTCTGAGGTCACGTGCTCAATATATGCCGTCCATATTTCCCCCGAGATGAATGGCGGTCTGAATTCCTGCCAAACCGCCACCTCATTCCATCCTTCAAGACCGTTATCCCTCGCATGTCTTTTTGATTTTTTTTGGGTGTCATACCAAAAATCACGCAACCTACTTCCATAGTAACAAATTAGAATTTAAAACATAAACTTATAAAACAAAAATAAATATTATTTTCGATGTTACCTAGTTGCCGCGTGATTCTCCCATACCCTCCTCACAACATTGTTGTCCGCCCTATCCCACTCAAATTTGTTCTGTGTATATAAATAATTCATATAAAATAAAAATAGTACAAGATATAAAATTATAAAAATCATTTATTAAAAATAAGCTGGAAATTAAAAATTTACACCGACCTGAAATCGCTTAAACCATGCATCGATATTAGGTTTCCACTCAGGATGTCTGGAAACCTGGCTCCATTGAAACAATGGAATCTCCATCGACGATTTAAACGCCAATGTTATAGTCCTTGCAGCCTCAATGTTTGTGAACCTGAAATTAAATAAAAGTAGTAATTAATATTAATTAGTTGTTCATAAATTATGTTATAAGTATATAAAAAAAAACTAAAACCTAAACAAACTTACATTGAGAGGTCATCCTTCCATTGTGCCTGGTACTTGCGGGTGAATTGACCCCGCTGTGAAGGCACACCGCTTCTGCGCTGTGAAACCGCGCTAGAAGAGGCAGCATCACAAGTTGGCGTAGATTCCTCGCCGTGATCAGCACCTAAGGATACGTCCTCCTCGCTGCTAGAAGAACTAGCTGCAACCGTCTTCTGACGACGTGCTGTAGATTTCATTCTACGCATCTACACAAATGTACACGAATAATTACATAATTAACTTCGATTATTTAAAAAAAATTCGACAGAGTCTCCCCTGTACTGGGGGGTCCCAAGTTGTCGACAAAATTATATTACACTTCCAATTTTATTTCACATCCCGATCCAATCATCCTGGATCTCAACCCAACTCATCATCATCAACACAACATTTTATTCAATAACATCATATAGAATTACAACTATGAACATTCATTTTTAAATTGATACTTTAGAGTTACAAACATTAGATTTAAGTCATACATTCAAATTTACGGATTAATATTACATTTTTAACATAAATTCAACAATAAACAGTATAGCAATACAAACAATAATATCCTAAATTAAGATAAACTAATTAAATGCAATTCTATATATATAAATTAACATTTTTAAAATAAATCAACAATAACAATTATATTTATAAATTAACATTTTTAACATAAATTCAACAATAACAATTATAGCAATACAAACAATAATATCCTAAATTAAGATAAACTAATTAAATGCAATTCTATATATATATAATTAACATTTTTAAAATAAATCAACAATAACAATTATATTTACAAATTAACATTTTAACATAAATTCAACAATAACAATTATAGCAATACAAACAATAATATCAAAACTAAAAAACTAAAATAATAAATAAATTAAAAACTAAAAATGCTTACCTTAATAATGTGTGAATTTAAGATTTTATCTACAAACAATAGACAAAACAAAGAACACCAAAAAAAATAATCATAATTAAAATAAAAAAATACAAAGATAAAGAAAAAAAATACATACCTTTTAAAACTACCACCAAACAAAAAAATCCTTCTAAAAGCTAAATATAAAAGAGAAGAGAAGGGAGAAGAGGAGAAGAGGAGCAGCGAAAGGGAGAAGAGAGAAAGCAGAAAACGAACAAGTGATGGGGACGGGCGGTATATAAGCAATATTTCCGACGGAATTTCTGACGGAATTAATTGTTGTCGGTGCAATTAATTTCCGTCGACAATTCCGTCGGAAATTAATTGAAATTTGCACCAAAAAAGTTTGGAAATCCCGCCAAACTTTTCTATCCGTCGGCGAATCCGTCGGAATTTCCGTCGGTACTGGTTCAGACGGACACGTGTCAGACATGCGTTATCCATCGGTAATTCCGTCGGTATGTGACGTCGGACATTCCGTCGGTAACAGTTACATGGACACGTGTCAGACATGCGTGCGACAAACCGTCTGTAATTCCGTCGGTATTGGACGTCGGAAAGGCCGTCGGAAATCCGTCGGTATATCCGTCGGTGAATGTGGCAAAATCCCGTAATTTTTTTGCAACTCTCTGTGAAATACCGACGGTTTATATTCCGTCGGTATATCCGTCGGTAAAAAGGTAAATTTTTCTTATTTTTTTAATGTAACCCTCTCAAAAAATCTTGAATTGTAATCTTACAACACACACAACACAATAACAAAGGCTGACCCTTAAAGAAGAATAAATATTTCATGTTTCAAATTATTACATTATAAAAATAAGGCTTTATAACATGTTTAGTTAGTCAATTTTCATCTTCGTCCTCTATTGAATTGTTATCATCAGCTTCATCGCACTCTTCAATTTCGTTATCATCTTCTTCAACAACATTCTTTTTTCCACTAGTAGAGCTCAGAACAACATTCAACTCCTCTCGTCAACATAACAAGACTATCGTTGAAAACATGAAAATTCGAATTTTCTTCTAAGTCAATCGACGGAGCAACTCGGTATGGTTCAACCAACTCACTAGCTTGAAAACTTCATCTATCACACTTGTGTCTTCGTTCTCATCCTGAACAACCTCGACACGACCCTTGGGTTTTGTTTTTAAAACGGATAACCAATCAACTCTTGATCGGTCCTTTCTAAAGGAAGGGGTGTATGTGTAATAAACTTGTTGGCATTGCTTTACGAAAACAAAGACGTCGTTTACGTTGCGGTGTCTAGCTTTTGAATTGATTTCAACGAGACCATAGTGAGGATCTACTCTGATTCCTCTGTCAGTTGTGTCATACCAATAGCATTTGAATAAAAACACTCTATTTTGCTCGCTATGATTTGCAGTTCGATGACCTCTTCCAATCTACCGTAGTAGTCAACTTCAAACTCACTAGAAGTCGATCCCTTAATACAAACACCGCTGTTGTATGTCTTTCTTCCATGCCTGTATTCTTCAGTATGAAAGACATATCCATTGACAAAATATCCATTATAGCACTTGACTTTTCTTTCAGGGCCCAGACATAGTAAAGACAGTGAAATACAGCACTACCTCCCATTTGATAAACCTAGCTTGTAAATTAAATACAACAATAATCAATAAACGGATATTATGTAACATTGACTACAATTAATTACATTGCAAGAGATAATGAGTTTGTGATAGGACTTACATGTGTTCTAAACCATGTGGCAAATTGTTCATCTTTAATTTAAAGATCTGGGATTCGGTCAGCTGTGAGTTATTGGACAGTAAGTATCGTCGATGTTGCCTGCAAGGTTGTTCCAAAGTATATGAGTGTATGGTATCACAAAACATAAATAGTACACTCTTGATAAAGTTTAAGTTGAACATCCACTTACTTAATAAAAGGTCTAAGCTCATCACAGTTAAATAGGACATAATTGTGTGCTTGTCTGAACTCTATTTCAGACAAATATCTTCCCCTCACGGCATTTTTAGGTGTGGGTCGTCCAGGATTGGAGAATATTGACAAGTTCCCACTTGAATGCACTTCACCACCATCATCATGCCGTGGAACACGGTTTATCCTCGTTCTCAAATGAGGTTCGAAATAGTATGAGATAAATGTTGAGATCTCCTCAACAATATACGCCTCACATATTGACGCCTCAACATGCGCCTTGTTCTTAACCTTTTTTTTAAGATTGAACAAGTATCTGCATATATATATATATATATATATATATATATATATATATATATATATATATTAATAAAAAATTATCAATTAAAAACATTAAAATAAAAATAAAAACATTTAATTATAAATGTCATAGCAACTGTAATATCTAACCTCTCGAATGGATACATCCATCTGTACTGGACCGGTCCTCCAACTTTTACCTCAAACGGTAAATGTACGGGTAGATGCTCCATTGAGTCAAAAAATGATGGAGGGAATATCATCTCAAGTTTGCATATTGTCTCGACGATATTCTTTTCAAGCCTTTCAATGTGATCAACATTCAACTTGTGGTTATGTGGCAAGAAACGACGGTGACAGTCAAAAAAAGAAGCTTTACCCCCGTTTGTTAGCGTGAATGCCTTGTTGTTCTCCATACAATATGGATATGCTAGCTTTCCATGCGTGCTCCAACCAGAAACCATTCCATAAGCTGGGAAATCATTGATAGTCCACATCAAAGCCGCTCTCATAACAAAATTTTGTTTCCTCGAGATGTCATAAGTCAAAGCTCCAGAGGACCACAACTGCGTCAACTCATCAATCAACGGACGAAGACAAACATCTATATTCCTCCCCGGACTGCTCGGACCTGGTATGACCATAGATAAAAACATGAACTCCGGCCTCATACACATCCCCGGTGGCAAGTTATAAACCGTCAGTATGACCGGCCAACAAGAATAAGGAGCAGCAAATGACCCAAATGGGTTGAATCCGTCTGTACACAACCCAAGACGCACGTTCCTTGATTCAGCTGAGTGAGGATCAACATTCAAATAAGTGAGGATGCACACTGTTAAAGTGTTTCCAGGCTTCACCGTCAGAAGGATGAACCATCACTTCATCAACCGCATGATATGATTGGTGCCATGTCATGTGCTCAGCAATCCTTGGTGACATGAATAACCTCTGCAGTCTAGGTGTGATTGGGAAGTATCTAAGTTTTTTATATGCCACGAGAGTCTTCCCTCTACCAGTTCTGGGTTTGTAACGGGAATGCCCGCATGTCATGCACTCGGTCATCTCAGCATTTTCAAGGTAGTATAACATGCAGAAGTTAGGGCATATATCAATTTTCTGGTATCCTAAACCGAGGGGTTTCATCATGGACTTGGCAGCATAGAAGTTCTCTTTCAGCCTGTTCCCTTCAGGTAAAATGCTTCTCGCCCATTCAATAATCTTGTCATAACTGGCCTCACTCAACCCGTGATCTGACTTGATGGTGAACACCTGTGCTACGGCTGATAATTTACTGTGGTTCGTGCAGCCATCCCATAATGGTTCGTCAGAATCTCTCAACAGATCAAAAAACCTTGCTGCATCTGCATTAGGTTCTTCTTCTACGATTGGACATTCCCTGACATTACCTTCACTCATTCTCATTGCATCCATAACCATATTCCGGTAAGGATTACTGTTCTCATTTCCAACTTCATGCATGTTGCTAGCACTAGAAGTTGACCCAACCACCTGTTCTTCCATGCTCTCATCAGGAACAAATAGTTCTCCGTGAGCATACCAACACAGGTAATCTTCCATGAACCCTTTGGTTAGAAGATGCATCGTTACAACATCTTCATGCAGAAACTTTAAATTTTTACACTTCCTGCATGGACACCTAATACCACCATCAGTAAAATTCCTCGGAATAGATGTTGCGAAATTAATAAAACCCTGGACACCGTTACAATAATCCATCCTCCGCAATCCTTGAGGTGAGTCCCGATACATCCACGAACGATCATCCATGACTTCTATTGAACCTCTATAGAACATAACAAAAATATTGGTTTTCCCCGACATTATCCAACAAACTAAAACAACACTTATGTTAAATATTCATTATCAATTATCAACGTTCATACATACAAATTTATACATATATAAATTTACAGAAATCACAACTTCAAAATATAATTGATAACAATTAAACAAGACACTTAAACAAGCTATTAATTATTTATTTCATCACAACGACACATTTAATTCGGTGTAATTCAAACAAAATTTCAACAATTTACAAAAAAATATAATTTGACAAAATCTAAAACAAACTATAACAACTACAAAATTATACATTCATACTACAAGTTTCTTTGACAAATAACAATTAAACAAGTACAAACGTTAACAAAATACATATACTAAAACAATAAAATTCACAATTAAATATTAAAACTAAAAAGGATAGATTTACTTACAAAAAAATGATAAAATCTACAAGAAACGGATATTGTGACCACGTACAAGATATAAGAAACTTGAGTGCTCGTGTTGAGAATAGTGGAGAGTTTGGGATGGGTGTTTGGCTGCAGTTTGGGAGGGGAGCTGCAGTTTGGGAGGGGAGAGGTGGGATGGGAAAGAAGAAGAAGGAGAAACAGAGGAAGAGAGTGTCGGCAGATGGGTGCATATAATGGTTTTTTCCGACGGAATCACCGACGGATTCCTTCCGTCGGTGATGTCGTCGGTGACAGCGCCACGTCACTGTACGGCTATCTCAGTTTGAATCCCTCGGTAATTTCCGTCGGTAAAATCTCCTGACGTCACCACGCCGTTGCATATTTCCAGACGAACTGTATACCCCGTCGGCGAAACCGTCGGTATATACCGACGGAATATTTCCGTCGGTATATAGCGACGGAATTACCGACGGAATAAATCCGTCGGTAAATACCGACAGATTTGGAGACGGAATTATTTCCGTCGGTATAAATTACCGACGGAAAATGTCCGTCGATAATTCCGTTGCTTTTCTCCGGTTTTCTGGTAGTGCTTTAACATTTTTATTTGTTAATTATAATCTCAAATTATTACGTGTGTTTTAAACATTGTTTTTATTTTTGTATTTTTTAAGTTGTTAATGATTGATTTGTGATTTAAAAAAAAACATTCACATGTTTATTTGTTTTTTTAATGATATTAAATTATGCTTATATAAACAAAGGAAATATATAATATATAAGAAACTTTAAAATCAGCATGACAATTAGCAAAATCAATATGTACAATTTATAATTGAAATTTTTTAAATTAAATTCTAATTGTAATTTTATGACAATCATGCAAAGAAATTTGATCTTTGATTTGGCGATTGTCCTAATTTGTGTTCTATACTGTATAAAATGAGTGTTTATGGAACCTTTATTCATATTTTGATGAGACAAATTTTATGAGTTCTAATATAACTGAAGGATAGATTTTCTTTTATATATATATATATATATATATATATATATATATATATATATATATATATATATATATACACTTTACAGGTCAATTCAAAGATAAAAAATTGCCCCATCATTAGTTCCATTAGTTTAATCGAAAGAAAGGAAGAATTGGAACTTTAATCGAAGACCAGGAGGATAAATTAATTATGGTGTGGTGGAAATGGAAGAACCTCGGAGGGGCAAATTACATTAACCCCTTGGTCATTGTGCTTGCTTGGTTAGTCATTTCCGTTGATCCCATCCCATCCCAACCCTTGACCAAATTGATTCACTGTCGAGGTAAATATCCTACCGGATGGGTCGTTTGTTTGACCATGCATGAACCCAACCATCATGGTGTGGTGGAGATGGAAGAGCCATTAGGTCTATTGGGTTGGGCCGATCCACTAGAGCTGTTCCCGACGGGTTTGATGTACGAAGTGCATGGAGAATTTATCAGAGGAAAGGGATCTCCATGACAAACCTCGCCTGCAGATTGCGAGGCTCTTTTTATTCGGCTGACCCCCCCAGAAGAAGCAGTTGACTCGTCAGAATCGAAATCTTTTTTTTCTTTTTTCTTTTTTCTTTTTTGTCTCCAATGGCCTATGTTGTGTCTATTTTCCTCTTACTTCTAACCAAGCCAACAAAAGAACTCCAGAACATACAGCCACTAGTCGAAGTTACACAACTTAGAAAGCCCAGTGCATACAAATCTGATGACGTTTTTGTTATCTCCTCTGGAAACAAGCATATGAAGACTTGGCAAACAAAGATGGAGAGACATTGTTAGATAGATAGACTTGCTTGGTCTACAAAATTATTGACCTAGTTCATGGATGAGTATGTACCTAAAGTCCTAAACCTGACATAACAAATTTCTCCTCTCTTTGATCAAAAGGCTGCTACCCACCACCAGCACAGCACCACCTCTGCAATAAACATAGAAACATACAAGTTCTGAAAGTTGCAGTCTGTTTTTGTCCAATTGATTAACAAGTAGCAAAGCCAAGTTTATAATTTCAGGCAAAGGTTATTCCACAAAATTACAGATAGTTCGGAAACGTATCTAAGAATTTGTATGTGTGAAAAGAGGGATAAAATTTTAGAAAAAAATGCATGTTCATATCCTGAGCGTATTAATGGTCTCAGAGAAAATTTGACGGTAAAACTTGAGAGATATTATTGACTAGAGTTTCGATGCACTAAAGTAATTTTGCATGCAAATGCTATTATATTTACATTTTGATATCAGCAAGGGTAAAATATCTTTTCAATCCCCACAGGGCCAACAAAAGTCATTATTAGGGACACGCTCTTATAATAACCATGTAGAAATAAGCTACTTCAAAGTCCTGAAGTTTCAAAATTAAGTTAGACTATCTTAGTTACTAGCTGATTCTGACAGACTTGAATAAGAATTGACAGTCCATCTTATCTTCACACATTATAGATGAAAAATTTACCTGAGTAACAACGAACTTATATACACTTGGCAAGTATCATCCCATTAAGCTTTCCGGTGTAAGAAGCCCTATTTGTTCAGCAAGATGATTCATATGTTGAATATTGTCCCATCCATTAATGTCCTTCCATGATGGCAATTCATGCTCCTTGCTCGTAATACTTTATGGAGAACTTGAATTAAATTCATCTCAGTCCCCAATGAGCACACAATTACCACAACGATAGCAATAAATAGAATTCAACATCATAAGTGATACAGGTGCATGCTTGAAAAGTTTAAGAGAATGGGTAGCAAACTATTGTTAGGAGCAATTATTATTATATTGTGGAGTCATACTCTTCTTATTTATATAAACACGCACGTGTGTGTGTGTGATATGTAAGATAGTGAAAGAATAAATGAACAAGCACTTCATGTCACAACATTTCTTTCTTTTTCTTCTTTCTTCTTTCTCTCATCTTTCCAACTTCCTTCATCCATCTCTAAATAATCTTTGAAAACAACTTGGTATCAAAGCACAACAAATAAATCTAGTGTGTTCAAGTATCAACGTTGTTTTTGTTGATATTAGCAATAACATGTTGAGGTCAACTTGACTCCATGAACAAAAGCCCTAACATCTCACCAATCATTGTTGTTGTTTGAGCTGTCAATTTCATTAAAAAAAAAAAGGTGGTTATTAGTTGGTTGGTCTTGTGGTGATTAGATATGCAGTCCTTTGTCCTTTGTAGTGTTGTGAATATGACAGAAAAGAGCTTAGCTGATAAAACCAGTCTCCCCTCCAGTGATAGTACTAGGAGTCGGGTTGAAGTTGTGAATGAGAATCTTACCCACTAAATCAGCCCTATCAAACAAGATGAAAATAATTATATAGCTTAGTCCTGATTTTGTATGTTGTTTATCAAGGCACGCGGACTATATGGGTACATCACAGGAGAAAAAGAGAGAATAGTAACTAGTGACTAACTAATTAAATAATGGAGTAAAAAAACTCTATACTCATGTCATGGCTCATCAACTCTGTGCAACCTTTGATTGCTTGTGGTATCTTTCATTAGATTCTGCTTTAAAAATCTAGAATGCTACTAGCCAAATGTACTCATGATTGGGCAATGATGCATAGGTTTGTGAGCTATGGAAAAAGGTTCGTGAAACCAAGCAACGTGATATGTTTGTAGCCAAATAATTTGCGGAACCGAGTAGTTTGTTGTGGGAGTTATACTTCTACTAGGATTTCTAGGCAGATTGTCCAAGTGATGTAGTAAAATTTCAAAAACTAATTGACAAGGAACAAGTCTATGACTTCTTAACTGGGTTAAACATTGAATATAACCATATTAGAGATCAGGTTCTAGGGAGAGTGCATTTCCCTTCCTTGAGGCAAACATATTCTCATGTTCAGCAAGAGAAAAATAGGAGAAATGCATTGTTGCATCCTGTTACTCATGAGAGGTTAGCCATGATAGGTAACTCCAATAAAAAAAAATTTAGTGAGGGGTTCACACGTCTTAGTGAACCAATGTTAGCAGACAAAGAACAATTGAAGTGTGATTATTATAGACGAATCAAACATACTAGGAAGACAAGCTGGCAGTTACATGGACATCCTTCAAGAGGACGAGGTGGGAAAAAAATAGGTTTTCCTAGATCACAAGCACTTGTGCCAAAGATAATTAGGACTCCAATTCATGATGGTCAATCAAACACTTCAACTTTGTCCAAGAAAGAGATTCAGACACTTAGACATCAAATGGCCAAGCTTGATCCTCTCTCTTTATCCAACTTTGCACATGTAGGTATGCCAATGATAGCTTTTAATTCTTCCACCATTTCTGATTCCAATCCTTAGGTGATAGATTCTGTAGCCAATGATCACATGACTTGGTCTTAAAAAAAAAATTCATCTTACAATTTTTTTTCAAGTAAAGATAAAGTTTGTATGGCTGATGATTCCCTAGCCTCCATTTCTGGTAAAGGTTCAATCCAATGTACTACTTTATCTTTAACCACAATTCTTCATGTTCCCAAGTTCTCTTCTAATCTTCTATCTATTAGTAAGATGATTAAAGATTTAAAGTGTAAAGTCTCATTCTACTCTACTCATTGTGTGTTTAAAGACATGAAGACAAAAAAAAAAGGTGATTGGCTATGATAGGGTGGAAGATAGCTTATATTTGTTGGAAGCTGGTTTGTTAGTTCAAAAAGCACAAGTTCAAACATGAACTGGTGACCATTTCTACAGAAGTTAATCAAGAATTACCTTTGTGGTATAATCAATTTGAGAATCTATCTTATGTAGCTCTAACATAGCTTTTTCCAACATCAATGTACTATAAAAACCTTATCTTGAGACGTGTGTGAATTTGTTAAGCATAAATGCGTTGCTTATTCCTCAACTTATAATAGAAGTAATAAACCTTTTTATGGTAATTCACTCAAATGTTTGGTGTCCTAGCCTAATTGTTTCCTTATCTGGTTGTAGGTGATTTGTTACTTTTATTGATTCTTATAGTTATACTACTTGGATTTGTTTGATGCATAATAAAAATAAAGTGTTTTCAACTTTATGAGATTTTCTAACATTATCTCTACATAGTTTAATGCTAAAGTTCAGTTTTTGAAAAGTGATAATGAGTACATGGATGGATGTTTTCAAAGCTATATGTTGGAACATGGAATTCTGTATCAGACTAGTGTAAATACACCAAATCAGAATGGTGTAGCTAAGCGAAAAAATAAATACTTACTAGAAGTTTATAGATAATAGTAACTATAAAATCACAAATATCTGGTAATTCACTATTTTTATGCAAACAACCATGCATAATTAATTATACACTCTCCAATCCTGATAATTATGACCTAAAGAAAACTAAAATCTTGAGCTAAACTTAAGATAAAATTTACTAAATACAACTCCAATTGAATGAATCCTACCCCCCACACACACACATAAAAACAGCTTAAACAATAAGGGAATACACTCTTAATACATGTTTTCTCAATGATATCCTTGCATAAAAAATTAAACAATCAACCGTAACCTTTAGTTTATCTATATTCTCTAACATGCATATCCGTCATCGAAATTAACAGTCACAGCCATTATGCATGACAATTTAGTTATGAATTGTCTTAAATGCCCTTTCAAGAGTATGAAAGGAAAAAAAAAAAAAGGTTCTAAATAAGAAAATTTTGATGGAAAAAATTGAAAAATGGGCATATTAGAGAAAATGGATAGACTAGATAATGCTGACAACAAAAGAAGCAAGATTGATAACTTTTTATAAACAAGGGTATTGCTGTAATTTACAGATTTTCTAGATATTCTGGGAAAATGGTCTAGGTCTGGTTTTATATTTAGCATTCTATTAGTTCTAAAGTAATTAGCTTTAATAGGTTTTTCCTATTCTAAATAGATTTCTTATATAGGAAAATAAGTCTCTGTTTGACTAACTAAGAGTACTAGCATCTTTATATAAAGGTTATGTAGGCTTTCAATATTTTAATTATACTTTATGAATAACAATCCCATCGATTTTGCTTTGATTGCGTGACTCAATCTCCTCCTAGGTGTGGTGACCCTTAAGAACCCTAGGAGTGACTTCTATAATCGATCTACATTCTTCCTCGTATTTCAGCATCAATTCACAGGATCACCACTCTAAACAACCTCTAAAAGTCAGATTCTAAACAGCCCCCTAAGCTGTCCTGCATCACTAAAGATCATTATTGTTTGATCATTTTGTACAAGGGTACAGTTGAGATATGCACAATATATAAGGGTACACTGATAGGTTTTCCCTTACAATAATATGCATTACACATTAAAATTCAAAAACAAAAGTTATTTATCAGGTGATTTCACGGAGAACTTACAAATCACGGTCAGAAGATTAAACTGGCTAAAATAGGAGTTATCTCTGTTAACTCAGCTTAAAGTACTTAGGCAAAAGATCTCTTTGAAACCCTGGGACATTCCACACCACAAAACTGTTATTGCTGCTACTCCATGACACCATTGAATCTGTCAACGGTCGTCTACCATGTCGTAGGTTTTGCTTGGAAATGGAGGCACTGTGTTCGTGTTATTATTCCCAAAATCCATTCTACTAATCTATTTATTATTCTTTTTCTAACTTTTAAATAAAATTATAAACACAAACTGGTTTTTTTTCTTTATTTTATAGCGATAGAGAGGCTATTGAAGGAAGGATGAAAAGAAAAGAGAGACAGGACTCAGAAAAACAAGACACGAAGACAGAGAGAGAGAGCGAGGGGATAGACTGTGGAGATGTTACTGTCAATAGAACACCCCGACGTAAGAGTACATTTTGGTCCTAACATGTTATAATTACTCTAACATGTCTTTAATTAGACCAAAAAAAATTAACCATATAATTGCGACCTTAATATATCAAATAACATTTTGATCTTTTAATTTAAAAATATACAATGACATCACATTAGTTATTTAATCTTAAAATAAAACATTAAGAACATTATGTTTTTTCTCCTTTTAGCATTCAAAGAATTGCATAAATAATAAATGCATTTTGATCTTTTAATTTTAAAAAATATCATCACATCATTAATTTTTATTTTTTTAATATTTGGTTGAATTATTATATTTATTTATTTGATAAAAATTTAAAAATAAAAAATAGTTCAAACAAAGATTAGCTTTTAATTTTTTATATGTAGAATATTATATTATATTATCGACATTATCATCATCATACCACCTACCTACCACTAATATCTCTCTAATATTATAATTATCATCACTACTATTGTCATAATAGTATCGTGAGTTATCACAATCATTATTTTTATTATTATTTCATCATCTTCACCTTCTATTTTAATATCATTATCGTAAGGGTGTTCGAAAATATAATAACAGTTGTTATTCAAAGTATTTTTCGATCAAAAATATTTTAAAATAATTTTTTTTATTTAAAAAAAAAATTATTTTTGATATCATCACATCAAAACGATCCAAAAATATAAAAAAAAATCATTTTAAACAAAAACAAATTGAGTTTTAATTTGGACCGCAATCCCAAATAGACACTTCAAACTCCATAATCACCACCATCACCACTAACTCTATAACCTTTACAAACATTTCTTATCATCATGGTTCTATCATAATCCCTTTTATTACATCATCATCATTTACTATAATTTTTTTATTTATTAAGAAAACAAAAATTATTGTTGATTTTATATTACTATAACAATATAATCATTGATGATAGCATATCAATCATTATCATATTATCATTATCATAACTATCATGGTGCCATAACAATATCACCATTTCACTACCATAATTAAATGTGTCATTTTATTAGTTTTATATTTTAGCTAATAATATTTTTAATACCTTTTAAATTAAATAAAATTTATATAAAATATTTTTCCTTCATATACCTTTGTTAAAATATAAGCAGTTTTTAAAAGACATACTATGAATGATAAATAAGAAGCAGTTTTGATTTTATTAAAAAAAATAGAATCAAGTACCCTTTCATATTTCTTGAATAAAAAAAAAGAAAATTAAATGGATTTTAATTATAGAAAAGAAAATAGTGTATATAGTAGACACATTTATTAGCCCATCGATAAAAGCAAGTGTGCTCAACTAAGGGGTATTTGAAAGTGTGGTAGTGGGTGCTTTTCAAAGTGCTTTTCATTTGGAAATACGTTAAAATAATTTTTTTATTGTTTTTAAAAAATTATTTTTGACATCAACACATTAAAATGATCTGAAAACACCAAAAAAAATTAATTTGAAGCAAAAATATATAAATAAATTTTAATTTTTTTCAAAAGTGTTTTTGAAACGCAAAAACAAACAGACCTTAAAGCACTTGATTATCAAGGCAAGAAACAAAGAGTAAGTATAGATGAAAAATCCATAAATAATCCATAAATAAGTTGAACAAAAGAAGAAGAGAAAACAAGCATAATATTTAATGATTTGTAAACACAATTCATAAATAACCATGTGTGATTGATTAGTACTTAAAAGTGCATTTTTATCAAGGTTAAATATCATCATTTTGCACTTGAAGTATCAATAACTCCTTAACTAAAGCATGTTTTATAATAACATATCTAATTATATAAGATACCTTTAATTTATGGTAAATGTTCATCTTAAATGCAGGCCTATCACATAAATGAAAGAATTGATTGATGAATTGAAGTACTGAAATTGAAAGGACAAAGAGATGGCCAAACTTAGAAAAGAGATGCTGGTGCAGTCCAAACTGGAACACTTTTCGGTAATTGGGTCATATCTGGAGCTGTAGATCTTGGATTTAGGTCCATTTTATATGGATGGAAAGATAAGACATAGGCCTACAACTTTCATGTGGAGCCCAAGATTTAACAAGGCTGTTTTCAAGTCCAAATTGTAGCAACAAAGAAGAAGTTCGGATTTGTCCTGCAGCCCAGACACTGTTCAGTGTTCAGTCCATATCTTGAGTTCTAGAAGTCCAAATGATCTCAAATTTTTACCCTGGAAATATGAGACAATTTCCTAGAACTTTCATGATTGAAGTCTGTTCAAATTATGACGTTATCAATGACGTTTTTGGCAGACAAGAAGATAAGAATTGTCACCAAGTCAAGATGTGGCCACCCACTCATCAATTAGTCAACAAATCAATAGTTCCGAATTTTGGCCTATAAAAGGAGCCATTTGCCATGTATTTAGGCATCTTGGTGTTCAGATCAAGATCATGCTCTTGCTTTCTCTCTTTGTATTGCTTATGCTTTGCTTTCATTAATATCAAGTTTATGCCTTTCATTTCATTTCCTTTACTTAGTTAACTTTTATCTTACTTATGTTCTTATCTTGTTTATTTATGTTTCTTTCTTCCATTATGTCTAGCTAAGTTAATTATGTCAAGGTGAAAAGGTTACACTAATGGTGTAAGGATAAGTATAATATAAACTCAACATGGACTTTAATGTTGGATAATAACATGCTTTATATTTGTTATCTTGTTCACTTTTAATACTTTGCTTGTTAAATGGTTAATCTAGATTTATGTTGTATAACACTTGGTACAACAAATACTTGGCACTTTCATAGCCCATACTGTATGGTATAACCGACACCTGAGCTATGAAAGGAACTTGATTTGTTGTTAACATAAGTTATAATCATGAATGCCTGAAAACATTTACAAGTATTAGCATTATTCGAATAAGATAACTAATGTAATCATGTTAACAATTTATAATCTGATTGGAACCTCCTTTGCGTGTGGTTTCCAATTGAATAAAAAGAGTTTATACTATACTTGTTTGAAATACCATTAGTGGATCCTCTAACCTTGACATTTGTTGTTATCATTGTTTAATCCTTACGTTAATCTTCCATCTCAAAGTTCTCATCAACTTCTTCTTCTTCATCATCTTTATTATTATCATTATTAATAGTATTATTGGTATTATTATCATTACTACTACTATTACTATTATTAGTATTACTACTACTACTAGTATTATTATTATTATTGTTATTGTTATTGTTATTGTTGTTACTATTGTTGTTGTATTATTGTTGTTTATAATTTATACAATTAACCTCCCTGTGGTTCGACCCCGGTCTTGCCGGGTTATTTATTACTTCGACACTCCTGCACTTGGGAAAAGACATCAATCTTTTGGTCGTGTCAGTGATTTTGTATAAAATCAAAGGAAAAATATAAAAGGGAATACATAACTTCATTCCTCGTCTTTCTTTTCTCCTACCTCATCTTCCTCTTGTTTTTTCCCAATACAAATCAGTTTTCTCCTCTTCTCTAGATAAAAGCTTCTAGCTCGCCATGAAGATCAATGGTTTCCAACTCATCCAATTCATTTGCACCATTATTTCTTGATCGAAATTTAAAATCTTCAAGGAATATATCAATATGCATGTCTTTATTTGATGTCATGGCTACCTTAAAAAAAGAGCAAATATGCATCTTGTTTTTAGAAGAGAAAAGTTTTATTTAAAGAGTCGTCATCTAGTATTGTGGTAACTAAAAACCCTAACTAGTCAACAGAGATTTCATGGTACGGGATTGATTATGTTAAAGGGAAGATACTACCACTTTTAAAACATCTTACTTGAGGTAGGACACATTGCTGGTTTTGTCCTAAATTGCTAAGGGTTTTGTTGTGTTATGCGATCAATAGTCTATTTATAATCGTGGGTGTTCTTCAGTATCTTACCTTCATTCACCTAGATATCTGCTTTGCCGTTAACATAGTTTGTTAGTTTATGCATGCTCTTACAGATTCTCATTGGGCCGCCGTTAAACGTACTCTACGCCACCTTAAAGGTACAACATCTTGTGGTCTCCTTGTCACTCGAGGTTCCTTACTTGCTCTACATGGTTTTATAGATACAGATTGGGCTAGTAGTATTGATGATCGTAAATCTATGGATGGTTACCTTGTCTTCTTTGGTCAGACGCTGATCTTATGGAAGTCAGGCAAGCAACACATAGTTGCTCGCTCCTCTACTAAGGCTAAGTATAAAGCCTTAGAAGACGGTACTGTTGAGGTCATCTAGCTTCAATATTTGTTAATAGATTTGCAGGTTCCTTTTGTCTCTACTCCTACCATTTGATATGATAACCTTAGCACCACTTATCTCTCAACGAATCCTATTTTCCATGCTTGTACTAAACATGTTAAGATGAATTATCACTTTGTATGAGACCGGGTTGCAATGAAAGAGATTCAGATTCATTTTATTCCCTCTCAGGATCAACTTGCAGATGTTTTCACTAAGCCACTTTTTGCTGCTTCTTTTACTGCTTTTCATTGCAAGCTTTGGGTCGATCCTCCACCTTCAGCTTGAGGGAGCATATTATAGAATGTATAGCATGTATATATATATGTATAGGAATTAATGTAGGATTATTCCAATGTTGTGATTTTTACAGTTACTACCATGTACTGCCACACATATGTAAATAGGAAAAGTTGGCTAAAACACAACTTAAGCCATTCCATTATTCTTAACTGTGGGATATCAATCCAAGTTGGTATTCCTGACTCTAGCATCGGTAAATAAAAATTTATTTGAATTGAAATTTTTTATTTTTTTCATGAAAATTCAAGAATTGTGTTATTATTTTTTAATATTCAAAGTAATAGCTTGTTATGAGTTCATTTGCCTTAAACAATGGTAACAAACATTTATTTTTAATTAGAAAGACAAGGTTAATTATTTTATTATTTTGGGAATTTGAGTGTGTAGGCTTTTCTAATTTAGGCCAAGTCCTAATAAACTAAAAAAAATATTATCAAGTCCAAATATGTATGCAAAATATTTTTATATTTTTTACTTTTTTGTAAAGATATAAAAACAAAATTTTTATAAAAATGCTAAAAAAATGCCAAAACATGTTTTCTTATAAAAATGCTAAAGAAACATAAATATGTTTTTAAAACTTGGCCATTTCGAGGTGGCTTGCCTATTGATGGACCCCATCGAGGATTTTTCTTGTGAGTTCTTTGCAAAACATATTATTCAATTCTTTGGAGTTATATAACATGCAAGTATCTTTACCTGGTTTGAAATATAGGTCTCCCTTTATTCACAATCTCTTTTTTGCTTGATTGGTGAGGTTTATTATTTTTTATATGAGTCATCTTGGTCGCTTGGTTTCTAACCTACTCGAGTTGGCTTATATAAGTCATTTTTCAACATTATTTCATTTTTTTACAACTTAGCTTTTATAGCACTCATTGTGACCTGTTTATTTGCTGGAAATTATCCATCTCACTAATCAATTTGAGAAGATCCTTCATTACTCCCTTGTCTCACTGCTAACAACATTCAGTATCACTAATTATCCTTAAAAGATTAAACTGTCTTTTTGTAAGAATATATCTTTGAAAGATGTTGTGATACATGAAAACACCTAGTTTGCTTGTTAAACTTATCTCTTGTGTAACTGAAATTCTAATGATTTTATTAGTCAACTTCTAGTTAAAGTTAGAACTTGAAAATGATGGAATTTGAAGTAAGTTTCTTCATGAAAGTTGTAGATATTGATGTCAGATTTCTAATGAGACTAGTCTTGAATAATTTAGAATTATATAACTCTAGATATGAGATAAAGATTGAGAAAAGATATAAACCAACATTGTAGTGGACAAATTTTAAACGCCACTGTAATGGATTTTTGGGTTTATAAATAGACAAACTGGGTTTTTATTTCTGTATAAAAGTTGTATCTTTATGTCTTAGCTTTTTATAGAGACAAATCACGCCTAAAATCAACTTCTATAACTTCGGTTATGATTAAAATACCGAATAATATTTGGGGTTAGGTGGACCAACCAATAAGGATTAGTCAATTTTCAAATATTTGCTTGGAATTGTCTTTAATTGAGGATTTTAACATTTTAATTGATAAAAAAAAGTATGAACATGGAAAATATGTATGTTTATGGGATTTTAAGGATCTTCCTTGTTATTGGTATGAAAATAATAGTTGAATAAAAAGTGAATTGAAATTGTGATGCTAGCTGAATTGTTGATGATAATTATATCCCTAGTGGTACAGGGAAGGCTATAGGGATAAGACAACAACAATATGTACACAAGCTCAAATTAGGTGCTCAACTCTTTTTTTTATTTTAAAAAAAACCTTGCATGTTTTCTTTATTGAATTGTTGCTTATTTATTGTCATATCATTGTAAAATAGATATATGTTGTAAATAGAATAATGAAATAAAAAGTTAAAGTGCAATGTTGCACTTGGTAGTCAAAGAGGATTTTTGAAATTGAAAGGTTTGTTGGTATTCAAAATGAGTGGTTAAGAAGGCAATGGTTTGTTTTCATTGGAAAGCTTGAAAATAAATAGGAAAGAAAAAAAGAGAAGGAAAGTAATGTTGGGGATTGACCGACATAATTTATTAGTCTGCCACGAGGTGGGAGACTAACGGCATTTGTGGTTATTGATGATTGATATAATTTATTAGTCTGCCACAAAGTGGAGACTAATGGCATTGGTGGTTACTGATGATCAAAATAATTGATTAGTCTGCCACGAGGTGAAGACTAATGACATTAGTTGTTACTAGTGACCAACATAATGATTACTCTGATAAAATATGGATATTAATGGTACCAGTAATACCTAAACCAAGAATTTATTTGATTAGTCAATCATGAGAGTAGAGACTTTCAAAAAAAAAAAGGGAGAGTAAAAGGTAGTCATGTATAGGCTAAAACAGAATGTAAATGGCGGTCGACTATAGACTTAGAAAGTGAATGGTAGCCATGGCTAAAATGAGGTTTGTTGTGGCAATATGTTCAGGCATGAACTTAGGGTTGTTTGGCAGTGTGTTTAGGTGTGAAACGGTACATCACATGGTGGCTAATTTGATAACCCTAATGTGATGTGATCAATGGCTATTAGGTGGTTCATTTGTAATGGACTTAGTGGTAGTTTTGACGAGCCATTTGCATGATGATTGATGAATATATGATATCCTAATTAGAATGAGATGAGTGGCTTTTTATTGAACCAAATGGGTTGCTAATTTGAGCAATTGAACAACCCAATATGACATAATTATGGGTAGGTTTTGACAATTAATTTGAAGAAAGGACGAGTATAGATTATATAAAAGGTCATCTAGGTGGAATAGGGGACAAGTAGAGACTGTATTGAATATCTTAGCAGGAAATAGTTCGATAACAATTGTTCGGGTAGTCGTATAAAAGGGATTCCAAGACTGTTATAATAGCAAAATAAGCATGAGTTTAATCTAGTTAAGACAAGGAAATATATAAAAAAAAAATTATATATTGTTATGATAGTTCAAGTATATCAAAATGAGGAATAGCTATGGTAGTTCAAAAATAAATGACATTGGGTTGTTAAGGTAACCCCAAATACGAGAGGAAAGAAGGGTTACGGTGATTGCCCTATGATGACAAAGCGTGAATTTTAGTATAGAGAAAAGGCATACATGTAAAGTAATAAATAACCAAAGTATTGAGTATACATGTTATGGCATGGTAAATCACAAATATTTAGAGGGTAGTAAAAGGAAAAAAAAAGGTTAGATCTGCAGCTAGTACAAACCAAAATGGTTTATTGTGAATTCTCAAAGGAATATGCCTAACTTTGTGTACATGTTGTGTTTTCAAGTATATGGA
Source organism: Populus simonii (assembly GCA_007827005.2). Taxonomy (NCBI): domain Eukaryota; kingdom Viridiplantae; phylum Streptophyta; class Magnoliopsida; order Malpighiales; family Salicaceae; genus Populus; species Populus simonii. The sequence goes on from CM017482.2 coordinate 9,714,599, forward strand.
TTAACTTTTGAATGCTAAAGACAATTGAACATGCGACATAGGTGTTGATGGTAATTCACATGCATGGACAAGATATCAATAATAACACAATAATATAAATGACAACCAAAATAGAGGATTTGTATTAAAGAAAGAAAAGGATAATGACCAGAGTAAAGGTTATAAAGATTGATGAGATATTTAAGTATGAAATGGATGAGTGAATGCCGATATACATATAGATAATGTATGTATGGTTCAATGTATGACATAGAAGTCAACTTGTATTGCCTTTAGTGGTTATTCTTTGATTTCTATTGGATGTTTTTATGGGAAGTTTCTTATAAATATTGTATGTTGCAGGTATTTTGTACTATCCCAGTAGTTGATGATTTAAGTTTATCATTTGGCTACAATTAAGTAGGAATATGTATCATGATAGTTGTATGATTATGTACAATATTTTAGAACGTTGTTGTAAACCCGGGAAAAATAAAGGTTGCTTAAATTACAAACTAATTACATGGGAAATAAAAGGGAAGAATTTCATGCATATGGTTAAATAAAAACAGGAATTTAGAAATTTTTTAATATAAATTTCTGGGCGAAATAATTCAAGACATTTTAAATAAACCCGGTAATGTCGAGGGTTGGATTTAATTGAAAAAAATACACTTAAAGGAAATAAGGTTTAAGTGCAAATAAGAGAAATTATAGAGTATAAATACTCCTCTTCTCACCAAAAATTTGCAGCAACCAAAAAGAAAGAAAAGAGGGAGTTTTTGTATCCATTCTTGCAAAATCAAGAGAGAAACACTAAAATTTCAAGAACACATCCAAGATTAAGGGTTTATAGATGGAATAAATATTTGTGGGCAATGGATTAACAAGAAAATTTAACAAGAAAATTAAACAAGAAGAGAAAAAGGAGGGTCGACTGTCATTATAAAAGAAATGAAGGAGTTGAAAATCTTCAACTGGTTGAAGATTAAAACCTTAATTCTTACCGAGTAAGGTGTTTCTAAACATGATCTTATAAGTCATTTCAAATTCGATTATAAATTAATACCCAAATAAAGGAGACTATACTAGAATTTCATTAGAATTCTAAATGTATCGAAATGTAATTGAATGGACATAAATTTTATATAAGATGTGTTATAAAAAATACTCTATTTTTACTTAGATCAAAGTCAAAATGTTATACAAAATTGCAGCTTGTTACAAAAATTACGGGGTGTTGCACTAGTAGTCTAGCGGTAGATCATTCTAAACTCAATAATACCATGCAAATTATGGCCAATCAACTTAATCATATTAAAAAAAAACTACAACAAAATAGATTTGGAACTTAATAGGCCATACACTTGGAGGGAAATTCCTGTAATATTTTATAGTAACAAACACTCTAATAAGAATTTTTGCAAGTACTAAACCCACCTAAACAAAAGTAGGTATATGATATACCTAAACAAGTGGTATCATAACAACCTTAGCCTAATTTGGACAAAATAGCTCATGAGGTAACATCTACGCTATAAATGTATAGGTGGTTTCAAGACAATCACATGACCCAACCACCTTATTTATAGCCAACTCAATCTATTTTCAAGTGGGCTAGGCTAGTAATAGAAGGTGAAATCGAATATTAATCCTGAGATCATGATTTATAATGATGGTAAACAATCAAGTCTTACATAGAAAGGTTAAGTGAATATTATAGTATAATAAGAATGCATAAAAGTACTAGGAAGGATGCATGTAAATAAAAAAATGAAAATTATATTAAAATTAAGATTATGTGTTTCTTATCTACCATATATTATTTTTATAGGGTTAGGATTTTATGTTTACGTGAAGCTTGATCTCCCTAACATTATAATTAAGCCATCCAGTAGCCTGAAACAGTGACGAACCTCGTATACAAGATTTATTATGCAATTTACTCACATCTTTGTGTTATCTATTACTTTCCTTTTCTTATCACAATATTATTTTTTTTCTTTGCAACTTTATTTACTCATTTTAATTTTAATTTTTTTTAGTTTTTGACATCACTCATCTTTTATTTCTTAGGTCAAATTTAGATTATAATTAGCGAGTTATTATCTGTTTTTAATTAAGATTAAATTTTTAATTATAGTTTCTTCTTCTAGAAATGAAAAACAAAGTAGCCACCAATCAAACAGATTATCTCAGATGAACAATGTTATAAACAAACTGCTTGGTATTCTTTGAGGAGGTACGTGTGCTGGTATTCTGGCATAGCTTTTTGAGGATGAGAATATTTTCAACAATGCTAGAGTTGTTTCTCTCTCTTGTTTTTTTTATTAATATAAATATTCAGATCAGTTTGTGTGTATCTCGATTAATGCCACGAGTTTTGAAGTTAACAATCATATAAATTTTCAATAACTATCATATTAGCAACCATAAAACTCGAACTTGAGATCTAAACCTTTATAATTAGATCATCTAACAGGAGTTGTTTTTCTTGAAGTTATAAAAGAACGTAGTTAATGCATTAAAATTGACTCTAAGATTAGCGTAAAATCTTGAGAAGTTTAAATTTTAAATTCATAAAATCATGAGAAAATCGGGTGTCATATTGTTAAACATGTTTCCGTGTAGAAGGCTATAATATGATTCGATTTCCATCAAGGAAATTTAAATATGAACCCTTGTAAATTCAATAAAAAGAAAAAGAAAATAGTCGTGATTAAGAACAGGAAGAAACTATTCGTATTTAATTGCACTACCATAATACTCTCTTTATATATTTAAAAAACCATTTAATTAATTGTTTTTGTTTTTGTTTTTAAGACTTGCATGATAATATTTTGAACGTCCAAATTTCTCTCACTTGTAAATAATTGTAATTTACTTTTTCTTATATTAATATTAATATAAATCTTGATTATATTCAAATAACATTACGATTGTAAAAGTAAAAAAAAATGTAATTCCTCGTAATTGAAATATTTTTTAAAAGAAAAATAAAATTATTCAAGAATTATAGAAAGTAACAAGAATAGAAATATGCAATAATAAATATTGATTTTTTTAAAAAAATATAAAATATATTTTAGGAACAAAATGTATGCGGAAGGAGTTATATAATAAAATTTATTGTAAAGCATTTCAAAGAAAAAAGAAAAATAAAAAGTTTATATGAATTATAGAAATTAACAAGAATAAAAACATGATAATAAATCTTAATCTTTTTTTAAAAAAAATAATTAAAAAATATTATAGGAAAAATATGTGGAAAAAATTATAGAATAAAAACAAAATTTCAAATGTATTGTTAGAATTGTATAGGAAAAGATAATAAGATATATAAACTTAAGAAGAAGAAAAACATGAAAACTGATGTAATAAAAATATCCTTCTTGATTTATCTTTCAAAAACGAAATTATCCCTTCCAAGAAGCTATTTTATTATGATGACGTGGAGCGACATGATTGGAGAAAAATAGGCCTATCTATCCAGCAGGTCCAATACTGCATTGGAGCCATTAGTTTCCATTAGTGAAAGATAGAGAAAAGAGAGAGAGAGAGAAGGATGATTCTGGTTTCACCGGATTGCCTCTCTAATTCTTATTCGTCGATGCTGTTTTCTCGCAATCCCATGCTCTCCTCTCATCTCTGCTTCACAATAAGAAGAAGGACGTTCCGAACGAAGACGAGTCGACGACTCTGTGTAGCGAGTAGTCTGATTACAAGCCCTGAGTCATTCGAAGTTGGGAGACTCATTGGCAGCTACGGCTTCATGAACATTACGAGGTGTACATATGTATCGTTATACTCTTTTTTTTTTTCTTAATACAATTGATTAGTTCTAAATGGAATTGCATTTGTTTTCAGCTATTCGGCAGGAGGAATGGATTTTGAATATTCAGGTGGACAGCTGAAACTTCAAGATGTAGGAGAAGGCAGCGTGAAGATCAGGTGCGCCTTTATTTTATTTAATCACAATATAACTAAGGGTTTGCATGTTGCTCTGATTTGTAGTAACTATTATATATATTCATGGCAGTTATTTTTCAGGCTTTACGAAGGAAGAATAGCGCAGGGTTCACTTAGAGGCACTCCCGTTGTTTTCAAGGTGATTTTTCTTTAAATTCTAGCAAGTAAGTGAATCATATACCGAGTAATATATGCTTTCCGACTTAAATCAATGCACATCTTCTAATATTTATTGTAATTCACTCGGTTGTGGGAAGGATCTTGCAGTGTATTATTATATTTTGCCAGGGGCTGAATATGTTATTCCCATTTCACGAGTTAATTAATGATTAAAGGAGAAGAGTGTAGCTAAATCTATATTTTCTTTTCTTTTCAAATTCTAATTTATTAAGGAATTTAACAACAACATTTACTAAATGTCCCCCTAAATCGAGAGCAATTGAAAATTATAGCGACTGTGCCATCTTCAATTTGACATTTCTCTCTTCCCAGTTATCTTTGATCTTCCTTTTCCTCCTTGTGGAACTTGAATGGATGTTGTTGACCCGTCACATTGCAAAGTTTTTTTTTTCTTCTTTTCTTTTCACACCGAGATTGCTGGTTATGAAGGTATATCCTGGACAGCGAGCTGGTGGCATAGAAGCTGATATGATGGCTGCAAATGAGCTCAATGCCCATGCTGGACTTCAGGTTGGATATCGAAGGCTTTTCAAATATTAGTGACATGTTATTTTCTTTTTTATATACCATGGAAGGTCTTTTCATGTACATCTTTCACAGAGCAGTTCAAAAGGTGCATGTCAGAATCTCCTGATGCTTGTTGGAGGATTTGAGACAAAAACTGGAGAACAGGTTTGTTATACCAGGTCAAATAAGAAAAACTAGTCATAGTTGTTTTGGGAATTTTCTTATATGATAAAAAATTGATGAAATTAATGTACAGTGGCTTGCTTTTCGTAATGGTGGGAAATATAGTGCAGCAGACTATGCAAAAGTTACTAGTGAAAAAATTTCAAAAAGCATTTCGACCAAGGAAAACTCCTGGAATCATTTTGAACAAGAACAAAAAATAAAGCGCAGAAGATATTTTGTTATCAAGCTACTTCAGGGGGCTATTAATGGTCTAGCCTACATGCATTACCATGACAGATTGCACCAGAGTCTTGGACCATCTTCTGTTGTTCTCAAGTACGATCATAGATTTTCATGTTTCCTGTTTTAACTGTTACTGTCATATTTGTCTGCTTACTGATATTTTACACAATGTTTTACTTGAATAATGGCAGCACTATAGCAGAGAGAGAGGCTCCTTATTTAGTTCCACGACTTCGAGATCTAGCCTTTTCTGTTGATTTGAGGTGCTATTAAAATTCCTTTTCTTGCAATTACTTCTCAGCAGGCTTTTGTTTTCAACTTAGAAATGTTATCTGTAGACAAAACTCATCGTCCTTGACATTTAGAAACAGATCATATAAGTGATTTCTCTACATGCAACAACATTGTGGGCAAGCTCTTTGAAACAAACGTGGTTTAGTGAACCACAACTGAATGAATTCAAACATGTAAAAAAAAAAAAAACCAGAGAGAGAGAGAGAGTGAGAGAAGGAATTAATCGCAGTTGCTATGTTCTTTCTTCTGTGATTGTAAATCTTGTGTAAGCTGTAACATGTATACGTGTTGACCTGTATGATAGCATGTAGCACATTGGTTCCTTTTATTTTAGTAACATGGATGCGCTCAATTTCTCACCCTTTTTTCACCACTATAATATTTTGTGATTAGTGAGAATGTAACAAGCCAATCATTTAAATCTAGTGCTTCGTGAAGGAAGGAATTTAACAGTCAACTGATAATCAACCAGTTGTTCCGTCGCACTCAGATTTCTTATTATTAATATTATTATTCACATAGATAGATGCATACTGGGCTTCAGACAATCTATCTGCAGACTCTTGCAGAAAGGGATGGAGTTAACCATCAATTTCCATCATACAATATCCCCAATCCAATGAGGATCTGGTTTTCCCCAACTGTCTCCCAGATGTTTACCCAGATGGCAAACTGATGAGGATCTGGTTTTCCCCAACTGTCTCCCAGATGTTTCCCCAGATGGCAAACCGAGTTACGGAGGTGTTAAAGGTTTTCTTACTTCCAGGAATAGAAATTTGCAAAAAAACATTTAGGGATTTTCTTGGTGACTTGAAGGCAGACCAAATGATGTACACTTAAGAGAGAAGGGACTTTATACCATTGTAGATTCTTGCATGTGCCATCCATGAATCGTAATGCTTATAAGGAGATTTCTTACTTGTGACTGTAAGAGGCTTCTTGATATTGCAGTATAGTTTCACAGGTTTGAACACGTTAGCGCATTTTCACTTCCAAACATGACTTATCAGGATTTCAAATATAGAAGATGGCCGTGGGACATTATCAGAAGGACTTTGGAGAAGAGCAATTGCTGCTGGAGCCTCCACACCTATGGAGAAACGAGCCTTTGGAATTGCAGATGACATGTACTGTTTCAGAACTTGATGTTTCTATCATTACTTTTTTCAGCTCTTTAGCTCCTTTGACCAATTTCTTTTCTGGTCCTACATAGATATGAAGCTGGTCTTCTTCTTGCATACTTGGCTTTCGTTCCATTTTGTGAAGCAGGCATTGTGGATGCTCTTTCTTTGCAAGTAAGCAGAAATATGACTACCTCTGATTAATTATTATATCATTTGTAGGCAGGCGTTTCTCTTCATCTACGTGATATAAGCAAGTCCAGAGCACCTGAAATCCTGAGCACATAATGCCCTTATACACCTTCATATTCTTCAGAATGTGTTTTCCTGACACTAATAATTTATGCATGAACTTGCAGAGGCTTTTAGAAAACACTTTCCGACTCGATCTTGAAGCTATGAGAGAGTAAGATGATTTCTGTACCTTATTTTGACTTGCTTAAAGTCCATTAGCCAGTGCATGCATAAGATGAATTTGAGATTATAGGAGTTTAAAAGGTAAGAATCAGATACATTTATAAGCACCCTTCGTTTGGCTGAGCTTGACTTCAGGAGTTATGTTATGGTCTTATGCATCAAAACTTGGCTGCTTCTTATCTAGTTGAGTCCATGCGTAGATCATGATGCAGGTGATACTTGAACATTTGTAGATTCTACAAGAGCTACAGACACATTTTAGCAGATTCTTTCTTAGTGGGGATCTATCTTCTACACTATGATTTTTCAAATATAGGATGAAATCCTAGTGAAAAAGTAGTTTGTATGCCAAAGGGAACAACAAATAATTCTCAGTTTGGCTCTAAGCAGAACGTCAAAGACTCTGCTACCCGTAGAACACAACGAAGATAAAATGCAAAGTAAAAACAAAACTCTACATTATATCCAAAATTCAGGAAGTTAACTTGTGTGTTTTTCACACATACTTGAATACTTAGATTCCTGCAGCTGGTTGTTTGTTTAAACGCTTTTTAAACACTAGTTTTCTACAGTGTACTATTTAACTATGCATTGCATATTTTTATGTAATGTTTAATTGATTGTTTAAATTTTAATAAAAGAACAAATTTAAGTATCGATTGAATTAATTTCTCGTGTGAGATTCAATATTGAAACAGTATTATTTAAATTTAACAGTTTGATTATGTTTTTGGCATATCAAACCAAAGGACAATGGCAATTATTTGGCCAAGAAATAGACAGTTTCCAACAGCTTAGAAACTAAGCTCCCAACAGATTAGAAACTAAGCTCAAGCTTGTCATGGATCTTGAGGTGTCCAAATGCTGACACACTTGGTTTTTCCTCCTCTGTCTTTGCCCTTTCTGGCACACAGATATTGTTTAGCAGATGATCGTTTGGAAGAAGCTGTGAAGTTCCTGGATCTTGGTGACCGGGCTGGATGGCAATTACTTGAGGTTGAATCAGAGTTTAAAATAAACTACTTTAGTCGTCTATGGTTAATTATGATTTTCTTTTTTGATATGTACAAGCGCTATAATTTAAGATGGTTTGCAATAACGGCTAACATTTGGTCTGCAATAATTCTGTGTCTTTCCGGTGTGCAGGCAATGCTAAATCCAGACTTCCGGAAGAGACCAATCGCAGAAGCTGTGCTTAAGCATCGATTCATGATCGGAGCTGTTGTTTGAGTGGCGAAGAGCAAGTTAAGTGTACATGATTGTAATTATCAAGAGCGGCAATAAGAAAAGAAAAAAGGAGCATTTGCGTCCTCTTCACCATAGTATTTCTGCTTTTCCTTTGGAAAAAGTGACGCTGTCTCAGCTTTTGTATTGGTAGATGGTAACCAAGAGTGACTATTTTTCTATATAAAAAAATTAGCACGTTTAATAATTAGTCAACATTTTTTAAAAAAGAAAAAATTACCAGTGCTAATTTGTCAACATTTTTTAAACTGTGTTATATAGAAAAATACCCATCAAAGGTTGTGATTTTTATTATTACTATTATTATTATTTCTTCACTTAGCTCTAACCATCAGTGCCAATGGTGTTGTGTCGGAAAGATAACAACTTTTGTCTCATCAGGGTGGAGGTCGGAGTACCTCCAACTGTATGATAACTGGGATGCTTGTTTGGTATTATATTGTAGTCATATTTTTAAAAATATTTTTTGATTATAAATATATATTAAAATACTTTTTTTTTGTTTTTTATTTTTAATATTAATATATTAAAATCATTAAAAAAAACATGAAAAAAATATTTGATGTTTTGTAAAATAAAAATAATTTAAAAAACATGCTGTAACTCAATTCAAGATCCACAAAAGGAAATGCAAAATCTTCTAGTCTCACGCAGTATTTTCAAGTTGTTATCTAACGCAGATTGAGATGACGGGTTTTTGGTCAGTCGGCATTTATGCTTCAAATTCACAGTAGACGTCTCTATTTATTTAATAGTGGGATAGTTTTTTAAAGTATTTTTTTATCTAGAAATATATTAAAATAATATTTTTTATTTTTTAAAAATTATTTTTATATTAACTCATCAAAATAATTTAAAAATATCATAAAATTAAAAACATTTAAAAATTTTTAAAACACAAAAACAAAATATTACTCAGTCACGCCATATGCAAATGTGCAAAACCAGTAAATAATCAGGTCTAAACAGGCCTAAGGCAAAAGAGCCCAGTACAGACATACTGGCCTAAAGCCCATTACAAATATATAAGTCTACTTACTGAGCTTGCTAAAAGAATCTTACGAATTTCTCCTCTATCTAGGCTCTTCCACGTTCTTGCTTTCAACATAGTAATAATCAGAATCCAAAACTGCCTGCAGAATCAAGCAGGTAATCCCTTTTATTATGTTTTTCAACATTAGATTTCATTTGGGTCTTTCTTAAATCTCACTGGAACGTAGCTTTGCATGACTATTTTGCTGTATTAATAGTTTTTTTCCCCTTCTCTTTTCATATGAATCATGATTCTATGAAGAACTATGGTTATAATCTAGTTTAAAGAGAATTATATGTGTTGGTTTGTTTCTTTCTGTGGGAATTGCAAGTTTGATATAACAATAACTCATAACATGATTTGGTCCCTCCTCCCCCTCTCAATTTTGGGAATTATGAGTTACGAAGATTTGGACTGCCATGATTTCAGCATGGAACACAGCATAAAATCGTATAATTACAAAATGATAGTGCTGTTAGCGGCCACGTGGCTTATAAATCCATAAAAGAGATCTTCCAAAGAAGAACCCATTTATGTATTAAAATCCACGCTGCTTTGGACTTCAACGTTTTCCTGTTGGCATAAAACAAGTGATTTTTCGGTTTGTTGCTCAAATGATCATAGATAAACAACTTGGAATTTCTTTTTGAGCTACAATTTGCTATTTAACCACAAATGCGCTTGTTGTTCTTTAGATTGGTGCTTGTTTTGCTCAAAATAATGTCTCGCGTTTATGTTGGGAATTTGGATCCGCGTGTCTCCGAGAGGGATCTCGAAGATGAATTCCGGATGTATGGTGTTCTTCGTAGGTAATTTCTTTGGCACCTTGCATTGTTTGGCTGATTTGAGTGTTTTAGGAGTGCTGGATCTTTGTTGTTTCTTCCGTGCTAGTCATTGTTATTATTGTTAGCATTTAATTTTTCTCAGTATCCAAACCTGCTAGTTGACTTTTGCAATTATTTTAAAATTCAGGAGTATATTTGTGCGTCACGAATCTGCATATGGATATGTAGCTACTAGGATTATCAAAAGTTGCCAAGGCACTCTCTTGGGCCCCTAAGCTGAGCAAGGGGCTACTTTGGTGCCTGAAATGCCTGATGGCAAGGTGTTTAAATCTTTAGGTGCTTGGACTCTCGCTTAGGTCATTTTTATTTCTATTTTTACATTACTACCCTTTTTTAAGCTTTATCTAACTTATCATGGAGAGTTTCAATTGTTAAATTCTGAGAGTTGGGTACTTTAGGATGATGAAAGTTGCCCTTAGAATTATCAATAATCTTACTATTTGGAGAAAAAATAGAATTTTTAAGAGATGAATGGACTTTAAAGTTTTGGCTAGTATGTTAAGTGGGTTGCTAGCTGTTGACTCGTAAGTTTCTAGAATTTTCAAAGAAATATTTCTAGAAATTTAAATATCCTACCACCTATTCCAAAATGCCTGTATTTCTTTTTGTTAGTTAGGATTATTTTCCATGTAGTGGGGCATTAACTCTAAATTGATGGATTAGTGGATAGTGGGATGTTATGCATTAATGGGCAAACAACTAGATCATGGAAGAAGTAACCACTACGTGCAGTTATTGAAGTTAGTTTTCAAGTATGGGTCTATAAAAGTTACAGCAAAGGAGGATAACAGTAGAACAATCAACACAACTGCAAATTGCAACTGCACCCAATGCAATTCTTTCAAGGTTCAGGTATCCTGAAACTTAAGGCTGTAATCTCGCAGGTTGAATCTTATAGACTATAGCTCTGGGCATATAAGCAACTAGTAGGCTGTAGAGTTGCTTTATTGTCTTATTTGGTTCATGTCTGTGTGCAATCAAACTGTTCAAAGCAATTAACGCAAGGTTCCAATCCATGTACACAAACCTAATGCCATGGATGTAAGTTAATACTCTTATTTCCATGTTGCTTTGTACTTAATGAATTAAAGTTTGCAGCCTCAGTTCCATTTGTTATTCGTTATTTGTTATTTGCCATTTCAATTACTGTTAAAAGTAGTTTAGAATTGCTTTGAATTGAATTAGCCCAGTTGTGAATAATAGAATTTTAGTTTATAAAACTTTGCAACCTAAAGGCTGCGCCGCTCTGACTTTGGTCAAGGGGAGGTCTATAGGATTAATATTAGCCATCCTAATTTAGTAGTTTACAAACTGACAGTGGAAACTCTATCTGTACATGAATTATTAGAAAAGTGCTTATTTGGACTTGAAAAGATAGAAAGAATGGTAGCAAAACTTCTCTACAGGCTTCTACTGAATGTACATTTAACTTTAATTGACCAAAGTCCTCTCAGTTGAGGAAGGTACTTAGAACCCTCAACACTAGCTAATGTCATTAGGTACATAAAATATATATTTGAACACTAGCTAATGTCATTAGGTACATAAAATATATATTTGAAAAGTGCTTATTTTATTTGGACTTGAGAAGATAAAAAGAACAGTAACTAGATTGCTTTACTGGCTTCTACTCAACTTACATTCAACTTTAATTGACCAAATTCCTCTTAGTTGAGGCAGGCACTTAGAACCCACAACACTAGCTAATGTCATTAGGTGGGTTGGATGCTATTACTAGCTTGTGCTATTTAACCTAACAGGAAACCATGCAACAGGGTGTTTGAAGTGTTCATGAAATCCTCTATTCTCTCTGCATCTCTCTTTTTGTGTTCCTTCTTGGCTTCCTTTTTCTCTTCTCTTCATAGTTTTTCTCTGTGACAATTTCTTTCTTTAAATGATTGTTCATTCTTCCTTGATTCTTAATTTTTATCTTACATACTACCCCTGTAAGAGCCAGTTGTAAAAATGTCAACAAACTGGGTTCTTTAGATGAGAACATTTCCACACCAAACACGCAAGTCCAGTCAGCCAATTTCTTAAAAGCATTTTACATCGATTAATGGAGTCATCCTAAGTTTTCAGTTGGTTTAATTTATAGTTTATTTAAGGTATTCTTGACACTTGTATTAAATGCATGGTCATCAACAAATGACATGGACATCAATATTATTTTTATTTATACTAACCGTATCTATTGATTTTCATTGTTTGAGAACTTTTCAGACTTTAAGTCCTGCATTTAACTTGTGTTTGGATTGTATATAGCAATCTGATTAGTAGTTATGAGGTGTCATTTGGAATTGTATATTATCTGAATAGAAGTCATGAGGTGTCATCTGTGTATCGCAAGAGTATGTGAGTGTATGGAACTGAATTGTATGCCTAGGGGAAGTATTTCACATGTAACAGGGAAGTGTGAAGAATCCATACTTGATATGGCATGACATGGATACATGACAGGTTTGATAAATTCATGCTAGGATGTCATTTTAGGAGATTTGAACATGTAAAACTCTGCTGATACTTCAGATCCAGCATAAGACCATAAGTTGCTAACATGCATTTACAATATACTAATCAGTAAGTTCTATAGCATTTTTGTGTAATTCAATCTCCTTTTCTTTTTTTCAGTAGGTGCATGCTGATTTTTTCAATTTTTATAAACTAGACCTGGCATAAGTATTCTTTGCTGAAGATAATCTTTGCAAATTGCCATTTGGTTTTAAGTCAGTAATCATTTTTTGTCATTGCTTGAGAAGGACAAGGGTTGTTTTATTTTTTGAACTAAAAGGTGCTGATATGAAAACTCTGTAGAACAAAGGCTTAGGGACTGGTGGCAGTGGGATATGTCTTTGTGCATGTTTGTTGTTGCATTTTTCATTGATAACAAGATTTCTCCAATTCTAATTTCTAAATAAAAATTCATGCAGTGTCTGGGTTGCTCGAAGGCCACCAGGATATGCATTTGTTGAGTTTGATGATCGCAGGGATGCTATAGATGCAATTCGCGCATTGGATGGTTTGTATATTTTTGTTTCCTGTCATTTGTTACGAATGCAGACCCTTTTTCTTTTATGAAAATTTTAATTTATTATGATGTTTGCCATCTCTTGTTTAAAATGATTCCTGCTTTTTATTTATGATTTATATTTCTTATGCTATATGTTGGCTCTTCTTATGTTCAGTGTTGGCTGCTATAACTTCTATTATTTTCTGCTCATGTTTAGTGAACTGTATTACCGAACATGGAAATTAAATTGTTTTAGAACTACAGGGTTGCAAGCTGTATTATATTTTAGAGAGTTCTGTTAAGATTCTGACTCATTTTACAGGAAAGAATGGCTGGCGTGTGGAGCTTTCTCATAATTCTAAGGGTGGTGGAGGCCGTAGTGGCGATGGACATGGACGTGGTGGAGGTGAGGACTCAAAATGTTATGAGTGTGGTGAACCTGGTCATTTTGCACGAGAGTGTCGCCGGCGCATTGGCTCTCGAGGCTTGGGAAGTAGTCGTCGTCGAAGCCCCAGTCCTCACCGCCGTGGAAGTCCAAGTTATGGGTATGGGCGCAGGTGCGTCTAATGTGTTTACCCCTCTTTGGGGTTATATTTATTTTCTGGATAGAACACTTGTTAGAAATTTTCTGGTTTGCTCTCTTATTTTCCTTCTTTGTTTACATTTGCATAGTCACAAACACAATGCTTACAAGTCAAGTAATAGGCTTGAATTAGAAACATGATCTTGTGGTTTTTTTTTTTTTTTTTCATACAGAATAACCTTATTGTTTTGCATGAGGAAGAACAATGTCGAAGCATTATGAAATGAAAGCACTCTCTCTCTATTAATTGACTTTTACGTTTCCTTGTGATGATTGTATGGCCTGCCATATACATATTCCATGGTGTGCTTCTTTTCCCCTACCATATATATAGGACCAAAACTGGTTCTGGGCAGGGCAACTACTATTTTCAAAAAGGAATGGAATTGGAAGGATAACTGCAACTGCTACTGAAAGCCTTGAAATTGCAGGATAATTTTTCCAGATGAGAGGTGATAGAATCAATATATTTATAGCAGATGACTTTTGAGTCTCTGTTAGCTGATTTAGCTATAATAAAGGAATCAAAATGAATATGCTGTGCAATAGGAGCTGGGCAACACCATTGACCAGTAATGAGATTCAATGCAATTTTTTATCCTGGGCTATCTTGTGTTTGCTGATTAGGAGAATATGCTCACAGTTGACACGCTAGATTATTTACTGTTGCTATTTTTACTTTGTCTTTGGCAGGAGTTATAGCCCCCGTGAGAGAAGATCTCCAAGACGCCGGAGCCTTTCACCTCACCGAGGTCGCAGCTATAGCAGGTCCCCTCCATATCGTCATGGCCGCCGTGATTCACCTTATGCTATTGGGTATGTTGTGCTTATGCATATTTGGGGAAAATAATTTAGTTGTTATTCTGCTATATACTATCCAGCTAGTCTTATGGTACAGTGTTGTTGGGTCAATGATACTGTGATCTGACACTTTGACTACTTGTAAAAACAAAAGAAAACAATTATCAGAGCATAACAAAATTCTGAAGTACAAATTTCATCTGTTGCATCTGAGTGCTTGTTGGTCTGAACAGCTGAGTATTAGAACCATTGCACAACCTTCTCAAAAGAAAAAATGTACATGTAATTTACAGAACAGTTGATTATTTATTTTCTTCTATGTTTAATAAGATGAGGACAGACTTATTTGCTTGTTTCTCCCTGCAGCGACTGAGGCTGGAAGCCAAACTGAGAACCAGCAGGATATTGAAGAAAATAATCTGTTATACTTTAGTTCTAATAGGACCATTTGAGCATAGAAGGTCATGTTAAGTTATGTTCGTCTCATGACAATGAGGTTTGTTAGAAACTTGGTTTCGGGTGGCTTCATCAAAGTGTTTCAACTGCGAAACAGGTGCTTGGACACTGTTTTATGTCGGCTTGCTGTCTACAACTTACTGAAATATGTAGGTCTCTTCCATACTTTTAAAACTTAAACTGCAACCTTTTTGTTCCTAAGTTTAATATTGACTATTCATGTTATAATTATTATGTTTGATGTGGTTGTTTCTAAAAGATTTATATGTTTCGTTTTTGAGGTGTGGTTTTCGGCCAAAACGGCATCCTTTCGCCACTTAACTGCATCATAGTGCACGGTTTTCTCCATCTCTGCTTCTCTGCACGTTATCTACTCGTCATTCTACATGTTTTTCAGCCTCGATCATGTTGAAATTGCAGTGTTCAGAAACTTGGTTGTCTGCGACACCTTTTAGTGCATCCTTCTGCAACAAAGATTGTGTTCCATTTGCCACGTTTAAAATTACCACGTTTGAAATTTCTGCTAACTGGCAAGGGGAAGCTGTTTGTACTGTTGTCCCCATCCTTGATTCTCTGTGATCTATCATTTCCCACTGTTGCTTCTTCGAGTAGTGTTGAAACTACAATTTCTCTGGAAAACATGGTCTCACACAACCTCTGCTGACATGGTATGCAGCATTAAAGCATCTGATGTAGTGGGTTTCTGCATTTTTCTCTTGTGGGTTCAAGTAAGTTGCTCTTTGGATCCTAGATTTCCATGTAGAGGTGAATGGCTTCAGGTTATTGTTTGCAGTAATTTCAATGATGCATAATAATGTGACTTTGCACCACCCCCGGAAGTTGTTGTTCCTTTGCTGCGGTTAGAAATGCAAACTTGAATTCCTGTAGATGCAGGAGTCCTCTTTGAACCAGCATCAGAACATAGAAGTGTTTCATCCTCGCCAATGCTCTGATTGTTGTCCACTTTGCGTAGCCAGGAGAAATCTCTTTTTATGTTTTTTTACAAGCATGGTAGCAATCCCCTAGAACCGTGCTTTTCTTTAATTGACTGTTTGGAACCTTGGAATTGAATAATTTTTATGTTTGGAATATTTATTTTTAGAGTATTGATTCGAATTCCGAATGGAATTTAAATTATAAAAAATAAGCAAAAATAAATTAGAAGGAAGATAGTCTAATTTACTACAATAAATTTTTTTAGCACCACCAACTTGAAGAGCATTCAATAAAGTCCAGACTTTCATTAGCATTTTGCTTTCTTCATGGTGACGTGGCCAATTCAACAACATATGCTTTGCCTCAAGTTTCTATACTTCTGATAGCTTATGTTATAAAAATATTTTTTTAAGTTATTTTCTATTTAAAAAATATTAAATTGATATATTTAAATGTTTTTTAATAATTTTTATGTATTCATATTAAAAAAATAAAAAAAATATTTTAATATATTTTCAATTAAAAATAATTTTTAAAAAATACCATACATTATTATATCAAACAGGCATCAACTAGCTAATAGTAGTTCATTGAAGCACCACCATATAAACAACGACTACTAATTTGTCCTCCCTCTCTGATCGTGACAACACCCTTCCTAAATGACCAGCAACAACCATATCTTCGACCATTTGGTTAAACTATAGCCCAATGGAACCATATATTCAACCTCTACCACTGATACAACATCAAGCCACACCTAAATTAGTCATTGAGTGTGTATTTGACTTTTTGTTATGTTTTATGATTGCAATTTAAAAAAAATAGATTAAAAAATATTTTTAATTGTAATTTTAAAAAATATTTTTTAGTTAAAACTATTGTAAGATAGATTTTTGCATACCAAATAAATGAAAAACAGATGTTCAGGGATAAAACACTTTTTGAGACCATTTGATATTGTAGTAGCTTCTACTTTTTATCCAACCATAAATAAAAAAAATTATTTGGTTAATCAAATAACTTTTACGTTTTTTACTAGGCCCCATGTATAAGTCTGTTTCAAACTTTGTTTTTGTATAAGTTAAAATAACTTGTTTTTCATTCATGAAGACCGATTTTTTATTTATTTTACATGCAAAAATTCATTATACAACAGTTTTAATCAAACACATATATTTTTTAAATCAAAACTGCAAAAGCAACCGTAATGTCAAGCACACACGAAAAGCATGTTATTTTAGTTTCTACAAAATCAATATTTGAAACATAATTATTTATGGGTCTCAATACAAAAAAAAAAAAAAAAAGCTATTTGGCTAGCCAAATGATTTCTTATATGCGGTTACGTAAAAAATAAAAATTACTACAATACCAAATATTTTCGACTGCCTTAAAATTTGAAGTGGCCAACATGGATTTCAAAGGAGGAGAGACCAAATATATATATATATATATATATATATATATATATATATATATATATATATTCGAATATTTTGAAATATTTGACATTGCATGATATTTATTTATTTGAATTTTTAATATGTTGGTTTGTTAAAGAAGTTTTAATGTGAAAACATGCTTTTTTTTCTTCCCCTTTTTTGAATGAAAAATTTGATCTTGGTCAATTCAACCCTTTGCATACCCATCAAGTATTAATGAGCATGGCTTTTGCACTTATTTTGTTTCAATTTAATTATTCACTATCATTGAGGTCGAACGTCTATCATTGTTAGAAGTGTGAAATTAGCCATTATTATTTAAACATAAACTCAAAATCACTTCATAATTAAGATTGACTAGTTTCTACCCTAATAATAATTATGTATAACTTGTTAGATAACTTAACATAAAATAGTAACTCTTGATTTGGTTTTTTAAATTAAACAAACGCAAAACAATTTGTCTTAGGTAGGATATGTTAAGGTAATTTTTATCTTTTATTTTTTATAATTAACATCTTACTTTAGAATATATGTGAGATCATATGTGAGATCAGTTTTTGGTGTTCTAATTACCTTTAAGACTAGATGATAGTTCCTTTATATCTTTTTTATTCTTTTAGTTTGCCTAATTATGTTATGCGACAATGCCTAAAAGCAATTTGTTATTTAGTTAATTCTTCTAACCAATACAAACTTATGCTTTTGATTTATAGCAATGAGGTAATAGTTGGATGACATGAAATGTATATAATCCAATTGAAAGGGTTTCTTATACTTTCCTCGACTACCTCCTACAAATAATATACTCTTGTTTAATGTATTGTAAGGCTCTTGCTTTCATTTTTATTTTTTATTTTGCTCATTTTAGTATAATCTATTTTGGATAAAAGATTTTGGAAAGTGCCCATTTTTTTTGTTAATTTCTTAATTGAATAAAATTATTGGGTCATGCAATGCCTTATATAGATTATAGTACATGTATTTTTCACTACCTGTCTTTTCCAGGGTTAAAATTAATGCACTTGTTATTGGTGCTCCTATTAAGTGGTTGATTACCTTTAATATCTTTTTCTAGTGACTTCGGATTGATAAAAATAAGAGGTAATGTTGCATAAATTTAAAGCCACAATGTGACCTTCTACTAAAGTCATAATTATCTTCAAGCAGGCCTTAACGAGCCTTTTGGACCTAAAATATATTAGGTATCTAGATACCTAGTATATGAAGAAAGTAGCATGCTCGCATTAAGTTAGGAAGTTTCTTTCTGTCCTCTGATTTTAAAAGAGTGTCATACTCATGAGTGTTTACTAACAAGTCTTTAAATTGACTAGAAAGGACTTGTGAAGAGCACATGATCTATTAACACCTGAATAAAGGCTTTCTAACATGACCACATCAAAAGGAGTTACAATTTATATCTCATAACTAAAGATAAAGATGTTATCAAAATTTAACAAGAAAAGTAAGAGAGAGAACATTTGACATCTTTTTATGTAGCTTAGTATTGATCCTAAGCAATTGAATGATGTCAAAAATCATTTAGTATTTCCACTCATCACTAAAATGTTGTTGCATTTAGTTGAGTTAGCTGATGTAATAAAAAAAACAATGTTGGGCCATGTTCTAATCGAATTCTTCCAAATATTAAGGTTGACATGGTCATCTTGAAGTGAAAGCCTTTCTCTTTCAATGTTTAGAAGGAAGATACAAGCCCTTTCAGGGACAATTTCTTTGAGGTAGGGTCCTATACATTTCCTAATCATACCTCTATGCATTGCTTATAATTGCCTAATTGATATTAGAGACAAAATCAATGATGTTCTGAAAACAAGAAATTAGAAAAGGTTTTTATAGACACTAAAAGATGCCATTTTTTAAAAAGAAGACTTAAGGTTTCTAAGAATCCTTGATTTTTTTAGAAATAAATTAAGGATTCCTTAGAAGAAGCTAAAGAGCTGATATTGATTGATAAACAAAGACTTAGCATGACAATTCTTATAATCTTAAGTATCATCCCAAAGCCAAACAATGTTTAGTTTTGAAATTACTTAGCTAGCTAAGACATCAAGAAGCTAACACACAATCAATATTTTAAAAGAACAATGCTCGATTTTTCACACATCGATGAATGACCTATTAGTCGATTTAATAAGAAGGCAAGTTGATATTCCTTCATTTATTCCAAATAAAATAAAAGGCATTGTTTATACCCAAAATAAATAATCGTTTGTCATTTGATTAGGAGTAGTACTTGTTTGCTTTGTGTTTTTGAGTAAACTAGTGTAGATTTATAAGATTGATCATCAATAAAAAAGATGAGGATTCATGTAATTGATTGACAATCAAGTCCTATTCTTTAACAGTTAACGTTAACAAAAGTTGTAGTATAATTAATGTTCTAACACACACAACTGCTAGAAGAAGAGATGCGAATAAAAAGCATTAATTGAACTAGAATTCAAATTATAAAATGCTTATTTGCTATATATAATTTTTATAGAACTATAATTTATAATTTATATACAACTCAATTTATATAACATTATAATAAAAATGATGATAAGGATTGTAATAATACCAAACTTATTACAATAATAATATATAGCAGCAACAAAAATTTATCATTTTATGTTTGCAAATGTTATGGAAATAGTGGTTTTAGTATTGTTAGAGTTAGTGATATGTACAATGTTAAAGGAGATGATAGTGATGAAGAGGTGATAATTAAAATGGTGATTGTTGTGACTATAATAATAATGGTGGTTGTGAAGATAATAATGGGTGATGTTGGTGATGTAGAGGTGATAATGATGACATGATAATAATGTTGGTAACATCATATTATATAAATAAATAATTATATATATAAAAAATCATCTTTTCTTGTTTTTAGAAATCCATTTTAATTTTCATATTCTTTCATAGAAAAAACTAAATGTAATGGTACAACCAAATATGTTTTATTTTTGTTTTATTTTTTTAGAAACAAAAATAGTAAACAAAAAGTATTGTGATACCATACAACACCTTAACTTTGATTTTGTTAGGAATGATTTAATCATGATGTGAAAAAGTTAAATTGAAGATACCTTTACAACTATAGTTTTGAAACCCGACCCGGTCTAATGATCGGATCACGGGTCAGATGTCAACCCAAAAAAATTTTTAACTTGGCAGACGAAGATATCTCTGAGGGTCGAACCCTTTTAGTTACCTAATGAGCTCATCATTGTACTAGATAGACATCAAAATACCATGTTTAACTTGAAAGGGTAGACTACAAAACACAACTTAAAACAGACTTATAGTAACATCTGAAGCTACAAATTTATTCCCTAGTTATCATAAACAACAAAAGGAGATGTCCAAACACCTTATCTAGATTGATTTATTTACTAGATAGATTTACAAGTACATGTACAAACATAACATTTGAACGTATATGTGTATATGACCATTTGCAATTGTTATTGTGGACAAATCGCAGAAAAACAAAGTGCAATTTTTGTGGCTACGCATTGTGCAAATATTATCATAATCATCACCCTAACAGCTCCAAGCCTTTTCAGTATAACAAGAAACTGTGGAGGCTAGACATATGAAGGCAAGAAATCTTTCCTTGTGTTATATTGCAAGAATGGATGCCTATAATTCAGCTATTTATATGCAAATATTTGCACATGGAGAAAGGGCCGGGGAAGTTGCATATGCTAGTCTAATAGTGCCTATATTGAAACACAAGATGATCCAAATGTGCTATGATGCCATCAATCTTATATCGGCTTGAAAACAAAGGTTTATCATAACAAGCTATCTTTCGAGGGATTCATCAAAACATAACACATGTACAAAGAATCGTGTAAATTTATCATGTCTCAAATAATTTTCTAATCCAACCAATCAAATCAAAATTAAGGAAATCAAAGGCAGAAACTCACCATGCAATGAAGAAGATCTTGCTTTTGACAATTCTCTAAAGTCACGAAATCAAAGTCACGAACAACATATCGACAATCATTGTCAGGCAAAGATGCAGCGAAATCTTCATAGCTCTCAGGTGGCTCCCCGGTCTTCTTGACCACAACTTCCATCTTCTTCTCTTCAATTTTGAAGATCACATATCGGTGTACCTTCTTCCTCTAAAGTTTCATAAATGCATTTTTGTTGTGATCAGCAATCCCCATGCCAGATGATGCATTGGCCTGGAAATTACAGTGAATTAATCACATCAATAACTTGCTATCAAATTAAAACGCAATTAATCACAAATGGGTTCAAACAACAACGAATTTCCTCTTCTTTACCCTAAAAGATCAAATCTTTCACTAAAAAAATAAAAAAAAAGGGACAAATTTTGCCAGACAACATCGTTGGTTAACAAGAGAAGCAAAACCATGCATGCATCAACACAGACAGTCAAAATAATCTCATTTGAACAAAAGAAAACAAGCCCTTGAGAAAATTATAGTTGAGTTATAAGGTAAATGAAGGACAACAACAAACAGCACAACCGCTTCAATTCTAAGAAATCTGTAAAGAACAAAAAAAGGAAGGTAGCCGAGTCTCAGTCGGGTTTATCCGGGTCGACCGGGTTTCGCTGGGCCAACTCCCAGGCGGGTTTTTACTTAGAGCCGGACCGGTCCCAGGCCCGGGTCAGTTGGGTCTCGGGTCGACCCGCCGAGCCGGTCCAAGTTTCAAAACTATGTTTACAACTGCAATAAAAAAAGAAAGAAAGAATAACTATCAATTTAATAATAAGAAATTAAATTATTATTTCATTGATGAAATTAACATGACATGGGGAAAATATTTATTTTCCTTTTCAATGTGTCATTTTCTCTTTTGAGAAAGCTATATAATTTTATATTCAACCTTTTATTATCTTTATATTTGAGTATATTACCTTTAATTTTATCTATTTGGGTTTCCAACCTTTTATTTTATTATTTTTTTTCATTTGAGTATCTTGTAATCAATTTTACTTGTTTGAGACACCAACTCTCTCCTTTTTTTTTTTTTTATCTATATTTGAGTGTGTACTATTAATTCAATTTCTTAGGCATAATACATATGTTATTTTGTGATACACAATAACAAAGGAGCCTTAAAATAAAATTAGTCAAAATTATCAAAATTAAAAAAAAGAAAAGAAAAAGAAACATCAAAAAAAGGAAAAGAAAAGGAAAGTAGAAATTGAAACCGGCTCAAACACCTATATTTTATAAATTAAATTAAATTAAGGCTGCTTGTTTTTTTAAACTACCGTGAACCATTGAAGCAAAAAACCCAATATTAGCAACAATGATTCATGGTGGTTGATAATAATGGATTTTGTTATTATATGTAGATTGACAATAATGTTAATTTTATTTTATTTTAAGATGTAATTTTCTAATATCAACACACTTTAACTTCAATTTATGCAATCCTTTTTCCTTTTCAATTTTTCCTTTCCTTTTCTTTTTGATTATTTAATTTAAATTTAAGTATTTTTTTACAATATTTTCATTAAAGACCTACTTTTTACATGTCACAAGTATACACTCAAATATCTAATAAGTTGAATCACAAGTATACACTCAAATAGAAAAAAAAAAGTAATAAAATATTAAATTTAATAATTAAGTTTGATTTCTATCCAATTTTCCGTTGTCAACTTTGTGCATTAATTATGCATTGATTATTTCTTCCATGTGAGGTTAGTGGTTTTGATAACCCTTTTCACTTGTAACTTATTTTGAAGTTTGTCAACTACTTTGAATTGTAGAGTCTTTACTTGAATGATGAAGCATAATGACTCTATTAACATATTGAATTTGATAATTGAATTTGAGTTTTGTAAAAAATAAAATAAAATAAAATTCAAGCTACTTTACGCATTGCTTTATTAATATTTATTTATTTGATATAAGATTGATAATTCTAATAATAATAATTCAAGAGAAATTTTAGTGTTTAAAAGTAATTAATAATTCATTTAAAAAGAAATAACAGACCCAAGAAAATATAAAACCCTTGACCCACAAAAATTAATAAGAATATCTTTATATATAATTTCTTTTCTATTTGTATCTATTTTTTAATAAAAAATAGGTTATAGAGAATAAAATAATGAATATTTGATTTTATTGAATTGAATTACTTATAAGCATTAAAATAGAAAAAAATAATAACTTAAATAGATAAAATTAAAATTGAGACATAAAAATAATAAAAAAGTTAGAAACCATATTTATATAGTTTTTTTTTTCTTGATACACAACTTTATTTTTTTTTAATATAAAAAAAAATCACGGAAAAAAAGTGACATTTTGGTGATGGTGAGAAAAAGGTAAAATAGAAAGAAAAAGATCAGCAGAAATCAAATCAAGAACCATTTTTTTCCCCCATCAAAAGCAAGGCAAAAGAAAACAAAGTCTCTGATTCCTTTCTCAGACCCTCAACTTCCTTCCTTCTCATCTCTGTACACGTTCTTTATGCTTTCAAGATAATATTATCAGCCTCCGAAGCAGCCCTGCAAAATCAGCTAGGTAGTCCTTTTATTCTGTTTTTCAACATTAGATCTCATCTGGGTCTTTGTTTTTTCTTCCAAATTTGACAACCTTTTGTTACCGAACTTCTCACTTCAACTTCGCTTTGTTTATTAATTTCGTTTGAATTTGTTAATGGTTATGCATGGTTGATTTCTTGAGACTGTCTTTCTTTGGGATTGGGAAATAACATGACTTCCTCTCTTTGTCTCTCTCTCAACCCTGGTTTGGTTGCTTAAGAATTGAATTGAATAATATTCTGTTGTTATTTTCAAGATGTGGGTTTGTGGTGAAATGGTGCAATCTCTTCTATTTCTATTCGCTTAATTATCTGTACGAAGCATATCCCGTCTCCTAGGGGGGGATGAGTGATGTCTTAGCAATCAATTGTAATCCTTTTGTCTCTGAATCTTCTTATGAATTACATGATTTGTACCACGATGACTAGCACATGGGAACGCAGCAGCAAATTTGAAGAATCTCTATTCTCGAGGAAAGCATTTTTGTATTAAGACTCTGTAATCCTTACTGCCTATGGACACAGCATAAGTTCGAAGAATTTATTATCTCAAGGCAAGATGTTAATTATGAAAGTTATACGAAGTTGGCTACACATGGGATGCAAAACATGATCAGTGGGGGGTCCATGTTCTTATTATTTTTGCTTTAACCCTGCGGGTTCATCAAGTGGCAAAGTGATTGAGCTTAAGATGCGTGGAAGGCACACGCTCATGGTTCATCCCCCCATGTTTTTGAGGATGAACAAGCTTGTGTTTTGGCAACCTACTCATGATCCAGCTTTTCATGGGCTAGCATGATTCTAATGGATCTGGGGTTTATGTGCCTTTGATAGGGTAAAAAGATAACAAAACAAAAGAAAACAATATCTGTTCTTTTATGCTTTGTCATCTCCTGACTTTTGTTCTTTACTGTACTCCTGCGTTGTAGTGCTTTCGTTGTTTTTTCTACTGTAACAAACTGAGGACAGTATAATTTTCTGTGTTCAAGCACCTGATATACAGAGGCATGACTAATGTGGTATAAATGGAAGAAGTCCAGCTGCAAGTTCTACAAATTTACCATATCTTTGTAGGGGATTAACAGAAAAGCCATCAATGGTGAACCAAAAAATTTCTCATCGTCCAACCATTTGCTACAGACCTGTACAACCTTCTGATTTGGAGGTATTAGAGCGATTACATGCTGATATATTCCCTATCAGGTTGATTGTTTCATCTAATGCTCCTTTTCTTTTTCTTCTGATTTTTCTCTTTGTTATAATTTGTAACATGCTTTTCTTGCTTCTATATGGAAATGATTTCCTCCTTTCAGGTACGAGGAAGAGTTTTTCCAAAGTGTTGTTCATGCACGTGATATTGTTTCCTGGGCTGCAGTTGACCGCAGTCGACCTAATGGTCACAGTGATGAACTTATTGGATTTGTTACGGCACGGATTGTACTGGCAAAAGAAACTGAGGTGAGTTTTCTACTTTTCCAAGGGGCTTTACTTGTATCTGTGCCTCACACTGGCATATTAGGCATACCCCTGTGTGATGCAGCAACAAATAAAAGATATTCCCAAGAACCATTGAGCCAGTTATGACTGGATAACCAAAGCTCACATCTCTACACAACTCCTGTGACAAATATGGGCAAACAAATTTCCTTATTTAAATGTCCAGGTTATTTTAATGTTGCATCTGAGTGAGATTGGGCTATAAATGTTTTCTAACAAGGTAATTGCAACCCATCACATTCATCAGATGTAGGATGCAGCTGGATTCTTCATTCAAGCTTCGTTCATTTTTCATTATTGAATATGTGTAATTTTGAAATCATTATTTCATTCCACAAATTATGTCTCTCTTTCTACTAATTCATGTGAACCTACACCTGCTTTGTAGATAGGAGATTTGCTCATATACGACCCCTTGAAACCAGATCAAACACTAGTTTACATCATGACACTTGGAGTAGTAGAAACTTACAGAAATCTTGGAATAGGTAGGATCTGCACCACAAAGGACATTACTTTGAAATGCCTGCTGAAATTTGTCTTGCTTTATAATTGATTACTTGGTTGTTTAATTTGCAGCAAGGTCTCTTATTCGTCAGGTCATTAAATATGCTTCAAGTATTCCGACATGTCATGCAGTTTACCTGCATGTAATCTCTTACAACATTCCTGCTATTCATTTGTACAAAAAAATGTCATTCAAGTGTATACAAAGGTTGCAAGGCTTTTATCTAATCAACGGCCAGCATTATGATTCATTCTTGTTTGTTTACTATGTAAATGGTGGTTGTTCTCCTTGCTCACCATTGTAAGTATAAATTAGTTTTTATCATTTATGATAGATATCCTTTTATTTCATAATTTGCATTTGTGTTTTTCTGTAAGAAAATTGCCTCTTTTTTGGTGGTGTGTGTTGAGGGAATCATAAATTATTTAAAAGGTAGGACTGTCTACAAATCTTCCATCTTGGGCACCCTTACTTTGCAGAACATGATTGGGTCATATTCTTTAACTCACCTTGGTAGTTGAGGTTGTTTAACCTGCTCATAAATTTTCGAAGATGAAGTAATATTGTTTGTTTCACTCTGACTGGGTACATGATTCTAATTTCTTATGTCCTTGTATTTCCTTTTCTTTTTGCATGAATATCTTGTATATTGTTTTTTCATCATGGATTGCTGTTTTGCTTTTTCACTGTTAATTTAATGATCACCATTTAAATAAAAGAAGGCACCATAGTGACAGAAATAAAATTTGCTATTTCACTTCTTAAGTATAACTGGAAAAGGAAAAATTGTGAATACCTCTTTTAAGACAAAGCAAAAGTTCAATGAAATAAATTTACTAGTGAAGAGTGGTTTTTGTTTATGTATACTGATGATCATACAGAACTCTTGTAAAACAGAAACTAGAGTTATTGAACTATAAATTGCATTGCATTTGTTACTTTCTTTTTACAAATTCTGTGTTTCTAGAACGATGATATGAATTGTAATGCTCATAACTTAAGAAATTTTTGGGTTCTATCATGGGGGCATGAGGCTGAAAATTTGTTTGGAATCTGACAATATCGAACAACATTCCATATTTATTTCTTTGGCCACGTGCATCGTAAGCATGTAATGATGCCAGATTCCATGATGCACTTATATCTTCATGTCATGTTGATTGCCTTATTTTCTACTTGTAAGAATGAGATTCTTGCAGCATGCATATTTCCTGTTTGATATGGCCATGAAAATATCCAGATTTCTTAATGTTGAGCAAAATGTTTAATTTGTGTGCAGAGAGCTTCTTGTAGCTGCAGTGAGTTACATGACAAGCAGTATCAAGACCGTAGCTGCGAGGCTAAGGAAAAATGAAGAGGAGTCACCAAAATTGCCCAAATGTAAAGAAACCAATTTTCTTATATCAATGCAAGCCAAGAGAAACCACACAACTGAATGCACTGGTTATGAATGTGTGTAATCTGTGTTCACTTTGTTGCATGATAAAATGGGATTGAAAGAAAACGAGGAAATAAATTGATTTATATGCAATGTTCTCCCCTTCCCTGCGCATTGGAGTTTCTATTTTTATTATCCACTCTCCTCATGTTGGCTGTTGCAATTTTTGGCTTCTTCATTAAGGACTTGATCTATTTTTACTTCTTTCATTGTTTTGCTGTGAAAAGTCAGTGGTCAATATACATGTTCCATGTATGATTTACTAATTTTTCCATTGCAGGATATGTGCTGGGACGTCTATGCCTGGTGGTTGACTGTTTGTAATCAGTGTTGCAAATATTATAACACCTTATGATTTTGATTACCTTGCTAACTTAATGAATGGATGTAACAAGTCGTTTTGCATCTCCATCATGTATTGCAGTAGATGAGTTTGTTTCCTAGATTTTTCTTTTTTTCTGTAAGAATGAAGGGTAAGAATGGTTGGTCCGGATCTGGACGACAGGAATGAGTTATCTCTCCTATCCCTATCCATCCAAAACTTAAATGAATAAAAAGCCTTTCCTCTGCCTCAACCGAATTGTCTGCAAAAATTCCAAGGACTGAGGCAATAATCTCCGTGAAATTTAGTCTTCAACAATTTACGTAAGAACAGCTGTCTGGTGGTAACCTATTTTTAGAGCACTAACAGCCTTTACATACATGCAAAGCCACCAAAAGTTTTAACGTGTGATAAATGGTGACCGAGGGAGTAGATAGGCAGAAAATCTGGCAATAGCGTCGTCTCTCCCATGTCGCCCTCTTGATCTTTCTCTCTGCTTGCTCCTCCTCTTCCCTGCGTGTCTTGGCACCGATAACACTCCCATAACATACCATGGGGGCCCTCTTCTGACAGGAAACCTAAACCTCACTCTTATTTGGTACGGTCAATTCGGGCGTGCCCCAAAAAATGCCATTAGAGCCTTTGTTGAATCCCTACATTACAATGCGGGGGCCAGCTTTCAACCTCAAGTCTCATCATGGTGGGATATTATTGAGAGCTACCAAGAGGTTGCCGGGAAGGGAAGTTGCCCTGTCAACGTAAAAGTTGTGAAGCAAGTGACTGATCCAAAATATTCAGCAGGGACAGTAATTACCAGCGATTTTATTCAGCAACTTTTGCAGAAGGTGACCGATGGAGACCCTAAAGCCATCCCTGTTCTTTTTACGGATAGAGATGTTGGAATAAATTAAATAAATTAATTTATAATCAATTTAATGATTAATTGATTTATATTTGAAGATTATGTACAATGTCTAGAAATTTATCATAATCCTTTAAATATTAGAATAGTTATAAGTGATTTTACTTAACCTCTAACTAATTTTTCAATGTAATTATTATTTATTCATCAATAATATTTTGATTTAAACATGATAACATAAAGTATATATATTCTATCAAATCATGTTTGTTCTTAACATCATTATCATTGATTATTTGAATAAAATTTGAAATTTTTTTCAGATCTCATTCTACCTTATGCAAGGATCTACAATTAATATTATTTGAGAATAAATTGAACATTTTCCCTAATTCACCTAGGATAATGAATCATTTCTTGATTACTTAAATACATCCATATAGTTCATGTCATATCCAATATCTGCTGTAAGGTTGGATGTTACATCTGCCTATTTTTTACCCTTAATTAGAACAATGTGTAGTATGATCAAAACATAACACTCCCTGTATAAGATAACTTAGTGATCTCAAGTTCAAATATCATTTACACAACCTTTATGTGAGACTTTCCATAGACACAAGAGATCACTCTATATGAGATTCTCATGTGAGTCAGTTTAATATACATGTCATCTAACAAACACCTACATATTAGTTCTAGGTAATCCTCATACCTTAACTAATAAGAATAGCTATTTTATTTCATAAAGAAAATAACATAATATATACTAGTTTCAATAACTCTAATTAATGTTCAATTTTAATGAAGCATTGACTAGAACATTTAGGAACAATGCTTTGATGCAATAGAAATCTCATAATTATAACAACTTTATATTTTTCTTTGCAAAGCATTTTTGTCTAAGAACTTTATCTTTACTCTAAATTCATTAATCAAATATTAATTTATTAATAAAATATTTGATGAATATTAAAGATAAATAAGCCTTTATTAATAAATTAAATATATTTACATGAACAAAATTAATGCCACGTGTAACCAACCGATTGGCTATAAGAAAAAAAATGACGCATCGTTTGTTTATCTTTAAAATTTGGGTACTGTGGTGGCCACAAAAACAGGGTTTTTTGTTTTTTACTAAAATCTCCCCCCCCCCCCCCCCGCCCAAACATCTAGGAAACACTCTAGAGACCTAGTTAAATCAATCCATGGCCATAAAAAACATATAAACCTATCCTAAAACCTCAAATCCATCAAAAAAAAATTCTCGAGCTCAGATATGATTTTTTAGGTGTTTCAAAGTTAAAAAAAAAAGAAGCATGTAATCTTAACTCACATCATTATATAGAACCATTTGACACAAAAGTGACCGTTTTGGTGGCCAAATTCCTCACTATCGGACACTATCTCTCTCTACTAGAACCCGTCGACCTCCTCTCTCTCCTCAAACCAAAAAAGAACTAAAAAATGAGTAAAATGAAATTTGAAATCAAAATTGTATTTTGTAAAATTCAAGGGACTAATCACCTAATAGTTAAAAAAGATGGGATACTCAAATAAATTGTTGACTAAAATTTTCAATCTGCCACTTGTGTTATCCGCTTTCTTCACTTCATTCCTCTTTCTTTTAATTCAACCCTCTAAAAAAACATGCAATTCACCTAATAGTTAAAAAAGATAGGGGATTCAAATGAATTCTTGACCAAAATTTTCAATTTACCACCTATGTTACCCGTTTTCTTCACTTCGTTCTTATTTTTTTCAATTCAACCCTCTCTCATAAAAAAAAAAAAGCAATTAACCTCTGATTTGGTCCGAAAAAAGTTCAATTGTGCAAAAAACAAAATTGACGATTAAATTAAAATTTTTAAAAAATTATACTACTGCAATTCATGGTAAAATATAAAAGGATGAATGATGTTTTTGTAAACAGTAAAAACATCACATTTTAGCTTTATGTATAATAATCCTAAATATATGTCTTGGTTGTATTTTTTTTTTTATAAAGAAAAAATCTTGTTTTGTTCTTCATAGTTTTCAGCTAGCTTTTATTAATTTGACATAATCCTGATTGATTTTTTTTTTAAAAAAAAGGAAAAAAAACTCGAAGTTCATTATCTCTGTTTACATGCTTGCATGTGATCTGTCCGTGCACTTTTCACTTTGTATAAGCACTACTTATCTACCTTACGTACTCTACCTGCATATATTTACACTTACACGAAAAGACTGCTTTTCGTGGTTTCTTTCACTAATATCTTACCACAATTATCATCATGTCTTACTTACAAAATAGGCAGAATCTCCATATATATATATATATATATATATATATATATATATATATATATATATAATCCACGCATAGAGAGAGTGCCAGGTTAAATAAATGGACATAATGAAGGTATTATTTCTCTTTAAATATAGTTGAGATTGATATTCGGTGATATATGGTTGAATTTATTTTTTAAAGTGTTTTTTTTAAATTATTTATTATTTGAAAAGGAATGCTGCTTGTTTATGTGTGTGTGTTTTTTTTTATATATATATAATTTTAAGTTAAAAAAAAAACTTAAAAATATTTTATACCAGATTACCAAATACACATTTATTTATGTATTTTTTTATATGAATCCCTTGTCTCTAGCTATTAAGATTTCATTTTCGTACCAACTCAAAACATGTTTTTTGGGGCTCTAAGTATAAACAAGCAGGAATTATCGAAGTATTTTGTGGAAATAAATATAATATATTTAATTGCAGAAATTTTTAAAATGAAAAAATTAAATTATATAATAATTATAATAACCCTGATCGACTTGACTAATTGTATATAAAGTGTACATGTATGTATTCACATATACTTTTCGCCGGTTGAAATTTGAGACCATTGCACATCTATTGGGCCCTGAGATACTCATTTACTCCAGTTATTGGGCCCTGAAATAAATAAAAAACCCGAACAAAGCCCATTTAAAACCACAGAAATCAAGGAAGAGCAATAGCCTGTCTCCTTGTGATGTGGATGGATGCAAATTACGAAAGCAAGATTAACAAATCCAATGCAACGAAAACCTGCAGGTCTCCGTGTATCGTTTTGAAACCTGTTCTAGCGGGTTGATCTAGAACTCAATTGATCTGAGATGAAACTGGATTGAATTGAGAAAAAAATAGAAAAAGTTAACTCGGTGTGATCCGGCTGACTCAACGGGTTGATTTGACAAAACCCAGTTGCAATCCGTTGATTTTTTTTATTAAAATGATATCATTTTGAATTTTTTTAAAAATATAACCGGATTTAAAAACTATGCTCACAAGACATTGAAATGAATAATGTTTCATGGGATGATGCACCCGTGAAAGCACAACTCTTTTTTATTTTGTTTATTTATTTTATAATATTTACCCGAACAAGATAACCTCCCAGTTCAAGTTGAATAATATGAAAAAGTACACAAAAAAAAAAAAAGATATTCAAGGAATATTTATTGATTTTAATTTGCAACTGTGGTCTGGTTTCTTTCTCATGAACAGTAGGAGTAGGAGTAGGTAGCAATTAGCATAAAATGAAAATGGTCTGTGGCTTGTGAGAGTAGATAATGATGTAAGGTTTGGAGGAAAACTCCGGGAAGCTCCACCACCCCACTTTGACTAGTTCTGCATATGATGTATGTAAGCAATCATGTGCTGTATACAACTTTTTGACTGCCGCAAAGAATTGGCGTTCTCTTGTTACTTTATATATATATATATATATACATATAAAAGTAGTTTTTAAAAAATTAAATTTTTTTTTATATTTTTTAAATATTTTGATGTGCTGATATCAAATATAATTTTTTAAAAATAATAAAAAATTATTATTTTAATAAATTTTTAAATAAAAAACACTTTAATAACCGACCACAACCATAATCTTAAACATGCTCTAATAACACTTCATGTTATTGCTTTAACTATTATTAAAAATTTGAAGCCAGATAGAAATTGAATGATGCTTCAAATCAATTTTTTTTCTTTTTTAATTATCAAGTAGTTAATACATAGTCTCTGGAAGGAAAGCACTCGGACAACACAATGAACATTAATGGTCGAGCAATTGGGTTGATTCCGCAGAAATAATCAAATGTTAGTGGTAAATTTTATTATACTAATTTCTATTTATTATATCCCACAAGTGGTATTAAAAAAATAAAAAATAAAAAAAGGGGGTTTTATTGTGCTTCTCCTTGCAAAACAATATTTACTATAATAGTATTTTTTCCTCCTTTGGTATTTTTTTTTTATTAATGTATGTTTTTTTTCGGTTTTAATTTCATCTCTTGACATTAAATTATTAAGGATTAAATTTCATAATTTTTTTAAATTTATTTTTTATGAGGTTATCTCAATTTCATGATCTAAACCATAAGTTTGACTGCTTAACTTGATTAACTCAAGTTTTTTTTTTTTCTAATTGATTTTTTTTTAATTTCATCATTTAATTGATTGGTAATTAAACTTCATGATTTATTTCATTTCACTTTTTATGAGGTTGTCTCCATCTCATGATTCTGGGATACGAGTTTGGCGGATTAACTTGGTTGAATTAAGCCGGTTTTTTATGCTCTTTTTTTATCATTTTTTTTAATTTCATCTTTCAACACTGAATTGATTAGAAATTGAACTTCATAATTTTATTTCAGTTTGTGATGGGCTATCCCGGTCTCATGATTCGGGTTGCGGGTTTGGTAGGTTGACTTGAGTTATTTTTTTTAAATTTTTTTTTAATTTTATCATTCAATATTAGGTTTATTGAAAATTAGGTTTCATATTTTTTTTTAATTTTCTTTCCACGAGGTTATTATAATCTCATGATCCCACATGCTAATTGACAGGTTAGCTCGGATTTATCCAAATCAATACAATATATTGTCCTTTCAATATTTATAAAAAATATCATCTTGAATATTTATTTTGAATCAAAATATGTTTTACCGATCGTCTGGGTTGCTTTTGGACATGGTAAGTCAACTTGATCATATTAGATCAATCTCCACATGATTTAAAATTATTTTATACTAGAAAAAACATTAGTAATGCCTCAGATATTTCTTTATGTTAAAAAAGCTTTTGTGTAACTCATAATGTAGTGCATACCAATAAATAATATTCAATGGAATAGTTGTCTGTAAAACTTTCCTATGGCTAAAAAATCCATGGAGCTAGGATTTAGAGGCAGAATGATCTTTTTATCATGATTTAATGTCATTTTTAAATTGTTTAAAGGTAGATTAGTCATTTCAATTTTTTAGAACAATTAAATTACTTAAATATCTTTTGAACAAAAAAAAATGATGGCTTTAATCCAATGGTGTTTATGTCTTT
Organism: Populus simonii; assembly: GCA_007827005.2. Taxonomy (NCBI): domain Eukaryota; kingdom Viridiplantae; phylum Streptophyta; class Magnoliopsida; order Malpighiales; family Salicaceae; genus Populus; species Populus simonii. Next base: position 9,748,377 of record CM017482.2, read on the forward strand.
TTCTTATATTCAAATGAAGTTACCTAGCTATTCATGGGTTCAAAATTAACAAAACTATCCTCCAAGGATGTTTAGGTCTTTTCATCATGGTTTTTTTTGTTAACACCAAGTTAACTCAATGGAATTTTTGTATTTTAATAAATGTTCAAGAAAAAAAATTTGTTGGCGTGTGCCAAGCACACGCAAGAGCATCTCTCGTGCCCTTGAAAAGACATGTTTGAAGTTGTCTGGTCACCAAACACCGTATTTTCTTATGATGCTTGAAAGGTGTTGACGCCTTCTCCACGATGAGGTGGTGCGTTTGCCAAACGCACCTTCAATTTTAGCACCGATAACTACTTATTTTTTTCTTTCTCTCTATCCACCATGAATTCCAGGCCAACCACATAAAAATTTTAAACTAGCCCTTTTAATTTTTTACTTAACAATTAGCCCCTCCCTTTTGATTACGATTAGTTTTTCTTTATAGGTTGCCCATCTTTTTTATTGATTGGGTTTATGCCTCGTGTCTCATTTTATTTTTTGTAACTTTTTTAAAATATGGTTGCATCTCTCGAGTAACTTTTCTTTTACCAATAAGAAAAATATTATAGTCCAAGGCATAGCACGAACCGACAAATCCTGTTTTAAACTAGTTTGCAAACTAATTAGGTTTACTTCACCAATAACGTATGAAGGGAACGTAGATAATTAATTGAGTTTATTGTTTTCAACTATTAAAAGTGTAATCAGTTATATATATATATATATATAGAAAATAACTACAAGGCATTGTTAAGTTTAACTGTTAATATAAATAGTGAACAGATTTGATTTAATTTTTTTTATTCATTTAGTTATAAGTTTTGTGTCGTGAGTTCAAAATCCAGGGGCAATTTTTTTAACTATATAGACAACTTGTTATTTGTTGTTTATAAAAAAAATAAAAAATAAAAAATAAAGGAAGGATAACATGTTGCTTGGGCCTGTCTCAGGCCCACATGCCTAGAATTTATTATGAGATCCTTTAAATTTTTATTTATGATTATTGGGGTTTTTAAGAAATTATTTTATCTTTTCAATTCTATTTTGTAATATGAAGAATTTTTTTAGGTTTTTTTTATTTTTTTTAATTACATCATTTAATATGAAGTTTTTATGTAATTTTATCTTTTAATATTATATTTATGATCATTCGGTTCTTGTATTTTTTTTTTATCAATTAATAAAAGCATTTTGGCATTTTGTTTTATCTTTTATAATTCATCCTTTAATATGAGGTTTTTATTTCCTTTATGTTTTTTGACTCTTTTTTTATCTTATATATTTTTTTTATTTCTTCTTTTAATATGTAGTTTTTATTTAATTTTATAATTTAGTATTGAGCTGATGATAAATCGGTTTTTGTATTTTTTATCATATAATAAAATAAAAAAATTAATTCGACCTAATGAAGTATGTAACTCAAGTCTCATGTTTAGCGGTTTGACCAGGGTTAATCCGACTTTTTTTTTTTAAGATTTTTTCATTGGATCTGCCCAACCAACAAGGTCACGTCAGGGCAATTCCCACGTGATTTTATTTATAATCTAGGCTAAGCAAATAGTTGGGTTAGAAGTTTTCAATGTTGAACCTTTATACCAAATTTAATGATAATACAAAAATAAAATTACAGTCTATGTATTAATTTTTTTACCTTTAAATTTTTTTAAATTCAACCCACAGCAAAAGCACAGTAACAAACTAGTGTTTATATAGTCTGACTACATATCCAACATAAAATATTGTGTTTCACACCTTTATTTATATTTATATTTATATTTATATCAAAATTTATTTTCATAAATAATTAAAACTAATCGTACATAGATCGATGTATTAGATTTACAAAAAGCTAATTAATGGACAAACTCGATTTTAATTGCTTTAGGTTGAATTTTATTAACTGAGTCAATCACTTTAAAAAGCAATAATATATATATATATATAACAATGATGACTCAATTTCAGATCAGTAGTATAATGCCAATTAATTGTAAGGTAGAACTACGTTCACTATGGTCGTTCCTTTTCTGGGTTCCTTTTTTTATTCCATTTATTTATTAGCTAAGGGCAGGATAATTGCAGCCAATCACTTAATTAGGATATCTTCATGCAAATGGAAATCAATGATACGATATGATGATGACCTACAAGAGATTCTGTCTACGTCTTTTTCTCTATCTCCATGCAAATTAAAAACCAAAAGAAAAATAAAATAAAAAATAAAATAGAGTTTGGTCTGCACTTGACTGTCGATTCCAATTCAAGCACAATCTTATTGAATACCCATGGACGCTTCCCAATAAATATACTCTTTTCCTTTAATTAATAATTTTTTAATACAAACATAATCAAAACATCTACTCTAATTTGAGCTTTATAATTCAATATTTAATACAAACACCTATGATGTATCACTCAATTTGAACTTTATAAATTGCTAATTATACAAGGATTTCATAAGCAAAACAATTTAAGAATACATGGAACATTTTTTCTAATTTATCTAGGGTGGTCAATCCTTTCTTAATCATTCAAATACCTTTGTAGAACATTGACCAGAAGTATTTAAAAACAATGCTTTGATGTAATAAGAATCCTTACAATTATAACCACTTTATAATTGTATTTGTAAAATATTTTTGTCCTAAGAATTTTATCTTTACCCTAGACTTATTAATCATACTTAAATGAAAGATGCCTTTATAAAATTATAAATAAAATAAATCTATTTTATGAATAAAATTAGTGCAACATATAACCGCTGGGTTAGCTATAAGACACACACACATATATGTCTTATAGCCAATCCAGGTAGAATCTAGTAGAGATGAATATGATAATCATAATCATCCCGCTTGATTTAGAAAAATAATTTTAATCAATATTTTTTTAAAAAATCTAAACCAATCAATTATTAATCTTTTTTTAATCTAGATTGCAACATAAAAATTGTAAGGAGACATGATAAATATTTTGTTGTGACTTCTTTTAAGAAACATGCATGGTAGTATTATAAAGATACTAAAACTATCTAGTTTGTTAGAAGGGATAACTTGGATAGTCAATAATTTTTTTTTTTTCCAAAACTCTTTATAGAATGAATAATTTCATACATCACTCTATAAAGCTTAAAGCTCTTACTTTAGAGAATTTCAACTAAAAGAATAAGGACAGAGCAATCAAGTGTTCAAACATGCTTATAGGCCACTACAAAGATGAATGATTTTTTCTTTTTGAAAAATGTTTAGATGAGTTTCTCCATGAAACAAGGTCATTTAATGCCACCACTTCCATTTATTTAATGTTTTTTATATTATCTATAAAAAAATTGATGATAGAAATGCTGAATTCTATGATCATTTAGAGAAGATAAAACTTAAAAATGGTAGAGTACCATCAATCAATATTCATAACACTCTACTAGAACATGTATACAAGGAATACCTTAATTTTATAGTGTCCAAATTCAAAGATTCCTTACTTTTAGGTTTGGTAATTTTAGAATTGGAAGAACACTCGTTCTTTATATAAAACCAGGTTTTAAACCTCTTAAACAACATGTAAGAAGAATGACTTCAAATATGATCGATCAAGTCAAAGAAGAGATTAAAAGATTACCTCAAGAGGGATTTATAAGAACAACTAGGTATGTAGAATGGCTTTCAATCATTGTTTCGGTGATTAAAGATGATGGTAAGTTCATGTTATGCATTGATTTTGGTAAACTAAACACTAACTTCTTGTCTAAGGATATGTAGTGTAAGGTTTGACCCACTCCTCCTTGTAGAATATTGTCCACTATGGCTCAGCCCAACCCGGTTTTTCACTCTTCTCTCGATGTGAGATGTTACATGTAGCCAACATCTGTAGCTAATATGCTAGTTGATTTTTCTATTAGAAATGAATATTTGTTTAGTTTTATGAAAGGTCATTTGGGTTATAATAATGATATTATTGATGAAGAACATATCCTCCAGATTGCCCTTTAGTCTCAAGAACACAAGTGCATCTATCAAAGAATAATAAATCTAATATGCTATGATATCATTGAGTATTTTTTAGAAGTCTACATGGATGATAAGGTGATTTAATGAGAAGTAGGATTGCTATGGTAGTAATTGACTTTTATTTTGATTTTAATTCCTTTTAGTTAAGACAAGTTGCCCAAGGCCAAGGCTTTAGAATATGTATTTAATGAGAGCTTTGTTCATTATAATATTTATTTACAATTTATCTTTCAAATATTCTTTACTTGTTTTTTACATACCTTTTTTCACTATTTTTTATGTTATTCACTTCTCTTTTTATCATGTAATCTAATATTTTTTTTAGTTTGTGTTAGCTTTCTATTCAATTTAAACTTCACGGTTTATTAATTACTCAATATAAACCCTTTTTTATTTATACATATAACTAAAAATTAAAACTTTCAATTAAAACTTTCAAAGTATTTTTTTTCTAGCACTGATATATTTTTTTATTTTTCTTTCAATATTTTTGTTTATTTTTTATTAATTTATATGGAGCTCCAAAATGGCTAACAATGGACACTATATAGCGTGATGCTTGATGTGGACATTTCTTGATTATATATGGGTTTTAGATTTGGGTTTAAATTCACTAGAGTTAATTTAAGTAAATTCTTTCATTAGCTTAAAGAAAGGAGTTTACATTGGCAGCATTTATGATTTGTTTTTAAAAATAAAAATGTTTATATATCTTGTAAGAAGAAAACAGGTCTGAAAGATGGTGCCCAGAAAGGGACAAAAGAACATGTCTGAAATATTAAAAGGCTTGTTTGGTAAGGGGGAGATGAACTAGAACTGCTATGTATGCAATGACGACACCTACATAGGATTAGTTAGCAAATTGCTTCATCTCTACTGTACTTTTCTGCTAGAAAAGGAAAATTAATACCCCAAGCATCTCTGATATTGGGATTAAATCAGTTGGTTTAAGAGGAGGCGGCGGCTGACTAGTGTACATGTATTGAGGAAGAAATTAAGTATACCATTAGAAGAAACTTATTATTCTGCAATAAATTAAGGTTAATCTCTTTGGTTTAATTCTCTCCTCCTTATTTTTGCATAATTCTTCATGTTTTCGAAATCCATGGCTTGTAATTATTACCAGCTGTTTGCGTTTTTACTTCTTTCCATATAACAAAAATATATTATATAGTTTTTTAAAAAAATATTTCTTTTTTTTTATATTAGTTCCTGGATATAAATTTTCTAAATTAAATTTCAGCATAGAAAAAAAGAAATATAAGAATGGATACTAAGTTTTTTTTTTTTTATATAAGTAAAATGCTATAAAAATAAAAATTTAAATAAAATATCTTTATAAATACTAAATTTATTAATATTTTTTAAATATGTATAATTATATTGATTATGATAACATTATTATTATAATATAATCAAATTACTAAACAATTGGGATGCAAACCTCGTGATCACGTAGTCACAAAACCCACAATTAAGATTGAGATCTGATCTCGAAAAGCCGAAAGAGATCTGATAGGAGTGTGACATAATAAAAACCTGCTCCAAGACACCAACACTATTAGAATGAAGTCGGATGACATCACGAAACTAATTAATCTTCGATAAGTCAGATTCAGTTCATTCAAAAACCAAAGAATGCAAAAAACTCTCTCATACGTCAAAAATAAAAAGTTCAAAAGGATTATTCATCTATGACTGCCGAAATTTACGCTTACATGTGTTTAAATAATTATAAAAAATTAACCTTAATGGATCAACCCTTGTGAATTGAATTGACCCACATACGAAAATTAATCCAAAATCTTTACTAGTAAACCCATACCCTAAACCAAACAAGCCTTGAATCCTAAATAAAAATAAAGTATTAATTAAGCTCAAACAAGCCTTGGATCCCAGCTAAAAACAAAGTTTTAATTAAGCTCAAACAAGCCTTGGACTGTAGCTAACAAAATAAAAACCCATAAATCCTAAATCTTTATCTGCCATGAGAAGAGAAGAAAAAAAGAAAACATTATAGGTCTGATACAAGACTTATTTATAGCCTATAATGTTGCCCACTAATTCTAGGAACTAAAGGAGAAGTTGCCACCCCCCTTTGGTTTTCAAGTTAGAATAAGATTCTGATCACAAACTTGTATTTATCCTTTTTTTAAAAGGAAAATGATGTTGCCTTTAATGCAATATTAGAAAACACAATTAAGTTGTTGAATTATTATCCTTTCACAAAAAAGAGACTGTACCGGCCATGTGTTTCCTAAGTTAGATTAGATTCATTTGTTTTCTCTATTGTGTTTTCTCTTGACTTGACAAGACAATAAAATAAAAATAATAAATCCTAATATTTAAAGGAAATAATCAATGTTTTCATATATAATAGGAAATTCAATACTAGTTAGGACTCCACAAAACACATGAAAATATCACATAATAAGGCTCGCCGAAACTGATACAAAATTATCAGCCTTGTTGTCGAAACATCATGGCCCAAATAAGGGTTGATTGAGCCCCTCTTGTACATGGATTAAATGTACTAATAAAGCCTTCTCTTGATGCTTCAAAGGATCCCAAGTTCAGCTTTGATCGAAACTTGCACAACCAGTTCATTCAATACTTCTTTTGATGCCCTTTTGCTTTGGATCTTGTGATGGGTCCATTTAGAACATATAATGAATTATTGGTATTCGCACGTCAAATTGATTATATACGAAACAATCGAATAGCTAAATTATATCATTTTTGCAAGGTAAGGTATATGGTTAGTGGTATTATTTATAACCATCAAGACTTATTGGCAGCTAATGAGTTGTGAACCAATTGGAGACCTACTAATAATAAAATCCAAATTAATAATATCAATATCACCATAATATATATCTGCCATATGGAAATTAAGTCGTTAAAATGTTAGGGCTTATTAATTTAATTGGTCCCGCCCAAACACTGAATATTATATACTTATGCGTGTACACTTGTGCTTAGAATGACCTTTCAAGTCAAAACGAAATTAGAAAGGGAATGGGGTTTCTTGTCCCAGTGATTCAAGAAAATTAGCTATTTGACCTCCTTGATGGGTACTACGTGGGAAACCTAACCTCTGTATTGGTATAACTTAATTGCTGACTTGTCCCTGCTCAGCGTAAATTGCACAGAACCTTGAGGAAAGCAAGCAAGCCTACGTCTTTATTTTAGCATGTTCACCAAAATACCCCTAAAAAAGCTATGCATTTAATATAGTTTTCATAAAATATTGGTCATTGCTATTACTGTAAATTACCTGTAGAGAGAGCAGCTATTTTTTACAAGCAAACGACAAAAGAAAGAAAGAACATGGAAAAGAAAAGAATATATATATATATATGCAGTGTTTATGGTCAAGCATAAGAAATTTCCTATATGGGGGGCGCATTGGAAACTTCATGTTCAAACATTGCATGAAGTTTTTTGCGATTTAATCTTTGTAAAAAGGAATCGAAACCTTAATAATTTTAGGTTATGTTAAAAAAACTCTAACATTATCCTAAGGATTTTTCTAGTTAGAAACTAACTCTTCAATTGATTCTTTGTCCTTTCTAACAAGAAAGGTAAGGTAATTATGTCTTAGAATTATAATACCTAAGGAGAGAGTATCCCTCATGTAGTTCTTTGGCTTGTTATCCCGTATGCTTTAACTTTCTTGATAGTTTTATTTACGTGCTTTAAATTTATTTATTATTATTTTTTCTCTGTAATAAGATTTAAATTTTTCTCAATTTTCTTTTATATATGTGCTAGATAGAAAACATTATTCCTCAAGTCACAAGGCATACTTGACTTTTCCTTCTTATAAATTGAACCGGAAGCCCTAGTGTGTGTGCCTTTATATACATATAGACAAAAACTCGATCGCTTCCATAAATTACTTTGTGAAAGTAAAGGACGCATGTGGAATTTCCAGTTATTATAAAGGCATGTATGTCTATGTTACCCTAAGCTGGTCTGTTTCCAGACGTGATCCACACTCTATATATATAGGGGGCATTCTCTCTATTTTTTCCAGCAATATTTCATAAACGTATAGCCTCTCCCCACCTGCAGCTAGGTTTGCCTTGCTTCACTTTCTTCTTTGCTTCCATGTACGTCTTTAATCAATGAAATGCATTACGAATAGTGAAGAAAACAAACACTCGAACTTCTTAAAACAACTATATAGTAAGCTAATTAATGCGGTTTCTCTTATTTTATTTTATTTTATTTCAGGAATGATGGCGGAATCACCATTCCAAGATGAAAGTGCCCTAAAGAAAGGGCCTTGGACGCCAGAAGAAGATCAAAAGCTCATTGATTACATTCAGAAACATGGCCATGGGAGTTGGAGAGCGCTTCCAATGCTTGCTGGGTTGAACAGGTGTGGAAAGAGTTGTAGGCTAAGGTGGACTAATTATCTGAGGCCTGATATCAAAAGAGGAAATTTTTCTGAGGAGGAACAGCAAATTATCATAGACTTCCATCAAGTCCTTGGAAATAAGTAATTTCTCTTGCTCCATTCTGCTTACGTTATGTCTTAAATACACTAGCTATAATACTATCTTGCCAAGTAAACACCGTTTTCCCTTCATTAATGCAACCTGGACTGCGTCGAACCTAAAAGCTTGACATGTGCTGTGTTTGCAGGTGGTCAGCAATAGCACAGCATCTTCCAGGGAGAACCGATAACGAAATCAAGAACTTTTGGAATACTCATCTAAAGAAAAAGCTTCTCCAAATGGGGATTGATCCTGTCACCCACAGGCCAAGAGCTGACCTTAACATAATTGCAAACCTACCACAGTTGCTTGCTGCTGCTGCAAATTTCAGCAATCTGATGAATATTCCCTGGGATAACGCAATCAAAGCACAGGTAGATGCCACCAAACTCCAATTGCTGCATAACATACTGCAAGTCCTAGGCAATAGTCCACCTCCAAACATGGAAGCGCTTAATAACCTCTTTGCATCACGGGACCATCAGCTATATGAATACCTCAGAATGAACTCTCAGTTAGAGGGACTACTAAAATGCGGTGAGGATGGTCTTTCTTCGCAAGGTATCAACGCTCAGGCTCAGTCCAACTTTCCAAATATAGATGCTCCTCAGCAACCATTCAGTGATCACAATCCAATAAAGGACTCAAAATCACGTACCCACAATAGTGACCAATTAGTCTCTTCATATGCTTTTCCAACTTCAAACACACTGCCCCAGTTGGTTTCAGCCTCACCTGAATGTTCATCAGCAAACACAATCAACCCAAATGATATTATTTCTAACCCTTCTAATGCCACTTCAACCACATTTGAAGCGTGGAGGAATCTTATGGATGATGGGGCAAATGACAATTATTGGATAGATATAATTGAGTAAGTAAACATCCTTTTCACAATTAATTAATAACTTAAGTGGTATATATATATATACGTACTTAATTAAAATCTTAAACTTGCTTGTGTCAATGTTGTGGTTTTAAGGTCTTAGTTTTTATTGATTCATGAATGCAATCTTTTTTGCAGCCAAGCATCTTCGCAGCCATGGCCAAACTAAAAAGAAAAAGCTCAAAGGAATTAAGAAGACGTGTTTGACTGTAAATTATGAGTTTCTTCCACTGTAGATTCTCACAACTCGTCAACAGATACACACACATATGTTACCAATGTATGAAGAAAGAATACCCCGACACAAGGGATCATTGTATACTCTCTCTTTTTTTTTTCCTTGCATAATATTGGTCATACTATTTTGGATTTCAATATTGTATCTTATTGAGTTGTTATCAACTTCTTCAGTTATGGATTCGTGATCTTGAAAAGAAATATTGTATGGCAGCTTATTGCTCATATTTCGTTTGCACTTTATCAACAGCAGCACCGATCATAATGTTTCATGATAACAATTATAGGTTAAATATTAGGCTCTTAATTTTCCATAAGAGTTGATGATCGAGAGTGAGGGATCCAAGGATTTCAAAGGGTGGATGGATATAAAATGAATTAGTTGTAGAGAGCGTGGAACACGAAATTGATGGTTGCAGAAGACCCACTACACTTCTGCCATTAGGAGGCTTGACCATTGATAAGGTGGAAACCCATGTCAACGAACTATACAACGTGGGCGGACGCAAAGCCAAAGACATAACGCCTAGACCCTTTGTCTACTTTGTTTTACGTTAATTCTCTCTCTGATTCGGACTTTGCAAAACTATACAAAAAAAGTTATCTTAAATAGTCCATTTGTTAAGCAACTAATGTGGAGTTAACTAGTTATAATATATTTGCCTTTTGATAAGAAGTCAAGACAATTTGTTGCTAATTAGGTAAGATCATTTACTTTTGAACGAAGCTATTGATGCAAGATTAAAGAAATTCAACTTGCGAACCTAACAGTCTCCTTCCTATTAGTTTCTAGAAGAACTAGCTAGGGTGCATGGAACGGGAATGGAGGGCTGCTGTTTCCCGTTGAAAATCTTTCCACGTATATGTAAGCTAAGAAATTTCAAATTGAATTGTACAAAGATATGTAGGAGGATAAAAATGGAACTTGGTTAAATTGTTATTTTAACTAAAATGCAGCTTGAGAGAAATCACAACGTTTTCAAGCTAGCTAGATAACATTATCCGACAAGAGAGTATACTTGATCATGTGATAAATTCTCGGTAGGTGCTTTTTTGACCTTCAATGAACAACTAACCTACCAACCATGCCAAATTTAAGCTCAGATTCCAACCTAAATAGATACGTACTTGTGTATGAAAAAGGGACAGGATAATTTTTATTTTATTTTATCATCAAAATATTAGATATATGTTTTGGTAAAGACCAAACGGACCCTGAATCCATATATACATTATTCTAGCCGTCGAACGTAATTGGCACATATCATTAACATCATAATATATATGAAAAGATGATTTACTGCGCCCAGCGATGGAAAACTAAATCCACAAGTTGAAATATATATTGAGTTAAAACAGAGAAATGCGTGTGTGTGTGTGTGTGTGTATTCTTTGACTTTCGGGGCGTTTAGAGTGATGGAGGCTCGTGCAAGTTACAGTACTATAGAATATCATGATTAGAGTTAAAAACATCTATAATTAGTCGAATTAATATGATAGAACAATCAATATATATATATATATATATTTCCAATTCGTAATTACCATTAGAATCCATGAAGAAAGTAATTCGGCCAATAATCACTTGTAGAATTCCCAACATAAATAAATCGTCGCTGATTGCAACAGAATTAATACATAAACTGATGGATTAAGTTTTGTATATTATTACCAACAAAACTTTTCTTCATAATGCTTACTTAGCAAAATATTTCACTACCGATTTTGATGAAAATTTCAGTTGATATTTACATTCACGGTCCATCGATAAGCATTTTACCAACGGAATCACGAATAGAAACAATCTGTTAGTAAAACTTTCGTTAATAAGTTTTGGTTTATCGGTAATAAATTTACTGATAAATTTTCAGACGAATAAAGCGAGAAATTTTTTTTAACTATATTGTTCTGTTGGTATTTCCCTCTGAATGTTTACCATATAACCGATAGAATATTGTATGCAATTTTATTGGTGTTTTTAATTTTTCATCGGTAAATATAACAGATCAACGATGAAATATCATCTATAATTTTGTTGAAAAGTTAACAGTAACAGTGATATTTGCAGTTATATTTTTTCAACTCTCTGAAATATATTGACGAAAGTGTTCTGTCATTAACCCTGCCAATACTAATTTAAAATATATATTAAACAGAAGTAGAAAAATAATGAAAATCAAATATATAAAATGAAATTAAAATAATATAAGAATTAAATATTTATTACAAATTTAAACATTTTTACGTTCAAATACAATAAATCTAAAACAGAGACGATGTTGGAGGAGGAAAAGGAAGTTGGTAGTCACCGGGACCATAGGGCCAATAAGGAGAAGCACATGGATCACCCATGTGTGATCTCATCTCTATCACCACTCGTCAGAGTTGTTTATAATCCGAGTTGTTTATAATCCATAGTGAGTCGTTTATATTTTTCATTGAAATTAGTTATCCGATCCTATGCTCGTTGGTTTAACATCGCCTTAAAATCGGGAGTTTAAATGCTTGAAATCGATTGTGAGCATCCAATAGTCAAAACACTAATGACCATCTATAAGTTCTCGGCCATAGTGTTAGAGAGTCGTATACTTGATTTCTATCGAGTCCACTGGACGTTCTTGCCTCCAAAGATGGTGTAACAAAGTTTCTCAAGTAAACCCTCCATTATTACATAAAGAGATGATTAATTTACTCTCTAACACTTTCAAAACTCCTTACTTTGAGCATCTTATAGGTATCACAACTCAGCACTTCACTAATATAATGAGTGTAGTCAAAAGATTGAACAAGCCATGAAAGTTGGCAATATTATCATTGGAAAGAAGAATGATATGGAAATGAATAATATTGAAGAAGGTGGTCACAAAAGGAAGAAGAAAGGTTATCAAAGCACTTATGATTTCCAAAATCTAGTCCTACTATATCGAACATGAAATTTACCTCATCTATTCTTGGAAACCAATCCAATACCCAAACTAGCCCATCAAATAACCAAAATGACAACCGCTTATGAAGTTGTTTTTTTTTAAAAAAAAAACAAAGAACAATTGTCAACTATTATCAATATTACTAAGTGAAATGTACCGAAGATTGTTGAGTAATGGTCAAGTTGCCCTACTCCGTTGACCCCATTGCAGCCACCATTCTAAAATGGTACAAACCAAATAAAACTTGTGAATACCATGCTTATATTGTTGGACATAACATTGATGAATATATATGTAGCCTTTAAGAGAAAATCCTTCAACTTATTAAGGAAGGATAAATCACCTTCAACTAAGTCTAAAAGCCTAAAATATGAGCGCAAACCAACTTTCAAATCATGTCTCTAGAAATGAAGTAAATAATATTGAAGAAATGAAAAAAGGCAGGATAGTCATGAAGGTAAACATGAAAAGCTATATAGTACAATGATGCAAGCAAGAAACTCAAGACATCATTCAAGATACCAATGATGAGAAATTTGGGTGAGTTTTGTAAATATAATTGCTAACATGGACATGACATTGATTTTTATGAAGAGTTTCATTGTAAAAACTCAGTTAAAAGTTTTCCAAGGTGAAACTAAAAATTAATTAATTGATTAATCCAAAAATAAAATTAATGGGTTAGATTAAATTAGAAAAATTTAGATAATATGAGAGGGGTGATCAAATTGGATAAAGAAAAAAGTGATATGGTATAAATTATTTCGGAAGGAAAGTTGTGGGAAAAAAATGGAATATATGAGATAAATTAGGTGAATGTGTAAATAATAAAAATTTTAAACTATAAATACCCTTTTTTTCCTCTTATGGCCGGTGGTTTGCTTCCAAAGAGTAGATGAGAATTGTTTGATTTTTCTTCTTGTTTCTTGCTAAATTCACTACAAGATTTAACAGTTTTATCGACAGAATTTTTCCGTCGGCGTAAGACACATATTCCGTCGGTAAATCCGTTGGTAATAAAAAAATAAATTTATCCGCTTTATTTCGTCGGTGGTAATAAAAAAATAAATTTATCCGCTTTATTTCGTCGGTACGACGAAATAAAGCGGATAAATTTATTTTTTTTATTACCAACGGATTTACCGATGGAAATTCCATCGGTAATTCTGTCGGTAATTATTGAAAAACATTTTTAAAAAAATTTATTTTATAAAATTATAAAATAATTAAATTAACATAAATTAACAATGTATAATATATACTCAAAATGCTTGGAAAAAAGAATAAGAAAATCAACTCAAACAATTTTGCAACAAATAAATAAAATAAAAAATAAATTCAACTAAAAAAATTCATATGAAAAAAATAAGTTGCAATTGCTAAAAATTTAAAAATCCTATAAATAAATCTACTAAAAATTGATCTCATATGAAAAAAAATCTCACAACAACATTTATACAATTATTAAGAACAAAAACAATTAAAAATAAAATAAAAAACAAATATAGTGAAAAAAATCATGAAAAAAGAAGAAAAAAGAAAAATCTTACCTTAATGTAGTTGCAAGTGAAGCTAAGGAGAGAAAAAAAATTTCATTAAGCATATTAATTAAAAAAAAAAACTAAGAGGATAAAAGAAGAAAGAAGAAGAAGACATACCAAAGTATGGAGGAAAAGAGAAGGAGATGAGGAGAGAAAAAAAGAGAAAGAAATAGATAAGAAATGATGTTTTTTACATATAGCGAAGAAGAAGAAGAAGACATACCTTAATAATGTTTTTTACATATAGTGAAGAATAATAATAATAATAATAATAATAATAATAAGAAACGGGCTTGTCTCTTGTGAAATAAGGGCATTCAGGCTTTTTATTGGGACACTTTACTGATGAATTTACCGACGGATAATTAAATATTAATATTTTTTAATTATTCCGTTGGTAATTGCATCGGTAATATTTAATTTAAATTTTCAATTTCGTAAAATTTTTTCGAAACCGCCAAAAAATTACCGACGATTTTTCAATCCGTTAGTGATTCCGTCTATAATATTTAAATGAAAATTTTAAATCAATTGAATTTTTTCAGAAAACCGCCAAATAACACCGACGACTTTTCAATCCATCAGTGATTTTGTCCGTAAAGAACAACAATTAACAGTGCAAGTGGAAAGTGAACAGTTCTGGAGCTCTCTGAAAAATACCAACGGAAAATTCTGTCGGTGATTCCCTTTGTAATTAACATGATGAACAGTGTTCACAGTTTACCAACAAATTTACCGACGGAATGACGGAAATTTCGTTGGTAAAAATGACACGTCATCATTTTTTTTTGCTTTGTTTTAATTTTTTTTCCCACTGTAATTCCCTCGGTATATACCATATACCGAGGGAATATTGCCGTCGGTAAAATCCCTCAAAAATTTACCGACGAAAATATTCCCTCGGTATTTTCGTTTGTATTTATCAATTTTCTGGTAGTGATTCATTAAAGAGAGGCTAAATTAAAGTGAATAAAGGATACATAAGTAATTAAAAAAAGGAGATTGAGTGTTTTGGTGGGTTATTTTGAAGGAAAAAAAATTAAAAGTTAGGGTTTTGAAAAGGGATTGAAGAGAAGAAAAGGGAAAGTGGAGAGAACCTTGATTTTCTTGCATTCTAAGCATCACTTAGTTCAGATTGAATCAAAGAGTTCCAAATATGAGAAAATAACAAGAGAGGAAGGCTTGTTGTGGAAATGGGCGGCAACAATGTGTTGGTGGCAGGGGTATTTTACACGGAGTATATAAAGATTGTTGGTGATTCCGATATAATGAATTGTTTTTATTTATTTATTAATATAGATGTTTGGGATAGCTTGTAAATAATTCAACTAATTTTATGAGCTATGAAGTTAATAAGTATGTAAATTTTCAATAATATTAAAGCTTGTAAAACTCAAACTAAAAATTTTTAAAAAACAAATCTAAAACCTGATAAATTTAGTTATTCCCTTCCAAATTAATCTAATAACTTGTTATGCGGCGAGGAGCAAGCTCGCCACCGGTTGCTAGGATTTTCTTCATGGACTAGCGTTTTATGGCAGTAACAAATTGCCGGGCTTCAGGATATACGAGCTTCTATCGAAGGCTTAAAGCTTGTTCAGCCCGTGGGCTTTGGCCTGTCGTTAAGTAAATTCAGATCTTTCTTTCCAAAGTAAACCCAAGAAAGAAAAAACAACGTACGAATTCCCACCTTCACAAGTTCATTGCAAATCTTTAAAAAAGAATAAAATAAAAGAACTCCTAACCCTTTATGTGTTCATGATAAAATAAGTGGATATTTCCAAACCTCCTCAAGAATCTCCTCAACGCAGCTTTTGTAACGATGATATGCTAAATGTTCAGATTCAGTAGTCACCGTGATGTTTATTATAGCCTATAGTGTAATTATATTTTGTTTCTTTTTCCACGACTCCATTCCATATTACTCTAGGATCAGATAATTGCTTAGAAATTAATCTCTGCAATCCTTTAACATGTTGTTGATTTTTTTTTCTTTTTTCTTTCTGTAGCTATATTGCCTCGAAAAAAATCTCTCTCACCTCTTCTATACATGGACATTTTCAGTGATGGAACCAGAATTTTTTAAATAAAAGAGTAAATTACTAATAAATATTTGATATTACATGTTATACATACATGCGTTATATATAGAAATTAATTTAAAATATATATACCAACTCAAGTCAAGCAAAATTAATTTAAAAGTACTTTTAAAATAAAAAAACTTACATTATAATTGTTCTCTTCGAGGTTTTATATTTTAAAACTGCTTCATAATGATTTTATTTTTAATCTCATTAAAATATCTTTCTCAATATATACAACAAACTTTCATTTATGTATTTCTAAATCTTCTAAGGACTAGGAAAGTTCTTGACAATAATTCTATGCTGACATATGGTACATAATATCTAAAAGCATAGTTTAAAGGATTGTTACAAATTGATGTTGTTCTTGCTGGCTTGTTGTTTTGTACAAGTGGATTAAACATAAATATTAAATTTTTTCCTTTTAATTTATTTATTATATCCCTAATTTTTTTAGTTGTCCTATACTTCATTTTCAATTATTAGTAAATTTATTATCATCATTTTTCATATGAAATTCATAACAAAATACTTATCAATTCATCAAAACTCATTTCAATTCATATCCATTAGCATATAATATTACCCATACACATATTAATTCAACAAACCAATAAATTATTATAAACCCTAATATTTTCAATAACTAATTATAAAGAAATAAAACTAAAATTAGATAATGAAACAAATAGAAAAGATGAAGGAAGCTTTTCTAAAGCATAAAGTATAAGAGGTTACTTGCTTAACTAATTAATAGCTTAGGACTTGAAAAGAAATTTTATAGAAAGAAAAGAGCTATGATCAATGGTGAAAAAAGAACAAAGAGCTTGGATCAATTAGTTGCTAACAAAAAAAAAAAACCCTGTAAAGCTATTATATTAATATTTTAATATAATAAACTGGTTACAAATAACTGCCTCCTTATTTGCAGTTTTTTATAAGCAAAGAAAGTTATATTTTTATTCTACTTATGCGAACCCAGATGCCATTCTTAAAGTTTCATTTTATTTAATGGAAGCTTTTGTTTAAACCACCCTTACTATGTCATTGATTATAATCTTGAGTTTGGAAAATGAACATCAAATACAGAGTAAAAATTATCAGCAGGTAAAGTGTAGAATAGCAACTACGAGCAACACGAGCAGCACGAGCAGCACATACCTGTACTAAAACCTGCAAAGTCGAATTTCAATATACTGCAAAAGTTGTACCAGGAGGAGCTGAGAAATCTCTCCAAGTAATTATTACGTACAGGCAAGATTATTAGAGGAGAATAAGAATTATTTAACCAGATAGAAAACGCTGTTCCCATTTCCTCCATCATGATTAATTACATTTGTGCACTGGGAGGGGGGGAATTGTCCCCTCTTGCCCCTATGTGGCTCCGCCACTGGACATTTAAGCCCCTTGTTGGTATTTCAGATTCGTAGGCTTAAAAAAGTTCCAGTACAGTACCTATGTGATCTTTTGTGCAGGCCACCCATGGATTGTGGATGACAGGATTTCCCTAGATAAACCTCTTGATTCTGCTATTTTATCGCACCTGAAGCAGTTCTCTGAAACGAACAAGCTTAAGAAGATGGATTTGCATGTAAGATTCTTGCAGATATGTAGTAGTTTTCTTTGATTATATTATTGGTTCCTTTGGAAAAATTATGGAATATATATATGAACTAGTTTGATTGTTGAATGATCTGATAGTGTTACCTCTAAAAAAACAGGGCCGATAAACTCTTAATTCAGCTATTTGCATGCCAACTGCTTAATTTCTCTGGTGCTCCCTTTAGTAACTTCTTTGCTTGTCATCAGTCCTTAATAACAAAATGTCCATAAATTATTTATCAGATTCTTAATAAGATTCTTTGCTTTTCGATATTCTTTGCTTGTTTATGTGATGGCTAAATAAGATTCTTAATGTTAAAAGTCCTTTCGTAAGTTTTGTGCTTCCTGTAATAACATGACGTGGGCATTTTATAAGCTGCCTTTATAGGAAAATTCCAAAAGCATGGCTTGTTCTTGGTTTTTGTTCTTGCTTCTTTTAATAACAACTTTTTCCACCCTAATTTGTTTTTCTTTCTAATGGTTTTTGTTCTTGGTTGGGAGGCATGCTTCTTGTACGATCCTTGTATCTTGGTTTAACATGGTATCGAAATCATTCTCCAAATGATCATTAGCTTACTTATCAAACTAATTATCTCACTTGTAATGGACTCAAAATGAACATGAAGATAAAATATAAAGAGATGGATACTGGGTATATAGTACAGTACTCTATTTGCTTGAGTTTTAAATCTTAGTTGCATTTCATATTGGATGAGATTTTAATTTTTCATTTGTTTGATAACTCAGTTATCTTTATTAATTTTGATATAGATGAGACTGTTCATGCTAATAGAGTACAGATGCACGTGGACCAACTTGCTCTCACATGTGGGTGTATCTATGTCTGTAGCTAAGTTTGTATGCTGTAATGCTGACCTCAAGTGAATTCATGCATTCTGTTTCTCGTAATGAGTTTTAGGTCATAGCAGAGAGGCTTTCTGAAGAAGAGATGGGAGGTTGGAAAGGCTTGTTCAAAATGATAGACACAGACAACAGTGAAACAATAATTTTGATGAATTAAAAGACGACTTAAAATGAGTAGCTCTGAACTAATGGAGTCTGAGATAAAGGAGACGATGGATGCTGTAAGAGAGCTTGCTCAAGTCCTCTATGGTTTTTTTTTTTTCCAACCATTCAGTTGATTTGAAATTGAACAATTGCATGCTTTGTGGGTGTTTTTGGCAGGCTGATATTGACCAAAGTGGAGCAATTGATTGTGGTGAATTTCACTTGAATAAATTGGAGAGAGGAGAATTTAGCATCTGCTTTCTCATTCTTTGATAAAGATGGTAGTGGTTACATAAGTATTGATGAGCTTCAACAAGCCTACGAAGAGCTTGGCTTAAGTGAGTTCCACCTCTCTGAGATGATTATAGAAATTGATCATGATAATGTAAACCCATTCTTTACTGTCATTTCAATCCATATTTTCCACTCTGATAAATAATTCAGAAGCTTATTCCATTTGTTTTGGGAGTTTTTGACAACATGTATTCATGGAAATTTGTTGCAGGAAGGAGAAATAGACTATGGTGAATTAACTGCATTGATGAGGAAGGGAGACGGAGAACAATGAGAAGCACAGTTAATTTGGGAGATGCTTTAGGAATGGCTGCCCTTTTATTATCATGTGTTTTGGTAAACAAACTACCATCAACAAGAATGGTATGATGATTTACAATTTGTTGTTAGAGTATCGTCTGGAGGAACAGTAGCTAGTCTTACAAGGTGTATTCTTAAAGGCATTGATCATATTCATAGGCAGGGTTATGTTCATCTTGCTCGTGTTGCTGGCATTAGGAGTGTTTGAATTTGTGGCAAAGATCAGAGATTTTGGCTTGGCAAAGAAAGCGGAGAACAACAAAAAAAGCAAGTATCTTCTTCCTTATCTCAGGGGGGCTGCTTTGTATGTGGATGCTTACAGGGAATCCAGTTTGGGATTTCAATCCTGAAACCACCACAGAAGAACTTCTGAGAAAGATTGCCGAAAATTCCTCCTCTTGTGTCAGGAATTGATAACAAAGAATTGGTGGGCCTTTCAGATGCGGAAGGGGTGGCAGACGATGAATTCAGTGCTTCGTCCTGTTCTAAAGAATGGAATTTCACCTCAGAAGAGGAGGTTTCTTCTCGCTCATCTTGGTCAGATGATCCAGAAGAAAGTCTTAGCACTACTGGCTCTACCTTTATTACCAGAGATGTTCTTGCATCAGAATCCTTGGCACAGGTTTTCAGCTTAGCCACTAGCAGCAACATTGCTGCTGTTGTACAAGAGGGAGATTTTTCTCCACTGAATTGGTTGGTTGCTTAGATCAGTAAGCACTAAAAACACAGAATTTGTGTAAGATGTTTGAGTATATACTCTTTTGAAAAAGCAGAGCATATATCTTTTATTCCTTCTTCTTTAACAGATTGCTATGGTACATAAAATGCTTTGTCGTATTGTTAGTGGTAAATAAAATCTGATTCCAAGCATTGCTTTCACTTGTTCTATCAGCCACCACTCATATCACTGAATCTTCAAGCAAATAAATTACATATGGTTCCCTTGTACTTCCATGGGCTCGACTACAGAAAGGGGTTTTTATTATTTATTTTTTAATTAAAAAAGTAATAAAAATGAGAGGTGTTAAGTTCTCTATCATGGAGCTATTTTCCACGTGCCCCTCCCTTTGTTTGGGGTTGCCTCATAAAGTCTAGATAGGTCCTCGGCCCGTTCTCAACAACATGGATCACTTAAATTAAATTATTAAAAAGCAATTAAAATGTTTTGAGGTTTTATTGTACCTAAACACATAAAATATTATGGATCAATACTTTTTTTTTTCAGTTACTTTACTTTGTTTTTTTTACAATGGGATATTTACATTGAATTGAATTTATATAAAATTAAACCTGGTGATTTGTTTCAGCTGGTTTTACATTAAATTCTCGCGATATCAAGAAAAAAAATCCATAAATCAGTTAATATTTAAATTGATAAAATATAATTTAGTTTATTTAAAATAATTAAGATTTTATGAGTTGTGAATTTGGAGATTAACTATAAGAGTTTCGCCAAATTTGCTTTTTTTTTTTAACTCATATTTTTTTAGTTTATCCTGCAACATTTATTAAATTGAAGATTGAGCTTTGTTTGTTTTTTTTATTGAATTTTTCACTAATTTTAAAAATGATATAAGTTGTCTCGCTCTTTAACATTAGGTTGTTTGATAATTAAGTTTCACAATCTTATTCAATTTGCTTTTGACGGGGTTACCCCGGTATCATAATCAGGTTATAGATTTTGCATGCTGACCCATGTTGACTCGGGTTGGGTTTTTTTAGTTTTTTTTCTTCAATTTTGTCCTTCAATATTTTAGTTGCTAGAAATTGAGTTTTGGTTTTATTTTACTTTTTATGGTGTTATCACATTCTCATTTAATTTTTTATTTGTTATCAATCAAGATTCTTCAACATTTGATTTTTTTAAAACTAGTTTTTTTTTTAAATTTATCATTCATCATTTGATTGATTGGAAATCGATCTTTATGTTTTTTATTTTTTTTCTTTCTATGGAATTATTTCAATTTTATGTCCATGATAGCGGGGTTAGTGGGTTAACTTGGTTTGACTCAGACTGTTTTTTTTAATTTCACCATTTAACATTGAATTATTTGATAATTGAAATTCATGACTTTATTCAGTTTGTTTTCGACAGGGTTACCCTAGTGTCACAACCAAGTTGTATATTTGACGTGCTAACACGGATGGACTCGGGTCGGGTGTTTTAAAACTTTTTTGTTGTCAGTTTTTTTTCCACTTTATTTACCATTTTTGTAGTTTTTTTATTCGTGTTATTAAATTAGTTGAGCTTATTAAACCCAATCGAGTTAATAACCCGAGTCTTACATTTTGTTTTTGTTTTTTCTATGAATACTTGCATTGTTTTAGCATTTTTTTTATATTGAAAAACAATTGGATTGGCCTACAAGATAGCACATATCGCTTATCTAGCTAACGATACAATTAATTGCTCGCTCCTACCCAAAACATTTTTGTAAAAAGAAAATTCGATGTGAAAACATTGTCAGGTTAAACTTTAGAAAATTTCACAATAAATTTCCAGAATAGATAATTATTTTGTGCAAATTGTTTGAAAGTTGTTGGTTAAAATATATCATTACTATCTCAATAGTTTTGTAATTACTTTTATAGTAAAATAAATGACACAAAATAAGTATAACGACTAGAGATGAGAAAAAAATCGAAAAAGTGAAAAAAAAAACCGAACTGTGAAAAAAACCCAATTAAACTAATTATAATTTTGAAAAAACCGACCGGTTCGGTTTGGTTTTATAAGCCTGAAACCGAAAAACCGAACCGAACCAAAAAAACCCGGAAAAAAACCAAGCCAAACCAGGAAAAAACCAAGCCAAACCAGAAAAAATCGAGCCAAACCGGTTTGGACCGGTTTTTTCCCCAAAATAACCGAACCGAACTGAAACCGGTTGGTTTGAACCGATTTCGGTTTTTTTTTTAAAAAAATGGTTTTGGGTTTTTTTTTTATAAAAACCGAATTTAACTGAAAATAATCACCCCTAATAACAACAATAAGCGATGAGAAATGCTTTTTTATCGGAGTAGATATACCATGACAAGTTTTCTCAAAATCACTCTCTTTTTTTTTTTTTTTTTAAAAAAAATACTCTCTTAAAGTTGCTATTAAAAAATTTCAATTTAATAGTAGAGAGAATCCACAACATTTTTCTCAAAATAACTTTAGATGAAGAAATATTTTATTTTAATAGAAAATTTTAAAAAATATATATTTCAAACTTCAATTTTTTTTTTTAAAACGTTTTCGAATAGCTCTATAAATTTTTATACACAATAATATATTCAAACATTCACTGCAAGTTCCATTGAATCTCATTTACAAATCCCTTCCTCTCTTTTTCAAGAACTCTTACCACAATCCTCTACTTCCAAGTTCTTTAAAACCATAGGGCGACGAAAATATTAGCATTTCTGCTTTCTATCAATGTCCAAATCACTTAGGCAATGACGCGTGCATGAACTGTGTAAACACACTCTCTAAGGTATCAAACAACCCGTGTAAACAAGCACTAGCAGCTAGGGTTCGTCGATGAGAATTCAATGCATGAATTGCTTCATGACACATGTAGCAAAAAAAGGTGGCGGTAGTGGTTTCAAAGAGGTAAAGGATCTTGAGGTGCCGAGTATAACACCCCGTAAGTTTTACACGTAAGAAAAAGGCTTCATAGGAACTTGAATTCAGAAAATTAGGGTTTTTATAGAATAAAAGATTATTATGATCTATTCTTTATACTATTATCTTTCTTCATTAAGCTAGAATATAAAAAATCAAACACCCTACAAATACAATGTTCATAATATTTTATCTTTCCCGTTCTTAAGAGTTAAAATATAATATTCAAAATCAATTATAATTTAATAATTAAAAATTTAATTTATGCATCATTTTCTTATTAACATATACATATGACATACTCATCAACTTAAGCATTCTTAATTTTACTATATGTGTCCAATTCATTATTTGAACCTTTCACATTGGATTTATATAGGTATGTTTCTATACATCCATCATGTCATCCAATAAACAATGTTTTTTACTCACATGTTAATAGACAACATTATCAATATAAAGAAACACCAAGAAGGCTCATTCTTTTAAAAACAAAAATTATATCATGCAATTGACTTATCTCATACATTAGATGTCAGTTGCATTATCACCATTATCCCATCATTAACATATTTGCACCCTACCGAGTAAAAATATATTTAAGGTTTACTTTACCTTCAGCTTAATAATCCATTACAGCTTAATGATCCATTACATCACACGATCGAAATATTATGACATTTCTTTTTCTTTGTATACTTATGTCTGAAGTGGATTCTCCTCACATAATTTTATAATTTTAGCTATATTTTTTTTCTACCCATAGTTAGTAGTCACATTCCATCAAGTGGTCACCATTATTGCCAATGAAATGTCATTCTCTCACTAATACAACCACAATTTATTTTCATATCACATTAATTGTTAAGTCAATTTATATCATATTACAAACATGTTATTAGATACATATTTTATAATTTCATACATATGCACTAAGAACAATTCCAAATCTTGTCATATATTCTTTGGTTATTCATTATCAAATACATCATATACATATGTTTTAACAATTTTAAACAACCATTACTTCTATTGTTAGCAAGCTTTGTCCCCATATATATATATATATATATATATATAGAAGTTCCCCCTTTTAGTAACTAGACAAGGTTGTCCTCAAAACAATCCTAAGTTATGTCATACAAGTTATTTAAATCAATTTTTATATTTACTTTGTTACATTGTAACAGTAATCACAATTTTCTATACAAAAATCAATATAATATAACCTTACCTTATACTTTACTTGACTTCCCAAAACAGTCATGCATTTAGTCTAGTTTTATCTCTAAGTCATCATTTATGTTATAATACCACCTTCCTCATCATAGAGATCATCCTTATATTATCTACCCTTTCATGCATTCTACTCGGGTAATACAATCTATTTCTTCATTATTCACAATGGTTGGGCATTTATAAATTCAACAATCTATATCATGAACTCAATAACAAAATTTTTATCAATCCAACACTAAATACCATAAACCTAATTTACCACTTTATTTAACTGTTGGATTTCACCAAACATTTCATTAACAATTCGACAAGTCAATCATCCAGACAATATTAACATCACACGAGTCCATTTAATCAAATTACATATTTTGATCATTAAACTAAAGGATACCACTAGCTCATTACCAGACACTAGCTTTATTACTAGGTAACTAGTTCCACAACATATTCCAGTCATCATACAAAGTGATGCCACTAGCCTATTACCGGGTAACTGGTTCTGCAACATAGGCCATTACCGGGCATTAACTCTATTATCGAGTATTAGCCCCATTACCGAGTATTAGCTCCATTACTGAGTAATTAGTTCCATCCTTATCTTTTTCTTTCATGGCACATATTGCAATTAAAATATATCCATAATATATTTAAAGAAATTGCAGTTACTAAAACTTAAAAGAACACTCTTAACATGAAAAAAAAAGTGCAGGGCATCTACTTGTTCTCATTGAGGATCTTGCATCTTTAACCAACGGTTTAACTTCCTGTGTTTCTCCTATAACAATAGGATACAAACAATTCATGTCATAACCCAAATTTTTACCTAAAATTTCTTATTTTTTTCTAAATTCCAAAAATAGCAAAAAAACAACAAAATATCCGAAGAAATATATTTCTTTTATTTCTCTTTGATAATTGGACTCATTTCTACACTATTATGCATATTTCCATGCTAAATTAACAATTTTAGAACTAATTCTTCTTTCCCTTGAACTTTGCCTAAGAACCCTAATTCTTCAAAATTACGAGTTTCCTACATAAAATGTTAAGAAACTTGAATTAATACTAGTCTTCATGGTTGGAGAACATATTACCTTTAGATTTTATGTTCAATTGATGCTCAATTTGCAAGATTCTCGTCACTTCTTCTTCTTCCCTTCAATACCTTTAATTTATTTGCTTTCTCTGTTCATCCTTGTTAAACTCATCCCTTTCTCTCTCTCTCTCTCTCTCTAATTATTTGGGTTTGCCCTTTTCTTTTCTTTAAACCAAGGTATTTTGTTTTGTCGAACACATCATCCACGATATTATATGTGCAAGCCTACTACCACACAATGGCGAAGAATCCCAAATCCGAAGACCCGATACCATACTTTAGCTACTAGCATGATTGTGATAAGATCGAACCTTTTGCATTACAAGATAGTCAGGTTCTCGCAGCCCAAAGCTCGATGTCATGATAAAGAATTCTATCAATATTACTAGGTTAGATGTGAGTTGTTTGATTCAAAGACTTAGACGTGGAAGCAATTTGATGAAGTAAAGTTGCAAAATCAGGAGTCACTTTCTCGCAAACTTGTTGTATCTGTATCCGGCTCACTTCGCTGGCTTACATGGGTAGAAAACAACATATTTGCATTTCATGTAAGCAAAGAAAACTATAGCATGTTTTCACAACCCCCTATCTCAACTCTAATTTAGAAAGGAATCATAAGGTTTTGAAAGAATGAAAAAGTCATGTTTTTCTCCTCTGATCCCTAGTTGTTGTCGTTCAACTTATAAGGAAGAGGAAGGTGACTTTTTATCATGTTCCTAAGTGTGTCATCATCCCTATAATTTATTTCAAATTCACTTTACACGTTTAACATAGCATTCCCCTTGTTGATTTTGTGAATTCTATCCAGGGTTTACAATTACTTCTTTTTCTTATGCGAGGGTTTACACTAAGAAAATGTCTTGCCTCTCAGTTAATTCTTGGTTTGCAAAACAAAATTTAATTTACTTGATTTAGAATAATTTAGGACTAAATTTGCAGTTTAAAAAAATATTCAACCGTTTTCTTTTTGCCAAATTTAAGGACTGATTTGCATGGTCAAAGGAGAAGTTCATGTTTATTTTTTTATTTTGGTTCCTCAACTTTTAATTTTTTCAACTTGATCCCTTTTCATTAACTTTATTTGGGATTTCACTTGGTATTTTATTTTGGTTGCCTTGATACAAGGATCTCACAATATCAAGAGAAATTTTCGGTTCTTGGTTGATTCTCATATTTACTAAATTAAAATTTTAGCTTATTTAAAACAATTAAGTGTTGAAGAATCAAAATTAAAAATGATATAGTTATGATGAATAGAGTAAACAAGTAAGGAATATTTATGAGGTCCCCAACTTGTGAGTTGCGTCTACGTTCTTCAAGCGTTCTGGCAACTGAACGATGACTTTCATGATGGTGTTTACAACATCACACCTTGGTTTTCATAACGGTCCAGTATGTGTCGGTGAAGGCATCATTGTTGGGCTTTGGTGGGTTTTTTTTTCCTCTTTCCTCTCTTAAAGAATTATATTGGCTTTCCAAAATATTGGTGTCCTTCATTTTTTTTTGTATTAGATTTGATCTTTATTCTTTTGATTGTTATTTATTTTGTTTTGAATATTTTATTTATTTATTTTATTTTTCAATTTCATCTCTTAGCATTTAGTTTCATTTAATTTTTATATCAAATTTAATCATCATTCTTTTGTTACTATTTATTGTTTTTTTCCTTTTCTTAATTGCTTTTTTTAATTTCATCCCTCAATATGTTATTTCATTTTATTTTTTATTTCGAACTTGGTTCTTATTTTTTTTTATTGCTATTTATTTTTTTTAAATATTTTTTTATTGATTTGTTTTTCAATTTAATCTATAAGTATTTAATTGAATGGGGATTTTGCTTCATGATTTTTTTGGGTTTGACTTCGATGGGGCTAGTCCTAATTTCATGACTCAGGTGATGAGTTTTGAAGATTAACTTGAGTTGAGTTCGATCATTTTTTCATGTTCTTTTTAAAACTGATTTTTTCTCAATTTTATCATTCAACATAGCGTTACTTGGGGATTGGTCTTCATGATTTTTGTTACTTTCCTTTCTAAAGGATTGTCCTGATCACATGTCCTAGATTACAGGCTTATTGGTTCGACGTAGGTTGATTCGAGTTTTTTTCATTTCTTTTTTTTTCATAGGATTTTTTTTAGTTTCACCATGCAACATTGAGTTGTTATTTTTAGTTTTGGCCTTCAACTTTTGATTGTCCGAGATTTGTGATTATTTGTTTTTTTCAATTTTTTTTATAGATTTATCCTAATCTCACGACCAAGTCTTGTATTTAGCAGGCCAACTCAGGTGGACTCGTTTTCTTTTTTAATGTTATCATTGCATTTTTTTAGTTTGATTTATCTACTTTTATTATCTCTTTTTTTTTTTTAATTATATTGTTGCATTTACCAAATTTATTGAGCCAAGTTGAGTTAATAAACTAAATCTCGGATTTTTCTTACTTATTTGAAAATGCTAGCATTGCCATAATATTCTTTTTCCACGTTGAGAAAAACTTGGTCCGATCTGCAGCACAACTCGGGCCATCAATCTATTACTTATTATCGAGATGGGATACCAAGTGACTCATATCAAGGTTAAAGTCTAACTATTTCTTAAACCTTTTTTTTTTAAGAATTTAAAGGATATACCCAAGTAGAACCATGCACATCTCCACGTCAATTCAATAATTTGAACATATGATATCCAATTCAACATCCTCATCAGATCTTTGTGTCTCTAGTTTAGTAAGATAGACCTAATTTCACAAAAAAAAGGTTTGTCTAGCTTTATATCAATGACCTAACCTAACCATTTCTATTACAACAGCTCTTTCAATTATTGTCTTCGGCAGCTCTTGCTACTCAAAAGAGTAACCAAAATAACAAGCTTCTGTTTCTCTCTTTCATATTTTCTTTCTTTCTTAATTTTAGTAGCTGGGATAACAATATGATCTCCTTTTTTTTTAGAAGTAAAGCTTGACCATCTCGATTGAAATTTAAACAAGAAATATGGAGTGACCTGAGATATGAAGCGAGATGAAATTTGTTATCTTTTATTTTATTTTTTTGAAATATTAGAAGGTATAGCTGTTATTTTGAACATAATTGACAACCTTTAACAATACCATTTTCTTTAGCCTTCTAGGTGTGGCGTTGGTTTAATATTTATAAGTTTGTGATTATGCTAATTTATTCAAGTGATCTAAAATAATGAGTGGTCTCTTTTTTATGTAAAAATTATGATTATGAATGTACTAGGTACTTTATACAATGTAAATGGACTATTTTCTTAATGAATCGGATCTTTACCCAATTGGGTGTAAAGAGAAACCTAAATTAGGGAGAGCAAGAGAAAAACCAAACACAACGGTCGAAATTTTGAATTCCTTAAATTTCTTCCTTAGAGTATAAATCCAACCTCTTTGTCTCTCTCAATTTTAACATTTCTCTTATCTCTCTTTATAAAAAAAATTCTCTCTTTTAGATTTCAATTTTTCTATGTTTCCCCTCTTTGAAAATTCTTTAGAAAGAAAATCGTTTATCAAAGTGTTTTTGAAGTTTAAACTTACATGTAATCATATTGGATCTCAAAGATAGTCTTCACATTATTCAAAATGGCGTCTACTTTCTATGTGAGTACCCATTTGTCTCTTTATCTCTCTATGAATTTTGCTCTAATTTTCATGTAAAGTTGGTATTTTGATGTGTTTTTTTAATTTCGTTTTAATTGTACTCTTTATTTATTTTAAATTAATTATGATTTCTTGATTTTATTAAGGGCTTGAAGAATTGTTTTTGTCTAAAGGCTGGGTCTTTTAGCTTTTAAGACTGGTTAAGCGTGGTTTAGTGTCTTAATGAATTAGGAATTAACTTGAAAGGCTTTATTGCATATAAGGGATTAAAAATGTTTTAGCCTTCTTGCAACTATCAACTGATTTGTGATTGCTGGAAATAGATAACATTATATTACTGATATATATTTAAATAACTAATCTTTTAGTTAAATTTGGGAAAGAAGATAATTTGATATAGAAGAAATTAGTTATTTTTAAAATTATGGGTCTCATTAACGATAATAGTGTTAGTGAATATACCATGTAACCAATTGACTGGTTATACGTAACAATTATTTTATTCATGTAAAACATATTTATTATTAATAAAAGCTTTCTTTATCTTTAATAGTCAATTATATTTGATTAATAAATCTAATGTTTGATTAATAAAACTATAGTAAAGATAACAAAAATACTTTTCATTAAAAATTATAAAGTTATTGTAATTATTAGATTTTTATTTTATCAAAGCATTATTCCTAAATATTCATGGTCAATGTTCTATTAAGACTTAACATTAATTAGAATTGTTGAGACTAATGCATATCATGTTTCTTCCTTTATGAAAGGAAGCAACTACCTCATAAACTGAGGTATGAGAGATACTTGTAACTAATATACAAGTGTTTGTTAGATGATATGTACATTGAACTGACCTGCAAGAGAATTCCATATGGAGAGATCACTTATGTCTATGAAAATGTTCACAAAATAATTATGTAAGTAATCTTTAAACTTGAGATCGCTAAGTTATCTTATATAGAGAGTGTTATTATTTGATTTTAATTACATGTTGTCCTAATTAAATGTAATAAACAGGTAGATACTAGGTATAATATAAACTATATGAAGGTATTTGAGTAATTAAAAAGGGATTCATCCATCTTAGGTGAATTAGGAAAAATACTTCAGTTGTTTTTAAATAGTATTGATTGTGAAATCTTTGACCAAGGTGGAATCTAAATTAAAAAAGGGGGTGTGCTCATTGAGCTTCATCCCCCATCAAAGTTTTGAGAGTATACCTTATTAAGATGATATAGTTTTCTCCTCTGGATCGTTGGCTTCTTTCCCTTCAATATTAGCTCCCTTTCCACTTGAAACTAGTTTGCATTTTGTTCTTTCCTTCTCTTTCGATTTAATGTCCTATTTCTTTACCTTCCCTCTTAATCACTTATAGGAATTTTTTTTAACAATCTTTTAGTCTGATAGATACTCTTTTTACAAGCTCACTATGAAACAATTTGATGAGATTTTGTTTCGTAAGCATTGTAAAGAGAGGCATTTGTTGTTAACCATTTTTGACCCCATAAAAAAATCATGAAAACAAAAAAGGAAAAAATAAAAAAAATAAAATCCAAAATATAAGGGGATACATATGAAGAAAGCGTAGATGATTGCCCAAGTTGGTGGTGAAAGATCAAAATGACAAGTAGAAAAGTTGAAGGATGATGTATAAGATTTGCAAAATTGGATACCCAATTTTGATTAACGAAGGACTCATTTGGTGAAAATATTTTTATTTGGAGTAAAGAAATATAAATTTGGATAGGTGAGGACTCAATGAGAATTTTAAAAGGATTAATTAATTTTATTGAAGATATAATTGCAAGAAAAATTGATATTTGAAGTCAATTTAGGCTTTACTCGGAAGAAATTAAAATTTAGAGGTCAATTTGCAATTTTAAAGAGTTAATTTGATCAAATTAGGGCTTAATTTCATAAATATTAAAGTTTGATGGGTAATTAAGGACTTTATTGAAGAAATCCAAAATCAAAGACCAAACTGAAAAAAGGCATGTGATTGTAGGGGCTGAAATTAACCAAATCAGTGACCAAATTAAAGAAAATTAAAATTTTAATGGTCAATTAAAGGTCTAAGTGTACAAATTGAAACCAAGGACCAAGATGAAAATGGTGCTAAACTTTGGGGCTGATGATTGAGTTTGGCAGGGTTTAAATTACATGAAATTAAGAGTTTGAGAGACAATTATGAGTGTAATTAAAAGCAATTGGAAAAATAGAGACTAAAATGAAATATGTCAGATCCTAAATTAATGACTGTATTTTCAGATTCTAGCCTAATCAGGTTGACATTTTCAAATGAATGAATATGGAGCTATAGACCTTCAAATTAAATAGGGTTGGATCCAAATGAAAGGTGTATAACCTCTACCGAGATCAAGTGGTCTTTAATGACAATGACATTAGAGTTACTCCGACAATGCCTTAAAAGTGGTCAACTCAGTCATTAATGGTTATGATATCCATTTCACAAAACCACCAATCGTTTTCATGTGTTCACACTTCAAGCCTTAGCAGTGGAACCTTATCAAAGGTTAGCCCTGTTTCTCTCAAGATCAAAAGGCTAGAAACAATCTCCTTGGTTAGATCCACTTAATTTGATCAATCTATATTTTGATCAACATGGGTACAGACGTCACAACTGTCAAATGTTCTCTAGAATCCTCTCATTTTGATCAAAGGGCTAAGATTTGATCAATCTATATTTGAACCCATAAAAAAACCCTATAAATTCCTTCTAGAAAATTAGATCAGAAAGAGAAAAAGAGGCAAGAAAAAGATTGATAAAGAAACTGTAAAGTGTGAAGGTTTAGAGGCCTAGCACAAGGATTTCCTCAACTTTGAGAGAAAGTAACAAACTTGAAAAATAAGGAACTGAAGGGCAGTAATCATTATTTGAGCTTGGAAGACATAAAACATTCATTTATCCTTGTAAATGATATCCATGAGACACATTTCTAGCTTGTTCTTTCATG
Organism: Populus simonii; assembly: GCA_007827005.2. Lineage (NCBI taxonomy): Eukaryota > Viridiplantae > Streptophyta > Magnoliopsida > Malpighiales > Salicaceae > Populus > Populus simonii. The sequence continues at coordinate 9,780,332 of CM017482.2, forward strand.
TTTTATGGTGTTTTTGAACTTTTGTTGCATTATATTACTTTTAGCTTTGATTTTGATTAATGCATAGAATATTGTTATTTTTCTTTTTTTGATCTTGTTTGGAGTTTTCTGTTATTGTTGCTGGATATTTAGAATATATTTGGATGTTTAGAATAAATGAAACATAGTAATTTGAAAATCTAGCACTAGGGTTATTGATGTTTTTTCTGGTTTGTTAGTGTGTTCTTAGTTCCTCGTAGGCATGGTTTTGGTTCCAAGTATTTAAAGAGTCAATTTTGAATCAAAATTTGATATTTTTATAGACTGTTTTAAGTTGGCAGTTTTGAAATTTAGAACCACTTGTATGATTTTGATGTTTTGATATTATACAACAATTTTTTTATTCAAATATGCTTGGTTTAGGTAATGTAACTTGTTAGAATGAAGAAAGCATGTTTTAGAAGTTAAAAATGCCAATTTTGGAGGCTTGGTAATGTGCTAGGTTTCTAGGCTATTTCTGAGTTGTTAGGCAGTATTCTTCGTGTTCTTGAAAAGAACATTGTCTTAACTCCAGGATTTGGACCAATTTTGATCCTATTCTTTGCATAAAATCCTTCAGGCGACTTTATTCGTCAGTAATCTAGGGTTTATTTTCATCAATAACATGTTTTTAGTAGTTTTAATCTCAAGGTTTTGGTTTTGAACCGAAACTCATTTTGACAAAACTCATGTTGAATGTTCTTTGTTTTTCTAGGTTTTAATCTGTTTTCATAAAATGTTTTTGAGTTTTTTTTAAGTTCAATTTTGTTTTGGATTCTAGTTTAGGTATTGGTTTGTTTTTCAGATTAAAAAAGTGGATTTTAGTTCGGTTTATGGTTGAACCACAAGTTTCGGATCAACCCAGTCGAATTAAAATTGAGTCAAAGGTTAAGATCCTGTTTGGCTGACAATGTTTTTGTTATAGGTTTTCTTTGGCTTAAGGGTGTGTTTGCCAAACACCCCCTAAGCCTACTTTAACAATTTTAGTTTCAAGGGAAAATAGGTTCTACAAAAAAAAAACATGGCCTTAAAAAAAAACATTTTTGCTTATTGCAAATGCCTAATCCTTACAAAAAAAATGTATTTTATTTATAAAAAAGAGAAAAAAATGTTTTAGCATTGTTTTAGAAATTGTTTTGTATTTCTTTACATTTTTTTACAGAATTTACAATAAGTTTGTAAAATTCCTTAAGGATTTGACCAATATTTTAATAACCCTATGTTTTTTTTTCTTATTCTGAAAATTAATGGTCAACATTCTGCTATAAATATTGGACCTACAAGTAGATTAATATTTAAATATTGGGAGTTGAATAGGAAATTCTTATAATTTTTTTTTAATATTCACAAATTTTAATTGAGAGTATTTTTCACCATAATATACGAGTTGTGGGAAACACTTTCGTCGTCTAGGATATGTGAACTTTGTTAGGGAACCTACGTGGATTCTTCCTATAAAGATTTATTTGGGCAAATTTAAAAGTGTCAGTTTTGTTCATGAACGTAAATCTTTGTTCTAAACCATCGACGAACCATCTGCTAGAAACTCATCAACACCTTTAAACTGTAAACACCCAAAAAAAGAGAAGAGAGAAGTAAAGCCGAAATGACTCCACCATCGTTGTGACACGGTTTTTGGGTGCTGATTTTTGAATCGGGAGCGACGCTGTTGTTGGCTGTCGATTACAAATTGGCAGCCATATAATGTTTGGCTGCTGATTTATGTATCGACAATGACACAATTCTTGACTGCCGACCTCTGAATCGACAACGTCATAGTTTTTGGTTGTTGATTTCTGAATCGGCAGTAACACAGTTTTTGGTTGGCAATTTCTGAATCGGTAGCGAGATCGTTTTTGATTGCCGACCTCTGAATCGGCAGCATCACAGTTCTTGGTTGTCGATTTCTGAATCAATAGCAACGTAGTTTTTGGCTTTCAATTTCTGAATTGGTAGCGACACAGTTCTTGACTGCTGACCTCTGAATCTACAGCGTCACAGTTTTTTGCTGCCGATTTCTAAATTGATTGCAACACAGTTTTTTGCTGCCGATTTCTGAATCGAAAGTGACATAGTTCTTGACTGTTGATTTCTGAATCGACAGTGACACAGTTTTCATTGCTGATTTCTAACTCAGTTTTTGCTGTCGATTTCTAAATCGCCAATGATGCAGTTTTTGCAACCGACTTCTAAATCAACAACAACTTAGTCTAATTAAAAGCTAGGAGGGAGGGGCAAAACTGGTTTTAGAGAGACCAAAACAGGGATAAGAACACATCTAAACCAACCCCAAACACCCTAACTCATTTAACGAGTAGTATAAATGCAAAGAGAGAGTGAAGGTGACCCTTCCTCTTTCCAAAGTTGTATGCAGCAGCTGCATGTCCAGCTGCATGTTTCTCTTCCTTTTCCTTAAAACCAGCCCTAACAGTTGCAGCAGAACCTCCTTTAACCAGAAAAGAGAACCACACCACCTTAGCTGCATGTTCATCTTGTTGCATGCATAAGGAAAAGAAAAGTTATAGGGTAGGATGAATGATCAAATCAAAGAAGGGAGAGGGAGTGTGACAGACAACTGAATTGAAAAGGAAAAGGAAGCAAATCAAATAGAAAAAGTGAGAGAGAACCAGAAGAAGAAGGGGGGAAAAACTTGTTAAACCCTCCTAAAGCTACTATAAACTGTGAGGTATGAACCATACCTATTTCCCCCCACTGTTTCTGGGCTCTTAGAAACGAAAGGAAGAATAAACAACATGAGGGGATGCCTAGAAATTTACACTAACTGTAGGAGAAAAACTAAACCAGAAGGAAAGACAATAATGAGGGCTGAATAAAAAACAGAACAAACAACATAGGGGGATGAACAATTTATAGATATAAATCTAGTAAATGGCTGGCCATAATAGTGGCTGGACAGACAATGAATTTTGGTGGCCAAATGCTTGAGAATTTACCTTGTCAAAAATATAATCATGCATATAATTGTGGAGTAATTTATGTGTATAAATCTTTGACAAAATTTTGTTAAGATATGCTGGAATTGATTATTGCATATGAGTGTTTTGCTGGAATTTAGTGACAGATTATATGCTGAAAGTGTGTGTTCTACAACAAATCTGTGATCTGCTGTTGAAATTGAGTGGCCTACAGCGAATCAGCATTCGTTGCTGAAAGTGTGTCAGCTGCAGCGAATCAGCATTCACTGCCGAAAGGGAGCGAATTTATAATTCACTGCTAAACTAAATTGTGTTGTCTATAGCGAATTAGCTTTCACTGCTGAAAGTGTATTGTCTGTAGTGAACCAACGTTCGCTGCTGAAACTGTGTTCTGCAGCGAAATTGTGATTCGCTGTCGAAATTGAGTTATCTGCAACAAATTAACATTCGCTACTAAAAGTGTGTCAGCTGCAGGGAATCAGCATTCGCTATCGAAAGGGAGTATTTTATGATTCACTACCGAAATTGTGTTGTCTACAACGAATCTCTGATTCGTTGTCGACCTTGAACTCTGTCGAAAAGGTGTTGTTTGCAGCGAATCTATGATTCGCTGCCACAATTGTGTTTTCTATAGTGAATCTGTGATTCGCTGCCGAGATTTTATTGTTTGTAGCGAAATTGTGATTCACTGTTGAAATTGAGTTGTCTGTAGCGAATTAGCATTCGCTGCCGAAAGTGTGTTTGCTGCAATGAATTAGCATTCGTTGCCGAAAGTGTGTTATCTACAACAAATTTATGATTCGCTGCCGAATTGTATGGCCTGTAGCGAACCAGCTTTCGGTGCCGAATTGTAACAATTTCATTATATGATGGTGTAAAATGTGGAACACTTGAATGTGAACATATGGACTCTGGAAATAAGAATGGTGATGAATGCGATTTAAGGATGCAAATGTACTAATTTGTGGCCATTGATGTCTTAGGTGGTGCGGCCAAGATTGGACCATCGTCAGGACAAGGACAACCCGTAGGTGGAGCAAGTAGGTGGTTTCCACCTTTGTCTCGTACGATGTTAATGCTTTGAAATAATTTACTTATGGACGATATATTATTGAATCCTTGATAAATGATGAAATGATAATGAAATGTTTGATTGAATTCTTGACAAATGTTGTAATGACTATGAAATGTTGATCGCGTTTTTTATGAATGTTGAAATGACGATGAAAATGCTAATGTTCTAAAATGACTTGTTGAGGAGGATATATTATTATGTTGCGATAAATAATAAACCGACTATGAGATGTTAATTGAGTTGCTATGAAATTGGGCTACTGACGAATGTCAAACCGATTATGGAATGTTGATTGTGATTGTTGATTAGCTTCGGCTAGTGGCATCCGAGATGGATGATTGAGTTGTGCTTGATGATTATCTTTGGCTAATGGCATCTGAGATGGATGATCAGGTTGTGATTGTTGATTAGGCGAGGTTGTGATTGTTGATTAGCCTCGGCTAATGACATTCAAAATGAATGATCGGGTTGCGGATGTTGATTAGCTTCGACTACTAGCATTCGAGATGGATGACCGAGTTGTGTTTGATAATTAGCTTCGGCTAATGGCTCCAGGATGGATGACCGGGTTGTGATTGTTGATTAGCCTCAACTAATAACATTCAAAATGAATGACCGGGTTGTGGATGTTGATTAGCTTCGGCTACTAGTATCCAAGATGGATGACCGAATTGTGCTTGATGATTAGCTTTGGCTAATAACATCCGAGATGGATGATCGAGTTGTGGTTGATGATTAGTTTTGGTAAATGGCATCGTAGGTAAATGGATGAGTTTAAATGTTGTGATTAGCTATGGCTAAGAGTATCCAAGGTGGATGACGGGGTTAAGGTGATGTAATTAACCCCGACCGATGTTAAACTTTGGCCACACAACTCTTATGGAGAGATTAGGGTATTTGAGTGAGAAAAATACCCTTAACGAAATAATAAGAGATGTATAATGGATATAATAAATAGATGAAGGAATCTATCCATTCTAAGTTATAACAAAAAGTAACAACAATATACTTCTAGTTTGTTTGTTATCATGTTAGATTATTTACAATTCTTGTATCCATATTGTTTTGTAATAGGGACATCACGCAATCAAGGTGCATAGGAAAGCCCGCTCCAAGGGTTCACATATTTTAAAAGGTGCTTTGTAATAGTATGTCTTAGGTATCATGTTGAATATTTGTCATTCGATATTTTTGTAAGGACTTGTAATAAAAATTGTAATGGGACATAGACATGTAGATACAATGTTATGAATATATTATGTGGTATTCTTTTTTATGAGGATGTTGTGTTATGAAATCACACGAGGATCGTGTGAAAGAAAGAATTAGTTGTGTAAAATTGATATTTGGCACTCGGGTACAAACTCGTGTTGATAACAAAACTACGACAAGAATGCAAACTCATGAGTATGTCAACATGAAGTAACGTAAGTGTATAAATATGAAAATATAATATTGTGGGCATGTGTATTGATCTTCCATCTTATGAGAATGTTGATTTATAAAAGCTATATTTGTATGATGCCATGATAAGGAAGGGAACCTAATTACTAATTCATGGAGTGTCATTGTGAGAAGTATCGAGAACCAAAAATACAAAAAACAAAATCCACCGATTTTGGCTTTGAAAAAGCTGGGTCTTTACATAAACCATGTCTAGACCACACAATGTAGCTTACCTCATGTAAGGTGTGTTTGGGGTGCTAATATCTTTCTTAGTCACAATAGTCCCTTACTTTGAAATTTCTGATAAGATCAATCCACTAGGGTCTCCTATAACCCTAAATCGAACAATTAGGTGGTGACTCGTTAACCTCGACATTTCACCACATCGTGTGTGCACGTGTAACAAAGAGGATGACGTTGATGTTTGGTCAGGTGTAAGATCAAATAGAGAGGCAAGAGGCTGAGATTGCTAGTTTGTAAAGTGGGGTAGGTAGGAGGCATAAAAGGCATGCTAATCAAATTTTTGATGAGGGTGTTGATAAGAGTGAAGATGAGGGATGTGAGAACTATGATAATGTATCTATTGACCATAGAGAGGTTTTGGTAGCCTCAAAATCAAATGGATAAGGGTTTTTGGCATGGTAGTTAATTTGTCCATAGGGGTGATTTTGGGAATTTGAGGCATCATGATTGGATAGAAGTTCAGGTAGCATCAAAATGAGGATTTTGATATTTCAGGGGGGGAGTGATCTCAAGACTTATTTAAAGTAGAATAAGAAAATCAATCTAATTGGAAAATATATCTGGGGGCTGTCCAATCTCAACCAAACATAGAGAGTAGGTCTAACCCTTTTAAAGACAAGAAAGACATCTTCATTGGTATTAGAGGTAAAACTAAAACTCTAACATCTCGTAAACATGATATAAATTTTTGTTGTTGTTTATGAGTAGGTCATGTTAATTTGCAATGTCTAAACAAACGAGTAATAGTTATGAAGGCTCACTAGGAGGTTGTGACTAATAGCGAAAGTAGTGATAAGGAGAAGATGTCACCACTTGAAGATGCAAATGATGATGATATTGAGTATCCGGTTAAGTGAAAGGCATTTATGGTTAAGCGAGTATTGAATTAGCAAGTTAAGGTAGCTTATTTGAAGGAGCAAAGATAGAACATTTCTTACACAAGATGTCATGTACAAAAAATGCTAGCATTTCTCTAGTGGATGAACTAGATTCCATACTACAACGCATATTATGCCTTATAAACTTTAGTGGTTGAATGATTGTGGTAAGATAAAGGTGATAAGCAAGTTCTAGTTTCATTTTTTATTAGAAAATATTGTGATAAAGTGTTATATGATATTATTTGATACGATCCAAAAAAATACTGAACAAAGAAATTTGAATTCTAGCATAATTGTACCTACCATCCAATTTCATGCAATCGAGTATAACTCTCAAAATTAGGTTATTTCCTTTATTTTTTGTGTTTTGTTTTGATTACACGTTAATTTTTTTAGTTTCTCTTCTTCTTTGCTTTGGCTCAAGTTTCTTGGTGTTAAGCATTTATGATACGAGCTTTTTTTCTTTCTACTATCTAGTTTATGTTATTAGGTCTTTTGATAAAACAAAAGAAGCTAAGTCATTTATTTTTATCCAATTTATCTTTTTAGAGTAAAAATAATAATGAAAGAAGCAATTGGTTTGTAACTCAAGTTTATAGGAGCTGATTCATTCGGGTAACAAGGTAAATTAAAGTTTTTAGGTTTGGTATCATTAAAATCAGTTAGGTACCTAGCTATAGTTTTAAATTAAAAATTCTAGGTCAGAATTTCTACACCATAGTTTTTTATATCATATCTTGCTTGTCATCCATCTTGTTTTTCTATTCGTGTCATGTATTCACCAGGGAAAAGGGAACAAAGAAGGGTTCTCACTCAAGAACACAAAGACCTATATCGTATGTTAAGGGTTTTGAGACAAGAATTTGATAAGTTAAAAGAACTAGTCTATGAATGACAAGCTTCAGAAAAGAGGAGCAGCAATACCAAAAGGATGAAAGACGAAAGAGAAGGGCTTCTACTTTCATATAAAATTGTTAGAGGTGAGTGTCAGCAAAAAAACAAAGTTCCTAAGGTTTAAATAGGAAGCCTATGAAACATCCATTATATCTATTAGTGATTTGAGGAATAAATATATTAAAGAGAAGAAATTAAACGATCCAAGAAAATGTTGAAGGAGGAAATTTAGATTCTAACATAATTATACCTACTGTTTAATTTTATGCTATCAAGTATAATTTTCAATCTAACTGTTGGATCGGACTAAAACTTTACAAAGAGTTTCCATACATACTGTTCTATATTGGTTTAAATGTTCAGATCAATTGAAGTTTGCAAAGGTCTTATGATACAGGTTAGCAGATACAATACAAATTTTGTTATTTTTTGCCTTCTGACTTGTGAATTTTCTATTTGAAGAGGATCATTTTCCTAATAATACAAGGATATTCAGCATCTAGTTTTAGCATTTTTTTTTTTGTGTGGTAGAGATTATTTAAACAATGAAAACAAAAAAGGATATAACTTTATTTTTGGAGCCTAGCTCTAATACCAATTAATATGAACCTTATGAATATAAAAATCTAGAAATCCACAATAAAATAGATGACAAACCCAGAAAGCAAAAAATCAAGTTTATGATAGATAAACATTGACCTAAAGATAACCCTGTTTATAAGAATCAAAGGTATTTGAAAAGAACTTGGACCTATTACTTAGAGCGAAGTAAGAACTCGAAGTATACAAAGACACCATAAGGTCAATTATACCTTGATGAGACAGTTGTTGATCTTTTTCCAAGTATAGAACATGAGCTACACTAAGCAAAAATATAAATGATTCAATAATAAGAGGATACAAAAATTCGATAACCATGAAAACATATATAGTCCTCTTAAATAACCCTAATGGATCCGTTTTAAGTTGCAAGCGAATAAGCCCAAGATAATTATTAGCTTAACACAAACTTAATGCCTAAAACAGTTCAAAAACATTGATTTTGGGCCAAAACAAACCCAAACTAAAACATAAGTCATAAACTAAATGTAAATATCCGATAATAAAATAAAACAACAAATAAAACAATGAAATAATTCAGCCTAAAAGTCATCCTTCCTTGCTTGAAATCCTTTATAGCTGAAATATAAATCCTTGTATGTTTAGGGTTGTCTTAGTTGTTCCTTGAAGTTCTTCCCCTGCATGGGAGATTCTGAATTAATTGGTTGATACTTTTCCCTTGTTTATTACCCTTAAGCCTCACAAATTTAGGAAGGAATAAGATTGATTTAATCTCTTTAAATAGCTTTGCATAAGAATCCTTGTAGCTTAGGAAGTCCTTATAAAATAAGAAAAAATATTGGCATGGAATTTGTCTCTCTTACAGATGTCTTTTACTTTCCAAGTTATCCATTGAATCCTTGAAAATAAAGGAAACACAATAATTACTCATCAGTTCAATCTTTGTTGCCACAAATAGACTCTTTTTTGCACAAGAAAATTTCCCTCTATAAGCATCCAAAAAGCCACCGGCCACAAGTCCCTTTTTAGTTAGGATTTTGGCAAATCCTTGTAGGAAAAAGATTATAACAATTTAATTAATCCTATACCAAATAGGATCTGAAATTGCCCAAACCAACATATATAATTAAGTCTCAAACTAGACCCAAAAAATACTCCAATTAAGCATCATTTGCTGCCCATTATAAACCAAACATAGGTTAATATGTTTTGGCCAAAATCAAGCTCAATATATTTTGACTAAACTCGACAACATAAAACTTCCAAGGTTGGTTGAAGTTAATCTAAGAAATAACCTCATATTGGTTTAATGGTCTCCTTACCAAAACCAAAGACAAAATCGCATGCATTCTTGAAGAATACAATGGTTAAACCCTATCAATAAATGAAGTTGCTGTCTTTATTTTTGTTAACAATATCTTAATGGAATGTATCCAAGACATTTAAGATATAGAAAGAGATTTACAATTAAGATATTAATTTATTAGCTACCTATAATAACCAACAAGATAACCATTGAAGCTTTTTCCGTCATTTATCAGTGCCAAATTTCTTGGGTTAGAAATTATCTAAAAGGAACAGGAAAAAAAGCAAAAAAAAAGAGACAAAGATTTACATTTATCACAAAAAAGGAGAATAGCTTGTAAGCAAACATGGAATAAACAAACACATACACATAAATGTAATATGTTTGGGTGTGACTAACTTGATGATGGTGCACAAATTTTCTAAAAACAATTAATAATTTTGTAATTGTTTGGGTCAATCTAGATGATTAAAATTTCTAACCCAACATCCAATATTGACATAGTCTATTTCTGACCTTGCACATCTTCTATGTATTTTATTAGGTTCCCAGGAGCTGTGCACACAAACTTTTCATGCATATAATTTTTTCTATTCATACTCTATTTTTTAATATAGAACAAACATAATTTTTTTTATGCCAATGACACTACCCATCACAAAAATCTCCACCAATAATGTGTATGACACAACAACCATATCATAACACAATAACCAGCAACCATCATAGTTAGCTAATGGTAACACACAAATTTATCCACGAATAATATGTTCTCCTTCTCCATGAAGAGATTCTTAGACTTAGGTATGTATATTTATACGCTTAATCATAGGGCAAGCAATAAGGATCCTATCCTTAGCCATGTAGTGATAGCCATAGAAAACCAAGCCAAAGCCAACCATACAAGGGTGCATGTCACACAGCTTTTATCCATAGAAAAGCTAGTTGAAACCAGATCAGGCTATAAAATTTCTACACACTCCAAAACCTTTATTTTATTTTTCTCATCTTATGCATTATTTTACCCTCCTATATTTACTAACTTAATAATCAAAGTATCCCTTGTTCCTACATGGGACTAGTTTTCATAAACATACCAGGATAGGCCAGACAAATATCTATATAAAAACTGATCCAGGATGTAACCATGAAAAGCCCATATTATGTCTAATTTTTTTCACTACTCCATCACTTGATATATGTGTTAAACACTCGTATATATCATGATCCTAAAATTAATAAAGCAATTATAGTTAACATGTATTTTGTAATATTAGGGGTCAATGTTGAGCATTGTCAAATTATAAACTAATAATAACCCTAGAAAAAAACTTGATTTTTGAAGTTGGAAAATAAAGGTGCATAATTTATGTTCTTAACGGAACTGAATTAAGAAAAAAAAGGGTTGAAGAAAGTTATAATTTTCGGCAATTATTTCTTTCTTTGTTTTTTTTTTAATTTAATGTAAAAATAATATTAGCCTAAGAATACAAGTAACATGAAGCAACTCTTTTGTTCATGCTACATAGCAATAGCAATGAGATCTTATCATTGTTAGCCTAATCGAGCTATTTCTCATCATGAAACATGGTAAAGGCATCTCAATTCTATATATATATATATATATATATATATGACTATAGTTTATTTATTTTGTAAAATGTAAATAGCTAAACACCTTGTAAATGACACACGATAGTTTGTTGTTTATATGGTGTTGTGTTCCAAAAAGTTGTATAAAACTTGTAATTAGTTTTTTTTTTGTTGGGGCTATGATTTCTTTATATTATGTTGTTATTTGGCACAAAGATATGTACGTCAATTAAATTAATGAATCATCAACATTGGTACTACAGTAAAGCAGACTAGCTAAGAATATTTTTAGAAATGATTCAAGTTGGGTCAATGTGATACCCTCATATTATTTTATTTTCAGTACTTTCTTTTCAGTCTTTTATTCATGTTGTCTTACAATAGCTTAACGGTTCTATAAAAATACAAAGTGTAAAATGAACCTAAATAAAGCATTTTTAGCATAATTTCAAGTAAAGGACTAAAATGAGCATATTAGGACGAGCAATTAGAGATAAAAAGTACAAATCCTAAATGCATTAGGAATCCAACTCGAACAAGGAATCATAGTGGGATTAGGATTGGTCAAAGAAAACTTGACAGATTAGACCTCTATGTACTCTTTGGACCATATTTGAAGCTATAGATGGAATTTTCTTGCGATTCAAGTTGGAATAAAACTATACATCTCAAGCTTTCTAGCAAACTAGTGTGAATCTAGCCCATCTTTCCAAGTTGGAATGATGATATGGTAGCTTATTAATGACATGACAAGGATCTCACATGACCAGAAAAGCTCTCTAAAAGGTTAAAGTCATTGTAGTAGCTATAAGAATTAAATTAGTATAGAGTTTTATTATAAATTAGTTGTTAACTAGAAAATTTCTCCATCTTCTCACACACACATAACTGACCCTAACCCTAAAATGTAAATGACAAAACATTCAGAACATAGGAGAGGAGAAGGAGAGGAATTTTGTGGTTATAAAAACTTTCTTATTTTTTCTTATTGAAAGTTGTGTTAATCATGAATTTCATGCAAACTTAGTTTTTATGTTAAGAGGTTAGTACTTGTTGCGATGTCGCGGTCGCACAAATTAATTACCCTAACTTCAATCACAACACATAAGATAGTATAGAGCAAGCAAGGGGTCGATCCCACAAGGAAGATTCAAGTCAGATTTTTATGCTAGATGATATGCAAATTGGGGGGGGGGGCTTTGGACGTTATCTAGGCTAAAGCAAAAGAAAACAGAAAACAGAAAACTATCAAACAAAATTTAATAAAATCAAAAAATTATCAAGAGAACAAATCTTGGTCACAAGCACACATCCACCTACAGAAATCAGAACTGATCAAGGAAACGAAACATCAATTTATATTCTGAATATTTATCTCTTCTTAACATTGGTTAGTTAACGGATCCGCCGTATAACTAACCCTAACCATCAAACAACCACAGTGTCCGCACTAGTAATTTAATTCAATGGCCGCCTTAAGAACTAGATAAGTTGATTAATCAAGAAAACATAATTGTCCGCAGTCTATGTTTGATTTGATTGAATGTTCTCCCTGAGATTAATAACGTAGATCCGCCACAATTATTAAACTCAGTTGCTTCACAAGTTCATATACCACAACTCCGGTTTTGATATCAAACTTAGCAATAGATTGTCTATAATAATAACTTAGAGTCCGCTCTAGCAATTAAAATAAACAATCATAGGAAAAATAAGCATAGGAGAACAAACATATTCATCATATAAACTGAAAAGAAAAGGTAAAATAAATCTCACAGTTCTTGAAATCCAAAGGTTTCCGTGTCCTTGCAACCAAGAAAAAGTGTTTATCCTTGCATGTTTGTTGAACAACTAATCAAAAAGAAGGAAGAATACATAATTTAGGGTTTCTTAAAGGAAGGAGGCGTTTTTCTCTTCTTGGCTGGCTGCCTCCCTTCTCTTCTCTCATTCTTTTTATATCCTAGGAAACCCTAGGTCTTTATTTTACAAAATAGTCCTCCATTAAGTAGACTGTTTACATTTAAGTACTTCAATAACTATTTTCCTAAAAAAGGAGAAATAGCCTTGCATGAAATATTCAAGCTTTGACTTAGAGCAGCTAAATTGCTTAAATAAAAACTTGGATATCGGTTTAGATGCTTCAAAACGTAATTTGGACTCGTTTCTTCACGAAACCTGTTTGCTTGTAGAATTCAGATGTCATCTTTGAAAAATCATATCTCCCTCATATGACATCTTTTTTGGCTGAAATTTGGAGAGTTTATAGAAATTTGAGTCATGAATCCAAAACAATTGAGTTTGCATCAATTGGATTTCTGTAGCTCTAGATATTCAAGTTGGAATGGCTAAAGGTCAACATTGGCAGATTGCAAGATTTGACTTTGAAGGCTGCGATTTCCATGCTCTTCCTTATTTTATTTTCTTGCCTTAGATGTACAGAAAGGTATGGATGTTACCTTTTTAATGCCACTGGAATCACTTCATTTCAACCTCTAGAGCTCACGCTCTGCACAAAACATCGACTGAAGGTCAAATCTGCCAATTATCTCCAATTTACTCCTTTTTGCATCTTTCATCCAAAAGTGCCTTCAAAACATAAAGCAAAGAATATCAAGACATTTTATATATAAAACATAGGCAAAACACTAGTTAAATGTGGGTGAAACTATTGAATAATATGGTTGCATCAAATACCCCCACACTTAGCTCTTGCTCGTCCTCGAGAAAGGATAGGTAAAATCAAATTGAAGTTAAATTAAATTAAATCACTATGACTAATCTTCTAATCTCCCATCAATATCCAAGAATATATGCATTATAAACAAGAACACAATTAAGAAGGATAAAGAGTATAAATTTTCATGAATTTATTTACATGCAAACTTCAAAATTCAATTAATCGTCGGGATTTAAATGAAATCTATGCCATGCCAAAGTGATAGGTCCTCTCATTGATATACACTCCAACACTCACTTGTTTAGGGCTTATGTGTTTAAATCTCTCAAATTCAATCAATGAATATGTTCTACCATGAGCTTGCTCTTCAATCTCATCTCCATTACTAACATATTACAAACAATGCATGAATCAAAAGGTCTTATTTTCTTGTTGTAATGGGGCTAAGGTTAAGGTGAGGTAAAAGAGAGTAAAAGAAAAGGTTCAAACCAAAGAAAGTAGAGCATTCTAAAAAATAATATTTCAAACAAGATATTCCATCAAAGCACATAAATTTTCCATCTTTAATCACCGATGCTTAACTTCTTTTGATTTCAAGCTTTTTCAACGTAAAATCTTAAGAACATAAAGGAACACTTTTTTTTTCTATTTGTTTTCTATTTTTTTTACCTTTGGCAACTTTGCCCATCTTTTCATCAAGCATCACTTCTTCTTCTTTCTTTTCACATAATTTCCAACCATAATTCCATGAAATATCACTAGTATATGCTCTACTAATCCTTGGCCAAGGGAAAAGGAAAACATAAATAAAGTTAAGGCTTATACATGGATAAAGCAAAGAAAAGATAAACAAGCTCAAAAGGGGTCACTAAGGATAATTGCTTTAGGTTGGCTTTTTGGCTCAAGTGGTTAAAATTCCTAATGCCTTATCATTTCATGTATATATGTAATGTGAATGTAATCTCAACAAGATATGAACAAGTTCTAGAGATACATATCATTGAAAGAAGGCACAATAAAGAATATAATGTTGAAGGCTCAAAAGCTTGCATTGGTATAACACTATAAAGTCAACATGGCATATTCTCAAAGTCAATCCCTAAACCAATTAAACCTAAAACTTGCATGCACACTCCTTCATTCGATTTATATCTTCATCTATCTCAATAATTCTCACATATAATACTCACATTCTCATAAACCAATGGAGTTCAAAAGACAAACATAAATTTGTTTTTTTTTGAACAACAAAGAAAATCAAAATAAAAAAACCAACATTCTCCCAATACCCCCACACTTAAAACACATTGTCCTCAATGTTGAAATAAAAGAAAAGAAATATAGAAATGACAAAAATAAAGTAAAATGCGAAAAATAAAAGATAAGGGAAAGAAAGCAAATCTGTTTTTTTTTTTTTGTGTGGGTTGCCTCCCAGTAAGCGCTTTTGTTTTATGTCATTGGCTCGACATGTTGCATGCTCATTCTTCATAGATTGGTTCAGCTAACTCCACAGAAGCGGTGAGTTCTGTGTCCAACCTTCATAGAAAGGTTTCAAGCGATGCCCATTGACCTTGAGTACTTGTTGGTTTCTAAACTTGTAATTTCAACTGCACCATAAGAAAAACATTAGAAACAACAAATGGTCCAATCCAACGAGAGCGTAACTTTCCAGGAAAAAGTTTCAAACGCGAATGATAAAGAAGGACTTTGTCTCCAACATTAAACTCTTTTTTGTAATCATTCGGTCATGGAGACTCTTAGTCTTTTCTTTAAATCCTTGCATTCTCGTAAGCGCATCATTTCAAATCTCTTCCAACTCTTGCAATTGCAACTTTCTTGTAATCCCAGCAACATCATAATCCATGTTACATTTTTTAATGGCCCAAAAAGCTTTGTGTTCAAGCTCCACCGGTAGATGACATGCTTTTCCATAAATCATCCTATAAGGTGACATTCCTATAGGTGATTTGTAAGCAGTCCACTAAGCCCAAAGGACATCACCAAGTCGTAGACTCCAATCTTGCCGGTTAAGTTGTACTGTCTTCTCCAAAATGGACTTGATTTCTTGATTTGAAATTTCACCTTGGCCATTCGTTTGAGGATGGTATGCTATGGAAGTCCGATGAGTCACATGATATTTGCGTAACAATGCTTCCATTGAACGATTGCAAAAATGAGTGCCATGATCACTAATGATAGCTTTAGGGATTCCAAACCTGTCAAATATGTGAGTCCTGACAAAATCTAAAACAACCTTAGCATCATTAGTTCGTGTGGCTTTCGCCTCAATCCATTTGGACACATAATCAACAACAAGAAGGATATAAAGATTGCCAAAAGAAGAAGGAAATGGACCCATAAAATCAATACCCCAAACATCAAAAATTTCACTTACAAGAATATTCGTTAAAGGCATTTGATTCTTATGAGTGATATTACTTGTTTTTTGGCATTTTTCACATGATTTGCAAAAATGATATGCATCCTTAAAAATAGAAGGCCAATAAAAATCACTTTCAAGTACCTTGTGGGCCGTTCTTTTTGCTCCAAAATGCCCACCACAAGAATGAGAATGACAAAAGGTAAGAATGGAATGAAATTCATCTTGTGGCACACATCTCCTAACTACTTGATCAACACAAAATTTCCACAGATAAGGAGTATCCCAAAAATAATATTTAGCATCAGCTCGTAACTTGTCTTTTTGGGATGTAGACAAACCTGGAGGGAATTCTTTGGTGACTAAATAGTTCACCAAATCAGCATACCATGGTCTTGTAGAGGAATGTAACACATACAACTGCTCGTCGGGGAATGTCTCTCGTATTGTTTCGGTTTGTATATCCTCAGTCCTCAGTTGGCTCAAGTGATCAGCCACATGGTTTTCGACACCTTTTTTGTCTTTGATCTCAAGATCAAATTCTTGTAAAAGCAAGATCCACCTAATCAATCTTGGTTTGGACTCCTTTTTCTTCAAAAGATACCTTAAAGCTGCATGGTCAGTAAAAACAATGACTTTTGTACCAAGTAGATATGACCTGAATTTTTCAAGAGCAAACACCACTGCAAAAAGTTCCTTTTCAGTTGTATGGTAATTGCATTGTGCTCCGTCCAACATGCGGGAAGCATAGGCGATAACATGCAAATTCTTCCCTATTCTTTGCCCAAGGACAGCTCCTACTGCATAGTCACTCGCATCACACATTATCTCAAAAGGCTCATCCCAATTTGGTGGTTGGATGATAGGGGCAGATGTGACACGCCTCTTAAGCTCATCATGGGTCTTTACATGCTTGATCAAACACAAAATCCACTTCTTTGGCTAATAGTTTGCACAAGGGTGTTGTAATCTTCGAGAAATCTTTGATAAAGCGTCGATAGAAACCTGCATAGCCAAGAAAAGAACGAATTTCCCTCACGCAGGAGGGGTAAGGCAATGATGAAATAACGTCTATTTTAGCTTTATCAACCTCTAATCCACGTGAAGACACAACATGCCCAAGAACTATTCCTTATTCTACCATAAAATAACACTTTTCATAGTTTAAGACAAGGTTAGTTTCAATGCACCTTTTCAAGATCAAAGATAAATTTTCTAGACATTTATCAAAAGAATCACCATACACCGTGAAATCATCCATGAAAACCTCAATTATTCTTTCAAAATAGTCAGAAAAAATACTCATCATGCATCTTTGAAAAGTTGCAGGTGCATTACAGAGACCAAAGGCATTCTCCTATATGCATATGTACCAAATGGACATGTAAATGTAGTCTTTTCTTGATCCTCAGGATTAATAACAATCTGATTGTATCCACTATATCCATCAAGAAAGCAATAAAAAGACTTACCTGCTAGGCGTTCAAGCATTTGATCCATGAATGGTAATGGAAATGATCTTTGCGTGTAGCAAGATTTAGCTTTCTGTAATCAACACACATTCTCCATCCACTCGAGATGCGAGTAGGAATGAGCTTCATCATTTTTGTTTTTCACCAACATGATTCGGTCTTTTTAGGCACCACATGGATTGGTGCCACCCATTTACTGTCTGTGATGGGATAAATGACTCCTGCATCTAACAGTTTCAAATTTCAACTTTCACTACCTCCATCATAGGCGGGTTCAACCTCCTTTTGCATTTCCCTTGTTAGGTTTGCATTGTCCTCCAATAGTATAGTGATGCATACACATTGAGGGACTAATGCCCTTGATGTCAGCTAAAGTCCATCCAATGGCCGTCTTGTGATCACACAACAACTTCACAAGTTTTTCCTCTTGTGCTATTTGTCAAACCTGTTGCTATAATAACAGGAAGTGTATTGTTGTCGCCAATGAATACATACTTCAAATTATCGGGTAAAGGTTTCAATTCTAGCTCGGGTGCCTGTAAAATAGATAGCAAAAGCTTTTTATGTGAAAGTACTAAATCAACAAGACATTACCATGGGGAACAGTTTGCAATGATTGCAAAGCCAATGCTGATTCATGCACGTTTTGGGGTACACATGTGTGCCTCTCCATCTCTTCTATCTTGGTAAAATCATAGCCATAGCTCAAAGCTACGCTTAATCCATCCTCACAATCAAAATCAAAAACTTGCTGCACACACTTATCAACTTGGTCATAGCATGTGATAGAATAAACATTGCTATAAGGATATTTCATTGCATCATGAAAATTAAATTCAATCTTTTCATCTCCTACTTCCATAGATAAAGTATCCTTACCACAATTAATCTTTGTATTGGCAGTTTTCAAGAATGGTCTCCCAAACAATATAGGAGTGCTGTTTGATGAATCACAAGAATCACGTTCCATATCAAGAATATAAAAGTCGTGGAATGACCAAACTATCAATCTTGACTAGGACATCTTCTATCACACCAAGTGGGTAAACAAAACTACGATCCGCAAGTTGTATTATAATGCTAGTTTTATTCAAAGGCTCAAGACTAAGAGAATCATAAACATGTTTAGGCATAACACTAATGGATGCACCTAAATCGCACTAAGGCCCTTTTGAAACTAGCATTACCAATAACACATGGGATAGTAAACGCACCTGGGTCTTTTTGCTTCAAAGGCATATTCTTTGAACAACAGCAGATACAACTTCACCCATACTTATCCATTTCATGACCTTTTAGTTTGAAAGCTCTCTTGGTAGTACACAACTCCTTCAAGAATTTGGCATACTTGGGAATTTGCTTGATAGCATCAAGCAAAGGAATGTTGAGTTCTACTTTCTTGAAAACCTCTAAAATCTCCTTTTTCTTTGTCCTTCTTTCTTTGACCTAGAAGAACTCACAGGAAAGGGTGGAATTGTTTTAAAACTGGAAGTCATTGAATGAGGAGTTACCTTTGGAGTGTTGGTCTTTGTTTCAGTTTGTGGAGGAGGAGGATGTTCCTTCTTTGTACTCAATTCAGTTTCTATCTCTTCTTCTTCCTCCATCTCAATTTGTTTCGACCTTTTCTCTTCAAGTTCTTTCCCACTTCGCAGCATGATCGCACTAACATTTTTTTTTAGATTCAATGCTTTGGAGGGCAATTTTCCATTCATTTGTGCTTCCAATTTCCCCACACTTGAAGCTATTTGCCCCATTTGCTTCTCCAAGTTGTGAATACTTGACCTTGTTTCCTGTTGAAAAGACATGACATTTTGTTGCAAGGTCACAGTGTTAGAAGCCAAAGTTTTCATCATCTCACGAAGATCATCACTGGATGACGACCCCATAACATTGGAGTTTGTGAATGGAGGGGGTTGTCTTGCTTGATAATTCTGTTGGGTCTGAAATCCATAGGGATGGAATTGTCGGCCTTGATTGCCTTGTTGAGGCTGGTTCCCATACCGTAGGTTAGGATGATCTCTCCATCCAGGATTGTACGTGTGGGAAAAGGATCATACTTACGCTAGGTTGTCCATTGAATGCTCCATCAACTGCATTAGCTTGTTCAATGTAATCTTCTTGCATTGTTGGACACATATCTGAAGCATGTCCTTGTAAAGAGCATATGCTACAAACTTTCACCTGTTGTACATTGCCACAAGCCAAAGAACGCACAAGAGAATTAAGATCATTAACTTTATTCTCAAGGTTAGAAATACTTACCTCATTTACTCGTTTGTTTGTGAAGTCTCCACGAGTGCCAAACTTTTCCGAGTTGGCTGCCATGTTTGAGATCAATTGGCGTGCATCCTCGGGTGTCTTATCTACCAATGCCCCTCCACTTGCAACATCAATGATACTACGATCAGTAGGCATCAATCCTTCATAGAAATATTGAATGAGCAGCTGATCGAGTATTTGATAATGAAGGCATTGAATGCACAGTTGCTCAAATCTTTCCCAATACTCGAAAAGTGTCTCTCCATGAGATTGTCGAATCCCACATATTTCTTTCCTTATGTTGGCAACTCGAGATGTTGGGAAATACTTCTAAAGAAAAATCTTCTTCATGGCATTCCAAGTTCCAATAGATCCTGGGAGAATAGAGAAAAGCCATGCCTTTGTTGCCCATTTTAAAGAGAAAGGGAAAGCTTTCAACTTAACCTGTTCTTCGTCAACTCCATTCGGTTTCATGCCAACGCAAACCATATGGAATTCCTTGAGATGAGTATGAGGATCTTCACCTACAAGACCATTGAATGTTGGTATCAAATGTATAAAACCAGATTTGAGCTCAAAGTTTACATTATTGTTGATGTTTATGCACAATGGCTGATTTTCACGTTAGGAGCAGCAAGCTCCTTGAGTGTTTGTTGTCGTGCAATAGCCATGGTGTTGACGCGAGCTTCCTTTCGTAACTTGCGTAAAGTTTTTTCTATTTCGAGATCCAACTGCACTTGACTTTGATTAGTAGAACGAGTTACTAGCATAAATCATAAAAAAAAACTCAAAAGAAACCAACCACACAAAAGATCGAAAACAATGCAAATTGTACGAAAATCCTACGCTAGAAAACTAAAATTGCCTAAAAACACTAGAACACAGTGGAATTTGGCCTCGATAGGGGGGGCTAGTGTTTCCACTAGTCCTGTTTAGAACGTCGTTTCCCTTCAGGAAACAAAAGGCCGATACCTAATTCCACCAAAAAATATGTTTTGAACAGTACCGCTTCCGTAATGAACAGTACCGTAGCAAGCAAAAATTCTGTTTTTTTTTTTCAGAAAAAGAAATAAAAATCATAGCAAATAAAAATAATAGCACAAGAATCAACTAAAATTACTTCCCCAACAACGGCGCCAAAATTTGTTGCAATGTCGCGGTCGTATAAATTAATTACCCTAGCTTCAATCACAACACACAATATAGTATAGAGCAAGCAAGGGGTCGATCCCACAAGGAAGATTCAAGTCAGATTTTTATGCTAGATGATATGCAATTTGAGGGGGGGTTTGGACGTTATCTAGGCTAAAGCAAAAGAAAACAGAAAACTATCAAACAAAATTTAATAAAATCAAAAAATTATCAAGAGAACAAATCTTGGTCACAAGCACACATCCACCTACAGAAATCAGAACTGATCATGGAAACGAAACATCAATTTATATTCTGAATATTTATCTCTTCTTAACATTGGTTAGTTAACGGATCTGCCGTATAACTAACCCTAACCATCAAACAACCACAGTGTCCGCACTAGTAATTTAATTCAATGGCGGCCTTAAGAACTAGATAAGTTGATTAATCAAGAAAACATAACTGTCTGCAGTCTATGTTTGATTTGATTGAATGTTCTCCCTGAGATTAATAACGTAGATCCGCCACAATTATTAAACTCAGTTGCTTCACAAGTTCATATACCACAACTCCGGTTTTGATATCAAACTTAGCAATAGATTGTCTATAATAATAACTTAGAGTCCGCTCTAGCAATTAAAATAAACAATCATAGGAAAAATAAGCATAGGAGAACAAACATATTCATCATATAAATTGAAAGAAAAGGTAAAATAAATCTCACAGTTCTTGAAATCCAAAGGTTTCTGTGTCCTTGCAACCAAGAAAAAGTGTTTAGCCTTGCATGTTTGTTGAACAACTAATCAAAAAGAAGGAAGAATGCATAATTTAGGGTTTCTTAGAGGAAGGGGGCGTTTTTCTCTTCTTGGCTGGCTGCCTCCCTTTTCTTCTCTCATTCTTTTTATATCCTAGGAAATCCTAGGTCTTTATTTTACAAAATAGTCCTCCATTAAGTAGATTGTTAACATTTAAGTACTTCAATAACTATTTTCCTAAAAAAGCAGAAATAGCCTTGCATGAAATCTTCAAGATTTGACTTTGAGGAGCTAAATTGCTGAAATAAAAACTTGGATATCGGTTTAGATGCTTCGGAACGTAATTTGGACTCGTTTCTTCACGAAACCTTTTTGCTGGCAGAATTCAGATGTCATCTTTGAAAAATCATATCTCCCTCATATGACATCTTTTTTGGCTGAAAGTTTGAGCGTTTATATAAATTTGAGTCATGAATCCAAAACAATTGAGTTTGCATCAATTGAACTTCTGTAGCTCCAGACATTGAAGTTGGAATGGCTAAAGGTCAACACTGGCAGATTGCAAGATTTGACTTTGAAGGCTGCGATTTCCATGCTCTTTTTATTTTATTTTCTTGCCTTAGACGTACAGAAAGGTATGGATGTTACCTTTTTAATGCCACTGGAATCACTTCATTTCAACCTCTAGAGCTCACGCTCTGCACAAAACATCGACTGAAGGTCAAATCTGCCAATTATCTCCAATTTACTCCTTTTTGCATCTTTCATCCAAAAGTGCCTTCAAAACATAAAACAAAGAATATCAAGACATTTTATATATAAAACATAGGCAAAACACTAGTTAAATGTGGGTGAAACTATTGAATAATATGGTTGCATCAATACTCTTAGATCTTAAATTATCATGAGAATTTGTGCTTAAAATTATTCTATATATGATTTTGATACATTAATATCTTATATTTTTTAATTGTTAAATTGATGATTGATGAACATAATTATATATAATAGGCATCATATGTTTTTGGTTTTAAATTTATTGCTATTATTTAGTTTAAGTCAGACGTATGACTAATTAACTTAAAGAAACAAAAGTATCTAATTTTCTAACCCATGTTTGATTATTTAGTGGAAGTCTAACCTATCTTTCCATGTTGGGATGATGACATGGAATGGATCCCACATGACTAAAAAACCTCTCTAGAAGGTCAAAGTCAATGCATAAGCTATTAGAATCATATTAGTATAAGAAAATCTTAAAGTAGTCTGTTAGGAATTAGTTGTTAACTAGAAAATTCATCCACATCCTTATATAAACACATAGATGACCCTGAGCCTAAAAGAAAAGGGGGAAGAACATTCAGAACATAGGTGAGGAGAAGGAGAAGAATTATTTGGTTACAATTTTTTTTCTTTTTCCTTGTTCAAAGTTGCGTTAATCATGAATTTAATGTAAACTTAGTTTTTAATTTTAAGAAGTTAGTACTCTTAATCTTAAATTATCATCAGGATTTGTGCTTAAAATTATTATATATTTAATTGTGATACATGAATATCTTATGTTTTTTATGATTAAACTTGATGATTGATGAACCAAATTCTATATGATATGCATCATATGTTTTTTGTTTTAAATATATTTTATTGATTAGTTTATGTTGAATGCATGGCTAATTAACTAAAAGTAGTTGAAGTTTATAATTTTTGAACCCATGTTTAATCATTTTTTACTTGGAAAATACAAGTCTTGATTAAATTAACTCCCCGTGCGTGTTTAATTATCATGAATAAATTACACCTATCTTGATCTTAATGTTGTAACATAATTAAATTTTGTATGCGTAATGAAGGTTATTATATAATTAGGCTTAATTGATGCACAAATGCTAGATTAACTAAAAATAAGGATAGGTAAAACAAAGTTGTTGTTTTTCATGGTTGATTTATTTACTATTACAAATCAAATTAGAAAACATTTCTAAATTCAATGATTAATATTTAATTATCTTGAGGTATACTTCTTATAGAGTAAAAAATTCTTCTCTCTTTATTTTATATTTTGTTGAATTTGCCTCTTAATTTTCAGAATTGATTTATTTTGTTTTCTTAGCTTTCTATGTTGTTTTTAGTTAGATTGGATCACAAACAAAATTCCAATTTTAGTTACTGATCATTTTAAATTGTATATTAGTTAATTTCATCAAACTAGTATATTTAGTGCATCTTAATTTACTTGGTGTGCTTTAATCTAACTTTAAATAGTTAGTTTTGATTGAGTGACTAAGCTCTAATACTATTATTATCTATTTGAGACAATACCTTTATTTTTTATACTAAAATTTATTAATTTTGAGGGTTTAAATTTCCATGATTCCATACTTATCATGATGACAGCACAAACCGACGAATTCCTAATACATACGTTGTCGTAAAGAAGGCTAGATGAGTGAGACCATGCATCCAGATTTTTTAGCATGCCACTCTTTCTTCTACAATCTAATAATTTATCTTAAGAGAAAAATAATATATATATATATATAAAAGATTCAAGAAATTAAAAAGAGCTATCGCTTGTTGACTAGAAGCGTATTTGATGTATTTTGAACAAAAAATTGTTTGAAATTCAATATCAAATGGGACCTACGAGATTAAAACTAGGTTTCAATTACATCAATTCTCCATTAAAAAAAATACTAATAAATATATTCATGAAAAAAAAATAACAATTAATAAAGTTACAAAGGCAAACATGAAAGAAAAAACAAATTTCGAGGACAAAGTGTTTCCTACAATTGGGATTAGTACTCACAATAAAAATCAAGTGGCTTTCGATGGTAGTTGATGAGGTTGGAGATCCTCACGTAAGCGATGAAGTGGCTGATATTATGAGTTGTAGAGAGATTGCAACGGTTGAGAATTTGCAAAACAAATCTTCTTGAAGGTTTATAAGAACTCTTCGATCATCATCTTAATAAAGAAAGGAGCTTCAAAGAGCTAAAGTAAGCTCTGTATATACGTGCGTGGTGGATAAAGAAACCTAAAAACTGGTAATGAAATGTTAAAGAAGAAGTTTAGAAAAATGCAGGGCTTGAAGGGCTCACGAGCCATAGTAACTTGCATGAAAATAAGAACAAAATGATCAATCACCTCGGAGGATGAAATGGTTAATGGATTAATATTTAAGTGAAAAGATGCTCTATCACAGTTTAGTTGTTTATTGGTGGTGGGAGAACGCGTGAGGGCATGACCTCAACTGCAAAAAGGTGCGACTGAGACCTCATTTGGATTCACTCACTTGGCCATATTTTATTCAGGTATCTTATCGTTAGGATTGGTCATCACACTGATCATCCAATAAAACTCTATTCGAACACAAGTGATTCTCGGACATTACCACCTCGGATCTTGTCATAACGCAATTAGCATCTTTCCTATTTTATTTAAGCATAAACGTAGAATCTATCGCACAAAATGAAAGTGGAGAGGCACAAGTACAAGGCCAATAACCGTTGAATTTACAGATACGGTATGTGCTAAAGAAGAGCAATGTGATTGCTGTAATATTTGACTTGGCTTTCTGAAGATATATTTAATATGATTTTTTGAAATCGCATTATAGCCTTTTTTTTTTTTTAATATATATTTAACCTTGTGATTATGTGGTGTCACATAACCCATAATAAGATTTATAATGAATCCTAGAAAGTCAAAACATGTTTGATATCAACTGATACGAACCTTATGATCACATGGTCACATAACCCACATACAAACGATACAACTCCCGGAAGTTAGAAATCATGTTTAGAAGTATGACACAAATATTACCTTGAATCTAAAAACTAGTACTATTGGAATCTAGAACCCCCACCCAACAAATAGCAATTCGTGAACGAGAAATATAAGATGACGCCACGAAGACAGTTTTTCTTTGATAAGTCAAATTTATTCTTTGTCATAACAAAGAATATATGCTGTATCATGCAAAATACGAGTTTATTTCTTAAATCCATTATTGCTTAAAATTTCAGCTTACAAAACCTTATATAATTGTTCAATTAAAAACCCTAATGGACCCAAAACTTGTAGGCTGATATTTACCCACTTACAATAAACCTAATGTTAATTAAGCCCAAACATGAAGAAAATAATAAAAATAACAAATTTAACACATAAACTAAAGTTGTTGCACCTAATTAAACAAAATTTTCCAAGATAGATAAATTTCTTAGTTTAAATAATGTCATGAATGAAATTTTTATCCTAGAAACAGTAGGATCTTTGTTGCCTCATTTAGATATCCAAAATAAACTAGAAGATTGATTGTGGAAGTTGTCACCCCCTTTAATTTCCTTGTTTGTCTAGGATAATCAATTGTAGCTTTAAAGAATCATCTCAAAGCATGGAAATCCTTATTGTCTTCCTTTAACCTTTCTTATAGGATTGGTAAACTACCCAAAATAAGCTAATAGATCTATCATTAAATACCACCGATCCTTCTTTTCTTGTGTAACTAGGATGAATAAGATATTATTTTAAGAAAATCATTTTGGGACATTAATGAATCTTTTGCCACACTTGAGAATTATGTTGCAGCCCATTAAAAATCCTTGCATAACTAGAAAATTTCCAAAATAACGTTATCACATCCTTGTAGGAAAATGATCGTTGCCAAATATAAAGTCTATTAGTCAAAAAGAAGTAAATAATAAAATTCATACAACCTATTCTGATTTATATTGCAAGGCCTTCTTGAACTAAAATTTTACCCTAACATAGAATAGTATTTCTAAAAACTCCTATGAGAATTTTAGCATGATTCAACAATAGAGTTAAAAGTTACGCTCGATAGCGTAAAACTAGACAATATAAAATTTTATGTCAAAATCCAAATCTAACCTTACTTGGATCATATTAGCGTCAATGTAATTTATATTGATACAAATTAATGAATTTTCATACCTCCCATGAAATAAAAAGCAAAAAAATTCTTTATACCGATCACAATCATTTTTCAAGGGCAAAGCATGAAAGGAAATGGAATGGTAGAAAAAAATAATTTATGTCTATTCCATGTAAATTAACTTATTTTGAGAAAATAATAAAAAGTATTTGAACGGGTTATTTCCACTTTATGAATTAACAATTATTATTAGTTTTATGAATTTACTATATTATCCCTTATTTTCACTGTATTTATGTATCGAAGTATCTTATTTTGATAAAATTAAATTTTATTAATTTATTATTTTTGAATTATTAAAATTGCAAACCAGTTCAAATAAAAATGATATGATATATATAAAAAATAAAATATTTCAAAATTATAATTTATAAAATAAATATTTTATTAATGAATAAAGTTGGAAACAAAACAAAATGATTAAAAAAAATTATAAAAAGTACTGTTACCAAAAATGTTATTTTGAAGAAAATGATATATATTGTTAAAAAAAAGGGTGATATTTTAATATCTTGCTGGACATTATAAATCTAAATATGTTTCTAAAATAATTTGCATTTAGATTTGATGTAAAAAAATAAATATATCAAAATATATCTTCTGTCATTGATGAAAAACAATCATGATTTTTTTTAAGGTTTTGGTACTTTTAAGCTCTAACACATTCAAATTTAATCATGTATTTTTGTAGGTAAAAGTCTATATTTTAGTGTGTAAGCCTAGAGCAAAAGCCTATATTTATATAACAAGAGTCTCATTAACCTTTTAATTGATATATAACTTTGTTGCCATTTAATATGGGAGTTAATTTATTAGACCAAATTAAAGTTCTTGAAAAAAAATTAAATCTCATATTAATATGAATTTAGTAAAAGTAACTTTAACATTCTCCCACTTTGTCCATACTTTAACCCAATGTCTTAACTTAACCTCATCCTTTATCTTTCTTATAAAACAAATGCATAAATCATGGTGATAAGTTCTCTAAAAACGAGTATTACATTTCATGTATTACAATGCATATAATTTCCCAAGTATTATTCTATGTGTGGCAACCTTACTTAACAAATAAACCTTATGTTTATTCTTGCTCCTATATGGATGAATTTTCTCAAATAAACTAAGGTGCACATAAATATAAGAAAACATCACAATAAATAGAATTGTTTAAAAATAATATAGTTCATACAACTAAAATCACATAATTGAACCAAGTCTCATTTTCACTTATGATCCTTGAATTTTAACAGTGGCATACTCTTAGTCAAAGGATCTGCGATCATCAATTCAGTACTAATGTGCTCAATGACCGCTTTCTTTTCCTTAACACATTCTTTTATGGCTAAATACTTGATGTCGAAATGTTTCTTCGACTATCATTTTTGTTGTTCTTAGCAATAAGAACAATAACTGAATTGTCGTAATATATTCTTAATAACTTAGAAATAAAATTCATGGTTTTAAGCCTAGATATGAAACTCTTTAACCATACATCATGTGCAATAGCCTCAAAATAGGAAATGAACTTAACTTCCATAGTGAAAGTAGTAGTCCAAGTCTGCTTAGTACTTCTTCAAGATACAGCTCCGCTAGCCATCATAAAAATATATCCTTATGTTGATTTATATGAATCAATATAGCTAAAAAAATCTGAATCTGAGTAGCCAATTGCTTCCAGATTGTTCGTTCATCTACACATAAACATGTAGTCTTTATTCCCTTGAAGGTACCTCATTACTTTCTTTACAACTCTCTAGTGGTCTATACTTGGATTACCCAATATCATCCCAACATTCTCATAACAAATGCAATGTCAAACCTTATATAAACCTGAGCATACATCAGACTTCCTACAACACAAGCATATATAATGTTATTTATTTGTATTTTTTAAAGATCATTTTAAGTATATATAATGTTATTTATTTGTATAGACCTATCATTTACTACTAAATGTTAGTAGTGGGAATGATATGTCAAATAACATTAAATTGTGAAAATCCTAGGTAGATTGAAGGGATGTTTGGAATAACATGTTTAATTTATGAAATTTGTAATCCATGTATACTTAATTTGT
This sequence comes from Populus simonii, assembly GCA_007827005.2. Taxonomy (NCBI): domain Eukaryota; kingdom Viridiplantae; phylum Streptophyta; class Magnoliopsida; order Malpighiales; family Salicaceae; genus Populus; species Populus simonii. The sequence continues at coordinate 9,809,002 of CM017482.2, forward strand.
TATGCTATAAGGTAATGGTATGATTTTTATTCTAAATTCTTAATATTTATATTTTGATAGCTTTTTCATTTGTTCCTTGATTCTAGACTGGCATGATAAACTTTTTAATTGTTGGTTTTTAACCAATTTCTATTTAGTTGTAGGATTTCCATATTGTATGGTATGATATGCATAAAGCTTCTTGAGAGAATGTAATAAACATAATTGTTGAATTTTTAAGCATTATTATTTTATTATGGTGAAGTTGTAATAATGACGATGGAATTATTTGTTTTATTATTAATATGAGATTTTAATGTTTTGCCTTGTAAGTCATTTTGTTGTGGAATTATATTGTAAAATTTAATCTATGATTATGTCATATGGAAACATATATGGATGGTGTGGATAATGTTATCGAGTGGGCATAAGTACACCTGAGATTGTAATTTAAAAAAACAATTTCACAATACTTATGTAGTATGTTGCTAGTTATCTTGTATGATTACATACTGAGCATGTAGGGGTGTTACAGTTGTGATTCTGAATGACTCTTCTTAAAAACTATATTCTTGATTTGATAACCCCTACTGATCAAGTTATTTTTAAGAAATTTTGCATTTCTTGATTCCATAATTCTAGTGTTAAGAGATACCAAATAAAATTTATACCCTTTAGACCTTTCAACAAATCAATTAAAATACCCTACTCTATAGGTCTAGCTTCTTTTCTCATGGATTCTAAATTCTTACTTTAAACAAGTATTCCTAAACGCACTCATAGTTCAAACTCGATTTCCAACTTTTCAATAACTTAAATGGTATTTTTGGAACAACCATGGTTGAAACTCGATTTAATATGTACATTATCATCTTTATTGCTTTAGTCCACAAAGATTTAGGGAGGTTAGAGTTATTAAGCATACCCTATATCATATCCAATAATGTTTGGTTTCTTCTTTCTATGACACCATTCTAGTCTGGTGAACTAGATATAGTGTTTGTCCATTTTTTGTGTATCTATCTTAATATTATCCACCTCTATTTAATCTCACAATCTTAATTTGTTTCCCAAATTATTTATCTACTTCAACCTTAAAAATCTTAATGTTTCATTCTTGTTATGAAGTAAATAAAGATACAGTATCGTGAATAACCATCTATAAAAGACATATATTAGTATGAGTGATTTCTAATATGTTTGAACTCTTAATAACACCTTTAGTTGACTTGTTGGTTTGCTTTCTCTTAATAAAATACACATAAGTTTCAAAGTTTATAAAATCAAGAGTATTAAGCATCGTATCATTTACTAGTATTTTAATTCTCTCTATGGAGATATGTCAGAATCTATGGTTCCATAACATAGAGGAATCCTCATTAATAATATATTTTTTAATGCTAATGTAAACATGCATTGAACTATAAGTAATATTGTTTTATAAACTAATGTAGTAAACACCATCAGATAAAATATCATTTTTAATACAATCAAATTTATAAAAATAAATTGAAAGTTTTTGAAAACTTAATGGAATGTTCAAAAGGTACAAGTTTTGAAACTGAAATCAAGTTTCTAAAAAAACTTGGAACATAAAAGGCTATTTCCAACTCTAAAACAAAATCAATATTTAAAATTAAATAGCATGTTCATATTGACTTCATGTGAACATATCTTGTTTCTGGAATAAATAATTTCCTCAATTCACATTGCTTTCCTTAGGTTTTCTATACACTAAATGTATTTGAAATATGGATTGTAGAATCATAATCAATCCACCATGTGTTATAATTAACATCAACCATATTATATTCATAATAAACAAATGAGATTGGAACACATTTCCTTTCAAGCCATTTTTTATATTTAACGCATTCCTTCTTTATATGTCCCTTCTTTTTATAGAAGAAAGATATGGATTTCTTTTTAATGTCAACTTGGGAAGACATGTTACATTTTCCCTTCTTATTGGCTTTAGTTTTGTCCTTCCCCGTATTGCCAGCATTGCACTTACTTCCAATTCCATTACTAGCCTCTTTACCTCTTAAACACACATGGTCATCAGTTCATTGATTTACCATTTATCTTTATGTGTGTTGTATAAGATTTTAAAGGGTATGTGTTGTTTTGGAAGAGTATTCAGAATATAGTACACAAATAAAGATTTTAACATCGCAACCTCAAGATTCTTCAATTGAGGCACAATATCCCTCATTTGCATACACTAGTAAGCCTCATGGATGAGAACTTCATGATTAAAGTGCTTGCTAGTATCTTATTTAGATTGACAAATTGATCATCAGTTGCTTTTATCAAATTACATATTTTCCCATGCTGATCAACCAAACCACATATACCAGTGGATATTCTAGTTTCTATGAGCATCCTCCTATCATTTATAAAGTGCAATATCCTCTAAAGTGTTAGTACTAAATTGTATAATCTATGTCCATCCACCCTAAATAAAAGAGAATTCTTTCTTTTCATATTTTATAATTATCACCCTTTAGATTGGGAATGTAACAATGAATATTAAAGAAATTACCAGGTTGTATAACTACAAAAATAAATTTAAAGTACATGTTTATATCAAAATTGAGGTGTAAATAAAATTTCATGCTTTACCAATGTAATTCATTCTAAAATTGAATTTAATAACATAAAAATTGCTTGTGGGCTAAATTTTTAATTCAAATAGATTCAAATATATCGTATGATAGAATTATCAAATTACGTACTTAATTCATAATTTTGTGTATATGTATTATGAGAATAATTTGATATTCTATCATAAACCTTACTATAAAACTATCAAATTATGTACTTAATTTATAATTCTTGTGGATATGTTATAAAAATAATTTGATATTTTATTCTAATCAATTATATAAATATAATGAGAAATTGTTGTGGGATGATATTTATTATATTTAGTATAGTTAATTATAATTAATGTCTGTAATTTTTTATATGGTCCTAACATAGCATAATATATAATGTTAGTAATTAAAGATATTGTGGCTAATCCCTAATTAATTAAAATTATATAGATTACTGGACATTAAGTTAAGACATAATTTTATATAACATAAAATAACATGATACCTTTTTATTCATAAAAAAAACACAAAATAAAACCATGAAAATAAAACACACAGATAATCAAAATGACAACCATACAAATTAAAATTACACAACCCAGAGCAAACTAAAATGGAAAGCCCAAACATTGAATGATTAGAAATTAGTTTTTGTAATGATTTATTATTATACAAAGCATCAAAACAACCCATAAAACAAAAATCCCAAATGTTTAGTTTTGAAAAAAATATTTTTCAATTTATTTTTATACTACTGAGCGAGCATGTTCATGAAAATTATTTCCTTGGCTACTAAGCATCATACTAATGGTAATTATTAAAACTCATTTCACCATAAACTAAACTTTTAAGCTATATATAAAGTCAAATTAATCATTCATTCAATTCAGGAGCTAAGGTTCTTTCTAAAATTCTTAGGGCATATAAAATATGGCGGAATAAAAAAATCAATTAACCATTAAAAAATTCTATGAGAAATATAATTAAGCATATCAAATAATTTATTTGAGCACATATTTCTAGACATATATATCAACATAGATATTAAGGAAGATAAAACCTTATTCATCCATAAAAAAAACTTTATCAAGTCAAAGGTATTATTACTGGTGTTGATATATATCAATTGTTAAATTTGATAAATTTAAATATATTTCTAAAAAAAATTATCTTTAGATCTAATGCAAAAAAAAAGGATCAAAATATACATTCTATCATGGATGAAAAAGACTCACGAACTTCTTCTTTTTTAGATTTTATTACTTCTAAGCTTTTAGACATTCAAATTTAATAGTATATTTCTGCAAGTAAAAGTTTATATATTAGTGTGTAAGGTTAGAAATCAAAAACTTGTATTTATATAATAAGAGTCTTATTAAACTCTTAATTGATATATAATTTTGTTGTCATTTAACATGGGAGTTAATTTATTGGATAAAATAAAAGTTCTTGAAAAAGTTGAATCCCATGATAATAGAATTTAGTAAAACATAATTTTAATGTATGTGAATCATAAAATGAAAGATTTTTTTTTATTTTAACTATATATATATATATATATATATATTCAATGTCACTATTTGGAAAAAATCTAAAGATAAGTATGTTTATCAATTTAAATAATAAATTAGTAGATTATGAAGTGTGAATAACACCGTTTAAATATGTTTTTAGAAAATATATTATTTTTTTATTTTTTAGTAAAAAAAATAACTTTTTTCTAAAATATTTTCATCTTTCCAGAATTGTTAGTTATTTTTCTTATTGTAAGCATTTTTTTTATAGTAAAATATGTTTGATGATCAAATCTTCTCATACAAGTAAAGATAATAAGAACCATATTTCACGAAAACATATATATATATATATATATATATATATATATATATATATATAGACGCCTAAAATAACATAAACATTGGAACAAATTGGAATAATATACGTAGAATTCTAACTTGGGTATCTAGCCAGCAAACAAATCCAACACAATTATTTTATTCTGTACCTAACAGCATCCACAAGTTCTCCTTATTGTCAGGTACTCTTTTTCTTTTTTTCTTTTTTTTCCCCACATTGCGAAGCACTGTTTTATTCTTTTAGGTGGCAATACCAAAGTCCCACCTCGGCACCATACGGTATACAAATGTCCAACACGTGGCATCTTTCTAGTTTTGCTTAATCATCCACTCCTCCTTGTGTCAAGACCACCAAAACCTAGCTGTGATGCCCGATCACATTAAATTTTAGGGTGTAATACAACTAGATAAGTTATGAGTTTATTCTTTAAATTTTATGTTTGTTTTTTAAGTTTTAAGTTTATTCTTTAAAGATTATTAGCTCGAGTATTATAAATTTTAGAACTAATTAAAATATATAATTGTTAATTTAAGGATTTTAAAGAATTAATTAAGATGTGTATAAGTTTATCTAAATATCTATAATTAAAATAAAAAAAACTAGAAGAAGGAAGAAAAAAATGAAAATATTAATTTTCAAATTAGAAAGTCTAACAAAAACAACATGAAAAGGAAAAAAAAAAGAAGAAATGGAGAAGAATTAATGGTGAGTTGCTTGGACCAAACGCATCTAATTTTTTGGTTTAGGTTCGGATGTAGAGGTTCGGTGGTAGACTTTTAAGCACAAAGATAAGCACCTCCCACACCTCATCCACCACCCACCACTACAATCTCCTACCCCCACCTCTCTCTATCTCTGTCTCTCTCTCTTTCTGTGACAAAAGCTCTCCTTTCTTTCTCCAAAACTGTCCATAGATGATCATCAATGATCAAGAAACCACTGTGAGAGAAATCAAACCCAATATCAGAAGAATCATGGTAATTATAATTAATTGGCTACCACTAGTGCTGTATCTCACATTTATATATCTTGTTGGGAGTAGCATCTGTGATCAAGAAATAGAACACAAGATTAACATCTAACTACATACGTATGTATGTGGTTTGTGTCCATCTTGTGTTTTAATTATTTCTTGATTACAAATGGTGCTGAAATCAAATCTATGTTAATCTTGTTTGAGTATATTATAGGGAGGTGGTGGTCCTGATGATGATGTTGATGATGATAAAGAAGATATCAAGTGGCCACCATGGCTGCATCCACTTCTTGAAACAAGCTTCTTTGTTCAATGCAAGCTTCATGCTGATGCTCATAAGAGCGAATGCAATATGTACTGCTTGGATTGCATGAACGGTGCCCTTTGTTCTGTTTGCCTTTCACTCCACAGTGACCATAGAGCTATTCAGGTATGTGCAAAGTGCGAAGGATTTTATTCACCATTCTTATAAAGTAGCAATACACACACACAAACACTGCAGTCATCATGAGGCACTGTTCCTTCTTTCCGAGATATCCCCATGTCTCTCATCTACTGATCTGTCCAAGATCACATGAATTTGCATCGATTTCAGCAATGGCATGTGTCTCTTTGATTTGGTGTGTTCAATCCTGAATCCATGGCTTTTTTTTAATTGAGACAAGGGCATCTAGCACATGATTTTTGTCTATTATGGTTTAATCAATTTACTCATTGATGGCATTTTGTCGTTGTCTTCTTGTAGATAAGGAGGTCATCATACCATGATGTGATTAGGGTGTCTGAAATTCAGAAATACTTGGACATAACAGGAGTCCAGACATACATTATCAACAGTGCTAGAATTGTGTTCTTGAATGAGAGGCCTCAGCCTAGGCCTGGTAAAGGTGTTACCAACACTTGCCATGTCTGTGAGCGTAGCCTCCTGGATTCCTTCAGTTTTTGCTCTCTTGGTTGCAAGGTAAAATTAATACGCCCGCACATATTTCCATTTTTTTTTTAATTTTTATTTCCACTCCTTTGCTTTTTTGTCAACTGAGATTTTAATCAATATTTTTCTTTTAATAGATTAAATTAAATATTTTGCTTTTTTCTTTTGTCTTACTTCCGTATATATTGACTTTGTTTAATTTTACTTGGGAAGAGAGTTGATTCACTTGTGCGGAATATTTTCACCCATGGAAATTAAGAGCTTTATGGTACTTTCTTCTTGTTAACACTCCGCCAACCCCCTCCCCTCAGAAGTTAATGGAAAAACATTTAATTCTTCATTTATTTGAGGAGGAGGAGGAGAGCCCAAGCCTTACAAACTCACTTCCATGTAGCTAGATCAAATAAACCTAGCTCGATCGATTTGTCTTTTATTATTAAAAGAGGGTCCTTCCGCTATAATTACTTTTCTCATGCTCAATATCGTTGTGCCAGTTCTAATTGAATAACATTTCAGATTGTTGGAACATCAAAGAATTTCAGGAAGAAGAAAAGGTACAAGGAGATGGATGGTTCAGACACTGACGAATCAATGAAAGGCAGTGGCAACGGAGGTGCTAGAAGCAAAGTACAAAGCTTTACACCATCAACCCCACCTCCAAGTGCTATGAATAATTATAGGACTGCCAAGAGGAGGAAGGGGGTTCCACACAGATCTCCAATGGGAGGATATATCATAGAATACTAGCTAGTGATGAAGAAGACTACAGCAAATATATCAATATAGTGGTGACCGACGTCCATCAAAAAAGAATATTATTACTATAGCAAACTACCTTAAGTTATTACCATCTTATATATTATGATCAAGAGCATCACTGTCCCTTTATGTTACGAAGTTGCTAACATCTGAGCCTTTGTACCTTGAGGCCGGTGTTGGGCACTGATCAAATGTTCTATATATTTATTTAGAACAAAAGAAATAAGTGATATAGGGAGATACAGCTGAAATGAGCAAAAGAAGCTGGCGATGGTAAGATATATGGGAGCATGAGTAGGGTTTTTTTTTCCAGCTTTATTATACTAATTTGTCAACTTCACTATGTAAATATTAGTTTGTTGAGAGTAATGTACTGTAAAAAATAAAATTGACTGAATGGGAAGTGCATATTGTGTTGTTAATTATGGTGCCTGCCTGGTAGTGGTTTCTCGTGATTATTGGTTAGTGTCCCTGAGATATATATATATATATCGAGGAACATAAAAATATGCTCTCTAACTTATTTGTATTGCTTTTTTATGTTTCTACGTGTGCGATATTGAATCTTGAAATTTTGCAAGGTTAAAAGTAAAAAAAAAACAACATAAAATATTACAATTTATTTTACATTGTTAATACAATATTTGAGTTTTAATGTTTAATTGTTATTGAGTTTTAAAATATTACAAGTTGTATCGCATAATTTAATAATTTTATTAGAAAAGAATCTAATTGTAAATAACAAGATTATATAAATGGCGCATATTTTAATTGATATAATATGATAAAATTTCAAATAAATAGGGATTTTAAATATATTTATCTCATATTAAGTTTTTTTTAATATTTGATGTATATAAAAGATTATGTAATATATATAATATTAATTTTTTTAAATTAGTTTAAGTAAAAATAATAAACGATAAATTAACTTATCATAAGAAATTTGTTTTAAAATTCTTTATTTAAGAACTTTTTTTTAATTTTTTAATATTTCAAAATTTTGTTTTATTAGTTACACACATGACAAATGTATCTATTTATATAGGTGGCAATTTAATTACTTTCTAAAATTTAAAGGCATTTTTTAAAAAAAAACTTACTAAAATAAATGTTAGATGCATAATGGCGTTTTAGAATTGTCATTATTATATCTTTAATATTGAATTTGTTTGAATTTTAGTGGCAGTTTTGATATATCTCTACCAAAATTAGATTTAAAGGCATTTATTTCAAATGCTCTTAAGTCTAATTAATGTGGGTAAATTAATTTCTATCATAATTGTTAGTGAAATTGAACTTTAAAATTATATAAATGAAAGTAAGTACGTACATGTATAAATGTTGCGGTGCATTTTATTCAAGTATTCTACTAATACATGCTAGCATCAACTTCAATGATCAACAACCTTTTCTTTTGTTGCAAAAGTCTCGTACTTTTAAGGAACAAAACCACGAAACTCCCATTTAACCTCAACTCATACTAGCCATGCCAGTATTGCCTTCGTAGCATTTCTATCACAAATATAGCCACCCATTTAGCTACCTTAATTTCCACCATCTCTGGAAGATCAAATCTATTAACACTAGCTAGTCCCAGCAGGAGTCAACACAATTTTGTATCACCGTGCTCGTAGATGCAATTATCTAGAATTTATACTATAGTTCAATCTTTGTATTGAAAAATGGGGTTCTAAAACGAACCCCACTACTCCTGTTTGACTCAATAGAGTATTCGTTGAAGTTCGATCGATTTAGATAAACAAATTAAGCTTAGTCACAATTTTAAAGCTTGATTATCTTCATAAACAAGTTGTATCAACTCACTATTTGGTTTGAAATGTTTGTAAATTTAAAATATATCTTCAAAAAAATATTTTAAAAAATATAACTAAAAATAATATTTATGTTATATCATGAATGCAAAACGATACGATACAAGAAAAGCTTGAAAAAGCAAATCCGAATTCTAGCATAATTATATCTTTTATCTAGTTTTATGTTGTTGATCATAACTCTCAATTCAACAATTGGATCGTACTAAGATTTTATCATAAGTTTCTAGATATATTATTCTATATTAAGTTAAAATTTTAGGTCAATAGAATTTCAAGAAGATGTTGTGATATAGATCAGTAGATGCATTACTGGTTTTGTTATTTATTGCATTTTGACGTATGAATTTCTTATTTGGAAATGACTCTTTTTCTAATGATATAAGGATTTTCAACAACTTATTTTTGGGAGTTTTTTAGTTCTTCTAGGATTTTTAATGGGTTAAAACATAGTTTTCAAGTGTTGTAATGATTCCTTAATGCTCTAAAATTATTTTCTTACAAGAATTTTTTATTTATTTTAGCTACGCAAGGAAACGAGCGATGTAATATTTAATGATAGAATATTTTAGGAGCTTTCATATGCTACAATGAAACTAAGGGGCATGAGTTATTACAAAGATTTTCATGCTTATTTAGGATAGTTAAAGTTGGTTTTGAGCTGATTTTTTCTATTGCATATATAGTTTTACACTAATAAGCATAAGTTTTGATCTGATCATTGGATCGGGTTAGCATTTTACTAAAATTTTCTAGAGGTCATTTTTTATACATGATTAGAATTTTAGGTCAATCAAAGATCAGAAAGTTCTTGAAATAATGTTCAGAAGAAACTAAGCGTAATTTATATTAGTTTTCTAGTTGATTTATAATTCTTTTTATATTTTATTTAGAACTCTTTTATTACTTTTCTAGAATTGTTAAACATATATTTTTTAACCTAGTATAAATAGGATTATTTAACTTGTACTTAGGTTTGTTTTTTAGCCAAGATGTTTTGAATAAACTTTTGTTTTGCATGATGCAACACTTTTCTCTTTGTTGGGATAAAAAATAAGTTTGACTTGTCAAGGTATAACTGACTTTGTGACGTCTTCCTTATACTTTCCGTTCATAAATTAATATTTGTTGAGTAGGGATTCATTTCAATAGTGTTTGTGCTTTGCTTTAGGTAATCTTCGTATCACACTTCTATCAAACCTGATTCTTTGGCTTTTCGAGATTCGTTTTTTTTTTTTTTAGTTTAACGTGGGTGTCCGGGCCAGCTTGCGCACACCTCGACTAATCCCACGGGCCCTGAAGTTAACGACCATGTAAGCCTCCAGTGGCCATCATATGAGTAACCACAGGGTTCGAACCTGAGACCACAGAGGGAGCAAACCTCTTGATCCCAAGCTCTTACCACTGGGCCACCACCTAGATGGTTGAGATTCGTTTTTCTTGCTTGTGGGTTACGTGACCATATGATCACGAGATTCGCGTCACAAAATAACTTGAAAATCACATCTGATGATGTACCGAGAGAGTTTTATATTTAAATCGAAGATAGTCCATGAGATTAAGATAAGAGAATTAATTCTAAAATAATTATTGTATTAAAAAATCCTATTTATTTGACTTGTTATATTCATAAACAAGGTCGAAAATTAATAAATCAAATTTGAATGCTACTTTAAAGTTTAATATGATATAGAAGCTTAACTTGAGCTTGATTTAATTTATGTGGGCCAATCTTGAATATCATAACACTTGACTTGATTCCACTCAGTCACATCTCTAGTTGGAATGCAAAATAATTCCTTGCCATCCAAATTCCCAAAGAAAGTGAGATGAGCAAGCATTGATTTGGGTTAATCGTTGTAGTGATTAGCTCCTAAACCTTCCATCATAAGCTAGCTAGGAGGGATTGAAACCAAACATGTCTTGCCATAGAGCATTGGGCAAGAATGCATTGTCGGCAGCCGACGACCTGCCGTTTCTTCCTTCCCTTTTTCCTTTTTAACAAACGTTGTAAGAAGCTGAAAACTTCGAGCATGGCGTTGTAACATTCTAAAACCGAGTGGCTTGAGTGGAGCATTGCAGGAATGCCTTTAATAAAGTGATTAAAGTTAGTATATGGGCCCCAAGTCGTTTATTAAGATAAAGTTATTGGAGAGTCACGAGCGAGGAGGATTTCCAATCGCTGGAAGTTACCTGATGTTGACACGTATTTTGTTCTTTCTCACCGGAAATACCGGTCGAGCAAACCTTTTCATCTTCTCGCCCTTAAAAATTTCTTGATAAAGTGACGCCGTACACGCCGCCCTTTACAAGTTGCCAAACCCGAAACTTGCCATCACTTTCATGAATCATGATTCCCTTGTTTACTATGTGATTGCCACGTGTACCATTAACTCCAATAATTGTACCTTCCTTGGTTCCTAGCCGTCCAATTCTTCGCCCCACCCATCGTTTGCGTTGTACTTTGTTGAAAAAATTGGCAAGAACCACTAGAGAAGATGGGTTTAGTGTGAAATTTGGGAATTGATAAAGGATTAATGTTCTGTATAATATAGTAATGATTTGTGGATTTCCTTGGGGGTTGGTGGTGGTGGACAAAGTTTAATAACAGAGAAAGAGAGAGAGAGACTCTAAATCAGTAAATATTTTTGTTCATTTTATGAATGCATTATTATGAATAAATATCAAATTATTGTAAAATTTGAAGAGCTTCTATGATTGTAGAGTTAAGTTCTAGATCAATTTTGAGTTGAATTACTATCTAATAATAATAATAATAATAATATAGTAAAATATCAGTAAATGTGTGTGTAGCAATAATACTTTGAAGTTTGATATGTAAAACTATTTAGATTGATGAAAACTATAATTAGAGTTTTCATGTATCTTTTTATTGAAAACTATTTGTCATTACATAAAGCAAATTTGTCATGCCAAAAACTAGGCATAAATATGCTTGTATCATCTAACATTCAATCCTAGATAATAAAAAAGCTAATTTTAAAAAGTTTACTAAGAACCACAAATGTTAAACTGGAATGTCTTAAATGTCTGTATTTCATAAATGATCAATTAACAACATCAAGTTTTATTACAAATCCTAAAAAATATTAATAATAAATATCTAATAACAAGTCAAAAGATTTTCTTCATTAAATAAATCTTTCAGCTCAACTAAGAGCTTAAACTAATGATATATATTTCATAGCTTGAAACTCACTCACACCTATATTAATCTTTTACCTGTCTATAGAGAGGAAAAAAGGAGGGGGCGAGGGGAGGGATAAGCTAACAATGACTTAACAAGTAAAGCTCCACACACACATATATTGCATTGATAATAATGAAACAACAACTTAATGTAATTAAAAAAATGTTGATAATTCATAGTTCATAAAACATTCCATAAAACAAGTCATAAATATATGCTTTTACTTGGCATTCAATTCCATAAAACATGACCTTACTCTCAGACCAAATTCCTACAATCACATTATACTTATGACTAGACCACTAGTCAACTATTCCTAAACAACTATTGTAACCCGTTATCAAGGTCCATTGCCAATATTATAACCCATTGGCAAGCCATTAGAACTAGTTATAGTGTGAACAATCCCACTCACCAGATGTCATTACTTCATTTATAGCCACCTGAGTCATTATGCAACAATGACTTGTCAAGTAAAGCTCCACACACACACACACATTGCATTGACAATAATGAAACAACAACTTAATGTAATTAAAAAATGTTGATAATTCATAGTTCATAAAACATTTCATAAAACAAGTCATCAATACATGCTTTTACTTGGCATTCAATTCCATAAAACATGACCTAACTCTCAGACCAAATTCCTACTACCACATTATACTTGTGACTAGATCACTAGCCAACTATTCCTAAACAACTATTGTAACCCATTATCAAGGTCCTTTGTCAATATTATAACCCATTAGCAGGCCATTAGAACTAGTTATAGTGTGGACAGCCCCACTCACCAGAGGTCATTACTTCATTTATAGCCATCTGAGTCATTATGCAATAATGACTTAACAACTAAAGCTCCACACACACACACACACGCTGCATTGATAATAATGAAACAACAACTTAATGCAATTAAAAAAATATTGATAATTCATAGTTTATAAAACATTCCATAAAACAAGTCATCAATACATGCCTTTACTTGACATTCAAATCCATATAACGTGACCTTATTCTCATACCAAATTCCTACGACCATATTATACTTGTGACCAGACCACTAGTCAACTATTCCTAAACAACTATTGTAACTCGTTATCAAGGTCCATTGTCAATATTATAACCTATTGGCAGGCCATTAAAACTAGTTATAGTGTGGACAACCCCACTCATCAGAGGTCATTACTTCATTTATAGCCATCTAAGAGTCATTATGCAACAATGACTTAACAAGTAAAGCTCCACACACATACACATTGCATTGACCATAATGAAACAACAACTTAATGTAATTAAAAAAATGTTGATAATTCATAGTTCATAAAACATTCCATAAAACAAGTCATCAATACATGCTTTTTGTAACAGCCTCAAAAGTTCAATCAATTTATTCGTTTAACTTCCACATAAAGGGTAAATGAAGCATAATTTTTTTTATTGAGTTCACCAAAATTTCTAACAAAATTTTGGCAGAGTCTCCCCTATACCTAGAGGTCCCAAGTTATCGACAATTTACCCTGCACACAATTATAATCACATCCCACCCATAATCACACCCATAATTGGTACAAATCAACCATTTAATTCATTCAAAAATATACTCAAGACAAATGTTCATACTCAATCTTCATCTCATATCACATGCATAAGTTAGTAATTAAGAGAACCATCCAAGTACTGAAATTTCATATATAAGCACAACACAGTTTAGCATTCTGAATATAAGCTAATACACTATAATTTCTCAAGCATAGATTTATACATTAATATTCCAAAAACAAAATAATATAAGGAGTGTACTATTCTATTCAGGTTACATGTTTACTACATAACAAAATTACATGAATAATCTCTAAGTTCCTAACTTATACAAAAAGGAATCAAGGAACCTAAATTCTACTCCTGGCGTGAATGGAAGGGATCTGCAAAACATAAATTTTCCATATAATTAAAAATAAGTAAAATATAGACAATTCACAGAAGAAAATTATACAACACATTTACCTACTTAAGTCATATGCAATTTAACACACGACCACCAACCCTTTTTAAGGATTATTAAATTTGTTTCCTTTAACTACTTCTTTCCATATCGGGAAGACTACTGCCGACACTAATGACCTCCATTAGTGTTTTTAGTTGCCCGTCCTAGGGTCAACTAATCAAATTTAAGAAAATGCCGACATTAATGCGACCGTATGTGTCATTAACTATTTTTGAACCGAAATAGTTAATTAATGTTTCATGTTACCTTGGCAGGTCCTCGGGTATGCCAATGTTAAGGATTTTGACATCATTAGCTTTCACCTTAGAAAGTTAATCAAGTCCCATAAATTTTGCCGATATTGACGTCACCCGCTGAATATCATTAACTATTCTGAACCCGAATAGTTAATCAAGTTTTATATTTCTCCTCCCACGTACTGGTAATGCCGATGTTAACCAACTTGGCTAACATCATTAGCCTCCCATATCTGGGACAGGCTAATCAAATTCGAGAAACAGTCATTTCTAAAATTCATTGTTACTGTTCATTTCCTCCAAAAGAACCCATAAATTAAATCTAGTTCTCCGTATCTATTTTTTCGTCATTTAACCTTTCATTTCCCCCATTTTCTTTTCCTCATCAATAAGCACCAAATTTTTATAGTTCAATAGTTAGTTAAAATAATTATTAACTAGAGGAGATATAGGTACCAAGTACCTACATGCTGTAGATGTTTGACTTGCGTTCCCCTGTTGTTGCTGTACTCCTCCCGCGGTTCCTCCTGAAACCACAAACACCCATCATTATTCCATATTAGTCCACATATCACAACACAACAGCAACAATGGCAATAATATTCATTTCTCTTTTAACAATCTTTTCTTTCTCACTTACATTCCTCATTATTATCCTTTAACATTTTCAGCTCATTAGTAGTCCAAGTGGACATTATGAATTCAATTTTGATCACAGTTTATTCCTTTTTGAAGATCAAGACACACTTTACGAAGGGCAAGAAAATAAATTCTACCCTTAATATGGCTAAATTTCATCGTTTTATCGACTTGGCCGAATCTGCCAACAGGGGTGATAGCTTGACCTCTCATCAATTTTTTATTTGTATTTAGAGTTACAAGAATCCGAATTTGACAGGGTCAAACTCGTTGGAAAGCTAACACTCCCGGCTACAAGTTCTATGAAGGGACCCTCCCTGGATTCTATCATCTTCAGGTCCAAATTCCCTCAAGAACCAGGGCAACGAACCTGCCCTGTTTTGTCAATGGAGAAGGTATCTCCAATTTTATCTCCACTCCTACTTCCTCATCAGATACAACCATACTTTCACCTTATACATGGTAACCTGGAATGTAGGTTCCTCTTCCTTACAAGCTACAATTAGTAACGACATTATAACAACACATCTCAATTAATTAACAAGGAAGTCATAAGTTCTCCTCTGTTTTTTTCTTCCCCTCCAGTGGCCGGTCCTTAAATCTATTCTTTTTTTTATACACTCAATCACCACAGTTCCTTATTGTTCACCTCCTGAAAACTATTTTAATTTAGCAACAAGGAAAACAACAAAAAAATCAAAATTTCCCTTCTTTCCTTACAACCCCATGGCCGGCCACTATTTCCCCTTAGTCTTTGATTTTATTGAAATCTTCTTTGCATAATTTCATCCTTTTTAGGCAACCTATGCTGCTCAACTCATTTAATTCCAAGCAATTCCACATTTCCCTAAATTTTACTCAAGGACCCTAATTTTTAAAGCTTCATAGAAAGGTTTCAAGTGATGCCATTGACCTTGAATGTTGTGTTGGTTTCAAACTTGTAATTTTAAATGTACCATAAGGAAAAACATTAGAAACAACAAAGGGTCCAATCCAACGAGAGCACAACTTTTTAGGAAAAGTTTCAAATGTGAATGATAAAGAAGGACTTTGTCTCCAACATGAAACTCCTTTCTTGTAATCATTCGGCGACTCTTGGTTTTTTCTTTGTAAATCCTTATATTCTCATAAGCATCATTTCGTGTTTCTTCCAACTCTTGTATTTGTAACTTCCTTGCAATCCCAACAACATCATAATCCATGTTACATTGTTTAATGGTAACAAAAGCTTTGTGTTCAAGCTCCACTGGTAGATGACATGCTTTCCTATAAATCATCCTATAAGGTGACATTTCTATAGGTGATTTATAAGTAGTCTGATAAGCCCAAAGTGTATCACTAAGTCACAGATTCCAAACTCGCCAGTTAGATTGCATTATCTTCTCCAAAATAGACTTGATTTCTTAATTTGAAATTTTAGCTTGGCCATTTGTTTAAGGGTGGTAGGCTGTGAAAGTTCGATGAGTCACATGGTATTAGTGGAGTAATGCTTCCATTGAACGATTATAAAAATGAGTGCCACAATCACTAATAATAGCATAGGGATTCCAAACCTGTCAAATATATGAGTCCTGATAAAATCTAAAACAACCTTAGCATTGTTAGTTCGTGTGGTTTTCACCTCAATCCATTTGGACATATAATCAACAATAAGAAGGATATAAAGATTACCAAAAGAAGAAGGAAATGGACCTATAAAATCAATAACCCAAATATAAAAAATTTCACTTACAAGAATATTCGTTAAAGGCATTTGGTTCTTATGAGTAATATTACCTGTTCTTTAGAATTTTTCACATGATTTGCAAAAGTGATATGCATCTTTAAAAATAGAAGGCTAATAGGTCTACTTTCAAGTATCTTATGGGCCGTTGGTTTTTCTCCAAAATACCCACCACAAGAATGGGAATGACAAAAAGTGAGAATGGAATGAAATTCATCTTGTGGTATATATCTCATAACTACTTGATCCACATAAAATTTCCATAGATGAAGAATATCCCAAAAATAATATTTAGCATCAACTCGTAACTTGTCTTTCTGGGATGTAGACAAACTTGTAGGGAATTTTTTGGTGTCTAAATAGTTCACTAAATCAACATACCATGGTCTTGTAGAGGAATGTAATACATACAACTGCTCATTAGAGAATGTTTCTCTTATTATTTTGGTTTGTATATCCTTGGTCCTTAGTCGGCTCAAGTGATCAGCCACATGGTTTTTGGCACCTTTTTTGTTTTTGATCTAAAGATCAAATTCTTGTAAAAGCAAGATCCACCTAATCAATCTTGGTACCTTCAAGCTGTATGGTTAGTAAAAAAAACAACTTTTGTACCAATTTAATATGACCTGATTTTTTTTAGAGCAAACATCACTGCTAAAAGTTCATTTTCAGTTGTATGGTAATTGCATTGCGTTACGTCCAACATGCAAGAAATATAGGCGATAACTTGCAAATTCTTAACCCCTACCACATAGTCACTAGCATCGCACATTATCTCGAAAGGTTCATCCCAATTTGGTGGTTGTATGATAGGGGCGGATGTGACATGCCTTTTAAGCTCATCATTGACATCGTTACATGCTTAATCAAACATAAAATCCACTTCTTTGGCTAATAATTTGCACAAGGGTGCTGTAATCTTCAAGAAATCTTTTGATAAAATGTCAATAGAAACCTACATGGCCAAGAAATAACATCTATTTTAGCTTTATCAACCTTTAATCCATGTGAAGACACAACATGCCCAAGAACTATTCCTTGTTCTACCATAAAATAACACTTTTCATAGTTCAAGATAAGGTTAGTTTCAATGCATCTTTTCAAGACCAAAGATAAATTTTCTAAACCCTTATCAAAAGAATCACCATACATCATGAAATCATCCATGAAAACCTCAATTATTCTTTCAACATAGTCAGAAAAAATACTCATCATGCATCTTTCAAAAGTTGCAGGTGCATTATAGAGACCAAAAGACATTCTCCTATATGCATATGTACCAAATGGACATGTACATGTAGTCTTTTCTTGATCTTTAAGATTAATAACAATCTGATTATATCCACTAAATAGTTGGACAATAACAGTTCAAGTGTTTATTGATGAGCAATTTTGACTATCTTAGAGGCAGAACTAGGTTCTCCTTAAATCATAGAGCTTGTAGCCTCATCTCTTAACTTTCCAACGAGACTAATCTCGCTTGAATTGGAGTTCTATAACTCCATATATAGTTAAAAATCTGAGGATATGTCAAATAGTAATAGTTTAAAAACGAGACAGTAATAGTTCAAGTGTTTGTTGATGAGCAATTTTGACTATCTTAGAGGCAGAACTGGGTTCTCCTTAAATCATAGAACTTGTAGCCTCATGTCTTAGCTTTCTAACGACACAAATTTCACTTGAATTGGAGTTCTATAACTCTAGATATAGTTAAAAATCTAAGGATAGGTCAGACAGTAACAGTTCAAAAATAGAGAGTAACAGTTGGATAGTAACAGTCCAAGTGTTTGTTGATGAGCGATTTTGACTATCTTAGTGGCAGAACTGGGTTCTCCTTATACGTAGAACTTGTAGCCTCATGTCTTGGCTTTCCAACGAGACTAATCTTGCTTGAATCAGAATTCTATAACTCCAGATATAGTTAAAAATCTGAGGAGAGGTCAGATAGTAACAGTTCAAAAATGAGATAGTAACAGTTGGACAGTAACAGTCCAAGTGTTTGTTAATGACCAATTTTGACTATCTTATAGGCAGAATTGGGTTCTCCATAAACATAGAACTTGTAGCCTCATGTCTTAGCTTTCCAACGAGACTATTCTTGCTTGAATCAGAGTTCTATAACTCTAGATATAGTTAAAAATCTGAGAAGAGGTTAGATAGTAACAATTCAAAAACGAGACAGTAATAGTTCAGTCCAAGTATAAAGAAAGGAATGATAACTGAGGTTGGACAAAGAACGACAATAATAATAGGTGAAATGAGAAAAACATAAAATATTAATAAATGACTGAAAGAAAGACTTATTGGTTGTTGATATGGCTATTGTAAAACATATCCTTGAGTGAGGAAAATTTATGAGATAAACCTGTGATTTACAGGAGGAACCACAGGCATGGTGCAACAGCAGCAGCAGCAGGGGAGCACGAGTAGAGCTTCTATTGCAGGTAGGTGAATCGCACCTTTACCTTCTAGTTAAATTCCATGATTTAATATATATATACCGATGTGAAATATGAATTACTGAATGCATGTGTACTCAAGGGGAAAGGTTGTTGTGTGAATTGCTAAATGATGAAATTATCACTGACAAATGAAATATGAGAATTATGAATTGAGGCGTAAACTAGCATACATTTAGTGTATGTTAGGATCCCGGGTAAGGGGATCGCCATATTTGGACTAACATACATTTAGTGTATGTTAGGATCCCGGGTAAGGGGATCGCCATATTTGGACTAACATACATTTAGTGTATGTTAAGATCTCGGATAAGGGGATCATCATGTATTGGCTAGCATATATTTAGTGTATTAAGATCTCGGATAAGGGGATCATTATGTATTGGCTAGCATATATTTAGTGTATGTTAAGATCTCGGATAAGGGGATCACCATATATTGGCTAGCATACATTTAGTGTATGTTAGGATATATTTAGTGTATGTTAGGACCCTGGGTAAGGGGATCACCATGTATTGGCTAGCATACATTTAGTGTATGTTAATTTAGTGTATGTTAGGATATATTTAGTGTATGTTAGGATCTCGGGTAAGGGGATCACCATGTATTGGCTAGCATACATTTAGTGTATGTTAGGATCCCAGGTAAGGGGATCACCTTGCATCGACTCCTACGGGATGATGATGATGATACCAGTGAAAGGGGATGATGATGATGATGATACCACTGAAAGAAAGACTTATTGGTTGTTGATATGTGTTAAACAAAGATAATCATGTTTGATCTTATAAAGTCTGGAAAGGAGGTTAGTGAAAGAGGGAGTGATTATTAAAAGTTGAATAAGAAAGAGATTCTAATGAAAACCAGAAAGGAGAAGTGAACAAAATATGAATGCATGTTACCCTGTTGAAATTGTTAGATATTCGTATTGTTATATTTATGTGATATTCACCTTTCAATAATATGTATTTTGTTTTAGGATCATCGCATGCATGACAGGAGTAGATCCTAGCTTATGTTCCCTTCTTGTAATTTAGGTTCTAGGGGGTATACCCTTGTATATTGTAAACATGAAAATGTTTGTATAACTTAATTTGTATAATTAATGTTTAAACTTGATTGAATGAACTTAATCTCTTTAGTTCAAATAACCATTTTTCATGTCTATGTATTTATATTTTTTTATCCATCCATAATGATATTTTATTATATAATGTATATCATGAATATTGTGGGTAATAGGTGAGAATATTTGTGGAAATTGAAACCCAAGATGATTGGGTTGGGATTAAGTTATGAGATGCGAGTTATTAGAAGTGTAAACAGGTTACATGTCAATAACTTGGGACCTTCCGAATAGGGGGGACTCCATCAAAATTTCAATAGATTTTAATATGAAAACCATGAATATATATATATATATAAGGGAAAAAAATTATTCTGTTTTCGGTTGACATGAGAGTGTTGTTTTTTTCTTGGAATGGGGGTTGTTACAGATTGGCTGCCGAAACTAAGTTCTCTACAACAAATTAGCATTCACTGCCGAATTGTGTGTTTTGCAACAAATTTACGATTTGCTGCTGAAGTTGTGCTGTCTGTAGTGAATTTATGATTCGCTACCGAAACTGAGTTGTCTATAGCTAATCAGCGTTCGTTGCCAAAAGTGTGTGTTCTGCAGCGAATTTGTGATTCGCTGCCAAAATCAAGTTGTCTACAACGAATTAGCCTTCTTTGCTGAGAGTGTGTTGACTGCAGCAAATTAGCATTCGCTGCTGAAGTTGAGTTGTTCTGCATGGAATCAGCGTTCACTGCTGAAAGTGTATTGACTGCAGCGACATTGTGATTCGTTGTCGAAATTGAGTTGCATACAGCGAATTAGAAATTGCTGCTGAAAGTGTGTTGGCTGCAGCGAAGTAGCATTTGTTGCTGAAATTAAAGTGCTTACAACGAATTAGTTTTCGTTGCCGAAATTAAAGTGCCCGTAGGGAATCAGTTTTCACTACTGAATTGTGCGGTCTACAGCGAATTAGTTTTTGCTGCCGAATTGTGCGGCCTCCAGCGAAGCAGTTTCGCTACCTAATTGTGCGGTTAGCAATGAACCACTTTTCGCTGCTGATTTTCTACAATAGACTCCCCGGTTAGAAATGACTTAAATGTTTGTAACAATTTCATTGTATGATGGTGTAAAATATGGAACACTTGAATGTGGACATATGGATTCTTGAAATAAGTATGATGATGAATGTGATTTGAGGATGAAAATATACTGATATGGCATTGATGTCTTAGGTGGTGCGGTCGGGATCGGACCATCGTCATGACAAGGACAAACCGCAGGTGGAACAGGTAGTTGGTTTCCACCTTTTTCTCGTATGATGTTTATGTTTTGAAATAATTTACTTATGATGATATTTTATTAAATCCTTGTTGAATGAAAAAACGACGATGAAGTGTTTGATTGAATTCTTGATGATTGTCGAAATGACAATGAAATGTCGATTAGGTTCTTGTTGAATGTTGAAACAATGACGAAAATGTTAATGTTCTGAAATGACCTGTTTAAGGTGGATATATTATTGTGTTGTGATGATTATTAAACCGACTATGAGATGTTGATTGGGCTATTATGAATTTGGGCTGTTAATGAATGGTAGTATGAGTATTACGAAGTATCTACTGTTGTATTTTATTGGATGTAATTGTGATGAATGCTAATATGAGTATTACTAAGGATCTACTGTTATATTTTATTGAATGTAATTGTGACAAATGGTTGTCTAAGTATTACAAAGGATCTACTGTGTATTTTATTAAATATATTTGTGACGAATAGTTGTATGAGCATTATGAAGGATCTATTATTGTATTGTATTGAACATTAATTGTCATGAATGGTTGGATGAGTAATATGAAGGGTGAACTATTGTGATACTGAATGCTAAATTGTTATGCAATGTTTGTTTGTGTATTACAAAGCATCTACTATTGTGTTTACTGAATGTGAAACTATTATGGAATGCCTGTACGACTATCATGAAGGTTCTGCTATTATGTTGCAGTGAATGTCAAGTTGTTATGAATCGTTTGAATGAGCAATTCAAGGGATATTACCATGCTATAGTGACTTCATAAACCGCCTCTGGAACATTTGATTGGTTGATGATTAGATTCAGCTAATGGCATATAAATGGATGACTAGGACAAAGGATTGACCAGTTTCAGCTAATGGCATCCGAATGGATGACAGGGATAAATCATTGATTAGCTTCGGCAAATGGCATCTGAAGAGATGACCGGGACAAATGAATGATTAGCTTCGGCTAATGGCATTTGAATGGATGACCGGGATAAATTATTGAATAGCTTAGGCTAATGGCATCCGAACAGATGACTGGGATAAATCATTGATTAGCTTCGACTAATGGCATCCGAATGGATGACCGGGATAAATGAATGATTAGCTTCGACTAATGGCATCCGAATGGATGACCGCGACAAAAGAATGATTAGCTTCTGCTAATAGCATCCGAATGGATAACTGGGATAAATCATTGATTAGCTTCGGATAATGGCATTCAAAGGGATGACCGAGACAAATCATTGATTAGCTTCAGCTAATGGCATCCGAAGGGATGACCAGGATAAATGAATGATTAGCTTCGGCTAATGGCATCCGAATGGATGACCGGAACAAATGAATGATTAGCTTCGGGTAATGGCATCCGAATGGATGACCGAGACAAATGAATGATTAGCTCCAGCTAATGACATCTAAATGGATGACCGTGATAAAAGAATGATTAGCTTCGGCTAATGGCATCCGAATGGATGACTGGGATAAATTATTGCTTAGCTTTGGCTAATGGCTTCCGAAGGGATGATCGAGATAAATGATTGATTAGCTTCGGCTACTGTCATCCAAATGGATGACCGGGTAAATCTTTGATTAGCTTCGGCTAATGGCATCTGAAGGGATGACCGAGACAAATCATTGTTTAGCTTCGACTAATGGCATCCAAATGGATGACCAGGACAAATAAATGACTAGCTATGGCTAATAGAATCCTAAGTGGATGATCAGGATGAATAAATGATTAACTACGACTAATGGCATCCAAAGCGGATGTTTGAGATGAATAGATGATTAGCTTCGACTAATGGCATCCGAATGGATGACCCGGATAAATGATTGACTAGCTTCGGCTAATGGTATCCGAAGGAATGACCGGAACAAATCATTGATTAGCTTCAGCTAATGGATGACCAGGACAAATGAATGATTAGCTTCTGCTAATGTCATCGAATGGATGACCGGGTTAAATCATTGATTAGCTTCGGCTAATGGCATCCGAAGGGATGACCGGGACAAATGATTGATTAGCTTCGGCTAATGGCACCCGAAGGGATCACCGGGACAAATCATTGATTAGCTTCGGCTAATGGCATCCGAATGGATGACCAGGTTAAATGATTGATTAGCTTCGGCTAATGGCATCCGAAGGGATGACCGGGACAAATGATTGATTAGCTTTGGCTAATGGCATCCGAATGGATGACCGAGACAAATAAATGATTAGCTTCGGCTAATGGCATCTGAATGGATGATCGGGTTAAATAATTGATTAGGTTCAGCTAATGGCATCCGAAGGGATGATCGGGACAAATGATTGATTAGCTTCGGCTAATGGCACCCGAAGGGATGACCGGGACAAATGAATGATTAGCTTCGGCTAATGGCATCCGAATGGATGACCGAGTTAAATCATTAATTAGCTTCGGATAATGGCATCTGAATGGATGACTGGGACAAATCATTAATTAGCTTCAGCTAATGGCATCCAAAGGGATGACTGGGACAAATAAATGACTACCTACAGCTAATGGCATCCTAAGTGGATGACCGAGATGAACAAATAATTAGCTACGGTTAATGGCATTCAAAGTGGATGTCCGGGATGAATAAATGATTAGCTCCAGCTAATGGCACCCTAAGTGAATGACCAAGATGAGCTAATGGCACCATAAGTTGATGACTAGGATGAATAAATTATTAGCTTTGGCTAAATAAATGACTAGCTTCGGCTAATAGCATCCTAAGTGGATGATCAGGATGAATAAACGATTGACTTCGGCTAATTGCATCCTAAGAGGATAGCCGGATTTGAGAGTTATGAGTTAGTTTCAAGAATTGATGCATTCATGTATATTATGTTTTGTATATACTAAGTATACGAAAGAACTATGATTGTTATGCTTTAAACAGAGAATAACGTTAGTTCGGCTAACGATATTCAAGATGAATGATCGGGTTTGATTATTGTAATTAGCCTCGTTAATTGATGAATTATTAATGATGGTATTTACATAAGTAAGGTGAAATGATAGAATTACGCTCTTTTGGTCCATGAATGAAATGTAACACTAATATTGCTTTATTATGTTTCTTTAAATTGCCTATAAAGCTTGAAATTATCTTGTGCTATAACAGGGACATCATACCAACAAGGGGCATAGGGAAATCCATTTCGCAGCTCACACATTTTGAAAAGAACTATATATTCGTATGTTATGGGTGATATGAGTTCTGTATGAACGGACATGTTAATCACTCAATTAGTCGTCCGACCCCTTTTGTAGGGACTAGTAATGAAAAATTGTAATGGAACACATATGTGAATGTGCGAACAAGTTGATATGATGTGTATGAATATGCATATGAGGTATTCATTTTATAAGGATGCCATGTTGTGAAATTATATGAGGTCATGATAACGAAAGTACTAATTGTGTAATTGTTGTTCGTCACTCTTGTATGAACTCGTGATGTTAGCGAGACTAGAATAGGAATGTGAATTTGTGAAGTGTCATAACCTATTTTTGGGTCCCCGCACAAAAAAAGAGAAAATACAAAAAAATATAAGCAAAAAAATTGAGCAGTGAAAAAATGATGTCAGAATGTCCAGAAAATCATCAAAAATTGGTTGAGGAGGTTTAAAAATACAAAATTAAAATTTGATAGTATTTTGTTGACTGATGAGAGCCCTGTTGATAAAGAAAATTCAATTTGAGGAAGAAAAGTCCAAAATCAGATGTTTATGGACTCAATTAAATTTTATTGAAGGTTTAATTGAATTTATGGAGGTTTTGATTGCAAGAAAAAATGATTTTGGAGTTAATTTGGGCTTTAATTGGAAGCAATTCAAGTTCTGGGATCAAAATATAATTTTTGAGAGTTAATTTGGTCAAATCAGGGGCTTAATTGCATAAATTTTGAAGTTTGATGGCCAATTAGGTACTTAATTGAAGAAATCCAAAACCAAGGACCAAAATGGAAAAGGCGCGTAAGTAGAGGGGCTGGAATTAAAACCAGTCAGGGGCCCAATTGAAGAAATTAGAAGTTTATTGCTCAATTGAGGGTCAAATTGCATAATATCAAGACCAAGAACCAAAGTGAAAAAGGCGGCCAACTATAGGGCCGCTGTTGGATTTAATTTTTAAATCAAAATTGCAATTTAGGACTTGACTGAAAAAATTACAAATTGAGGACCAATATGAAAATGGACATGTTTTTGCCACCTTTGCATTTAAATGAAACGACGTGTTTTGACCAAAACGGCGTCGTTTCATGCACTGTTTACAAAAAAAAAGAAAAGGAAAACTCAAAACGGTGCTGTTTTGAACGGCACCATCATCTTCTTCCCCTAGACATGCAAAACAGGGGAAGAAGCTGATTTTTTCTTCCTTCCTTTGTCACCGCCCTTAATCTTTCCAGTCGACACCTTCAAAAAGATGCTGACATCGCTTTACACGTGTTGGACGGACGGTGGAGGGGTGGCAGTACAGTGGTCGCCCCGTCCACTTGCTCCCCTGTTTTTTGCCTATAAAAACAAGGGGGAAACAGACCGAGAAAAAAAAGAAAGAAGAGAGAGACCGAGAGGGAAAGAGAACAGAGGAGAGGGAAGAGAGGAGAGAAGAGAAGAGAAGAGAAAAGATGAGAGGTAAAGGAAAGAAAAAGAAAGAAAAACAGATAGCGAAGGAAGAAGAAAACACAGAGGAAGGAGGAGGAGAAACCGCCGGCCACCGTGCCTCCGCCGCCGGTAGCCACTAGCATCGCTGCCACTCCAAGTAAGCCCTCCGCCCTTTTTATTCTGCCTTCACTTCTTCCCTCGCCATGCAAGACGTGCACAGTGCGCATCTGCAGGCGGGGAGAAGGTGGTTACTCTGCTCTTGCACAGTAACCAGCTGATGTGGGCTGGGCTGATGTAGTTGGGCTGTTTGGCCCAGCCCATGTATTTGGGTCTGATCCGGTCCATTTCAAGAGAAAAAATTAAAAATATTTGTTTTAGCATTTTATATTTTTTTCGCGTAGTTTTTATGTTATTTTGATTAATATCGGGTAGTATTTTACATGGTAAAAATACAAATCCGATATTAAAATACCCGGTTGTCGTCAAAACTTCCAAAAATACAAAAAAATTGAAAAAAGAAAAAATGTTTTTGTGCATACGGCCAATGTCTCAAAGCTAAAAAATCATATTGTGTTTTTCATATACCAAAAAAACAATGTTTTAGCATGCATTTTGGCTTTAATAACCAATTTATTAAAGTCAAGTGAACATTGGCTAAAATTTCAAAAACAATAAAAATTTTATTTTGGTTTTGTTTTAGTATCAAGAATTATGAATTTATACGTAAAACATATTCCTGATATTAAAAAGATATTTTTTTAACGGCAAGAACAGTTAGTTTCTTATTCCATTAAGAAAAGAACCTCCTTATTAAGGAGGGCTTGTCTTGAACCTTAGATAGACCAACAATTAGAAACCACAACACGACTTGAGATTTTATCAGACAAAACAATGCAGCCTACCTTAGGTAGGGTATATTTGAGGTGCTAATACCTTCCCTTTATGCAACCAGTCTTTGTACCCTATCTCTGAGACCAGTTAGGGTTCCTAGTGACCAGAATACTAGGTGACGACTCTCATTCCAATTTTTCACTGATAAGAGACAAGAATTCATTGTCTCTCCACATTTGCTAGATAGACACCAATATACCATTTTTCCTTGAGGGTGGACGATTGCCACGACACTGCACACATGCGACAAGTATGTCAATATGATGTAATGTAAACCTATGAGTATGAAAATATAATAATATGGGCATGTGTATTGAGAATCCGTTTTATGAGAATATTGATTTACATTATATGTAACAACCTCGATTTTTCTACATTCTTTTCGCGATATATTGGAAATTTTCAGGTAAATTTTTTTAAAATTTTTTTGTGATATACAGGTTTCACCAAAATTTCTACTAAAATTTCAGCAAAGTCTCCCCTATACTGATAGGTCCCAAGTTATCGATATATACCCTGTTTACACTTCTAATATCTCACATCTCATAACTCAAAATCACGACCCAATCATCCTGGGTCTCAACCTGGGTCTCAACCTAACTCATTATCATCAACAAAACACATCCTATTCAATAACATCATATAATATAGTTCAAATGAAAGATTCAATTTCAACTATAAATATGCATGGTCAAATAGGTACTAAGAGTTTAAACCATTAGAGTAAAGACATACATTCAAATTTACAGATTAATATTACATCTCAAGTTTTAAGAGATAAGTCTTTTAATTTACAAATAATTTACATAGTCAAAAGCAAAAGATATCTAAACTAGCATTACCCTTGACGCGACCCTGATGGACCTAAAAATAGAAATTAACATGTACACATAAATATAAAAGATAGTAACAAGCAATAACAATGGCAGACAATAATCTCTACGGAATTTCTATTGATACATAAAATTAGGCATAAACCTCTTTTACAACATATATTTTCTATCTATTACCAATATCCATCTAATATCCTATCTCATTTGCCAAGAATAATTCCATCTTGGAAATCTTAACACAACTCAACGGTTTGCGAACACCATCTCTTTATAAATCAATTTTAACTTGATACCAAGATATTCCTCTCTTGGTATTATTAGCTTATCTCATTCTTTTGGAATAACTAATCAATATTTTCCCTTTTTTGAATTTGTTGCTAGAAGGTAATCGCTGAAACTAATAAATCTCATTAGTATCATTAGTCTTCTAATGTTGGGCTAAACTAATCAATTTAAGAAATACCGGCACCGATGAAACTTCATCGATACCATTAGCAATCCAAACCTGGATGGCTAATCAACCATTTGATTCTTCCATTCGTACCGAACCCCTTTTATTTTTCTTATTAACATCATATGCATTGTAACCACGGTTGCCAAGTATCATTTGCACACAATCTTAGTTATCGACACTACGGTTACTAAGTGTTGCGATGTCGCGGTCGCACAAATTAATTACCCTAGCTTCAAACACAACACACAAGATAGTATAGAGCAAGCAAGGGGTCGATCCCACGAGGAAGATTCAAGTCAGATTTTTATGCTAGATGATATGCAATTTGGGGGGGGTTTGGACGTTATCTAGGCTAAAGCAAAAGAAAACAGAAAACTATCAAACTAAATTTAATAAAATCAGAAAATTATCAAGAGAACAAACCTTGGTCACAAGCACACATCCACCTACAGAAATCAGAACTGATCATGGAAACGAAACATCAATTTATATTCTGAATATTTATCTCTTCTTAACATTGGTTAGTTAACGGATCCGCCGTATAACTAGCCCTAACCATCAAACAACCACAGTGTCCGCACTAGTAATTTAATTCAATGGCAGCCTTAAGAACTAGATAAGTTGATTAATCAAGAAAACATAACTGTCCGCAGTCTATGTTTGATTTGATTGAATGTTCTCCCTAAGATTAATAACGTAGATCCGCCACAATTATTAAACTCAGTTGCTTCACAAGTTCATATACCACAACTCCGGTTTTGATATCAAACTTAACAATAGATTGTCTACAATAATAACTTAGAGTCCGCTCTAGCAATTAAAATAAACAATCATAAGAAAAATAAGCATAGGAGAACAAACATATTCATCATATAAACTGAAACGAAAAGGTAAAATAAATCTCACAGTTCTTGAAATCCGAAGGTTTCCGTGTCCTTGCAACCAAGAAAAATTGTTTAGCCTTGCATGTTTGTTGAACAACTAATCAAAAAGAAGGAAGAATGCATAATTTAGGGTTTCTTAGAGGAAGGGGGCGTTTTTCTCTTCTTGGCTGGCTGCCCCCCTTCTCTTCTCTCATTCTTTTTATATCCTAGGAAACCCTAGGTCTCTATTTTACAAAATAGTCCTCCATTAAGTAGACTGTTTACATTTAAGTACTTCAATAACTATTTTCCTAAAAAAGGAGAAATAGCCTTGCATGAAATCTTCAAGCTTTGACTTAGAGGAGCTAAATTGCTGAAATAAAAACTTGGATATCGGTTTAGATGCTTCGGAACGTAATTTGGACGAGTTTCTTCACGAAACTTGTTTGCTGGCAGAATTCAGATGTCATCTTTGAAAAATCATATCTCCCTCATATGACATCGTTTTTGGCTGAAATTTGGAGCGTTTATAGACCTTTGAGTCATGAATCCAACAAAATTGAGTTTGCATCAATTGGACGTCTGTAGCTCCAGATATTCAAGTTGGAATGGCCGAAGGTCAACACTGGCAGATTGCGAGATTTGACTTTGAAGGCTGCGATTTCCATGCTCTTCCTTATTTTATTTTCTTGCCTTAGATGTCCACAAAGGTATGGATGTTAGCTTTTTAATGCCACTGGAATCACTTCATTTCAACCTCTAGAACTCATGCTCTGCACAAAACATCGACTGAAGGTCAAATCTGCCAATTATCTCCAATTTACTCTTTTTTGCATCTTTCATCCAAAAGTGCCTTCAAAACATAAACAAAGAATATCAAGGCATTTTATATATAAAACATAGGCAAAACACTAGTTAAATGTGGGTGAAATTATTGAATAATATGGTTGCATCAAATACCCCCACACTTAGCTCTTGCTCGTCCTCGAGAAAGGATAGGTAAAATCAAATTGAAGTTAAATTAAATGAAATCACTATGAATAATCTTCTAATCTCCCATCAATATCTAAGAATATATGCATTATAAACAAGAACACAAATAAAAAGGATAAAGAGTATAAATTTTCATGAATTTTATTTACATGAAAACTTCAAAATTCAATTAATCGTCGAGATTTAAATGAAATCTATGTCATGCCAAAGTGATAGGTCCTCTCATTGATATACACTCCAACACTCATGTGTTTAGGGCTTATGTGTTTAAATCTCTCAAATTCAATCAATGAATATGTTCTACCACAAACTTGCTCTTCAATCTCATCTCCATTAATAACATATTACAAACAATGCATGAATCAAAAGGTCTTATTTTCTGATTGTAATGGGGCTAAGGTAAAGGTGAGGTAAATAGAGTAAAAGAAAAGGTTCAAACCAAAGAAAGTAGAGCATTCTTAAAAATGATATTTCAAACAAGATATTCCATTAAAGCACATAAATTTTTCATCTTTAATCACCAATGCTTAACTTCTTTTGATTTCAAGCTTTTTCAATATAAAATCTTAAGAACATAAAGGAACACTTTTTTCCTTTTCTTTTCTTTTCTTTTTTTTTTCTTTTTTTTTTTTTTTTTTACCTTTGGCAACTTTGCCCATCTTTTCATCAAACATCATTTCTCCTTTCTTTTCACATAATTTCCAACCATAATTCCATGAGATATCATAAGTATATGCTCTACTAATCCTTGGCCAGGGGAAAAGGAAAACATATAAAAAGTTAAGGCTTATACATGGATAAAGCAAAGAAAAGATAAACAAGCTCAAAAGGGCTCACTAAGGATAATATGCTTTAGGTTGGCTTTTTGGCTCAAGTGGTTAAAATTCCTAATACCTTTATCATCTTCATGTATATATGTAATATGAATGTAATCTCAACAAGATATGAAGCAAGTTCTAAAGATACATATCATTGAAAGAAGGCACAATCAAAGAATATAATGTTGAAGGCTCAAAAGCTTGCATTGGTATAACACTATAAAGTCAACATGGCATATTCTCAAAGTCAATCCCTAAACCAATTAAACATTAAAACTTGCATGCACACTCATTCATTTGATTTATATC
This sequence comes from Populus simonii, assembly GCA_007827005.2. Lineage (NCBI taxonomy): Eukaryota > Viridiplantae > Streptophyta > Magnoliopsida > Malpighiales > Salicaceae > Populus > Populus simonii. The sequence goes on from CM017482.2 coordinate 9,840,344, forward strand.
TTCATCTATCTCAACTAATTCTCATACATAATACTCATATTCTCAAAAACCAATGGGAGTTCAAAAGATCAAACATAATTTTTTTTTTTATTTTGAAAATAACAAAGAAAACCAAAATTAGAAAACCAACATTCTCCCAATACCCCCACACTTAAAACACAACATTGTCCTCAATGTTGAAATAAAAGAAAAGGAATATAGGAGAATGACAAAATAAAGTAAAATGCGAAAAATAAAGATAAGGGAAAAGAAAGCAAATCTGTTTTTTTTTTTTTCTTTTTGTGTTGGGTTGCCTCCCAGTAAGCGCTTTTGTTTTATGTCATTGCCTCGACATGTTGCATGCTCATTCTTCATAGATTGGTTCAGCTAACTCCACAAAAGCGGTGAGTTCTGTCGTCCAACCTTCATAGAAAGGTTTCAAGCGATGCCTATTGACCTTGAGTACTTTGTTGGTTTCTAAACTTGTAATTTCAACTGCACCATAAGGAAAAACATTAGAAACAACAAAGGGTCCAATCCAACGAGAGCGCAACTTTCCAGGAAAAAGTTTCAAACGCGAATGATAAAAGAGGACTTTGTCTCCAACATTAAACTCTTTTCTTGTAATCATTTGGTCATGGAGACTCTTAGTCTTTTCTTTATAAATCCTTGCATTCTCGTAAGAATCATTTCGAATCTCTTCCAACGTAATTCCAATCTTTTTAGGCACCAAAATGATAGGCGCCACCCATTCACTGTCCATGATGAGGTAAATGACTCCTGCATCATGGAGTACAATTTGCAAAGCTTGTAAATCCAATGCTGAGTCATGCACATTTTGGAGAACACATATATGCCTCTCCATCTCTTTTATCTTGGTAAAATCATAGCCACAGCTCAAAGCTACGCTTAATCTATCCTCACTATCAAAATCACAAACTTGCTGCATACACTTATCAACTTGGTCATAACATGTGATAGAATAAACATTGCTATAAGGATATGTCATTGCATCATGAAAATTAAATTCAATTTTTTTCATCTCCTACCTCCATAGACAAAGTATCCTTACCACAATCAATTTTTGTATTGGCAGTTTTCAAGAATGGTCTCCCAAACAATATAGGAGTGTTGTTTGATGAATCACAAGAATCATGTTCCATATCAAGAATATAAAAGTCGCATGAATGACCAAACTGTCAATCTTGACTAGGACATCTTCTATCACACCAAGTGGGTAAACAAAACTACGATCCGCAAGTTGTATTACAATGCTAGTTTTATTCAAAGGCTCAAGACTAAGAGAATCATAAACATGTTTAGGCATAACACTAATGGATGCACCTAAATCGCACAAGGCCCTTTTGAAACTAGCATTACCAATAACACATGGGATAGTAAACGCACCTGGGTCTTTTTGCTTCAAAGGCATATTCTTTTGAACAATAGCAGATACAACTTCACCCATACTTACCATTTCATGACCTTTTAGTTTGAAAGCTCTCTTGGTAGTACACAACTCCTTCAAGAATTTGGCATACTTGGGAATTTGCTTGATAACATCAAGCAAAGGAATGTTGAGTTCTACTTTCTTGAAAACCTCTAAAATCTCTTTTTCTTTGTCCTCTTTCTTTGACCTAGAAGAACTCACAGGAAAGGGTGGAATTATTTTAAAACTGGAATTCATTGAATGAGGAGTTACCTTTGGAGTGTTGGTCAATATTTCAGTTTGTAGAGGAAGAGGATGTTCCTTCTTTGTACTCAATTCAGTTTCTATCTCTTCTTCTTCCTCCATCTCAATTTGTTTTGACCTTTTCTCTTCAAGTTCTTTCCCACTTCGTAGCATGATCACACTAACATTCTCTATTGGATTCAATGCTTGGGAGGGCAATTTTCCATTCATTTGTGCTTCCAATTTCCCCACACTTGAAGCTACTTGCCCCATTTGCTTCTCCAAGTTGTGAATACTTGACCTTGTTTCTTGTTGAAAAGACATGACATTTTGTTGCAAGGTCACAGTGTTAGAAGCCAAAGTTTTCATCATCTCACGAAGATCATCATTGGATGATGACCCCATAACATTAGAGTTTGTGAATGGAGGGGGCTGTCTTGCTTGATAATTCTGTTGGGATTGAAATCCATGGGGATGGAACTGTCGGCCTTGATTGCCTTGTTGAGGTGGGTTCCCATAGCATAAGTTGGGATGATCTCTCCATGCAGGATTGTACGTGTTGGAAAAGGGATCATATTTACGCTGGGACTGTCCATTGAATGCTCCATCAACTGCATTAGCTTGTTCAATGTAATCTTCTTGCATTGTTGGGCACATATCTGAAGCATGTCCTTGTAAGGAGCATATGCTACAAACTTTCACCTGCTGTACATTGCCACAAGCCAAAGAACGCACAAGAGAAGTAAGATCATTAACTTTATTCTCAAGGTTAGAAATACTTACCTCATTTACTCGTTTATTTGCGAAGTCTCCACGAGTGCCAAACTGTTTCGAGTTGGCTGCCATGTTTGAGATCAATTGGCGTGCAGCCTCGGGTGTCTTATCTACCAATGCCCCTCCACTTGCAGCATCAATGATACTACGGTCAGTAGGCATCAATCCTTCATAGAAATATTGAATGAGCAGCTGATCGGGTATTTGATGATGAGGGCATTGAATGCACAGTTGCTCAAATCTTTCCCAATACTCGGAAAGTGTCTCTCCATGAGATTGTCGAATCCCACATATTTCTTTCCTTATGTTGGCAACTCGAGATGCTGGGAAATATTTTTCAAGGAAAATCTTCTTCATGGCATTCCAAGTTCCAATGGAACTTGGGAGAATAGAGAAAAACCATGCCTTTGCTGCCCCTTTTAAAGAGAAAGGGAAAGCTTTCAACTTAACCTGTTCTTCGTCAACTCCATTCGGTTTCATGCCAACGCAAACCATATGGAATTCCTTGAGATGAGTATGAGGATCTTCTCCTGCAAGACCATTGAAAGTTGGTAGCAAATGTATAAAACCAGATTTGAGCTCAAAGTTTACATTATTGTCATGTTTATGCACAATGGTTGATTTTCCACGTTAGGAGCAGCAAGCTCTTGAGTGTTTGTTGTCGTGCAATAGCCATGGTGTTGAGGCGAGCTTCCTTTCTTAACCTGTGTAAAGTTTCTATTTCAAGATCAACTGCACTTGAATTTGATTAGTAGAACGGGTCACAGGCATAAATGCTAAGAAAACTCAAAAGAAAGTAACCACACAAGAGATCGAAAACAATGCAAATTGTACGAAAATCCTACGGTAGAAACTAAAACTGCCTAAAAACACTAGAAAACAGCGGAATTTGGCCTCAATAGGGTGGGGCTAGTGATTATCACTAGTCCTGTTCAGAACGTCGTTTTCCTTCAGGAAACAAAAGGCCGATACCTAATTCCACCAAAAACTCTGTTTTGAACAGTACCGCTGCCGCAAGTGAACAGTACCGTCGCAAGCAAAAATTCTGTTTCTCTTTTTTTTTTTTTTGAATCACAGCAAATAAAAATAACAGTACAAGCACAAAATCAACTAAAATTACCTCCCCGGCAACGGCGCCAAAATTTGTTGCGATGTCGCGGTCGCACAAATTAATTACCCTAGCTTCAAACACAACACACAAGATAGTATAGAGCAAGCAAGGGGTCGATCCCACGAGGAAGATTCAAGTCAGATTTTTATGCTAGATGATATGCAATTTGGGGGGGGGGGTTTGGACGTTATCTAGGCTAAAGCAAAAGAAAACAGAAAACTATCAAACTAAATTTAATAAAATCAGAAAATTATCAAGAGAACAAACCTTGGTCACAAGCACACATCCACCTACAGAAATCAGAACTGATCATGGAAACGAAACATCAATTTATATTCTGAATATTTATCTCTTCTTAACATTGGTTAGTTAACGGATCCGCCGTATAACTAGCCCTAACCATCAAACAACCACAGTGTCCGCACTAGTAATTTAATTCAATGGCAGCCTTAAGAACTAGATAAGTTGATTAATCAAGAAAACATAACTGTCTGCAGTCTATGTTTGATTTGATTGAATGTTCTCCCTAAGATTAATAACGTAGATCCGCCACAATTATTAAACTCAGTTGCTTCACAAGTTCATATACCACAACTCCGGTTTTGATATCAAACTTAACAATAGATTGTCTATAATAATAACTTAGAGTCCGCTCTAGCAATTAAAATAAACAATCATAGGAAAAATAAGCATAGGAGAACAAACATATTATCATATAAACTGAAAAGAAAAGGTAAAATAAATCTCACAGTTCTTGAAATCCGAAGGTTTCCGTGTCCTTGCAACCAAGAAAAAGTGTTTAGCCTTGCATGTTTGTTGAACAACTAATCAAAAAGAAGGAAGAATGCATAATTTAGGGTTTCTTAGAGGAAGGGGGCGTTTTTCTCTTCTTGGCTGGCTGCCCCCCTTCTCTTCTCTCATTCTTTTTATATCCTAGGAAACCCTAGGTCTCTATTTTACAAAATAGTCCTCCATTAAGTAGACTGTTTACATTTAAGTACTTCAATAACTATTTTCCTAAAAAAGGAGAAATAGCCTTGCATGAAATCTTCAAGCTTTGACTTAGAGGAGCTAAATTGCTGAAATAAAAACTTGGATATCGGTTTAGATGCTTCGGAACGTAATTTGGACTCGTTTCTTCACGAAACTTGTTTGCTGGCAGAATTCAGATGTCATCTTTGAAAAATCATATCTCCCTCATATGACATCGTTTTTGGCTGAAATTTGGAGCGTTTATAGACCTTTGAGTCATGAATCCAAAAAATTGAGTTTGCATCAATTGGACTTCTGTAGCTCCAGATATTCAAGTTGGAATGGCCGAAGGTCAACACTGGCAGATTGCGAGATTTGACTTTGAAGGCTGCGATTTCCATGCTCTTCCTTATTTTATTTTCTTGCCTTAGATGTCCAGAAAGGTATGGATGTTAGCTTTTTAATGCCACTGGAATCACTTCATTTCAACCTCTAGAACTCATGCTCTGCACAAAACATCGACTGAAGGTCAAATCTGCCAATTATCTCCAATTTACTCTTTTTTGCATCTTTCATCCAAAAGTGCCTTCAAAACATAAACAAAGAATATCAAGGCATTTTATATATAAAACATAGGCAAAACACTAGTTAAATGTGGGTGAAACTATTGAATAATATGGTTTGCATCAGCAGGCAATCAATTTCAACAGTGAATTACAAATTCGCTGCAGACAATACAACTTCGGCATGGAATCCAAAATTGTTGCAGAACACCCAATTCGACAGCGAATGTTAATTCGCTGCAAAAAACTCAATTTCAATAGCAAATTACAAATTCACAGCTTACAATTCAACTTTGGTTAGCAAACCCCAAATTCGCTATAGAAACACACAATTCGGCAAACAACTGAATTTCGACAGTGAAATTTCAAATTCGCTGCAGACAATATAACTTCGGCAGTGAACCCCAAATTCGCTGTAGAACACACAATTCGGCAGTGAATGTTAATTCACTGCAAACAACTCAATTTCGGCAGCGAATTTTTTAATTCGTTGCAGACAATGCAACTTCGGCAGCGAATCCAAATTTGCTGCAGAACATACAATTTGGCAATGAAAGTTAAGTCGCTACAAACAACTCAATTGCGATAGCAAATTACAAATTGGTGCAGACAATTCAACTTCGGCAGGGAATCCCAAATTCGCTACAAACACAATTCGACAGCAAATGTTAATTCGCTGCAAAAAACTGAATTTTGGTAGCGAAATTTCATAGCCGTTGCAGACATATAACTTTGGCAATGAACCTTAATTCGCTGCAAAACACACATTTTGGTAGTGAATGTTAATTCGCTGCAAACAACTCAATTTCAGCAGCGAATTATAAATTCGTTGCAGACATACAACGTCGACAGCAAAACCCAAATTCACTGCAGAGAACACATAATTCGGTAGCGAATGCTAATTCACTACAGACATGCAATTTGACATTAGGTTTCCAGCAAAGTCACATGATTTTAGCATGAACACACACACACACATGCAATAATCAATCCCAACTCATGATCTTCACAAAAGCCAGCAGAATACACATATGCAATAATCAATTCCAACACATAATCTTTCATCAAATTTTAGCATAAACACATATTGTAAGCATCAATTCCAGCACATAATCTTTCATCAAAAATTTCCGCCAAAAACACACATATTACAATCATCAATTCCAGCACATAATCTTTCTCAAATCCCAACAGAACACATACACATGCATTTTAGCCAACCCCATAGCTAAGGCCGACCCTCTACCTTATTTTGTTCTTTCTTTTATACATTTTCTTTGTTAGATGTTATGGAAATTTGCCTTATTTTGTCTCTGTTTTTTTTTGTCCTCTTAGTTGGTTTCAGTTTCCTTTATAGCTAGCTTAGGAGTCTTAGGTCAATTTTCTTAGGGACTCCTTCATCATTTTTGGTTTTGGGTTTCAAGAACAAGGGGCAGGAGACTACATGACCCATACCTTTCGGATCTAAGTTTATCTGGATAGTTTGGTAGAGTTCCTTCTCTCATTCTCTTGGTTCTTCTTCTTCTTCTTTCTCTCTAAGTTCTCTTTCTTCTGTCAGTTTGATGTAACCATATTATTCGATAGTTTCACCCACATCTACCTAATGTTTTGTCCATGTTTTATATATAAAATGCCTTGATATTCTTTGTTTTTTGTTTTGAAGGCATTTTTGGATGAAAGATGCAAAAAGGAGTAAATTGGAGGTAATTGGCAGATTTGACGTTCAGTCGATGTTTTGTGCAGAGCGTGAGTTCTAGAGATCGAAATGAAGTGATTCTAGTGGCACTAAAAAGCTAACATCCATACCTTTCTGGAAATGTAATGCAAGAAAAATAAAAGGAGAAAGATCATGGAAATCACATCCTGCAAAGTCAAATCTCGCATTCTGCCAGTGTTGACCTTTGGTCATTCAAAATTTAATATCTGGAGCTACAGAAGTCCAATTGATGCAAACTCAATTTTCATGGATTCATAATTCAAAGACCTATCCACGCTCCAAATTGCAGCCAAAAACGATGTCATATGAGGGAGATATGATTTTCCAAAGATGACAACTGAATTCTGCCAGCAAACAGGTTTCGTGAAGAAACGAGTCCAAATTACATTTCGAAGCATCTAAACCGGCATCCAAGTTTTTATATCAGCAATTTAGCTCCTCTAAGTCAGAGTTTGAAGATTTCACTGCAAGGCTATTTCTCCTTTTTAGGAAAAATAGTTATTGAAGTACTTAAATGTAAACTGTCAACTTAAGGAAGGACTATTTTGTAAAATAGAGACTAGGGTTTCTTAGCATATAAAAAGAAAGAGAGAAGGGGCAGCAGCTAGCAGAAAAGAGGGAGAGCAGAAGGAGGCAGCAGCCAGCAGAGAATAAACACAAGTTCTCTCCTCTACAAACCCAAAAATCATGCTCTTTTCATTCTTTAGAAGTAGTTGTTCAATAGTTATGCAAGGCTAAGCTCTTTTCTTGGTTGCAAGGACACAACAAACCTTCGGACTTTCAAGAACCGTGAGATTTATTCTTCCTTCTATTTTCAGTTTATGTTATGAATGAGTATGATTGTTTTCCTATGCATATTTTCTATGATTGTTGTTGATGATTGCTAGAGCGGACTCTAAGTTATTGTTGTGAACAATCTATTGCTAAGTTTAATATCAAAACCGGAGTTGTGATATATGAACTTGTGAAGCAACTAAGCTTGATAATTGTGGCGGAACTACGTTATTGAACTTAGGGAGAACATTTAGAACAAAGTGACACAAGCTGCGGACAGCTTGTATGTTAATCTTGATGAAATTATCTAGTTCTTAAAGCTACCATTAAATTGAATCATTAGTGCGGACACTTTGATTGTTTGTTGGTTAGGATTAGTTATACGGCGGATCCGTTAATTAATCAACGTTAAGAAAAGATAAAATTTCAGAACATAAACTGCAATTTTTCGTTTCAAGGATCGGTTCTAATTTCCGTTGGTGGATGTGTGCTTGCGACCAAGGTTTGTTTTCTTGATAAGTTTCGGTTTTAATTGATTTTGTTTGCTAGTTTAATTGCTGCCATAGTTTAGATAATCACAAACCAAATCCCCCCAATTACATAACGTACAACATAAAAATCTGACTTGAAACTTCCTCGTGGGATCGACCCCTTGCTTGCTCTATACTATCTTGTGTGTTGTGTTTGAAGCTAGGGTAATTAATTTGTGCGACCGCGACATCGCAACAAATTTTGGCGCCGTTGCCGGGGAGGTAATTTTAGTTGATTTTTGTGCTTGTACTGTTATTTTTATTTGCTGTGATTCAAAAAAAAAAAAAAAAAGAGAAACAGAATTTTTGCTTGCGACGGTACTGTTCACTTGCGGCAGCGGTACTGTTCAAAACAGAGTTTTTGGATGGAATTAGGTATCGGTCTTTTGTTTCCTGAAGGAAAACGACGTTCTGAACAGGACTAGTGATAAATCACTAGCCCCACCCTATTGAGGCCAAATTCTGCTGTTTTCTGGTGTTTTTAGGCAGTTTTAGTTTTCTACCGTAGGATTTTCGTACAATTTGCATTGTTTTTCTATCTCTTGTGTGGTTACTTTCTTTTGAGTTTTCTTAGCAATTTATGCCTGTGACCCGTTCTACTAATCAAATTCAAGTGCAGATTGATCTTGAAATAGAAAGCACTTTACGCAGGTTACGAAAGGAAGCTCGCCTTAACACCATGGCTGTTGCACGACAACAAACACTCAAGGAGCTTGTTGCTCCTAACATGGAAAATCAACCATTGTGCATAAACATTGACAATAATGTAAACTTTGAGCTCAAATCTGGTTTTATACATTTGTTACCAACTTTCAATGGTCTTGCAGGAGAAGATCCTCATACTCATCTCAAGGAATTCCATATGGTTTGCGTTGGCATGAAACCGAATGGAGTTGACGAAGAACAGGTTAAGTTGAAAGCTTTCCCTTTCTCTTTAAAAGGGGCAGCAAAGGCATGGTTTTTCTCTATTCTCCCAAGTTCCATTGGAACTTGGAATGCCATGAAGAAGATTTTCCTTGAAAAATATTTCCCAGCATCTCGAGTTGCCAACATAAGGAAAGAAATATGTGGGATTCGACAATCTCATGGAGAGACACTTTCCGAGTATTGGGAAAGATTTGAGCAACTGTGCATTCAATGCCCTCATCATCAAATACCCGATCAGCTACTCATTCAATATTTCTATGAAGGATTGATGCCTACTGACCGTAGTATCATTGATGCTGCAAGTGGAGGGGCATTGGTAGATAAGACACCCGAGGCTGCACGCCAATTGATCTCAAACATGGCAGCCAACTCGAAACAGTTTGGCACTCGTGGAGACTTCGCAAATAAACGAGTAAATGAGGTAAGTATTTCTAACCTTGAGAATAAAGTTAATGATCTTACTTCTCTTGTGCGTTCTTTGGCTTGTGGCAATGTACAGCAGGTGAAAGTTTGTAGCATATGCTCCTTACAAGGACATGCTTCAGATATGTGCCCAACAATGCAAGAAGATTACATTAAACAAGCTAATGCAGTTGATGGAGCATTCAATGGACAGTCCCAGCGTAAATATGATCCCTTTTCCAACACGTACAATCCTGCATGGAGAGATCATCCCAACTTATGCTATGGGAACCCACCTCAACAAGGCAATCAAGGCCGACAGTTCCATCCCCATGGATTTCAATCCCAACAGAATTATCAAGCAAGACAGCCCCCTCCATTCATAAACTCCAATGTTATGGGGTCATCATCCAATGATGATCTTCGTGAGATGATGAAAACTTTGGCTTCTAACACTATGACCTTGCAACAAAATGTCATGTCTTTTCAACAAGAAACAAGGTCAAGTATTCACAACTTGGAGAAGCAAATGGGGCAAGTAGCTTCAAGTGTGGGGAAATTGGAAGCACAAATGAATGGAAAATTGCCCTCCCAAGCATTGAATCCAATAGAGAATGTAGTGTGATCATGCTACGAAGTGGGAAAGAACTTGAAGAGAAAAGGTCAAAACAAATTGAGATGGAGGAAGAAGAAGAGATAGAAACTGAATTGAGTACAAAGAAGGAACATCCTCTTCCTCTACAAACTGAAATATTGACCAACACTCCTAAAGGTAACTCCTCATTCAATGAATTCCAGTTTTAAAATAATTCCACCCTTTCCTGTGAGTTCTTCTAGGTCAAAGAAAGAGGACAAAGAAAAAGAGATTTTAGAGGTTTTCAAGAAAGTAGAACTCAACATTCCTTTGCTTGATGTTATCAAGCAAATTCCCAAGTATGCCAAATTCTTGAAGGAGTTGTGTACTACCAAGAGAGCTTTCAAACTAAAAGGTCATGAAATGGTAAGTATGGGTGAAGTTGTATCTGCTATTGTTCAAAAGAATATGCCTTTGAAGCAAAAAGACCCAGGTGCGTTTACTATCCCATGTGTTATTGGTAATGCTAGTTTCAAAAGGGCCTTGTGCGATTTAGGTGCATCCATTAGTGTTATGCCTAAACATGTTTATGATTCTCTTAGTCTTGAGCCTTTGAATAAAACTAGCATTGTAATACAACTTGCGGATCGTAGTTTTGTTTACCCACTTGGTGTGATAGAAGATGTCCTAGTCAAGATTGACAGTTTGGTCATTCCATGCGACTTTTATATTCTTGATATGGAACATGATTCTTGTGATTCATCAAACAGCACTCCTATATTGTTTGGGAGACCATTCTTGAAAACTGCCAATACAAAAATTGATTGTGGTAAGGATACTTTGTCTATGGAGGTAGGAGATGAAAAAATTGAATTTAATTTTCATGATGCAATGACATATCCTTATAGCAATGTTTATTCTATCACATGTTATGACCAAGTTGATAAGTGTATGCAGCAAGTTTGTGATTTTGATAGTGAGGATGGATTAAGCGTAGCTTTGAGCTGTGGCTATGATTTTACCAAGATAAAAGAGATGGAGAGGCATATATGTGTTCTCCAAAATGTGCATGACTCAGCATTGGATTTACAAGCTTTGCAAATTGTACTCCATGATGCAGGAGTCATTTACCTCATCATGGACAGTGAATGGGTGGCGCCTATCCTTTTGGTGCCTAAAAAGATTGGAATTACGTTGGAAGAGATTCGAAATGATTCTTACGAGAATGCAAGGATTTATAAAGAAAAGACTAAGAGTCTCCATGACCAAATGATTACAAGAAAAGAGTTTAATGTTGGAGACAAAGTCCTCTTTTATCATTCGCGTTTGAAACTTTTTCCTGGAAAGTTGCGCTCTCGTTGGATTGGACCCTTTGTTGTTTCTAATGTTTTTCCTTATGGTGCAGTTGAAATTACAAGTTTAGAAACCAACAAAGTACTCAAGGTCAATAGGCATCGCTTGAAACCTTTCTATGAAGGTTGGACGACAGAACTCACCGCTTTTGTGGAGTTAGCTGAACCAATCTATGAAGAATGAGCATGCAACATGTCGAGCCAATGACATAAAACAAAAGCGCTTACTGGGAGGCAACCCAACACAAAAAGAAAAAAAAACAGATTTGCTTTCTTTTCCCTTATCTTTATTTTTTCGCATTTTACTTTATTTTTGTCATTCTCCTATATTCCTTTTCTTTTATTTCAACATTGAGGACAATGTTGTGTTTTAAGTGTGGGGGTATTGGGAGAATGTTGGTTTTCTAATGTTGGTTTTCTTTGTTATTTTTCAAAATAAAAAAAAAAATTATGTTTGATCTTTTGAACTCCCATTGGTTTTTGAGAATATGAGTATTATGTATGAGAATTAGTTGAGATAGATGAAGATATAAATCAAATGAATGAGTGTGCATGCAAGTTTTAATGTTTAATTGGTTTAGGGATTGACTTTGAGAATATGCCATGTTGACTTTATAGTGTTATACCAATGCAAGCTTTTGAGCCTTCAACATTATATTCTTTGATTGTGCCTTCTTTCAATGATATGTATCTTTAGAACTTGCTTCATATCTTGTTGAGATTACATTCGCATTACATATATACATGAAGATGATAAAGGCATTAGAAATTTTAACCACTTGAGCCAAAAAGCCAACCTAAAGCATATTATCCTTAGTGAGCCCCTTTTGAGCTTGTTTATCTTTTCTTTGCTTTATCCATGTATAAACCTTAACTTTTTATATGTTTTCCTTTTCCCTTGGCCAAGGATTAGTAGAGCATATACTTATGATATCTCATGGAATTATGGTTGGAAATTATGTGAAAAGAAAGAAGAAGTGATGCTTGATGAAAAGATGGGCAAAGTTGCCAAAGGTAAAAAAAAAAAAAGAAAAAAGAACAAAGAAAAAAAAAAGGTGTTCCTTTATGTTCTTAAGATTTTATGTTGAAAAAGCTTGAAATCAAAAGAAGCTAAGCATTGGTGATTAAAGATGGAAAATTTATGTGCTTTGATGAAATATCTTGTTTGAAATATCATTTTTTAGAATGCTCTACTTTCTCTGGTTTGAACCTTTTCTTTTACTCTCTTTTACCTCACCTTAACCTTAGCCCCATTACAACCAGAAAATAAGACCTTTTGATTCATGCATTGTTTGTAATATGTTAGTAATGAAGATGAGATTGAAGAGCAAGCTTATGGTAGAACATATTCATTGATTGAATTTGAGAGATTTAAACACATAAACCCTAAACACATGAGTGTTGGAGTGTATATCAATGAGAGGACCTATCACTTTGGCATGGCATAGATTTCATTTAAATCCCGACGATTGATTGAGTTTTGAAGTTTGCATGTAAATGAATTCATAAGAATTATACTATTTATCCTTCATGATTGTATTCTTGTTTATAATGCATATATTCTTGGACATTGATGGGAGATTAAGAGATTGATCATAGTTTTTTTCAATTTGATTTTATTTATCCTTTCTCGAGGACGAGCAAGAGCTAAGTGTGGGGGTATTTGATGTAACCATATTATTCGATAGTTTCACCCACATCTACCTAATGTTTTGTCCATGTTTTATATATAAAATGCCTTGATATTCTTTGTTTTTTGTTTTGAAGGCATTTTTGGATGAAAGATGCAAAAAGGAGTAAATTGGAGGTAATTGGCAGATTTGACGTTCAGTCGATGTTTTGTGCAGAGCGTGAGTTCTAGAGATCGAAATGAAGTGATTCTAGTGGCACTAAAAAGCTAACATCCATACCTTTCTGGAAATGTAATGCAAGAAAAATAAAAGGAGAAAGATCATGGAAATCACATCCTGCAAAGTCAAATCTCGCATTCTGCCAGTGTTGACCTTTGGTCATTAAAAATTTAATATCTGGAGCTACAGAAGTCCAATTGATGCAAACTCAATTTTCATGGATTCATAATTCAAAGACCTATCCACGCTCCAAATTGCAGCCAAAAACGATGTCATATGAGGGAGATATGATTTTCCAAAGATGACAACTGAATTCTGCCAGCAAACAGGTTTCGTGAAGAAACGAGTCCAAATTACATTTCGAAGCATCTAAACCGGCATCCAAGTTTTTATATCAGCAATTTAGCTCCTCTAAGTCAGAGTTTGAAGATTTCACGCAAGGCTATTTCTCCTTTTTAGGAAAAATAGTTATTGAAGTACTTAAATGTAAACTGTCAACTTAAGGAAGGACTATTTTGTAAAATAGAGACTAGGGTTTCTTAGCATATAAAAAGAAAGAGAGAAGGGGCAGCAGCTAGCAGAAAAGAGGGAGAGCAGAAGGAGGCAGCAGCCAGCAGAGAATAAACACAAGTTCTCTCCTCTACAAACCCAAAAATCATGCTCTTTTCATTCTTTAGAAGTAGTTGTTCAATAGTTATGCAAGGCTAAGCTCTTTTCTTGGTTGCAAGGACACAACAAACCTTCGGATTTCAAGAACCGTGAGATTTATTCTTCCTTTTATTTTCAGTTTATGTTATGAATGAATATGATTGTTTTCCTATGCATATTTCCTATGATTGTTGTTGATGATTGCTAGAGCGGACTCTAAGTTATTGTTGTGAACAATCTATTGCTAAGTTTAATATCAAAACCGGAGTTGTGATATATGAACTTGTGAAGCAACTAAGCTTAATAATTGTGGCGGAACTACGTTATTGAACTTAGGGAGAACATTTGAACAAAGTGACACAAGCTGCGGACAGCTTGTATGTTAATCTTGATGAAATTATCTAGTTCTTAAAGCTACCATTAAATTGAATCATTAGTGCGGACACTTTGATTGTTTGTTGGTTAGGATTAGTTATACGGCGGATCCGTTAATTAATCAACGTTAAGAAAAGATAAAATTTCAGAACATAAACTGCAATTTTCGTTTCAAGGATCGGTTCTAATTTCCGTTGGTGGATGTGTGCTTGCGACCAAGGTTTGTTTTATTGATAAGTTTTGGTTTTAATTGATTTTGTTTGCTAGTTTAATTGCTGCCATAGTTTAGATAATCACAAACCAAATCCCCCCAATTACATAACGTACAACATAAAAATCTGACTTGAAACTTCCTCGTGGGATCGACCCCTTGCTTGCTCTATACTATCTTGTGTGTTGTGTTTGAAGCTAGGGTAATTAATTTGTGCGACCGCGACATCGCAACACAGTTTCTTCCCACCCGTTCCAGCCCTTTTTCCCTCCCCTCTAAGCAGTTGTTCAACCTCCACTCAAGATCTCAACTCTCTTTCTCTCACACATTCACAGAGGTACTCTCTACTAGTTTTGTTTAGTTTCTGTTAGGAAGGAGGAAGAGAAAAGAAGCATGCAGTTGGACATGCAGCTGCTACTAGCAGACTTTGGGAAGCGGAAGGGTCACCTTCTCTCTCTCTCTCTCTCTCTCTCTGTATTTATACTTTATATTAAATGAGGTGGGGTGTTTAGATGTGCTCTTGTCACTATTTTGGTCTGTCCAAAACCAGTTTTACCCCTCCCTCTTAGCTTCTTAAGACAGCCTAATTGTTTTCTAAAATTTCAATTAGACTGAGTTGCTGTCGATTCAGAAATCGGCAGTGAAAACTGCGTTGCTGTCGATTCAGAAGTCGGCAGCAAAAACTACATAGCTGCCGATTCAGAAATTAGGCCAATCACAAGAGCTAGGGCAAAGAAGCTTAAAAAAGCATTGAATGGGCTTGTTTAGAATATATGGAGCAAAATGGACCTAGAGGGGCTTGAGACATTTAAGGAGCATGAAGGACAACCTTTAATTCATCTAGTTCAGGTCCAAGAAGATCCCAATTCGTGTGGAACAAGGGGTTGATGTGTCCGGCCCAATACCAGCCTTGTTAGGCTTGTTATTTTTCCTAATGCTACAAGGATAAAAAGT
This sequence comes from Populus simonii, assembly GCA_007827005.2. NCBI lineage: Eukaryota > Viridiplantae > Streptophyta > Magnoliopsida > Malpighiales > Salicaceae > Populus > Populus simonii. Next base: position 9,855,729 of record CM017482.2, read on the forward strand.
CAGCAATTTATTCTCTTAATTAAGTAAGGAGTTGGCCATATCTTATTCTTAAAGAGGGGAGGACTATTTAATGATTTTCCTAACTTAGGAAGGAAAGTAATTAAATCAGCAACAAAGGAGGAAATTTGTTTTCTTATTTGTCCAAGTTAAACAAGGACATCCAAGCTAATCAAGGACATCAAAGGGGGGTAGCAACATAAATTTTCCAAATCAGATTTTCCTAGTTTATTTAAGACTTCTTAAGGGTGACAAATCTGATTCTAGCATATTTAGCATGATAATTTTTGGATTTTTATTATTTTTATTATTTTCTTAGTTTTTTGGTTATTATTACTTATTTGGGTCAATTGTAAGTGGGCTTCATATAAATCCACCTAAAGGGGGTCCATTAGGGTTTCTTTAAGTCTAGAGTTAGTATAAATAAAGGCATAACCAAACATGTAAGGTTACGTAATTTTTATATTAATAAACTTCTTTGCTGCACTTATTATGTGTTGGTGGGATAATCTCCCTTCCTTGGTTCTCTAAAGAACTGAAAATGACTTATCGAAGAACAACTGTCTTCATGGCGTCATCCTTATATTTCTCGTTCATGAATCAATATTCGTTGGGTGGGGGTCTTCGTTTCCAATAGTGCTGGTGCCTAGGTACAAGTTATCTTTGTGTCACACTCCTATCAAACCTGATTTACTTGGCTTTCTGGGAATTGGTATCTTTGCGTGTAGGTTGCGTGACCATGTGATCACGAGGTTCGAATCACCAATTCAGAAATTGATAGTGAAAACCATGTTGCCGCTAATTCAAAAATCGACCAGAAAAACTATGTCGCTGCCGATTCTGAAATCGACCAGAAAAACTGTGTCGCTGTCGATTCTAAAATCGGCAACAAAAATTGTGTTGCTACCGATTTAGAAATTGGCAACCAAAAATTGTGTTGCTACCGATTTAGAAATCAGCAGCCAAATTGTGTCGCTGCCGATTCAGAAATCAGCAACCAAGAATTGTGTCGCTGCCAATTCATAAATTGGCAGCAATGGTGGAGTCATTTCAGCTTTAATTCTCTCTTTTTTTTGTGTTTACATAAAGAATCCAAATAACTTACGAGCAAGACCTGGATGTTGAAAAAATAGCTATTCTCTTGATTCTAGCAATCTGATTCATTTTTCTTGGTTGGTGGTTAGTAGCCGATACCTAGTGCCTGGTAGGCTAAAATGGTTGTTGGGCGGTACATACAAAAGATCCCCTTCTGTGAATTTTGGAACTTGATGCAACCATATTATTCGATAGTTTCACCCATATTTAACTAGTGTTTTGCCTATGTTTTATATATAAAATGCCTTGATATTCTTTATTTTTTGTTTTGAAGGCACTTTTGGATGAAAGATGCAAAAATGAGTAAATTGGAGATAATTGGCAGATTTGACCTTCAGTCGATGTTTTGTGTAGAGCGTGAGCTCTAGAGATCAAAATGAAGTGATTCTAGTGGCATTAAAAAGCTAACATCCATACCTTTCTGGACATCTAAGGCAAGAAAATAAAATAAGGAAGAGCATGGAAATCGCACCTTTCAAAGTCAAATCTTGCAATCTGCCAATGTTGTTCAGCCATTCCAACTTGAATATCTGGAGCTACAGAAGTCCAATTGATGTAAACTCAATTGTTTTGGATTCCTGACTCAAAAGCCTATAAACGATCCAAATTTCAGCCAAAAACGATGTCATATGAGGGAGATATGATTTTTTCAAAAATGACAACTAAATTCTGCCAGCAAACAGGTTTCGTGAAGAAACGAGTCCAAATTACGTTTCGAAGTATCTAAACCGATATCCAAGTTTTTATTTAGCAATTTAGCTCCTCTAAGTCAAAGCTTGAAAATTTCATGCAAGGCTATTTCTTCTTTTTTAGGAAAATAGTTATTGAAGTACTTAAATGTAAACAATCTACTTAAGGGAGGACTATTTTGTAAAATAGAGACTAGGGTTTCTTAGGATATAAAAAGAATGACAAGAGGGGGGGGGGGCAGCCAACCAAGAGGAGAAAAATGCCCCCTCCTCTAAAAAACTGAAATTATGCATTCTTCCTTCTTTTTTATTAGTTGTTCAACAAACATGCAATGCTAAACACTTTTTCTTCGTTGCAAGGACACGGAAACCTTAGGATTTCAAGAACTGTGAGATTTATTTTACCTTTTCTTTTTAGTTTATATGATGAATATGTTTGTTCTCCTATGCTTATTTTTCCTATGATTGTTTATTTTAATTGCTAGAGCGGACTCTAAGTTATTATTGTAGACAATCTATTGCTAAGTTTGATATCAAAACCGGAGTTGTGGTATATGAACTTGTGAAGCAACTGAGTTTAATAATTGTGGCGGATCTACGTTATTAATCTTAGGGAGAACATTCAATCAAATCAAACATAGACTGCGGACAGTTATGTTTTCTTGATTAATCAACTTATTTTGTTCTTAAGGCTGCCATTGAATTAAATTACTAGTGCGGACACTCTGGTTGTTTGATGGTTAGGGTTAGTTATACAGCGGATCCGTTAACTAACCAATGTTAAGAAGAGATAATATTCAGAATATAAATTGATGTTTCGTTTCCATGATCAGTTCTGATCTCTGTAGGTGGATGTGTGCTTGCAACCAAGGTTTGTTGATGCGGATCAGCCCAACACGAAGCGTAATCATGCCAACAACCCATTGGAGGTGCCAATTGGGCCAATCATAAGAGCTAGGGCAAAGAAGCTTAAAGAAACATTGAATGGGCTTGTTCAGAACATATGGAGCAAAATGGACCTAGAGGGGCTTGGGACATTTAAGGAGCATGAAGGGCAGCCTTTAATTCATCTAGTTCAGGTCCAAGAAGAGCCCAATTCATGTGGAACAAGGGGTTGATGTGTCCGGCCCAATACCAGCCTTGTTAGGCTTGTTTTCCTAATGCTACAAGGATAAAAAGTCAGCAATTTATCCTCCTAATTAAGTAAGGAAGTTGGCCATATCTTATTCCTAAAGAGAGGAGGACTATTTAATGCTTTTCCTAACTTAGGAAGGAAAGTAATTAAATCAGCAACAGAGGAGGAAATTTGTTTTCTTATTTGTCCAAGTTAAACAAGGAAATCCAAGCTCATCAAGGACATCAAGGGGGGCAGCAATATAAATTTTCCAAATCAGATTTCTCCTAGTTTATTTGGGACTTCTTAAGGGTGACAAATCTGATTCTAGCATATTTAGCATAATAATTTTTGGAATTTTATTATTTTTATTATTTTCTTCTTAGTTTTTGGGTTATTATTACTTATTTGGGTCAATTGTAAGTGAGCTTCATATAAGTCCACCTAAGGGGGGTCCATTAGGGTTTTCTTAAGTCTAGAGTCAGTATAAATAAAGGCATAACCAAACATGTAAGGTTACGCAATTTTCAGATCAATAAACTTCTTTGCTGCACTTATTGTGTGTTGGTGGGATAATCTCCCTTCCTTGGTTCTCTAAAGAATTGAAAATGACTTATCGAAGAACAACAGTCTTCGTGGTGTCATCCTTATACTTCTCGTTCGCGAATCAATATTCGTTGGGTGGGGGTCTTCGTTTCCAATAGTGCTGGTGCCTAGGTACAAGTTATCTTTGTGTCACACTCCTATCAAACCTGATTTACTTGGCTTTCCGGGAATTGGTGTCTTTATGTGTGGGTTGCGTGACCATGTGATCACGAGGTTCGTATCATTTGGTATTAGAGCTTGGCTCCATTAATCAGGTTATATCCTTCTGAAATTTTTGTTTCTTGTTGATTCAACAAAAAAAATTTCTTAGTATCCAATTTCATCTTCTTGAATTTGCGGCATATAAAAAAAAAATTGTTATTTCATTCTATTATTGTTCAAAATATATCAGTAGCATCAAAAACAAAAAAAAAAAAAAAGAGAAAAGAGGAAAGCAAAAAAAAAAAAAAATCGTTCAAAAAAGATGTTATTGGATTCTGCCGTAAAAAACTAAACAAGAGAAAATTGGATCAAATCAACTTGGAATTAGCTCAAATTTGATACTATAATTACTAGGGTCCTAGTCACACCACATACTAAATTTGGGGTTAATTGGATATCGTTTGCTTTGGGTTTCAAATTCAGGTCTAATCAGGTCTGATTCATAACGTTTTTGCGTCAGTATATCAAACCTTATCATAAATTGCTCAAACTTAATATTCTGTCTATTTGGGTTGATAGCGCACTATATCTAAAATTTTAATGCAATTGGACATCATTTAATTTAGGTTCCAAATTCCGACTTAACTCGTCATTAACGACTATGTTTTGCGTCAACTTTTAAAATTCAGATTCTTTCTATTGTTTTCATTTCTTGTAGTTTATTTTCATCATATCCAAGGTGTTGTTTCATTATTTTTCATATTTTGTTTCTGTTTTTTTATTCGAGTCTTCAGTTTCGTTCATATTTCGGATAGACTCGCTTGCTACTCGCGAGACTATCATCGCAGTTTTGTTTTGCTTGTTTTCTAGTTTTTATTGCTTCTTGAGTCATATATATATTTGGATTGCGCTGCCAAGTTGGTTCTATTTGGTGTTGGTTTCAGTTTCGCAAGAACCACAAGAAGGTGAGACGAGAGGTGTGAGCGTGTGAGGATATTAAGAGAGTTTGAGCGAAACACGAGCGACGTGAGGATAATTTTTTTACTACTAACCAATTTTTGCAGGTACTATCATGTCAAATCAAAACAACACACCACCCCATCCCGAGGGAGAACTTACGTTCCAAATGCAAGCCATGACGCAGATGATGGAGAGGATAAATTTTGTGATGGGAAATGTGTGTGACAGACTTGATAGGGTGGAGAAACGTGGTAACGAGGCTGGTATAAGCACCCAAAATATGAGGAAGCTTGGGGCTGAACCAAAAGTAAACAATGGCAGTAGGACCGAAAGGCCAAGGTGGGCTGATTATGAGGATTTTGAGGAGGCTGTTGATGATATTGGTGATGATGGTTTTGAGGATGAGGCCATAGGCCATCGGAAAGGTTTTCGGCAGCCTAGAAACCGAAGGGATTATGGGAATAGAACTAGGGGCCAATTCGGCCAAAGGGAAAATTTTCGTAGTGTTGGGGGACATGCTGATTTAGATGGTGATTTGGATGCTATCAAACTGAAAATACCTTCTTTTCGAGGTAAAAACGATCTCGAGGTATATTTGGAGTGGGAGAAAAAGGTGGATTGGATTTTTGATTGCCATAACTATTCGGAGGCGAAGAAAGTGAAATTAGTAGTCATCGAATTCACGGATTATGCACTGATTTGCTGGGATCAAAATGTTATTAGTAGAAGGAGGAGTGGAGAGAGGCCGGTAGCGTCGTGGGAGGAGATGAAAGTGTTGATGAGAAGGCGATTTGTGCCTAACCACTATTATAGAGATTTGTATCTGAAATTGCAGGGTTTGAATCAGGGTTCTAGGTTCGTGGATGAGTATTTCAAGGAGATGGAGATTGCCATGATTCGGGCCAATGTGATTGAGGATCGGGAAGCTACTATGGCTAGATTTCTAAATGGGCTGAATAGGGACATTGCGAATGTTGTAGAATTACAACATTGTGTGGAATTGGAGGACATGGTCCATATGGCAACGAAGGTGGAGAGGCAAATAAAGAGAAGGGGTAGTACGCGTTTTCAGACCAATTCGGCTTCATCTTCCTTAACATGGAGGCCGAATTTGAAGAGAGAGGGGGCTTTCCAACCAAAGCCTTATGCAAAGGCCGAACCACCTAATGCCAAAAAGGATACTCATACGGATGGGAAAGGTAAATCTGAATCTCAACCTACTCGTGATAGAGATATTAAATGCTTTAAGTGTTTAGGGAAGGGGCACATTGCATCTTAGTGTCCAAACCGAAGAGTTATGCTTACAAGAGACAATGGGGAGGTTGAATCTGAAAGTGACAAATCTGAAAGTGAAGAGATGCCACCTTTGGTGGATTGTAGTGATGAGGAGATTGCATATCCTGTTAAGGGGGAGGCCTTGGTTATAAGGCGTGCGCTGAACATGCAAATCAAAGAAGATGATGTAGATCAGCAACGGGAAAATATATTTCACTCTCGATGTCACATCCAAAACAAGGTATGTAGCATGATAATTGATGGAGGTAGTTGTGCTAATGTTGCTAGTGATACTCTTGTGAAGAAATTGAATCTGAGTTGTATTAAGCATCCTAGGCCTTATAGATTGCAATGGTTGAATGATTGTGGTGAAGTGAGGGTTACTAACAGGTTTTGATTGCGTTTGCTATTGGGAAGTATTCCGATGAGATTTTGTGTGATGTAGTCCCAATGCATGCTAGTCACTTACTTTTGGGGCGTCCATGGCTGTAAATCCTGAAAAAAAAAAAACAAAGCTGGATTAAATTAAAGAAAATAAATTAAAATAAAAAGAAGTGGGGGCAAGAACGAATACACTTGAAGACAATGGGGCCTAAATGCAAATAAGAATAATTATAGAGCATAAATACTCCTATTCTCACCAAAAACAGATCTGCAGCTACGTAAAGAAAGAAAAGAGGGAGTTTTTATATCTATTTTTACAAATCAAGAGAGAAACACCAAAATTTCAAGAACCCATCCCAGATTGAGGGTTATAGGTAAAATAAACCCTGGTGGGAAAGGGATTAACAAGAAAAATTGAACAAGAAGAGAAGAGGGGAGGGTCGGCTGTCATTAGAAAGAAAAGGAGGGTTTGAAGCCTTGATTCGCATCAGGTAAGATATTCTAAACCTGGTCTTATGAGTCATTTCAAGTCGATTATGAATTGATGCCTGGATGTTAATTTATATATTGAGTTCTTAGACTTGAATTGAGGAAAAAGTAAGAGTTGCTAAAGTAAAGAACTTCATGTGTTGTGTGTAAATGGAAAGGTTGATGAATCTGGACAGTTCCGTCTCTTGACCCTCAAAGAGATTTTGGGTAGGAGAATGAAGGAATTAGGATCAAGTTTCTTCATAGAAATTGTAGTTTTGAATGTTTGTTAATGAGCGATTTTGACTACCTTAGAGGCAGAACTGGGTTCTTCCCAAAACATAGAACTTGTAGCCTCATGTCTTACCTTTCCAACGCCACAAATTTCACTTGAATCGAAGTTCTATAACTCCAGATATAGTTAAAAATCTGAGGAGAGGTCAGACAGTAACAGTCCAAGCGTTTGTTAATGAGCGATTTTGGCTACCATAGAGGTAGAACTGGGTTCTTCCTAAAACATAGAACTTGTAGCCTCATGTCTTACCTTTCCAACGCCACAAATTTCACTTGAATCGGAGTTCTATAACTCCAGATATAGTTAAAAATCTGAGGAGAGGTCAGACAGTAATAGTTCAAAAATGGACAGTAACAGTTGGACAGTAACAGTCCAAGCGTTTGTTAATGAGCGATTTTGACTACCTCAGAGGCAGAACTGGGTTCTTCCCAAAACATAGAACTTGTAGCCCCATGTCTTACCTTTCCAACGCCACAAATTTCATTTGAATCGGAGTTCTATAACTCCAGATATAGTTAAAAACCTGAGGAGAGATCAGACAGTAACAGTTCAAAAATGGATAGTAACAGTTGGACAGTAACAATCCAAGCATTTGTTAATGAGCGATTTTGACTGCCTTAGAGGCAGAACTGGGTTCTTCCCAAAACATAGAACTTGTAGCCTCATGTCTTACCTTTCCAACGCCACAAATTTCACTTGAATCGGAGTTCTATAACTCCAGATATAGTTAAAAATCTGAGGAGAGGTCAGACAGTAACAGTTCAAAAATGGACAGTAACAGTTGGACAGTAACAGTCCAAATATAAAGAAAGAAATGATAACTAGGATTGGACAAAGAACGACAGTAATAATGAGTGAAATGAGAAAAACATAAAGTACTAAGAAATGACGGAAAGAAAGACTTATTGGTTGTTGATATGGTTATTATAAAACATATCCTTGAGTGAGGAAAATTTATGAGATAAACCTGTGATTTGCAGGAGGGACCACAAACGTGGTGCAACAGCAGCAGCAGGGGAGCACGAGTAGAGCTTCTATTGCAGGTAGGTGATTCACACCTATGCTTCCTAGTTAAATTCCATGATTTAATATATTTTGATGTGAAATGCGAATTACTGAATGTATGTGTATTCAAGGTGAAAAGTTGTTATGTGAATTGCCAAGTGATGAAATTATCACTGAAAAAGGAAAATATGAGAAGTGTGATTTGAGGCATAAACTAGCATACATTTAGTGTATGTTAGGATCCCGGGTAAGGGGATCACCATGTATTGTCTGGCATACATTGAGTGTATGTTAGGATCCCGAGCAAGGGGATCACCATGTATTGTCTGGCATACATTGAGTGTATGTTAGGATCCCGGGTAAGGGGATCACCCTGTATTGGCTAGCAAACATTTAGTGTATGTTAGGATCCCGGGTAAGGGGATCGTCATGAATGGACTAACATACATTTAGTGTATGTTAGGATCCCGGGTAAGGGGATCTTCACGTATTGGCTAACATACATTTAGTGTATGTTAGGATCCCGGGTAAGGGGATCACCATGGAATGGCCATCATACATTAGTGTATGTTAAGATTTCGGGTAAAGGGATCGCCTTATATCGACTCCTATGGGGTGGTGATGACGATACCAGTGAAATTGGTATCGGTAATGTGATAAGCAAAAGTAACCACGTTGATCTTAGAAGGTCTGGAATGAAGGTTGATAGTGGTAGAGGGAACGGTTATTAATAGTTTGAATAAGGAAGAGATTTTAAATAAAAAAAAAACTAGAAGGGAGAAGTAAATGAAATATGAATGCATGTTACCCTGTTGAAATTATTAGATATTCATATTGTTATATTTATGGAAATATTCACCTTGCAATAATATGTATTTTGTTCCAGGATCATCGCATGCACGACAGGAGTAGATCCTAGCTTATGTTCCCTTTTTGAAGTCTAGGTGCTAGGGAGTATACCCTTGTATTTTGTAAACATGAAAATAGTTGTATAACTTAATTTGTATAATAAATGTTTAAACTTGATTGGATGAATTTAACGTTGTAGTTTATATAACCATATTTCATGTCTATGAATTTATATTTATTTAAATTATCCATCCATAATGATATTTTTGTTATATCATGCATATCATAAATATTATGGTTGATAGGTGTGAGTATAATTGTGGAATTGAAACCCAGGTTGATTGGGTTGGGAATTAAGTTATGAGACGCGAACGGTTAGAAGTGTAAACAGGTTACATGTCAGTAATTTGGGACCTTCCGGTATAGGGGGAACTCCGTCGAAATTTCCGGTAGATGTTAACACGAAGACCGGGAATATGTATATAAAAAAAATTAACTACTCTGTTTTTCTATTGACATGAGATTGTGTTTTTATCCCAGAAATGAGGGATGTTACAATGGCAGTTTGATCGGAAAGCGATTCATGATGGGTTTAGAAATAGGTTCACTATTGTAAAGGATGGTAAAACCATCACTCTTGTACCTCTTTCTCCAAAACAAGTGTATGATGATCAAATGAAATTAAAAAAGGAATGTGAGGATGGGAAGAGTGAAAATTCACGTGAGGACAATGGTGAGAAAAAACCATCAGATTCGGCTAAACCTAAATCATTAATTAAACCGGTTGAGAGTGGAGGTAAAAACCGAGGAGTGAAGAAAGTAAGCTTGTGTGATGATAATAGTGTGGAAAAATTAAAGAAACAACCTAATTTTTATGCAAAAGGATCTGAAATCAGATCTGCATTTTTCACTAATAAGCCGATGATCTTACTTGTGTATAAGGAGGCTTATTTTAACACTAACGATCTTGATTCTGCTATTCCTAGTGTGGCTGTTTCTTTGATGCAGGAGTTTGATGATGTATTCCCTGAAGACATACCTAATGGATTACCACCATTAAGGGGGATTGAACATCAAATTGATCTTGTGCCCGGAGCTTCAATTCCTAACCGTCCAGCCTATAGAAGCAACCCCGAGGAGACGAAGGAGCTACAAAGGCAAGTAGATGAGTTGATGATGAAGGGGTACATTCGTGAGAGTATGAGTCCTTGTGCTGTGCCAGTGCTACTTGTGCCTAAAAAGGATGGTACATGGAGGATATGTGTCGATTGTCGTGCTGTCAATAACATAACGGTAAAGTATCGACATCCTATTCCTAGGCTTGATGACATGTTAGATGAGTTACATGGATCATGTATTTTCTCTAAGATTGACTTAAAAAGTGGGTACCATCAAATTAGGATGAAAGAGGGTGATGAGTGGAAAACTGCATTTAAGACTAAGCATGGTTTGTATGAATGGTTAGTAATGCCGTTTGGACTTACAAATGCGCCTAGCATGTTTATGCGCTTAATGAATCATGTATTGCGTACGTTTATAGGTAAGTTTGTTGTTGTGTATTTTGATGACATTTTGATCTATAGCAAGAACTTAAATGAGCATCTTGATCATTTGCGTAACGTACTTAGTGTGTTGCGTAGTGAGCAATTATATGCTAATCTTAAGAAGTGTAACTTTTGCATGGAAAAAATTGTGTTTCTTGGCTATGTCGTAACTGCGCAGGGTATCGAGATGGACGAGGAGAAAGTTAAGGCCATCCAGGATTGGCCTACACCAAAATCGGTAAGTGAGGTAAGGAGTTTTCATGGACTTGCTAGTTTTTATAGAAGGTTTGTGAAGGATTTTAGTTCTATTGCTGCACCTTTAACTGAAATTGTGAAAAAGTCTGTTGGATTCAAATGGAATGATGAACAAGATGAGGCTTTTAATTTGTTGAAAGATAAACTTTGTTCGGCACCTGTTTTAGCTTTGCCAGACTTTACGAGAGCTTTTGAAGTTGAATGTGATGCGTCAGGTATTGGTATAGGAGCTGTGTTAATGCAGGATAGGAGGCCCATTGCGTATTTCAGCGAAAAACTTAATGGGGCAGCCTTGAATTACCCTACATATGACAAGGAGCTCTATGCCTTGGTAAGAACTTTAGAGACGTGGCAACATTACCTGTGGCCCAAGGACTTTGTGATACATTCTGATCATGAATCATTGAAGCACTTGAAAGGGTAAGGTAAGTTGAGTAGGAGACATGCCAAATGGGTTGAATTTATTGAAACCTTTCCGTATGTGATCAAGTATAAGCAAGGGAAAGAAAACATTGTGGCTGATGCACTTTCGCGCAGGTATGTTCTTTTATCTACTTTGGATGATAGATTTCTAGGATTTGAACACATAAAAGAATTGTACAAAGATGATAGTGATTTTGCTAATGTTTACGATGCTTGCGAAACTTTGGCTTTTGGAAAGTTTTATAGACTTGATGGATATTTGTTTAAAGAGAATCGTTTGTGTGTTCCATTAAGTTCTGTGCGTGAATTGCTTGTACGTGAAGCACATGGAGGCGGTTTGATGGGGCATTTTGGTGTTGTTAAAACTTTGGATGTGTTGCATGAGCATTTTTATTGGCCTAAAATGAAAAAAGATGTGCAACGCATATGTGATAAATGCATAACGTGTAGAAAAGCAAAGTCTAGGACTCAACCACATGGCTTGTATACCCCTTTGCCTGTACCGAAAGAACCATGGGTAGACATTTCGATGGACATCGTCTTAGGTTTACCTAGGTCAAAACGGGGTAGGGATTCCATCTTTGTAGTTGTTGATAGGTTTTCAAAGATGGCACAATTCATTCCATGTCATAAAACTGATGATGCAACTAACATTGCTGATTTGTTCTTTAGGGAGATAGTACGGCTTCACGGGGTCCCTAAGAGCATTGTTTCTGATAGAGATGTTAAGTTCCTTAGCTATTTTTGGAAGGTGTTATGGGGAAAATTGGGTACTAAACTGTTGTTTTCAACTACTTGTCACCCCCAAACAGATGGACAAACCGAAGTAGTTAATAGGACCTTAACACAACTTCTGCGTGCTGTCATTCAAAAGAACTTAAAGAATTGGGAAGATTGTTTGCCATTTATAGAGTTTGCATATAATCGTAGTGTGCACTCTACTACTGAATTTTCACCATTTGAAATTGTGTATGGATTTAACCCTTTAACTCCAATGGATTTGATTCCTTTGCCAATTGATGAAAGGGTTAGTCTGGATGGTAATCGTAAAGCACAGGTGGTGAAAACACTTCATGAGAGTGTGCGGCAACAGATTGAAAAGAGGAATCGTGTGTATGCGACCAAAGCCAATAAGGGGCGCAAACATGTTGTCTTTCAGCCCAGCGGTTGGGTTTGGGTGCATATGCGCAAGGAGAGATTTCCGGCGCATAGGAAATCAAAGCTACAATCACGAGGAGATGGGCCATTTCAGATCCTTGAGAGGATCAATGACAATGCTTATAAAGTTGATTTGCCAGGTGAGTATGGTGTTAGTGCTACCTTTAATGTTTCTGATCTTACTCTGTTTGATGTAGGTGATGATTCGAGGTCGAATCCTTTTGAAGAGAGAGGGGATGATGCGGATCAGCCCAACACCAAGCGTAATCATGCCAACGACCCATTGGAGGTGCCAATTTGGCCAATCACAAGAGCTAGGGCAAAGAAGCTTAAAGAAACATTGAATGGGCTTGTTCAGAACATATGGAGCAAAATGGACCTAGAGGGGCTTGGGACATTTAAGGAGCATGAAGGGCAGCCTTTAATTCATCTAGTTCAGGTCCAAGAAGAGCCCAATTCATGTGGAACAAGGGGTTGATGTGTCCGGCCCAATACCAGCCTTGTTAGGCTTGTTTTCCTAATGCTACAAGGATAAAAAGTCAGCAATTTATCCTCCTAATTAAGTAAGGAAGTTGGCCATATCTTATTCCTAAAGAGAGGAGGACTATTTAATGCTTTTCCTAACTTAGGAAGGAAAGTAATTAAATCAGCAACAAAGGAGGAAATTTGTTTTCTTATTTGTCCAAGTTAAACAAGGAAATCCAAGCTCATCAAGGACATCAAGGGGGGCAGCAACATAAATTTTCCAAATCAGATTTCTCCTAGTTTATTTGGGACTTCTTAAGGGTGACAAATCTGATTCAAACATATTTAGCATAATAATTTTTGGAATTTTATTATTTTTATTATTTTCTTAGTTTTTGGGTTATTATTACTTATTTGGGTCAATTGTAAGTGGGCTTCATATAAGTCCACCTAAGGGGGGTCCATAAGGGTTTTCTTAAGTCTAGAGTCAGTATAAATAAAGGCATAACCAAACATGTAAGGTTACGCAATTTTCAGATCAATAAACTTCTTTGCTGTACTTATTGTGTGTTGGTGGGATAATCTCCCTTCCTTGGTTCTCTAAAGAACTGAAAACGACTTATCGAAGAACAACTGTCTTCGTGGCGTCATCCTTATACTTCTCGTTCGCGAATCAATATTCGTTGGGTGGGGGTCTCCATTTCCAATAGTGCTGGTGCCTAGGTACAAGTTATCTTTGTGTCACACTCCTATCAAACCTGATTTACTTGGCTTTCTGGGAATTGGTGTCTTTGTGTGTGGGTTGCGTGACCATGTGATCACGAGGTTCGCATCATTTGTTCTCTTGATAATTTTCTGATTTTATTAAATTTTGTTTGATAGTTTTCTGTTTTCTTTTGCTTTAGCCTAGATAACATCCAAACCCCCCTCAAATTGCATATCATCTAGCATAAAAATCTAACTTGAATCTTTCTCGTGGGATCGACCCCTTGCTTGCTCTATACTATCTTGTGTGTTGTGTTTGAAGCTAGGGTAATTAATTTGTGCGACCACGACATCGCAACAAATTTTGGCACCGTTGCCGGGGAAGTAATTTTAGTTGATTCTTGTGCTATTATTTTTTATTTGCTATGATTGTTATTTCTTTTTCTGAAAAAAAAAAACAGAATTTTTGTTTGTTGCGGTACTGTTCATTACGGCAGCGGTACTGTTCAAAACAGATTTTTTGGTGGAATTAGGTATCGGCCTTTTGTTTCCTAAAGGGAAACAACGTTCTAAACAGGATAGTGCTAAATTACTAGCCCCACCCTATCGAGGCCAAATTCCGCTGTTTTCTAGGGTTTTTAGGCAGTTTAGTTTTCTACTGTAGGATTTTCGTACAATTTGCATTGTTTTCGATCTTTTGTGTGGTTGGTTTCTTTTGAGTTTTCTTAATGATTTATGTCAGTAACCCGTTCTACTAATCAAAGTCAAGTGCAGTTGGATCTCGAAATAGGAAAAACTTTTTGCAGGTTACGAAAGGAAGCTCGCCTCAACACCATGGCTATTGCACGACAACAAACACTCAAGGAGCTTGCTGCTCCTAACGTGGAAAATCAGCCACTGTGCATAAACATCGACAACAATGTAACCTTTGAGCTCAAATCTGGTTTTATACATTTGCTACCAACATTTAATGGTCTTGCAGGAGAAGATCCTCATACTTATCTCAAGGAGTTCCATATGGTTTGTGTTGGCATGAAACCGAACGGAGTTGACGAAGAACAGGTTAAGTTGAAAGCTTTCCCTTTCTCTTTAAAAGGGGCAGTAAAGGCATGGTTTTTCTCTATTCTCCCAGGTTCTATTGGAACTTGGAATGCCATGAAGAAGATTTTCCTTGAAAAGTATTTCCCAGCTTCTCGAGTTGCCAATATAAGGAAATAAATATGTGGAAATGCACAGCAGGTGAAAGTTTGTAGCATATGTTCCTTACAAGGACATACCTTAGATATGTGCCCAACAATGCAAGAAGATTACATTGAACATGCTAATGCAGTTGATGGAGCATTCAACAGACAGCCCCATCGTAAATATGATACCTTTTCCAACACGTACAATCCTAGATGGAGAGATCATCCAAACTTAAGCTATGGTAACACACCTCAACAAGGCAATCAAGGCCGACAGTTCCATCCCCATGGATTTCAGCCCCAACAGAATTATCAAGCAAGACAACCCCCTCCATTCACAAACTCCAATGTTATGGGGTCGTCATCCAGTGATGATCTTCGTGAGATGATGAAAACTTTGGCTTCTAACACTGTGACCTTGCAACAAAATGTCATGTCTTTTCAACAGGAAACAAGGTCAAGTATTCACAACTTGCAGAAGCAAATGGGGCAAGTAGCTTCAAGTGTGGGGAAATTGGAAGCACAAATGAATGGAAAATTGCCCTCCCAAGCATTGAATCCAATAGAGAATGTTAGTGTGATCATGCTGCGAAGTGGGAAAGAACTTGAAGAGAAAAGGTCGAAACAAATTGAGATGGAGAAAGAAGAAGAGATAGAAATCGAATTGAGTACAAAGAAGGACATCCTTCTCCTCCACAAATTGAAACATCAACCAACACTCCAAAGGTAACTCCTCACTCAATGAATTCCAGTTCAACCAACACTCCAAAGGTAACTCCTCATCAACATTCCTTTGCTTGATGCTATCAAGCAAATTCCTAAGTATGCCAAATTCTTGAAGGAGTTGTGTATTACCAACAGAGCTTTCAAACTAAAAGGTCATGAAATGGTAAGTATGGGTGAAGTTGTATATGTTGTTGTTAAAAAGAATATGTCTTTGAAGCAAAAAGACCCAGGTCCGTTTACTATCCCATGTGTTATTGATAATGCTAGTTTTAAAAGGGCCTTGTGCGATTTAGGTGCATCCATTAGTGTTATGCCTAAATATGTTTATGATTCTCCTAGTCTTGAACCTTTGAATAAAACTAGTATTGTAATACAACTTGCCGATCGTAGTTGTTTACCCACTTGGTGTGATAGAAGATGTCCTAGTCAAGATTGATAGTTTGGTCATTCCATGCGACTTTTATATTCTTGATATGGAACATAATTCTTGTGATTCATCAAACAACACTGCTATATTGTTTGGGAGACCATTCTTGAAAACTGCCAATACAAAAATTGATTGTGGTAAGGATACGTTGTCTATGGAGGTAGGAGATGAAAAAATTGAATTTAATTTTCATGATGCAATGACATATCCTTATAGCAATGTTTATTCTATCACATGTTATTACCAAGTTGATAAGTGTGTGCAGCAAGTTTGTGATTTTGATTGGGAGGATGGATTAATTGTAGCTTTGAGCTATGATTTTACCAAGATAGAAGAGATGGAGAGGCATATATGTGTTCCCCAAAATGTGCATGACTCAGCATTGGATTTGCAAGCTTTGCAAATTGTCCTCCATGATGCAGGAGTCATTTACCTCATCACGGACAATGAATGGGTGGCGCCTATCCTTTTGGTGCCCAAAAAGATTGGAATTATGTTGGAAGAAATACAAAATGATGCTTATGTGAATGCAAGGATTTACAAAGAAAAGACTAAGAGTCTCCATGACCGAATGATTACAAGAAAATAGTTTAATGTTGGAGACAAAGTCCTTTATCATTCGCGTTTGAAACTTTTTCCTGGAAAGTTGCGCTCTCGTTGGATTGGACCCTTTGTTGTTTCTAATGTTTTTCTTTATGGTGCAGTTGAAATTACAAGTTTAGAAACCAACAAAGTACTCAAGGTCAATGGGCATCGCTTGAAACCTTTCTATGAAGGTTGGAAGACAGAACTCACCGCTTCTGCGGAGTTAGCTGAACCAATCTATGAAGAATAAGCATGCAACATGTCAAGCCAATGACATAAAACAAAAGCGCTTACTAGGAGGCAACCCAACACAAAAAAAAAACAAATTTGCTTTCTTTTTCCCTTATCTTTTATTTTTCGCATTTTACTTTATTTTTGTCATTCTCCTATATTCCTTTTCTTTTATTTCAACATTGAGGACAATGTTGTGTTTTAAGTGTGGGGGTATTGAGAGAATGTTGGTTTTCTTACTTTGATTTTCTTTATTGTTCTAAAAAAAAAACAAATTTCTATGATTGATCTTTTGAACTCCTATTGGTTTATGAGAATGTGAGTATTACATATGAGAATTAATTGAGATAGATGGAGATATGAATCGAATGAAGGAGTGTGTATGCAAGTTTTAAGGTTTAATTGGTTTAGGGATTGACTTTGAGAATATGCCGTGTTGACTTTATAGTGTTATACCAATGCAAGCTTTTGAGCCTTCAACATTATATTCTTTGATTGTGCATTCTTTCAATGATATGTATCTCTAGAACTTGCTTCATATCTTGTTGAGATTACATCCGCATTACATATATACATGAAGATGATAAAGGCATTAGAAATTTTAACCACTTGAGCCAAAAAGCCAACCTAAAATTTATTATCGTTAGTGAGTCCCTTTAGAGCTTGTTTATCTTTTCTTTGTTTTATCCATGTATAAGCCTTAACTTTATATATGTTTTCCTTTTCCCTTGGCTAAGGATTAGTAGAGCATATACTAGTGATATTTCATGGAATTATGGTTGGAAATTATGTGAAAAAAAAAAGAAGAAGAAGTGATGCTTGATGAAAAGATGGGCAAAGTTGCTAGAGGTAAAAAAAAAAAAAGTGTTCCTTTATGTTCTTAAGATTTTATTTTGAAAAAGCTTGAAATCAAAAGAAGTTAAGCATTGATGATTAAAGATGGAAAATTTATGTGCTTTGATGGAATATCTTGTTTGAAATATCATTTTTCAGAATGTTCTACTTTTTTTGGTTTGAACCTTCTCTTTTACTCTCTTTTACCTCACCTTAACCTTAGCCCTATTACAACCAGAAAATAAGACCTTTTGATTCATGCATTGTTTGTAATATGTTAGTAATGAAGATGAGATTGAAGAGCAAGCTGATGGTAGAACATATTCATTGATTGAATTTGAGAGATTTAAACACATAAGCCTTAAACACGTGGGTGTTGGAGTGTATATCAATGAGAGGACCTATCACTTTGGCATTACATAGATTTCATTTAAATCCCGACGATTAATTGAGTTTTGAAGTTTGCATGTAAATAAATTTATGAAAATTTATACTCTTTATCCTTCTTAATTGTGTTCTTGTTTATAATGCATATATTCTTGGATATTGATGGGAGATTAGAAGATTAGTCATAGTGATTTGATTTAATTTAACTTCAATTTGATTTTACCTATCCTTTCTCGAGGACGAGCAAGGGCTAAGTGTGGGGGTATTTGATGCAACCATATTATTCGATAGTTTCACCCACATTTAACTAGTGTTTTGCTTATGTTTTATATATAAAATGCCTTGATATTCTTTGTTTTATGTTTTGAAGGCACTTTTGGATGAAATGTGCAAAAATGAGTAAATTGAAGATAATTAGCAGATTTGACCTTCAGTCGATGTTTTGTGCAGAGCGTGAGCTCTAGAGGTGAAAATGAAGTGATTCAAGTGGCATTAAAAAGCTAACATTCATACCTTTTTGGACATCTAAGGCAAGAAAATAAAATAAGGAAGAGCATGGAAATCGCACCTTTCAAAGTCAAATCTCGCAATTTGCCAGTGTTGACTTTCAGTATTCCGACTTGAATATCTGGAGCTACAGAAGTCCAATTGATGCAAACTTAATTGTTTTGGATTTTTGACTCAAAAGCCTATAAACGCTCCAAATTTCAGTAAAAAAAAATGTCATATGAGGGAGATATGATTTTTTCAAAGATGACAACTGAATTCTGCCAGCAAACAGGTTTCGTGAAGAAACGAGTCCAAATTACGTTCCGAAGCATCTAAACTAATGTACAAGTTTTTATTTCAGCAATTTAGCTCCTCTAAGTCAAAGCTTAAAGATTTCATGCAAGGCTATTTCTTCTTTTTTAGGAAAATAGTTATTGAAGTACTTCAATGTAAACAGTCTATTTAAGGGAGAACTATTTTGTAAAATAGAAACTAGGGTTTCTTAGGATATAAAAAGAATGAGAGAAGAGAAGGGGGGGTAGCCAGCCAAGAGGAGAAAAACGCCCCCTCCTCTAAGAAACTCGAAATTATGCATTCTTCCTTCTTTTTTATTAGTTGTTCAACAAACATGCAAGGCTAAACATTTTTTCTTGGTTGCAAGGACACGGAAACCTTCGGATTTCAAGAACTGTGAGATTTATTTTACCTTTTCTTTTCAGTTTATATGATGAATATGTTTGTTCTCCTATTCTTATTTTTTCTATGATTGTTTATTTTAATTGCTAGAGCGAACTCTAAGTTATTATTGTAGACAATCTATTGCTAAGTTTGATATCAAAACCGGAGTTGTGGTAATTGAACTTGTGAAGCAATTGAGTTTAATAATTGTGGCGAATCTATGTTATTAATCTTAGGGAGAACATTCAATCAAATCAAACATAGACGGCGAACAGTTATGTTTTCTTGATTAATCAACTTATCTAGTTCTTAAGGCTGCCATTGAATTAAATTACTAGTGCGGACACTGTGGTTGTTTGATGGTTAGGGTTAGTTATACGGTGGATCCGTTAACTAACCAATGTTAAGAAGAGATAAATATTCAGAATATAAATTATTGTTTCGTTTTCATGATCAGTTCTGATTTTTGTAGGTGGATGTGTGCTTACAACCAAGGTTTGTTCTCTTGATAATTTTCTGATTTGATTAAGTTTTGTTTGATAGTTTTCTGTTTTCTTTTGCTTTAGCCTAGATAATGTCCAACCCCCCCCCCCAAATTGCATATCATCTAGCATAAAAATCTCGCTTGAATCTTCCTCGTGGGATCGACCCCTTGCTTGCTCTATACTATCTTGTGTGTTGTGTTTTAAGTTAGGGTAATTAATTTGTGCGACCACGACATTGCAACAGAACTCTCTGATGCTTAAATAAGACAACGATCTTTTTGAGAGATAAGACAATGATTTTTTAAAAAGATAGACTCTTGGAATATGTATGCTAAAAAAATATTGAGAATGAAGAGATTCTCAACCCACCTTTTTTGAAAGATTCATAAGGTCTTTATAGCCCCATAAATCTTATCTTTTTATGGAGTGGAAGGGTCGGAGTGTCATATTGTCATAATAGCTTTTAAAGTGGGATAAATATCATTTACACATCATTAATGAGGGGTAAATTGTAGGTTATTTTGAAGGCTTTTATTGTAACATCCCCATATCCGGGATAAAGCAACATTCTCATATTAACTGATAAACATAGTAAAATTATATATATATATATATATATATATATATATATAAAAGGTGTTCATATTAAAATTTATTGAAATTTTCACTAAAATTTCGGCATAGTCTCCCCTATATCGGAAGGTCCCAAGTTATCGACATACAATCTATTTACACTTCTAATATTTTGCATCTCCTAACTCAATTCAACCCAATCATCCTGGGTCTCAATCCCACAAAACATCATCATTCATGTCAACCACAATATTTATGATATACATTGAACAACAATTATCATTATGGATGGATAAAGATATAAACATGCATATATGGAATATGGTTATACAAACTACAGAATTAAATTCATCTATTCAAGTTTAAACATCAATTATACAAATTAAGTTATATAAAAGTTGTAATATTACAAAATACAAGGGTATACTCCCTAGAACCTAGATTATAAAAAGTGAACATAAGTTAGGATCTACTCATGTCGTGCATGCGATGGTCCTGAAATAAAATACATATTATTGAACATAAATATCATAATAATATAGTAACACAAATATCCAACAATTTAAAAAAGCAAACATGCATTCATATTTTATTCATTTCTCCCATCTGGTTTTCATTGAAAACTCTTTCTCCTTCAATTACTAAAAGTCGCTTCTTCTTCCATTATCAACATCCATTCAAGATTTTATAAGATCAGCCATGATTATTTCCGCTTAACACATTACCGATACCAATTTCACTGGTATCATTATCACCCCGTAGGAGTCGATGCAAGGTGATCCCCTTACCTAGGATCCTAACATACACTAAATGCATGCTAGCCAATACATGTTGATCCCCTTCCCCGGGATCCTAACATACACTAAATGTATACTAGTCAACGCCCCATATCACACTTCTCATATTTCCTTTGTCAGCGATAATTTCATCACTTGGCAATTCACACAACATCCTTTCACCTTGAATACTATTCCAGATATCGACATCATTACACAAAATTTTCTCATTTCTCATTCAAGGATATGTTTTACAACAATCATATCAACAAATAGTAAATCTTTCTTTCAATCATTTCTTTCTTTATATTTTACGTTTTTTTTCTCATTACACCCATTAATGTTGTCATTCTTTATCCAACCATAGTTATCATTCCCTTCTTTATATTTGAATTGTTACTGTTTAAATCTCGAACTGTTACTGTCCAACTATTACTGTCTAGACCTTGGACTGTTACTGTCTTGACATTGAACAGTTACTATCTTGAACTGTTACTGTCTAGACCTTGGACTGTTACTGTCTTGACATTGAACAATTACTATCTTGAACTGTTACTGTCTAGACATTGAACTATTACTATCTTGAACCGTTATTATCTAGGCATTGAACTATTATTGTCCAACTGTTACTGTCCAACCATTACTGTCTAGACATTGAACTGTTACTGTCTTGAACCGTTACTGTCTAGACATTGAACTGTTACTATCCAATTGTTATTGTCTGAACTCTCCTTATATTTATAACTATATCCAAAGTTCTAGAACTCCATTTTAAGTGAGATTGGTCTCGTTGGAAAGCTAAGACATAAGACTACAAGTTCTCTGAAGGAAGGAGAACCCAGTTATGCCCCTAAAATAATCAAAATTGCTCATTAACAAATCAGACTTACTGCCCTATAAGGTCTGTCATGACCCAGTCTCAGTTGATAACCCATAACTGGAGTTCTACAACTCCAAATTGAGAAAGATCAATTTTCTTAGTTAACTAACATCCAAAACTACAATTTCTATAGAGGAACCTGGCCTTAATTCCCTCATCCTCCTATCCAAAATCTTATCGAAAGTCAAGAGACGAGTCTATCCAGATTTGTCACCCTTTTCCCTTCACACATAACTTTCACAAACTATCTTTTCTGGGTAAATTTATCATGGTTTCACGTCCCCAATCACATACCACATATGAATTAACTTAATTTTAACAACAAATACTATTTTCCCCAATTCAAGTCTAAGAACCCAAATCTATAATTCAACATCAAGGCATCAATTCATTATCAAATTGGAAATAAATTATAAGATCATGTTTAGAATACCTTACCTGGTATGAATTAAGGTTTTGATCTTCAACCAGTTGAAGATTTTCAACTCCCTCCTTTCCTTTTTAATGACATTCGGCCCTCCTTTCTCTTCTTGTTCAATTTTCTTGTTAATCCCTTGCCCTCAAGTGTTTATTCCATCTATAAACCCTTAATTTTGGATGGGTTCTTGAAATTTTGGTGTTTCTCTCTTGATTTGTAAGGATGGATACAAAAACTCCCTCTTTTCTTTCCTTATGGTTGTTAAGATTTTTGGTGAGAAGATGAGTATTTATGCTCTATAATTTTTCTTATTTGCTTTTAGGCCCCATTTTCTTTAAGTGTATTATTTTTTGCCCCCACATCCTTTTCTTCTTATAGTTAAGCTATACCTCTTTTCATTTCTTATAATTTCTGATGCGAACCCTAGCGGAATTTAATGGTATTCGCGACCCCAAGATCAATCTAACCCAAGTTTGTTGAGAGTTGAATGAGCTTATCACAATGAAAGACTTGCTTCAAGGCAACAAGACTATAAACCAATTCGATCACAACGCCTACACTTGGAGACGAGCAAAGGAAATATAAATTCACAACAAAGAATGGTCAATTCTTTAAAGAGTTGAAAGTTCAATCAAGAACCAAGATTGAGCAACCAAAAGTCAACTACAATGCTGAAAATATCATCAAAAGTCTGACCTAAAATTATTTCTAAAGAGTATTTAAACTCCAAGCCAAAATCCTAATTTCCCTAATGGATCTCACATAAACCCAATTTCAATAATAATCAACCCAAGCTAAAATGATGTGCCGTGAATGATTTGAAAATCGGCAACAATGAATCTGACAAAAATGAATGAAGGATGGGTCTAGTTGTGTTGTCTTTCTTTTGGTGTTTAGGTTGGATTATAGGGATTTAAGGTAAATAGGATGGAGGATAGACTAGAATGATACTTTGATAAGTCGATCTGGACACCACAAAGATCAATCTAGGATTTCGACGCCACACTCTTTGTGATTGAAGAGTGATAAGTCAGGTAGGGTTCTTCACAAAATCAATTTGGAAGAACAACTCTTAATTCTGTGAATTAAGTTTCAAATCTTGGCCAAAAGTGTCTTATTACATATTCTGATACTATATTTATAATTGGAACATCCCTCCAAAGTTAGGAAAAATTCAACATGGTAGAAGTCAAGCCCAAAAAACAGACTTTGACTAACTAACCTAGACAAATTAACTAGCACACGTTTTTTGACCTTTCTGAAACATAAACAGACCAAATTTAAAACAGCTATAACTTCTTGCACAAAAGTCTAATGCAATCATGGTTGGACAATCTAGAAAGATCACGTTCTAAACTTGAAATCCACCTAGATTAGTCTTGTTTTCACATGCAATGGATGACTTCAAATTCGGGTTCAAATTCATTTATTGTTCTGACCGTAAACAACATCAATTCCTTCACTTATTTGCATTATCAACCCTAATTCAAGTAACCCAGCATCAAAAGAACCATTAAGGGCTTTTCTCATCTTTAAGTTCCAATTGTAGGCAAATAAGCACCCTTGAACCAATTTCAAAC
This sequence comes from Populus simonii, assembly GCA_007827005.2. Taxonomy (NCBI): domain Eukaryota; kingdom Viridiplantae; phylum Streptophyta; class Magnoliopsida; order Malpighiales; family Salicaceae; genus Populus; species Populus simonii. The sequence continues at coordinate 9,879,410 of CM017482.2, forward strand.
TGATTGCTAATTTTTAACTCCGACGCAACTTCAATCATTCCAATTTGACTCGTCAAGGCTCTTTGTAGTTGTTTCGCTCTTGCTCTTATCATTAGACCATCTGAATCCTCTTACATATTAGATTTAACTTTATGAGATGGATTATAATTCCCATGATGCACATCATAAACTAGCCCAAACTAATTAAAATAAAAAAATAAACAAGTCTAAAACCCAAACAAATTGTCTCCTCTCAAAATAAATAAAGATTGATAGCCCAACTAATTAAATAAGACAAGTTCGTTGTTTCCGCATTATGTCTGGCAGCAACAAGACCCAACTTAAAATGGATGGTTGTCTCTTGTCTTAATGAATTAGAAGACGTGTCATATACCGTTGGAAAGGTATAGAAGTCTAGTTTCCAGCCCAACTAGAATCACATCAAAATTCGATATGTAGCTCCATTTATGACCAAAAGAGAAACAAAAGGTCAAACTGTCCGAATCTAGTCTTTTTCTCCCAATCCTTGTGTAATGGTCTTGGTTCCACCAACAAGCCCCTCTTGAACATGAATAAGATTAATCAAGGCATGCTCTTTATTATTACAAATCCTCTTAAAGTCCACCTTAACCCATGTATCTTGAAGAAGTCCATTGAAAGCTTATTTGAACTTCTAGCCCTAAGCCTAGTAACTGGATCAACTAGAACCTCCAATGGATCCTTTGATGGTTGGATTGCATCAATTTCACCCCACAACTTTTAGTTTAGTTTATTTTCTTTAATTTAATCCAACCCTCAATATTTCTGGGTTAATTTATAATGTCCCGAAATATTTCATCCAGAAATTTATGTTCAAAAAATTTCCAAGTTCCCGTTTAAATTTAAACCTATGCATAAATTTATTTACTTTTATTCTCCATTTATTTAGTTTGCAATTTACGAAACCTTTATTTTTTTTTTCTGGGGTTTACATTTATACACTTAGAAGTGTAGAAAGATGAGTGTCATTGACCTTAACGTTTTATATTAAAAGTCATGATAAAAAAAAAAAACCAATGGAATCTTATGGCCCAATATAGGATCTAGAAAGATTATCAATTCTAAATCCATCTAGGCTCGACACGTAGTTAAGTCTAAGGATGTTGGGTCATCATCCTACCTTTGGCTCTTTTAAAACATGTTGATCCATCACTTTGGAATTTAACAAATTGATGCAATAGAAAAAGAAAGATAATTCTAGTAGTAGTTGTGCCAAATATTTTTGTTTATGGTTTGATACCTATACTCTTCTATTCACCTGTCATTTTTAAAAGCATAGTTGTAGATCTAATCAAAATCCCAATTTATTAAGTCATTTGTCAATCCATTGAATTAGTGAAATAGGTCAATTATGGTAATAATATATATATATATATATATATATATATATATATATATATATATATATATTATCTGGGGAAGTTGATAAAAAAGATTGTTAATAAAAGAACATCAAGATTCAAATTATAAGCAATTTGATCTTTTCTATGTTTTTTTTTTCAAAGTCAACATTTTACTTGAATTTTAACCATATCAATTTGAATCAATTATTTATTCCTTTTAACTTCAAATCCTATTTAAACTAGACACTAGTTTTTGAATTTTTCAAGTTAACCTAATAAATAGCTTAAGTTTTACAACTATAATAAAAATTACTTTTAGAATTTTATTAGATAATTCCCCACGCTATGCTACGGTAAGACCAAGATTTTTTTACATGTAAAAAACTAATGCCTATGTAAAGGAAAATTAATTGGCAATGTCATTAAACCCAACATAGTGAGTCAAACTTGAAACTTCTCAGTCAGACTCTTTACATAACTAGAGCTTCAAATTAAATTGTATAGGAGTTGTTCTAGTAGAACCCGATCAACTTGGCTAGTTACAAATAATTTGGACGACAAGTAAAATATGGTTTGACTTTAATAATATTTTTAAGATAACATATTTTCTTAAGAAAATAGCGAGATGACAATACATTGGATCAATCCAGCTCAACTCATTAAAGTCGTGACCTAGATCATGAACATTATTGAGATTTAATAACTTAGTTTTTTTAACTATTTTTTATTTAATTATATGATAATAAAATAGACGCTTACAAAACCAAGTACCAACTCAAAATCAAGATGCTTTTCTAAAACCATTATAAGATACGATAAGTATGGATTAAGCAATTTTTTTAAATTAGTTTATGTTAATTTTTTATAGGAAAAATCATCCTTAACACCATATAGTTTAGTCTATATTATGATTACCCACTATAGTTTAAAAAATTACCATTTATATCTTAAACTTGGTACTCGTGCTAACACTTAACATCCCCTTAAAAAATGTCTAATTATTTATAATATTACCATTATTTTTAATTTAATAACTAAAGAGCTCTTGCAATACTAATATTACAACTTGGCCAAAAATTAAAAAGAACTAAATTTTGCTAATTCATTAAACACTTTGTCTGCAATATACAATCAACCCCAATTTTATAATTTTCATTAACATAAATGGAATAAAATTGAAGAATGTTCTTATGCCAATAAAAAAATCAGATTCCAAATTAATGACCAGTTGTTGGGAAAGAGAGTCCATACAAGGCTAGCTAAAGTCTATGTAGTCCTTGTAAGCTATCATGAAAATTAAGCAATTACAGTTCTTATTAGCAACATTACTTTTAGGTTTTTTATCAAACACCCCATTTTCATCATCCAAACACCCACATGTAGCATATAAATCAACCAAAGTAGTGCAAACGTAGACATTAGATTCAAGTCGAGTGTTTTAATGTACGTAAAACTAAATCTCTCTTCCTTCATCACTACATTTAGAGTCAAACATTCTTCGAGAACAAAAGGGAAGGTGAATTTGTTGGGTGTGATACCATAACCCATTATTTTACATACAAATCAATGGCTTCTTCAAATGGACCATTCCAAGCATAAGCCCTTATCAATAAATTCTATAAAACAACTTTTTTAATCTTGGGAATTTATCAAATAAATGGTGTGCAGTTTTGAATTCATTAAAATCATAACCACAAATTACGGAAAAAAAATTAGCTTCAACCAAAATTCATAACTAGCATTTTTTAAAAAAAGGAAAACATAAAAACCATCCTATGATCAACCTAAATCAGCAACACCAATTATAGAAAATACAACCCAAAAAAAAGAATACAACCCGTTTCAGGTATAAAAAATGAAAGCTTAAAACAACCATTTTTAGCATAAAATTAATTCAAAATCTACACTTTCTTACATTCATATCATCATTAACCACAAAATCCAAAGCCATGAAATAGATAAAACAAAGAAAGAGTCAACCTGTTTGGAACCAAATCATATGTGGTATTGAATTCAATTTCACATATAATTTGAATTCAATTGATAACCTATTATAATTCTTATATTTGAGATAAATACTAAACCACATAATTGAATTCAATTATATTATTTGGAATACCTATGAAAATAAATTGAATTAATAATATTAACTATTTTGCTCATAAATTATTTATTTTTGTTACAAAAATCTTTTTTAAGAAAACAACAATGACCCTTATATTTACCAATTCTTAACTACTATTCTTGTAATATTTTTACCACTTTTATGTTAATTTTCTAGTTTAGCTCTAGCATTTGAGCATTAAACCACCTTGAATTTTCTTACAATATCAAAGAAAAGTTTGAAAGTTCATTGTGGTCCAAGTGATATTGAGAAAGTGATCTTGAGAGAAATGAATCTAACATAGTATATATCATTTCATAAACTAACCACCTACTGAAATATTAAAGCTCATTCATCCATTAAAAGAAATAAAGCATGTTCAGCTTGCTTAAAAAGATAGTGCAACCCACTCCAACATTGACAAGACTATGGAAAAATATTACAATACGATTCTATAGCTACGACATCAAAGGATCCATTAGAAGTGTTCATTGGGTCTATTATAAGGCCTAAAACGAAGTGGATCTAAGAGGAATTCAATGGGCTAAGTCAAGAGGCTTGAGTTAAAAAGGTTCAAATCTTTTTGTCTGGACCTTTATCTACTTTTTAGGTCATATAGAAGTTATATGAAGATTTTGAATGCTATTGTTATTGGGTTGGAAACTAGAATTCGTTACCTTTCCAATGATAAATGGTAGGCCCGCTAATTCATCTAGACGAGAGAGAGAACATGTTTAAAGTTGAGCTTAGAATCTGCCAACAAAGTGCGAAAACAGAAAAGACATTATTTCATTAAGAATTATAGATTCCATTAATAGGGGTTTTCTTATTTGGTTCTTGATTGAACTACACTCTTCAAAGAATTGACAAATATTTGTTGTGATTTCATACTTCTTGTGCTCGTCTCCAAGTGAGGACGTCTTATTATAGTCTTGGTGCCTTGGGGTAGGTCATCCATTGTGTCAAGCTCAATTATCAATTTTAAAGTCTAAATTAGAATGATATTGGTTCGTGAATTCAATAAAATTCCACTCGCGCTCTCATTAATTAGTACCAGTGCAAGTCTAATCTCAAGTTATATCCCTTTTAATTCATGCCTTTATTTTTCTTGATTACTTGCCATAAAGTTTCACCTTCTTGAAAAACAAACCCTAGTTCTTATGTTTCTTGATAATTGCCAAACACATACTTTAATAATTGTGTTCTTGATTTTCTTGATTGATTTATCTAATTGGAAAAAGAAATTGCAATACCACTAAAATTTTTTGAGTTTGCTGAAATTCAATAAAAAAATCAAAAGTTTTGAAATTCCTAGGGTTGGCTGAATATACATCATTAAATTTTGATCATTGGGCAAGTTTCTTAAACCTTGAATCTTGAATCTTTATTCATTCTTGATTGTGTTTCTTTAATAAATTGGGGTAGATTAGTTGTTTTCTTTAGTTTTTTTATTATCTTGATTTAATCTTTATATTCTTGATAATTCTTACTATTGTTAGTTGTTTCTTGATTTTTATTCGTGTCTTCTAATCATCATTACATTCACACATATTTACATTGCTATTTGTAAATTTGTCTTCGTAGTCTTGTTTTGCTAGTTTCATAATTTTCTTGATTCTTGAGTCTTTTCATAATTATATTATAAGATCACTATGAAATTTGGTTGATAAGTGTTAGTATCGTTAAGAACTGAAGCTAATAAAATTTGTGTGGAAAAAGACAAAGTGAGCATATTAGAGTGAAAACCTACAAATTTATGTGAAACACGAGAAGGTGAGATATTATTTTTATTTCATCTAATGGTTTCTTGCAGGTTATAAAAAAAAGTCAGTTGAAAGTGTTGCCCAAAAGAAGCGTGAAAAGTGAACTTAGAATCGCGACAATACATAGACATTGGTTTAGGGAGATTTTGAGTAGATTTGAGAAATTAGAAACTAGGGTTGATAAAGGGTTGAAAAGCCTTAGTAAAAAGGGAAAATTAGCTAAAGAAGGCTCGAAGAAAGTTGTATCACCTCTTGAAAAAGTTATAGTTGAAAACTTTGATGAGGAGACTGAGGATGATGAGTTTCTTCATGGTGGTGGTCCTATACAAATAGAAACAGACTTCATAAGAGTCGGCCAAATAGAGGAAGCAATCGAACAAGTGTTAAATTTGATCCTACAGGTAGTTCTGATGTCTATATTGATATGGATAAGAACTTGGGTAGTATAAGATGAGGATTCCAAACTTTCAGGGACAAGTAGATCAAAAAGCTTATTTGGAATGAGAGAGGAAGGTGGACATGATTTTTGATATCTATAGGAGAAAAAGGTCAAATTAGTAGTTAAGGAGTTTATTGATTACGCTTTGGTTTGGTGGGACAAATTCGAGAAGGATAAAAGGAGGAATGAAGAAAGGCTATAAGTACATGGGATGAGTTGAAAGCAATTATGAAAAAGAGTTATGTTCCCAATTATTACTTTAGGGAATTATTTAATATGGTGTTGGGGCGACGTCAAATGACAGACTAAGCCTCCTAAGAGTGTGTTGGAAAGGAAAGAGGTCTGAGTATATTCATAAAATTATGATTATAAAATTCAGGAGTTGCCACCTAAAATTATGGTTACTAGGAAACATATGGTCTGCAAAAGTTTGGGTAAGGGACTGATTATGCAAGGGAAAGATGTATCACCCTCAGTGCACCCTACCTAAGGTAAGTTGTATTGTTGTTTGATTGTTTTTCTAAGTTGTGTTTCTTCATTAGTCTTTTTGTAAGGTTTAAGGCAGATCTTTCTTCATGAGAGAGTCTTTACCTTACTAGGTGAAATCTCAATCGAGTTGGGCCGACAATTGGCCCAATATATTTCTCTCTCTCTTTTTATTGGGTTGGACCCATCCCAACCATCTAGGCTGGGTCGGGTAGGGTCTAGCCCAACACAACTTAATCACTCGCCCAACCTCATGACTAAGATGCATTGTGAATAGTAGAATGTGAATAATAGAACATGAATAATAATTCACGTTTTACTGTTCATAAGCAGGAAGATAGTGAAAGGATAGGTGAAGAAGAAGAGAAAGGGGAGGTTACCTGGTGTATAGGAGAGGAGTTGCTGGTCCAGGAGGTCAACACGAGGTTGGTGGCACTAATGAAAGAGGTGGTGGTGGGTGTTGGTTATAGAAAGAAAGTTCACAAAAAATATTAGTGTGGGAAAGAGGAGCTGCAACCAACAGGGGAGAGGTTATGGCTTCAGTGGTTAGTCATGGAGGTTTTGAGGGAGGAGTGTGGTGGCTGCTGATGGCTGAGGAGGTGGTTTCCCTCCCTTTCAGGCCATAAAATCCAACTCTATTTATAAGATGTGGAAGAAGGACCTTTTGCCTTTAATGGTGCCAAATCTTGGCTTTTGATTCAACCTTGAAGGATCTCAACCATTGGCTTAAAGTGGTCATCATGAACTAATCAAATTTGTCAGTTAAAAGCTGATTGGGTTGGCCATTTGGGGGTGGCGTCGAGGCCGTTGTGGTGTTGATCAGCTAGAAAAGACCATATTAGGGTGTAGTTAGATGTTAAGCCATTGTTTGCGTGAAAGTTTTGTCAAATTTAGTGGAGAGATAAAACATTAAATTCCCCTGAAAAGTGGCTACCCGAGCAACTTTTTCGGACAAAAATGTTGAAAAAGATGAACAGTGACCAGACGACACGTCGTTAGGTTTTTTTTACTATTCAAAACAGCGTTGTTTTGGACTTTTTAGGGTTTTAATTTAGAGTTTTAGCCAAAGTTCAATTTGGTCCTCTGGCTTTTATGCAATTTTGCCCCTACCAAACTTCAAAATTAGCCTCAAATTTTAGCATCCTTTTCAAATTAGTCCTTGTTTTTGGATTTATACAATTTAACTCCTAATTGACCATGAAACTTTCGCACCTCTTCAATTTCACCCTTGATTTCATTCAATTTTGTATCTAACGCTTTTTTCAAAATAGTTCTTGGCTATAAATTGCTTTAATTTAACCTTTAATTGATCCTAGAACTTTGATTTTCTTATGATTTTACCCCTAATTTGAACCAATTGACTTTGTAAAAATGAAATTTGGTCTCCTAAAATTTTAATCTTCTCAATTATGCCCAAATTAGGCTCCCAAACTTAATTTTTCACCAATTAAGACCATAATAGAATTAATTTGACCCATTTAAACACAATTAAACTTTAATTTGGCTCATGATTAAATCAAATTGGCCTATTAAAAATCTAATTATGTCCTTAAACTTAATTTTTATGTAAATTTATCCAATAATCATCTAACTTGACCTTGAATCTGCATTATCTCTTTAGATTTGGGTAAAATAAGGTACATTCAGACTCCCGATTTCATCCAAAATTGTAGCTTGATATCAGTCTTGCTATTTTGATTTTATTTTTTTATTTTTATTCTGGAAAGAAAAAAAAGGTGAATTTAGAAAATAACCCAGAAATGGGTTATGACAAATACATTGCAGACTATTATTACACAGGGTCTTAAGAGTGTTGTGTTGAGGAGTATCAAAAGGATTTAGAAGTTGCTATGATTAGAGGTAATGTAGTCGAGAAGGAAGAAGTCATAATGTCAATGTTCTTGAATGGGTTGAATAGAGACATAACTAATGTGGTGGAGCTACAACCTTATATGGATCTAAATGAGTTGATGCATTTGGCTATAAAAGTGGAAAAACATATAAAAAGAAAGAGTAATGCATGCCTATATGGTTTGTGGGATTTTTTTTGGTTGGAAGTCGAATTATAGAAAATAAGGTGGTATGCCATTGAAGTAGATAATTGGACAGAAAATAGTCGAACCTTTCATCCAAAAGAAGCAACTTTTGGCCAATAAAGGTAAGGCCAAAATCGAAGCTCAACCTCAATGCAAACATGATATTAGATGTTTTAAGCATCAAGGTTTGGTACATTATGCATCAGAATGTCCAATTAAGAGGGTTATGGTTGTAAAAGATGATAGATTCGTTGAATTTGCTTGTAAGAAGTCTAACTGTGATGACATGCCACCAATAGAGGATATTAATGACTTGGAGTTTGTTAAAGAAGCTTTGGTAGTCAAAAGGTCATTAAGTGTTCAAGTTAAATAAGATGATGTGGAGCAACAAATGGAGAACATCTTCTATACTAAATGCCTAGTCAACAATAAAGTATGTAGTATAATCATTGATAGTTGTAGTTGTATTAATATTACTAGTACTATCACGATTAAAAAGTTGAATCTGAATTCTATTAAGCATGAAAGACTTTATCAGCTTCAATGGTTGAATGATAATGGTGTAATTAAGGTAAATAGACAAGTGTTAATTCCCTTTTTAGTGGGTAGGTATAAGGATGAAGTGGTATGTGATGATATTCCTATGCATGCTACTCCTTTGTTGTTAGGAAGACCTTGGAAATTTGATTAAAAAGAGTCAAGCATGATGGATTTAAGAACATGTATTCTTTAGAAAATGATGGAAAACCCTATACACTTGCACCATTGACACCTAAATAAGTATATGAAGATCAATTGAAGTTGAAGCAAGAAGCAACCTCCAAAAGCATTCAGATAAAAAATCATGGTGAGATTGTGAGGAAGACTGAAAATAAAGCGAGTCATGAGTCAGAAAAAATGGAGTAAAGTTTCGGCCACTAGAAAAAGGGAAGAGAGTTTTGGCCAGAATAAGAGAAAAAGGGGTGGAGGCTAAGTGTGGAGAGAGGAAAGAAATGGTGAAAAAAGAATAGAATGTAGAAAATATAGGTAAACAATTGAGTTTCTATATAAAAAATAACGAAATCAAGAGTGTTTATTTTTCTGACATGCCTATGATTTTACTTGTGTATAAAGAGATATATTTTTAACACTAACAATCTTAATTCTTTTGTTCCTAGTTTTGTTATATCTTTGTTATAGGATTTTAAGGATGATATGGGACAGTCAAATTCAGATTTAAGCTTAATTTGTCCTACCATGCAGCTTTACACCATCAAGTATATTTTTTATATAACCATTGGACCAAGCTGAAAGTTTGTCATTAATGAAGGATGCAATCAACAATAGTATGATGAAGTATATACATCTTATCCTTAGACTTGATGATATTCTTAACAATTTGATGCAACCATATTATTTGATAGTTTTACCTGCATTTAGCTAGTGTTCTACCTATGTTTTATATATAAAATGCCTTGATATTCTTTATTTTATATTTTGAAGGCACTTTTAGATGTAAGATTCAAAAAGAAGTAAATTGCAGATAATTGACAGATTTGACCTACGATTGATATTTTGTGCAGAGCTTAATCTCTAGAAGTTGAAATGAAGTGATTCTAGTGGCATTAGAAAGCTAACATCCATACTTTTTTGTACATATATGGCAAGAAAAATAAAAGGAGAAAGAGCACGGAGATCGCAGCCTTCAAAGTCAAATCTTGTATTCTGCCAGTGTTGAACTTTGGTCATTCCGACTTGAATATCTTGAGTTACAGAAGTCCATTTAATGCAAACTCAATTTTGTTGGATTCTTAACTCGAAGAGCTATCAGCCTACCAAATTTCAGTAGAACACGAGCTCATATGAGAGAGATATGAGTTTTTTATGATGACACATGAATTATGCCAGCATACAGGTTTTGTGAAGAAACAAGTCCAAATTATGTCCCAAAGCATCTAAACCTACATCCAAGTCTTTATTTCGGCAATTTAGCTCCTCTAAGTTAAAACTCAAAGCTTGAAGATTTTATACAAGGCTATTTCTCCTTTTTTAGGAAAATAGTTATTTAAATGTAAACTATCTACTTAGGAAATGACTATTTTGAGAAAAGGAATTAGGGTTTCCTAGGATATAAAAAGAAAGAGAGAAAGGAAGAGAGAACAGCTAGCCAAGAGAGAGAAAACATACATCCCTCCAATAGAACCCGAAATCATGTTTTCTTCCTTCTTTTTGATAAATTGTTCAGTATACATACAAGGCTAAACTCTTTTTCTTGGTTGCAAGGACACAGAAACCTTCAGATTTCAAGAACTGTGAGATTTAGGAAGTGCTTGTGTTGCGATGTTCCAGTCGCAAATTATCCTAGCTTCAAACACAACACACAAGATAGTATAGAGCAAGCAAGGGGTCGATCCCACGAGGAAGATTCAAGTCAGATTTTTATGCTAGATGATATGCTATTTGGGGGGGTTTGGACGTTATCTAGGCTAAAGCAAAAGAAAACAGAAAACTATCAAAAGAAATTTAATAAAATCAGAAAATTATCAAGAGAACAAACCTTGGTCACAAGCACACATCCACCTACAGAAATCAAAACTGATCATAGAAACGAAACATCAATTTATATTCTGAATATTTATCTTTTCTTAACATTGGTTAGTTAACGAATCCGCCGTATAACTAACCCTAACCATCAAACAACAACAGTGTTCGCACTAGTAATTTAATTTAATGGCAGCCTTAAGAACTAGATAAGTTGATTAATCAAGAAAACAAAACTGTCCGTAGTGTATGTTTGATTTGATTGAATGTTCTCCCTAAGATTAATAACGTAGATCCGCCACAATTATTAAACTCAGTTGCTTCACAAGTTCATATACCACAACTCCGGTTTTGATATCAAACTTAGCAATAGATTGTCTACAATAATAACTTAGAGTCCGCTCTAGCAATTAAAATAAAAAATCATAGGAAAAATAAGCATAGGAGAACAAACATATTCATCATATAAACTGAAAGGAAAAGGTAAAATAAATCTCACAGTTCTTGAAATCCGAAGGTTTCCGAGTCCTTGCAACCAAGAAAAAGTGTTTAGCCTTGCATGTTTGTTGAACAACTAATCAAAAAGAAGGAAAAATGCATAATTTAGGGTTTCTTAGAGGAGGGGGGCGTTTTTCTCTTCTTGGCTGGCTGCCCCCCTTCTCTTCTCTCATTCTCTTTATATCCTAGGAAACCCTAGGTCTCTACTTTACAAAATAGTCCTCCATTAAGTAGACTGTTTACATTTAAGTACTTCAATTACTATTTTCCTAAAAAAGGAGAAATAGCCTTGCATGAAATCTTCAAGATTTGACTTAGAGGAGCTAAATTGCTGAAATAAAAACTTGGATATCGGTTTAGATGCTTCGGAACGTAATTTGGACTCGTTTCTTCACGAAACCTGTTTGCTGGCAGAATTCAGATGTCATATTTGAAAAATCATATCTCCCTCATATGACATCTGTTTTGGCTGAAATTTGGAGCGTTTATAGAAATTTGAGTTATGAATCCAAAAAAATTGAGTTTGCATCAATTGGACTTCTGTAGCTCCAGATATTCAAGTTGGAATGGCCAAAGGTCAACATTGGCAGATTGCGAGATTTGATTTTGAAGGCTGTGATTTCCATGCTCTTCCTTATTTTATTTTTTTGCCTTAGATGTCCAAAAAGGTATGGATGTTAGATTTTTAATTCCACTAGAATCACTTCATTTCAACCTCTAGAGCTCACGCTCTGCACAAAACATCGACTGAAGGTCAAATCTGTCAATTATCTCCAATTTACTCCTTTTTGCATCTTTCATCCAAAAGTGCCTTCAAAACATAAAACAAAGAATATCAAGGCATTTTATATATAAAACATAGGCAAAACACTAGTTAAATATGGGTGAAACTATTGAATAATATGGTTGCATCAGCTTGGCAGTGTGGTAGCGGTTACTTTTCAAATAACTTTTCGTGCCGAAATGCATGCCAATGATGTTTTTTTATTTTTTAAAAATCATTTTTGACATCAGCACATTAAAACGATCCAAAACATACAAACCATATTAAATTTTAGCAAAAACAAAATTAAAATTTTTTTGGAACACGGTGCAAACGCATTCTTATTTTACCTTTTTTTTCAGTTTATATGATGAATGAATATGTTTGTTCTCCTATGCTTATTTCCTATGATTGTTTATTTTAATTGTTAGAGCGGACTCTAAGTTATTATTGTGAACAATCAATTGCCAAGTTTTCTATCACAACCAGAGTTGTGGTATATAAACTTGTGAAGCAACTAAGATTAATAATTGTGGCGGATCAAGATTGATAATCTTAGGAGAACATTCGATTTATCAAATCAAACATGGACTGCGGACAATTATATTGTCTATATTAATCAACTCATCTAGTTCTTAAGGCTGTCATTGAATTAAATTACTAGGTCGGACACTATGGTTGTTTGATGGTTAGGATTAGTTATACAACGGATCTGTTAACTAATCAACATAAGAAAAGATAAATATTCAGAGTATAAATTGACATTTCATTTCCATAATCAGTTCTGATTTCTGTAGGTGGATGTTTACTTGCGACCAATGTTTGTTTTCTTGATAAATTTTGGTTTTCTTTGATTTAGCATTGAATGCTTCTTTCTGTTTACTATAGCATAACATAGATAACTCCAAACCCCCCCTAAATTGCATATCATCTAGCATAAAAAAATCTGACTTGGACCTTCCTCATCGGACCCTTCAAAATCTTGCAGCGAGTGGGGCCAGTAGCCTACAAAGTGGACTTGGTCCCACAGTTAGCCAAGGTCCATGCTGTGTTCCATGTCTCCTTGTTAAGGAAGGCTAACGTGGACCCCGCCCGGATCCTACCCCAAGTTCCAGTAGAAGTCAAGGAAGACTTAACACCCGAATTGAGACCCCTAAGGATAGTAGATGTGACAAAATACAAAAAACTCATAACAATTATTTTGTTTGGAATGTTAGGAATTAGTTATATTTAGGAAATAAATGCAATGCTATATTTGGACTTTAGAACAATTAGGATTTCACCCAATAAAGTGGAGACTCTTTCACGAAGAAAAATTTGCCTTAAACCTTAAAAAAAGACCAATGGATAGAAATGCAACTTGGAAAAACAATCAAACAACAATGAAGCTTATCTTAAGTAGGGTGCTCTAGGGGTGATGCGTCTTTCCCTTACACAACCAGTTCCTTACCCAGACTCTCATAGACCATAGGTTTCCTGGTAACCTTAATACTAGGTGACGACTTGTAACATCCCTCTATATCTGGGTTAAAACAACAATCTCATGTTCACTGATAAACAAGGTAACTAGTGTGTGTGTGTGTGTGTGTGTGTGTGTACATGGTGTTCATATTAAAATTTACTGAAATTTTCACTAAAATTTCGGCTGAGTCTCCCCTATATCGGGAGGTCCTAAGTTATCGACTTACAACCTGTTTACACTTTTAATTTCCTGCATCTCCTCACTCAATTCAACCCAATCATCTGGGTCTCAATCCCACAAAACACCATTATTCATATCAACCACAATATTTATGATATACATTGAACAACAATTATCACTATGGATGGATAAAAGATATAAACATGCATATATGGAACATGATTATATGAACTATGAAATTAAATTCATCTAATCAAGTTTAAACTTTAATCATACAATTTAAGTTATACAAATATTTTCATGTTTACAAAATATAAGGTCATCCTCCATAGACTACATAACAAAAGGTGGGTAAAAGCTAAAATCTACTCCTGCCTCGCATGTGATGGACATGAAACAAAATACATATTATTGAAACATTAATATCGCAATAAGTACAGTAATACCTATATTCAATAATTTGAAAAGGTAAATATGTATTCTTGTTCTATTCTCTTTGTTTTTCTACTTTTTATTTTCGTTAGAATTCTTTCCCATTCATCTATCCAATAATATAGTACATTACTAATATCATTTTCATCGATATCATCATCACCCTATTGGCATCAACATATGGAGACCCTCCTAACTTGGGACCCTAATATACACTAAATGTGTGCTAACTAAAAATACATGATGATCCCCTTACCCGGGATCCTAACATACACTGAATGTATGCTAGTCAATACTCGATGATCCCCGTACCTAGGATCCTAAAATACAATAAATGTATGCTAGTCAATACATGATGATCCCCTTACCCGGGATCCTAACATACACTAAATGTATGCTAGTCTATTGTTGATCCCCGTACTTGGGATCTTAACATACACTACTCATATATTTTATTTGTCAGCGGTACTTCCATCACTTAACAATTTACACAAAGGTCATTCACCTTGAACGCACATACATCCGGAATATTATCCAAATTAACAACATCATTACACCAACTTCCATCCTTTGACATAATATCTAACATTTGCTAATTCACATCTCACATTATTAACATGTTAAATCATTAAATTTAACTAGATAGCTTAGGTGAGATCACCTACCTGTAGTAGAAGCCTTACTCGCGCTCCCCTGCTATTGTTGTTGCACCACGCCTGTGGTCCCTCTTGTAATCATAAGCTTATCTCATAAACTGTTACTGTCTTGAACCATTATTATGTAAACACCAAAAAAAAAGAGAAGTAAAGTCGAAACGACTCAACCATCGTTGTCGATTTCTGAATCGGCAACGACAAAGTTTTTTAGTTTTGGCTGTCGATTTCTCAATCGGCAACGACATAATCTTTGGCTTCTGATTTCTGAATCGATAGGCATGCAATTTTTGCCATCGATTTTTTAATCGGCAGCGAAACTGCGTCGCTGCCGATTCAGAAATCGGCAGCGATGCGGTTTTCACTGCCGATTTCTAACTTAGTTTTCGCTGTCGATTTCTGATTCGGCAGTGACATAATTTTCGCTGTCGATTTATGAATCGTCAGAAACTGAGTATAATGAAAAGTTTAGGAAACAAACCAGACTGCCTTAAGGAGCTAAAAAGGAGGGGTAAAACTAGTTTTGGACAGACCCAAACAGGGACAAGAACACCTCTAACCCAACCCCAAACACCCCACCTTAGTTTATGTGAAGTATAAATGCAAAGAAAGAGAGAGAAGGTGACCCTTCCTCTTCCCAAAGTCTGCCTGCAGTAGCAGCTGCATGTTCAGCTAAATATCTCTCTTTTCCTCCTTCTTCCCAATAAAAATTCAAACCAAAACCAGCAAAGAATACCTCTTGAACATGTGAGAGAGAGTTGAGATCATGAATGAAGGCTGAGCAGCTATTTAGGGACAAGGAAAGGGGGCTGGAACGAGTGGGAAGAAACTGACAAAAAAAAAGAGAACCGAGAGAGGAAGAAGAATGGGGGAAACGAGAGAAAGAGGGAGGGGGAAATACTACCAAACTGTCCACCTTCTTAGAGTTGAAAGGTATATGTCATGTAGTCTCCTTTAGAATCCTTGTTCTTCAAACCCAGAACTGAAAATGATGAAGGATCCCTAAGAAAAATTGACCTAAACCCCCTAGGCTAATTGTAAAGGAAACTAAAAACAACTAAGAGGACAAGCAACAAGTACAAAATGAGACCAATTTCCAGAGCATCTAACTAAGGATAAAGAATAAAATGGAAAGAATAAAACTTGATAGAGGGCTGGCCACAACAATGGGACTGGCCGGAATGCATTGTGTAAGAAGATGCATGTGTGTGTTCATGTTAAAATCATGTGACTCTGTTGGGATTTGATGACAGATGTGTGCTGGATTTGAAAATGCATGTGTGTGTTCATGTTAAAACCATGTAACCCTGCTGGGATTTGATGATATATTATGTGCTGGAATTGAAAATGCATGCGTGTGTTCTGCAGCGAATTTGAAATTCGTTGTCAAAATTGAGTTGGTTGCAGCGAATTAATATTCGCTGTCGAATTGTGTGTCCTGCAGCGAAGCTGGGATTCACTGTCGAAGTTGTATTGTCTGCAGTAAATTTGTAATTAGCTGCCGAAATTGAGTTGGTGGCAGCGAATTAACATTCGCTACCGAATGGTGTGTCCCGTAGCGAAGTTGGGATTCGATGCCGAAGTTGTATTGTCTGCAGCGAATTAACATTCGCTACCGAATTATGTGTCCTGTAGTGAATTTGGGATTCGCTGTCGAAGCTGGATTGTCTGCAGCAAATTTGTAATTTGCTGCTGAGATGGGGTTGTTTGCAGCGAATTAATGTTTGCTGTCGAATTGTGTGTCCTACTCAAAATTTGGGATTCGCTGCTGAAGTTAAATTGTATGCAGCAAATTTGAAATTCACAAGCGGAGCAGGTAGGTGGTTTCCATCTTTTTCTCGTTTGATGTTCATGTTTTAAAATGATTTACTTATGATGATATTTTATTAAATCCTTGTTGAATGAAGAAAAGACGATGAAGTTTTTTATTGAATTCTTGATGATTGTCGAAACAACTATGAAATGTCGATCAGGTTCTTGTTGAATGTTGAAATAATGATGAAAATGTTAATGTTCTGAAATGATCTGTTTGAGGTGGATAGATTATTGTGTTGTGATTAGTACTCAAAAGTGCATTTTTATCAAGGTTTTATATCATCTTTTTGCACTTGAAGTATCAATAACTCTTTAACTAAAGCATGTTTTATAATAACAAGTCTGATACTATAAGATACCTTAAATTTATGGTAAATGTTCATCTTAAATGCAGGCCTATCACATAAATCAAAGGATTGATTGACGAGTTTAACTACTAAGTTGAGAAGACAAAGAGAGGGTTAAGCTTAGAAAAGAGATGCTGCTTCAGTTCAAACTGGAACACTGTTCAGTCATTGGGTCATATTTGGAGCTGTAGATCTTGGATTTCAATTTGGTTTATATGGCTAGAAAGCTAAGACATAGGCCTAAAACATTCATGAGGAATGCAAGACTCAATTTTGCTATTTGGAAGTCCAAATCTTAGCAACAACGGAGAAGTCGGAATCTGTCCTGCAACCCAGACATTATTCAGTATTCAGCCCATATCTCGAGTTCTAGAAGTCCAAATGCACTGATTCTTTTATTGTTGAAAAGCTGAGATAGTTTCCTAGAACTTTCATGACAAAAGTATATTCAAATTCTGATGTTATCAATGACGTTTTGTTCAGACAAAAAGATAAGGATTGTCACCAAGTCAAGATGTGGCCACCCACTCAACAATTAGTCATCAAATCAATAGTTCCAAATTTTAGCCTATAAAAGGAGGCATTTGCCATGTATTTAGGCATCTTGGTTTTCAGATCAAGATCATGTTCTTGCTCTTTCTCTTTATATTTTTGTAATGTTTAAGTTTTGTTTATATTAATCTCTTGTTTATGCTTTTCATTTCCTTTCATTTACTTAGTTAACTTATATCTTATTTATGTTCTTATCTTGTTTATTTATGTTTCTCTTCTTCATTATGTTTAGCTAAGTTTATTATGTCAAGGTGAAAAGGTTACACTAATGGTGTAAGAATAAGTATAGTATAAATTCAACATGGACTTTAATGTTTGATCCTAACATGTTTTGTATTTATTATCTTATTCACTCTTAATACTTTGCTTGTTAAATGGTTAATCTAGATTTATGTTGTATAACCTTGGTACAACAAATACTTGGCACTTTCATAGCCCAAACCGTATGGTATAACCGACACTTGTGCTATGAAAGGAACTTGATTTATTGTTAACATAAGTTATAATCATGAATACCTGATAACATTTACAACTATTACCATTACTCGAATAAGATAACTAATGTAATCATGTTAACAATTTATAATTCCATTGGAACCTCCTTTATGTGTGGTTTTCAGTTGAGTAATAAGAGTTTATACTAAACTTGTTTGAAATACCATTAGTGGATCCTCTAACCTTGACAATTGTTTTTATCATTGTTTAATTCTTATATCAATATCACATCTCAAAGCTCTCTTCAACTTATTATTATTATTATTATTATTATTTATAATTTATATAGTTAACCTCCATGTGGTTCGACCCCGGTCTTGCCGGGTTATTTATTACTTCGACACTCGTACACTTGGGAGAAGACATCAATCTTTTGGTCATGTCAAGTTTTTGGCGCCATTGCTGGGAGGTAAATTCTTGTATAAATTATATTACTTATTTTATTTTCTCTTTTTACTTTTCATTTTATTTAACTTTTGTTTCTTTTGTTTTGTTTCTTTTCTTTTCTTCCTTTTATTCTCTTCCTACACGTGCATGAGAGTTTGGTCACGTACATTAAGTGGTAGACTTTGTAGGGTATCCTCATCATTTTCAGAAAATATGGCTAAAGAAGATAACCAGTCGCTTCATAATGAGAATAATGAGAATAACTGAGTTAGAACACTTACAGACCATATGAATCCTACAAGAACAAGTGCACCCTCATGTATAGTTTCCCCCCCTGATGCATCTCATTTTAATTTTAAGCCAGGCATTATTCAATTTTTTTCCTTCTTTTCATGTTTTAGATTTAGAAAATCCATACTTGCATTTAAGGGAATTTGAAGAGGTCTGTAACACCTATAATGACTTAAACTGTAGCATGAACACCATCAGATTAAAGCTTTTTCCTTTTTCATTAAAAGATAAAGCTAAAACATGGCTATAAAATTTGAGACCAGGATCTATTCGTGCTTGGGATGAAATGCAACAACAATTTTTAAAGAAGTTTTTTCCATCTCACAGAACAAACTCTTTCAAAAGACAAATCACCACTTTCACTCAAAAACCAGGAGAAACATTTTACCAATGTTGGGATAGGTATCGAGACTTGCTTAATACTTGCCCTCATCATGGTTTTGAAACATGGAGATTGGTTTCCCATTTTTATAAAGGGGTAACACCTAGAGATAGACAAATGGTTGAATTAATGTGCAATGGAACTTTTAAAGATAAAGACCTTAATGAAGCAATGGAGTACCTAGACTTGCTAGCTGAAAATGCTCAAAATTGGAACACTACAGGCACTTATGAGGCACCAAGTAAAACCCATACATCTAGTGGAGGTATGTACAACCTTAGGGAAGATCATGACCTCCAAGCCAAGTTTGCATCTTTAGCTAGAAAAGTTGAGGCACTAGAATTGAAAAGGAGTGGTCAATTAAAATATGTTCAAGACATTGTGTGTCAAATCTGTGAAACCAATGAACACTCAACCAATGACTGTCCAACTTTGCCTTCTTTTAAGGAATGCCTCCATGAACAAGCACATGCTTTAAACAGTTTTCAAAGGCCCAATCATAACCCATACTCGCAAACATACAACCCTAGTTGGAGAAATCACTCAAATTTCAGTTGGAAGAGTGATAACAATAATGCACAAACTTCACAGCCACCGTTTCAAGCACACCATAATTTCCAAAATTCTCATGGATATGCACCTCCTTATGCTCCACCTTCTAAAAGAAATCTTGAGGAAATATTGCATGCATTCATTGAAAAGCAAGAGACAATCAACACTCAACTTGCTCAAAGCATGACAGATTTTAAAGATACTCTTGCAAAGTTCACATCTACTCTCAGTTTTCAAGAGAAAGGTAAGTTTCCATCTCAACCATAGCAAAATCCCAAGGGGCAATACAATGCAAATGCAAGTAGTTATGAAAGCCAACATATGGATCAAGTCAAATCAGTCATTACTCTTCGTAGTGGAAAAACTCATTCTTGAACCTTGTGAGAACGATGATGAGTCAATCTCTGAGGGCAAGGAAGGGGTTGAATCTGAACATTACAAAGAAAAGACTGATCTCCCTCCAGCACTTCCATTTCCTCATGCCATGACCAAACAAAGAAAAGTCAATCACAACTCTGAAATCTTTAAACTTTCAAACAGGTAAGGATCAATATACCTTTGCTGGATGCTATTAAACAGGTACCTTCATATGCTAAATTTTGAAAGATCTGTGCACTGTGAAGAGAAAACTGAATGTGAAAAAGAAAGCATTTTTAGCCGAACAAGTAATTGCCATTCTTCAGAACAATAATGGTTTGAAATATAAAGACCCTGGTTGTCCTATAATTTCTTGCTTTATTGGAGAACATAAAATTGAAAGAGCTTACTTGATCTTGGAGCTAGTGTGAATTTACTTCCATATTCAGTTTTTCAAAGTCTTAATCTAGGTGAGTTAAAACCAACTTCTATAACTCTTTTACTTGTCGATAGATCTATAAAAGTTCCTAGAGGAATAGTTGAAGATGTGTTAGTACAAGTTGATAAATTCATTTACCCTCTGGATTTTATTGTCTTGGATACACAACCTGTTGAAGCATGTAATTCATTTCCTGTTATTTTAGGATGTCTGTTTTTTGCAACTTCTAATGCACTGATTAATTGTAGGAATGGACTAATGAAGCTATCATTTGGAAACATGACATTGGAGATGAATATTTTTAACATTTGCAAGCAACCTGGAGATGATAATGATTCACAGGAAGTTGATGTTATTGAAGAATTAGTTTAAGATCAATTTGAATCCACTGTGAGTAAAACAGAGTTTGACGAATATGTAGAATTGCAAATGATTTATTCTCAGGAAGAAATCAAGGACAAGAAAGGCACCGAAAATGTTGATATGGATCTTTTATCAAGATTGACAATAGATTCGACATTCGATATCCCACCAATCAATGATTACTTTCCTGATGAATCCTTACTTTCTCTTAGTCCAATGTCTTGGTTTGCTAATTTTGTCAATTTTCTTACAACAGGAGATTTGCCAACTCATTGGAGTACCCAAGACAACATAAAGTTTTTGAACGAAGTGAAGAATTTTTATTAGGATGACCCTTACTTATTCAAATATTGTCCTGATCAAATATTTCGAAGATGCATTCCCGACAATGAGGTAAGTAATGTCATTAAATTTTGTCATTCTAAGGCATATGGGGGTCATTTCTCATAAAAAAAGACAACTGCAAAAATCTTACAATGTGGATTTTATTGGCCCACCATGTTCAAGGACATGCATGCATTCTACAAAACTTGTGAAAATTGTCAAAAGTCAGGATTCATTTCAAAACATAAGGAATCTTTAGATAATCTTCTATTGACTTCTGAGACGTATCCTGGTGGAGATGTGCATTGTGCAATTCATGATTTATAACCCAAATTTCATAAAGAACATGCTCGACATAGTCTTGGGAATCTAATTAAAAAAGACCATGTTTGCTAGTTTTTAGGAAAACTGGATGGGAAGCCTATCCCCGACCCATAGAGGGTGTTTAAGCCGTTCTTGGACGTAAAACCAAGGGAAGATGTGAGCCACAATCACAACTACATGTACATACACAATCACAAGCATAATATTTGAGTTTTGTTATATTTGTTTAAGTGTGTTTGAGGTTTGTCAGTGTTCGCTATTTCAGGTGATGTCTTCTATACTCTATCTTTCTACCTTATGACATCGATGTCTCGTTTTGGTTGGGGGAGAGGGTAGTAGTTGACATTAAAAAAAAAACTATCTAACTAACTAACTGCTTTTGTTTTTAATAAAACCATTTGACAAAACTATTATTACTAGGATGACAGAGTAAGGGAGAATTTTATTGACTCTTGAGACGCATCTTAGTAAACATTTTCCAATGGTTATTTGTAATATTCATAACAAGGTCTATCACATACTTCTCTTGAAATATTCAGGTTTACAAACTCTCGCATTATTATCAATTAATTCTGCTCATTTAACAAGTATTCTTAAACCTTCATTTTCACACACACACTTTAACATATAATTGTGGGTTGCACATTGGATTATTACATTATTTATGTTTTTTTGTTAAAGGTAACAACTAAGGGAAAGGGATAGTATATCATTTGCAAAAAAACAAAAAAAAATGATGATAATAAAAAATTAGATAAGTTTGGTTTCGTAGCCTCCCTAACCTAAGCAATTAAGCCCGAAGGGGTGTTTTAACACCTCATACCCTAAGGTCAACTAACTTGGGAGCTATTGTAATAGTCTGAATGTACGACTCGATCAATGTTAAAAGATTCCAACATATCCTCTTTATTTGAGGGTAATTTTTTTTTTTCCAAAAATCGGGAGTTTCGTTTGCATTTAGAATATCCCAAGTTATCGACTACTATCAGTTTACTCAATCAACCCATTATCACAAGGTCCTTTAATTCTGGACCTTGTATCAAACCTCATAATTCCACACCTCATACAATCCACACACAATATATATATATATATATATATATATATATATATATATATATATATATATATATATATATATATATATATATATCCCACAAGTAAGTTCAATATGAACATAGTCCAACACATCATATCATAAATTTAAAGGAAAAGGAATACTAACATGCAAAGAAAGTATTTATAATATAAGAAGTGTTCTTAAATATTTCAAAATGGTTAATTACTGGATAACTAAAAATACTACATGCTAAGCTAAACCTTTATAAATACATCAAGGTTTGCACAAAAGTATACTACATAAACATGTTAAATATTTACATAATCTTCACAAAGTAAAGTCCTAAACTATGATCTTCCTGAATGTTTGGTGGACCTGTTACATAAATAAACATACCATTATGTTGATAAAGAATATATGTATGCTCATGAGATGAATACGAATGAAGTATTAACTTTCTATCAAATCCATGAGAATTCTAACAAAGAACTTATATTTTGCTTGCAAATCTTTTAAACCCAATTAACACTCATTTGTATATTCTTATTTACTTGCATAAACTGGGTGACCTTGTAAGGTTTAATCCTGTAATTCATTTCCCGGCAATCCTATCACGGATGCCATTATCCGAAGGTAATCATGTAAATCATTTCTCGGCAATCCTATCACGGATGCTATTAGCCGAAGCTAATCGTGTCAATCATATCCCGACAATCCTATCACGGATGCCATTAGCCGAAGCTAATCGTGTCAATCATTTCCCGGCAATCCTATCACGGATGCCATTAGCCGAAGCTAATCGTGTCAATCATACCCGGCAATCCTATCACGGATGCCATTAGCCGAAGCTAATCATGTAAATTTTCCCAGCAATCCTATCACGGATGCCATTAGCCGAAGCTAATCGTGTCAATCATATCCCGGCAATCCTATCACGGATGCCATTAGCCGAAGCTAATCATGTAAATTTTCCCGGCAATCCTATCACGGATGCCATTAGCCGAAGCTAATCTTGTAATTACACTAGACTTTATTTACATTGAACACATTTATTATAATTGCATTCACCAGAAGAATTCTAAATTGTATAAGAGTAAATAGGAGGGAAAATCACGCACCTGCTTCGCCTGTCTCGCGACCTCCCCTAACAGAAGATCCAATCCTGGTTGCTCCTCCTGAATCACAAGGAAGTTTTTTTTTTACTTTCTATGCATATTCATTTCCTCATAATAACATACATACATATATCATGTATATTTTCAGAGTTAATATCTCAATATACAAGTGTTCGTATGACTCAATTCTTTTATATTCTTATTTATAGTATTCACATGAAAGTCTACTGTTACTGTCTAACTTTGAACTGTTACTGTCCAATTTCCAACTGTTACTGTCTAATTTCCAACTGTTACTGTTTGACTTTTCCTATTGTTACTGTTTGACTTTTCCAACCGTTACTGTCTGACTTTTCCAACCGTTACTGTCTGACTTTTCCAATTGTTATTGTTTGACTTTGAACTGTTACTGTTTGACTTTGAACTGTTACTGTCCAATTTCCAACTGTTACTGTCCAATTTCCAACTGTTACTGTTTGACTTTGAACTGTTACTGTCCAATTTTCAACTGTTACTGTCTGAAGACTCATCAGATTTTTAACTATATCTAAAGTTCTAAAACTCCATTTTAACTGAGATTGATCTCGTTAGAAAGCTAAGACACGGGGCTACTAGTTCTCTGAGGGAGGAGAACCCAATTTTGCCTCCAAGATAGTCAAAATTGTTCATTTACTAATTAGTCCTACTGCCCTACATAATCAGTCACGACTCAGTCTCAGTTGGTAACCCATAACTGGAGTTCTATATTTCCAAATTGAGCAAGACCTGTTTCCTTGGTTAGCTAACATTCAAATCTACAATTTCTATGGGGAACTCGATCCTAATCCCCTCATTCTCCTACCCGAGATCTCATCAAAAGTTAGGAGACAAGTCTGTCCAGATTCGTCTCCCCCTCCCCTTCACACAATACTTTCATAAACTACATACCACACACATGAATTAACTTAATTTCAACAATAAGTACTTTTTCCCCAATTTATGTCTAAGAACCCTAACCTATGATCCAATATCAAGGCATCAATTCTTCATCGAATTTAAAAATGAATTTCTTTAAGATCATGTTTAGAATACCTTACCTGGTACAAATTAAGATTTTGATCTTCAACCAGTTGAAGATTTTCAACTCCCTCCTTTCTTTTCTTCTTGTTCAATTTCCCTCCTGTCTTTTCTTCTTGTTCAATTTCTTAGTAATCCTTTGCTCTCAAGTGTTTATCCCATCTTTAAGCTCTTAATCTTGGATGGGTTCTTGAAATTTTAGTGTTTCTCTCTTGATTTCTCAAGAATGGGTATAAAACTCCCTATTTTCTCTCCTTATGGTTCCTACAGATTGTCTTGGTGAGGAGAGAGTATTTATACTCTATATTTTCCCTTATTTGCATTTAGACCCCCTTTTTCCTTTAAGTGCATCATTCTCTTTAATTAAATCTAACCCTCAACAGTACCGGGTTTATTATAATGTCTCGAATTATTTCGCCCGGAAATTTATATTAAAAAATTTCTGAATTTCTGTTTTTATTTAATCATATGCATGAATTCTTTCACTTTTATTTATTTATTATTTTTCCCGGGTTTTACAGCTATTGACCCAAAGTTTGTTATATGGGTTAAGGAGAAAAGCTTAAGAGAATCAAACATTGCACTATATACGTATCAGTATCTGTAACCCGAGTTACTAAGCTCATAGGGGTGTCTTAACACCTAATGCCCTAAGGCCAACTGGTCTGGGAGTCATTAACCGAAAGCTCGTTACATGGGTTAAAGATGCATTGTGATTTAATTAGAAATTTCTATAATTCCAATGATTTTCACCTCATACGGCTCCTCGTTCAATTCTTTCGAAGTCATTGGACCCTTTTCATCGGTCGAGAAGCTCCTCCCTTCATCCACTCAGTCCCGAAGAGTAACTAGGACAAATTCGGTCACGTTTTCATGTTCCAATTGAACACTTTCCTTTTTTGATTATTCTCAAAGGAGAAGATTCTTCTTTTTACCAAACATATGCGGATCCAATCACGATCTTATAATAAGAATAAGAACTTTTTCGATCAATCCCTTTGCCCCTCATTCTTCGAGAATCAGAAAGATTTTTTTCAAGTTTGAATTTGTTCATTTGGAATCTGGGCTCTTCTTTATTTATTATTGATTTATTTTATTATTTTATTTATTATTTTTCCCTCTCTTTTCTTTTTTTATTCCCTTCCATCATTCCTTAAGTCCCATAGGTTTGATCCTGTAGAATCTGACCCACTTTCTCATTGAGCGAAGGGTACGAAATAAATCAGATTGATTTTTCGATCAAAAGTACTATGTGAAATCTTCGGTTTTTTCCTCTTTCGCTACCTCTTACAGCGTTTGAATCAATAGAGAACCTTTTCTTCTCTATCTGTATGAATCGATATTATTACATTCCAATTCCTTCCCGACACCTCCCAAGGAAAATCCTGAATTGGATCCCAAATTGACGGGTTAGTGTGAGCTTATCCATGCGGTTATGCACTCTTCAAATAGGAATCCATTTTCTAAAAGATCCTCGCTTTCGTGCTTTGGTGGGTGATTGTGCATCAAAAGTATCATTAAGTCTCTTATTTTACATATGTATTTATTATTTTTATTTGGGTTTTTTATAATAATTGATGTGCTTTTTAGTAATGAAGTTTCTTTTAATGTCTCGATAGGTTTTTGGAGCTTAAATGAATTATTTCAGAAAATTCAACGTCGGAATTCGGAACAAAGAATTGAAGAGAAATTTAGTTGAAGATTGAAGCAAATCTTGGTTCAAATAAGTGCTCCAAATTTGCCCCAAAAATCAATTCTAGTCCAATTCTAGAAAAGAATATCATATGATCTATTTCAAGCCCAAACATGCCTTATGTTGTGTGCAAACTTCAACCATCAAACACTCAAGGTTTCAATGTCAATCTTAGCCCAAATAATAGGTACATTTGTATCCTTATTTGATGCTTAAATTCAGCCCCAAATCAGCCTCCAAATCAGCCCAAGCACCATCCATGATCTTACACGTCCACACAACAAATAACATTTGATTTATTTTGGATAATTCATTGATCCAAGAGGGCAAGCACATGGATGGAAAGCTGGAGGGGACATTGTCACATTATTTTGGGTCAAAAAGAAGAAAGAGACAGCTCACAAAGAAGGAAGAAAAACGTGCACCAAAGTGTTCTCCAAGCTGTCCTGATTTGATTTTCCAGAACACCTTTCGGTGTTTTGCCCATAACTTTCGACTCAGATGTCCAAATGAGCTGTTCTTTAATGATCTGGAAAGCTAACAGAATTTCCTATAAATATGTCTCTAATAGCCATCTCCAGAGGAGGCTTCGAAGAGGGTCGAATTGCTGTCCAAAGTTAGAGTCAGATTTGTGTCCGAATTTTTACTGCAATTGTGTTGTGTTCTTCTTTATAGATTTCGGTTCTTTAGATTGTAAAACTTATTATTTCAGTTTGATTTAAGTTATTTCATATTTATTAAAGTGTTATTACATATAATCATGGTTGGGTAATCTCCTTCTTGGATCCAAATCAAGGATGATGGTGGTTGAGGTGAGTTCTTTAATATATGAATGAATCTTAATGTCTATCTTTTCATTTTCTTCATGAATGTTTATTATTGCAAAGAAATTTTAGAAATCATTTAGGTAATGTTATAATCTTGAATTTTTATGCACAAACCTTAGTTTTGGTATAGAGATTGCTTGATTCAATGTCTTACTTAATATGAAAGTACTTGTTCATTCTTAAGCAATAATCAATCTTCATCTTTTTAAACTTCATTGTAATATCTTCCGATCTAATATCACCATCGTTGATATTAGGTTGAGTTATCTTATATATGTTGAAGGAATCACCAATACATCACCATTAAAATTGATTTGGACCAAGACTTACTTTTTCTTGTCATTTAAAATTTATTTACACTTTTTCATCTTTGAAAACAAATCCATCAATTATTTTCAACCAAGTTATTGTTAATTTAATTTCTCTTGAGTTTTTTTTGTTACCTAGCTTAATTTCCAGATCTAGCTCTCTGTGGATATGACCTCGATCTTACCGAGTCAATTGCTACATCGCACACTCGTGCACTTGCGAGTTAAAACAAGCCGAACATAAAAAGCGGTCAAGCAGTGGGTCTCCGAGATCCTTTCAATAACTTATGTTGTGTTGAAAGGATATCTATATGATCCGATCGATTGCATAAGGCACGCGGTAGCAACGGAACCAGGGAAAGTAAACAGAAAAGACAGTTCTTTTCTATTCTATTAGTATTAGATTAGGATTAGTTAGTATTAGTTAGTGATCCCAGCTCAGTGAGTCCTTTCTTCCGGGATGAACTGTTGGTACTAGTCCTACATTTTGTCTCTGTGGACCGAGGAGAAATCCGCCTCTTTCAAATATACAAAATGGATTCAGGCAATTCAATGGAGTTGGACTCTCATGTCGATCCGAATGAATCATCCTTTCCACGGAGGTAAATCTTTGCCTGCTAGGCAAGAGGATAGCAAGTTACAAATTCTATCTCGGTAGGACATACATGTATTTTATTTCTATTACTATGAAATTCATAAATGAAGTGGTTAATAAATGAAATAAAATAGTTAAGGGTGGGGTTACCATTATCCTTTTTGTAGTGATGAATATTGTATGTGTTCCTAAGAAAAGGAATTTGTCCATTTTTTAGGGTCTCAAAGGGGCGTGGAAACACATAAGAACTCTTGAATGGAAATGGAAAAGAGATGTAACTCCAGTTCCTTCGGAAATGGTAAGATCTTTGGCGCAAGAAGAAGGGATTAATCTGTATCATCTTGACTTGGTTCTGATTTAATACCGATTTAAGAATACCGAGTCGGGGTCTTCTCCTACCTGTATCGAATAGAACATGCTGAGCCAAATCTTCTTCATGTAAAACCTGCTTTATTTAATGTAAAACCTGCTTTATTTAGATCAGGAAAATCATATGTTTTTTTGAAACCATGTGCTATGTAGGTATCCTACATCTGAACTGAATTCTTTCTGGTTAAAGAATCTATTTCTAGTTGCTCTGGAACAATTAGGAGATTTGCTAGAAGAAATACGGGGTTCTGCTTCTAGCGGCAACATGCTATGGGGTGGTGGTCCCACTTACGAGGTCAAATCAATACATTCTAAGAAGAAATTTTTGAATATCAATCTCGTCGATCTCATAAGTATCATACCAAATCCTATCAATCGAATCACTTTTTCGAGAAATACGAGACATCTAAGTCATACAAGTAAAGAGATTTATTCATTGATAAGAAAAAGAAAAAACGTGAACAGTGATTGGATTGATGATAAAATCAAATCCTTGGTCGAGAACAATGATTCGATTGATGATAAAGAAAGAGAATTCTTGGTTTAATTCTCCACCTTAACGACATAAAAAAGGATTGATCAAATTCTATTGAGTCTGACCCATAGTGATCATTTATCAAAGAATGACTCTGGTTATCAAATGATTGAAGAGCCGGGAGCAATTTACTTATGATACTTAGTTGACATTCATAAAAATTATCTAATGAATTATGAGTTCAATACACCCTGTTTAGCAAAAAGATGGATATTCCTTGCTTATTATCAGACAATCACTTATTCACAAACCTTGTGTGGGGCGAATAGTTTTGGGAAATTTGTTTTCATTCCTTATGATACACCAGATCCGGCTCGGTTATTGATAGAGTGAATAGATCCGCCATTTCTTGAAATCTCTTTTCTGATTCAAAATCGTGGTGTAACGTGTATCCCCCCCCCCCCCCCGTTTCGATCATGGAATAGATGAAATAAATCAAAAAATGGATTTTTGTTCAAGAAAGAAATCTTATTGGAACTGTCCATATCCAGTTCATCCTTCAAAACCATATCACATCCCAGATCTGATGAAATAGGATGAATTGAGACGAATTTTATTTATCCAAAGCATCTCTATGTAATTTTTTATGGAAATTTCATTTATGATTGAGGGTGAAAAAAAAATTGACTTTTCCACGATAGAGCCCACTCAAAAAAGGATCATATACTTTAGGTAAGTATTCTTTTTTAGTTTCATCATTACACAATCTAAAACCGTTTATAAGCATAACTTTAATTACTAGCATTAACAAAAGTTACAAGCATGCCAAGGCAAACTTGGCCGGTAGTTGGAAAGAAAGAGGATCTTGTGGGAAAGCAAGATAAATGGAAAGAGATAAAGAGAGAGCTGGTTAGATAGGGGCGAGGAGAGCTAGAATGCTAGTTGCGAAGAAAGCAAGAGAGCTAGGTTCGCTATAGGTCTTTCTTGTCGTTGTTTTCTAAGGTTTAATGTCTGGTCATTAAGGCAAACGTTGCAATAATTACAACTCGAAATGAGCGTTAGTAAAGGACCGGTGTCACATCTATATAGGAGTCTGGTGCCTTCTTTGTCGCATGTTCAACTCCTTTTGCGACATTAGATACTTCAGGCTCTTATGATCAGTAAAAATTTGGGTTCGAGCCCTATACAAATAGTGTCTCCATATCCTTAAGGTAAACACTACAGCAACTAACTCCAGGTCGTGCACCGGGTAGTTCACCTCATGAGTCTTTAACTGCCTTGATGCATAGGCGATCACCTTTCCATGTTGCATCAAAACACACCCCAATCCCTTTCCCAAGGCATCACTATAGACCACAAACCCTTGGTCTCTAAGGGAAGGGTTAACACTGGAGCAGTGGTGAGCCTCCTCTTCAATTCTTGGAAGCTTTTCTCATATTCTTCCAACCACACCCATTTCTTATTCTTCCTAGTTAGCTGGGTCAAAGGGGTTGCAATCAGTCGATAAATCTCTGGTAGTATCCTGCGAGTCCTAGGAAGCTACGTATTTCGGTGACCGAAGTCGGTCTTTCCCATTTCAAGACTGCTTCAACTTTCTGGGGGTCTACGAAAACACCTTCGGCTGAAATGACGTGTCCCATAAATGTCACTCTCTCTCTTTAGCCAAAAATCACATTTACTTAGTTTTGCTTATAACTGGTGATCTCTCAAGGTTTGTAAGGTCTGTCTCAAGTGTTCTTTGTGCTCCTCGAAAGAATTCGAGTACACCAGTATATCATCAATGAATATCATCATAAACTTATTAAGGTATGGTTGGAAAACCCGATTCATCAAGTCCATGAAGAGGGTTAGGGCGTTCGTCAACCCGAACGGTAGCACCAAGAACTCATAGTGTTCGTAACGGGTTCTAAATGCGGTCTTTGCTACATCTGCTTCTTTAATCTTCATCTAATATTACCCTAATCTCAGATCTATCTTCAAAAATGTCCGCGCTCCCTTTAATTGATCAAACAAGTCGTCTATCCGAGGTAATGGATACTTCTTTTTCATTGTTATTTTGTTCAACTATCAATAGTCAATACAAAGTCTATGGGTTCCATCTTTCTTTGTTACAAATAGGACCGGCGCTCCCCAAGGAGAATTACTAGGCTATATAAACCCTTTGTCTAACAATTCTTATAGTTGAGTCTTTAACAAATAGGACTGGTGCTTCCCAAGGAGAATTACTAAGCCGTATAAACCCTTTGTCTAACGATTCTTGTAGTTGAGTCTTTAACTCGTTCAGTTCTGCTGGAGCCATCCAGTACGGTTGTTGGGCTATGGGTGGGACTCTAGGAAAAGTGTCTATAGACACCTCTACCTCTCACTCTGGGGGTAGTCCTGGTAGTTCTTCGGGAAACACATCTGGGAATTCCTTCACCACAAGAATATCCTTCAATCGTGGACCTTTAACATCAGAGTTTAAGATGTATACAACGTATCCCATGCATCCCTTTCTTAGAAGTTTTTGGGCTGTTACAACCAATATTAAGGCAATCGGTTTGAGAATTCTCTCTCCCTCAAAAATCATCCTCTCACCCTCAAGTGTTTGAAATGTAACAGTTTTAGCATAACAATCTATTAGAGCCTTGTATTTACTCAACCAATTCATGCCTAGGATTATGTCAAAATCATGCAGCTCTAAGGGAATCAAGTCTACTTTTGTTTCATACCCAGATAGACTAACCCCCACATCCATATATAAAATATTTTTTTCAACCATGTTTCCCATTGGAGTTCTAATTACGAACCCCTTCTGTACTATTTCTACTCTCTTTCTCAATTTAGTGACAATTCTCCTAGCAATGAATGAGTTGGTAGTACCCGGGTCAAACAACACATGCACATTAAAATTATTCATTAGTAGTGTACTTGCCACCACATCCAATACAACCCTGACCTCCTCCTGTGTTAGGTGGAAGACCCTCCCCAGGGTTCGATCATTTTGTGCCCTCGGTCTCCCTCAACTGGAGTTTGCTCCTAATTGAGAAGATCTCACTGGCCTATTCACGATGATTGACTATAGCTCTATACCTGTCTAGTGTTCCTTTTGGGGCAATCCCTCTTGTAATGACCTCTTCCACCACAATAATGACACCCTTGACCCAGATACTGGCAATTCCTCCACCCATGACCTTCTCCTCTACACACAAAGTATCACCCGGGGGAAACTGAATAGTCCCCAAGGTGTTTTTGTACACATTTTACATAAAAAGGATAATCAACACCCTTACAGTCACCGGTCCCAATTGTAGAGTTTGCCCTTGAGTGTGACTACCCAACCATCTTTCTCTCACCTGACTATTGGTGGGGTGGTAACATCAAGCTCCCTTTTTCCTGTTTTGCTCAAACACTCCACTTTTCCCTTTCTTTGGAAGTGGTGGTCTGCCACTGAAATATTCCCCATCTCTCTTTTTGCCTATACCTTGATGCCCCCTTGGCTCTCTCCAATACAAGCCTTTAGAGCTTGTGCAACCTCAATCAACTCCCTCAAGGATTTAAACTGCAAGGCAATCAATCCTTGTCTCAAATCCTGTCGCAAACCATCTCTCAACTTCTCAATCATATATTCCTCTGTCGGCACATAGTGTGGGGCGAACAATGAGAGATCATGGAACCTCTTTTCGTATTGCAACACTGATATATCACCCTATCTTAGTGCCAAGAGCTCTTGTTCCTTCACCTTGCGATGGTACCTAGAATAAAACTGATTCTCAAACTCTGTCTTGAAGTCACTCCAAGTTAGTGTCTCGGTTGCACGCCTCAGCTAAACTATTTCCCACCATGTCATAGCCCTATCAGACAGTAACTGGGTTGCATAATTTACCCTCAAACCCTCGGGTATGCTTATTTGAATCATGGTCTTTTCTACCTTCCTAATCCATCTCCCGACTATCTCTGCACCTTGTTCCCCCATATACGATTCACAACCCATTTCCCTCATACTCTTGACTAGTCACACTAGTAGCACCACGTTGTCCGTGGTCGTGCTAGTTACAGGGGCTGCCTGTGGAATCTGCGTGGCAGGAGTTGTTTGTGTCGCCGAACAAGCCATACCCTTCACCACTGCCTTAACTATTTGTACAAGGAGTCCTGCGTCTACATACTGCGGGGGCACACCAGTTGGAATAGTTGACGGTTGTGCTTCTATTCTTTCTTGCTGCTCTGCTACAACTGGGGGTACTTCTTCTGTCTGGTTAGGCCTCTGGCCTTCCCCCGCTACCGCAGCTTCCCCCTGCAAGGTTTCGGGTGATATAACGAAGCATGAGATGTCGTATCATCCAAGAGATCTTCATCTTGCCAACCTTGGGCACCTTGGTTCCCGCCTCTCCCTTCTAAGGAGGGCGCTTCAGTTCGTGTCCCTTGTTGGGTGTGTACCATCATGAAATTTACCACAATAACACAATTATCAATGATCCTCAGGATCCAGACCAAGTGCTCTGATACCAACTGTAACAACCCAGCATTTCAAGCCCAAAACAAAGGTAAATTTTTTTTTACACACATCATGTCGGTAATCGGAGAACCTGTTCCCTCACATCATAAAGATACAATCCATACATCAACAACAACCAACATTTCATTTAAAAGTGAATCTTACATTAACACATAATATTATGTTTGCATGATTAGAAGTTCGCATTAAAAATATACATACATAGACATGAGTTTGCATTCCTATCCTAGTAATAATCATCACGTATTTAAACAAAAAGGATCTAATAATAGTTATACATTCAGTACATTTATTCATACAAAATACATCATGATTTATAATGCAACTACATGATTCCTTGCAAAAGTAGGTTCCCATGTATTGGGTTTCCTATGCACCTCGTTAGTGTGACGTCCCTGCTGCAGTACAAAACATTTATAAGAATGCAATTAACTTAACTTAATAATAATACTGATAATAAATGGTCTGGCAGTTTAATGAAACATTAACATTATCCCATGTTTGAGGCGTGACATTTGTAGTTCCTTCATGTACTTGGTATAAACAACTTATAGTACCTATAGATGCACCAATTCTTGCATTCAGCCATAATCTTAAATCCGGCTATCATTTCAAGGCATCATTTGACGAGGTTAACCGTTCACTCACCCTGGCCGTCCACTTCGGATGCCATCAGCCAAAGTTAATCAACCGTTTGTCCTGGTCATCCATTCGGATGCCATTAGCCGAAACTAATTAATCGTTTGTCCCGGTCATCCATTCGGATGCCATTAGCCGAAGCTAATCATTTCTTTGTCTCGGTCATCCATTTGGATGCCATTAGCCAAAGCTAATCATTCATTTGTCCCGGTCATCCATTCGAATGCCATTAGTGGAAGCTAATCAATCGTTTGTCCCGGTCATCCATTCGGATGCCATTAGCCAAAGCTAATCAACCGTTTGTCAACATTTAAGCATTTGGCAATTTGATATCTATACTAACACAGTACAGTAGCATTCATCATAAAGTATTTCATTATTCAACGTTATGAAAAAGGAAGGTGAAAGTCACCTACCTGCTCCACCTGTGGGTTGTTCTTGTCTTGACGATGGTCTGATCCCGACCGCACCATCTAAGACATCAAAGGTCACAAATCAATACATTTGTATCTTTGAGTCACATTTGTCACCATACTTATTTCAAGAGTTCATATGTTCACATACAAGTATTCCACATTTTACACCATCATACCATGAAATTGTTACTAGCATTTAAGTCATCTTTGCCTGGGAGGCCTATTGTAGAAATCGGCAGTGAAAACTGGTTCGCTCTAGCGCCACAATTTCAGCAGCGAATGCTACTTCGCTGCAGATAACTCAATTTTGGAAGCGAGTCACAAATTCACTGAAAACAATACAACTTCAGTAGCGAATCACACTTTCGTTGTAGAACACGCAATTCGGCATTCGCTGCAGTCAACTTAGTTTTGGCATCGAATCACAAATTCGCTGCAGACAACTCAACTTCGGCAGCGAATCACAAATTCGCTGCAAAATACACATTTCGACATGAACACACACATACATATGTTGTAACAACCCCAGCATATAAACTATCACTAAGTTCCAGCATAACATACACATTAAAACCATCAATTCCAACATATAATCTTTCAACAAA
The DNA here is from genome assembly GCA_007827005.2 of Populus simonii. Lineage (NCBI taxonomy): Eukaryota > Viridiplantae > Streptophyta > Magnoliopsida > Malpighiales > Salicaceae > Populus > Populus simonii. The sequence continues at coordinate 9,914,388 of CM017482.2, forward strand.
TTCCAGTAGAACACACACATTGACACCATCAATTCCAACATATAATCTTTCAACACTTTCCAGCATAACACACACATTAAAACCATCAATTCCAGCATATAATCTTTCAACAATTTCCAGCAGAACACACACATACATGTTGGCCAACCCCATAGTTAAGGGCGACCGTCTACCATGATTTGTTCTTTTCATTTTATTCATTTTTCTTTGTTAGATGTTCTGGGAACTGGCCTCATTTTGTTTCTGTTTCCTTGCCCTCTTAGTTAATTTTAGTTTCCTTCACAACTAGCTTAGGTCTTAGGTCAATTTTCTTAGGGTCTTCTTCTTCATTTCTGATTCTGGGTCTTAAGGACAAGAGGAAGGGAGTTTCATGACCCATACCTTTCGAATCTAAGTAAGTTTGGGAAAGGTTTGACAATATTCTTTCTCTTCTCCTACTGGTTCTCCTCATTCTTCTTCTTCTCACATTTTCTAACCCCCTTTTCCCTTCCCTCTAGGCAGTTTTCCAACCTTCTCAAGGTCTCAACTCTCCTTCACACGTTCACAAGGCACTCTCTACTGGTTTGGTTTAGGTTTTCGTTGGGAAGGAGGAAGGGAAGAGCAACATGCAACTGGACATACAGCTGCTGGAGACAACTTTAGGAAGAGAAAGAGTCACCTTCTCTCTCCTCCTTGTATTTATACTCCCCATTAAATGAGGTGGGGTGTTTGGGGTTGGTTTAGATGTGTTCTTATCCTTGTTTTGGTCTCTCCAAAACCAGTTTTACCCCTCCCTCCCAACTCCTTAAGACAGTCCAATTTGTTTCCCTAACTTTTAATAAAACTGTCTCTGCTGATTTAGAAATTGGCAGCGACGATGGAGCCATCAATATATATATATATATATTGGTGTTTACATCAACGTTCCCATAAAATGGATTCTCAATACTTGTGCCCATAATATTATATTTCCATACTCATAGGTTTACATTACATCGTATTGACATACTCATAAATTCACATTCTTCTTTTAGTTTCGTTAACATCACAAGATCATACAAGAGTCTCAAGGCTGGATTGTCTGCAGCGAATTTGTAATTCACTGCTGAGATTGGGTTGTTTGCAGTGAATTAATGTTCGTTGTCGAATTGTGTGTCCTAAAGAAAATTTGGGATTCGCTGCTGAAGTTAAATTGTATACAGCGAATTTGAAATTCGCTGCTAAATTTTGTGTTCTTCAGCGAAATGGTGACTCGCTGTCGAGGTTGTATCGTCTGCAATGAATTTGTGACTTGCTGCTGAAATTGAGTTATCTGCAGCGAATTAGCATTCGCTGCTGAAATTGTATGCCAACATCGAGACAGTTTTCGCTGCCGAATTGTGCAGCCTACTGCGAACTAGTTTTCGCTGCCAATTTCTATAATAGGCCTCCCAGGAAGAAATGACTCAAATGCTTGTAAATTTTTCATTATATGATGGTGTAAAATATGGAACACTTGAACGTCAACATATGAACTCTTGAAAGAAGTATGGTGATGAATGTGATTCAAATATACAAATGTACTGATTTATGACCATTGATGTCTTAGGTGGTGCGGTCGGGATCGGACCATCATCAGGACAAAGACAACCCGCAAGCGGAGCAGGTAGGTGGTTTCCATCTTTTTCTCGTTTGATGTTCATGTTTTAAAATGATTTACTTATGATGATATTTTATTAAATCCTTGTTGAATGAAGAAAAGACGATGAAGTGTTTGATTGAATTCTTGATGATTGTCGAAACAACTATGAAATGTCGATCAGGTTCTTGTTGAATGTTGAAACAATGATGAAAATGTTAATGTTCTGAAATGATCTGTTTGAGGTGGATAGATTATTGTGTTGTGATTAGTACTTAAAAGTGTATTTTTATCAAGATTTTATATCATCTTTTTGCACTTGAAGTATCAATAACTCCTTAACTAAAGCATGTTTTATAATAACAAGTTTGATACTATAAGATACCTTAAATTTATGGTAAATGTTCATCTTAAATGCAGGCCTATCACATAAATCAAAGGATTGATTGATGAGTTTAACTACTGACTTGAGAAGACAAAGAGAGGGTTAAGCTTAGAAAAGAGATGTTGGTTCAGTTCAAACTGGAACATTGTTCAGTCATTGGGTCATATCTGGAGCTGTAGATCTTGGATTTCAATTTGGTTTATATGGCTAGAAAGCTAAGACATAGGCCTAAAACATTCATTGGAATGCAAGACTTAATTCTGTTGTTTGGAAGTCCAAATCTTAGCAACAACGGAGAAGTCAGAATTTGTCCTACACCCAGACACTTTCAGTGTTCAGCCCATATCTCGAGTTCTAGAAGTCCAAATGCACTGATTCTTTTACTATTAAAAAGCTGAGACAATTTCCTAGAACTTTCATGGCAAAAATCTGTTCAAATTCTGACATTATCAATGACGTTTTGTTTAGACAAGAAGATAAGGATTGTCACCAAGTCAAGATATGGCCACCCACTCAACAATTAGTCATCAAATTAATAGTTCCAAATTTTGGCCTATAAAAGGAGGCATTTGCCATGCATTTAGGCATCTTGGTTTTCATATCAAGATCATGTTCTTGCTCTTTCTCTTTATATTTTTGTAATGCTTAAGTTTTGTTTATATTAATCTCTTGTTTATGCTTTTCATTTCCTTTCCTTTCCTTAGTTAACTTATATCTTATTTATGTTCTTATCTTGTTTATTTATGTTTCTCTTCTTCATTATGTTTAGCTAAGTTTATTATGTCAAGTTGAAAAGGTTACATTAATGGTGTAAGAATAAGTATAGTATAAACTCAACATGGACTTTAATGTTTGATACTAACATGTTTTGTATTTATTATCTTATTCACTCTTAATACTTTGCTTGTTAAATGGTTAACCTAGATTTATGTTGTATAATCTTGATACAACAAATACTTGGCACTTTCATAGCCCAAACTGTATGGTATAACCGACACTTATACTATGAAAGGAACTTGATTTGTTGTTAACATAAGTTATAATCATGAATACCTAACAACATTTACAAGTATTAGCATTACTCGAATAAGATAACTAATGTAATCATATTAACAATTTATAATCCGATTGGAACCTCCTTGGTGTGTGGTTTCTAATTGAGTAATAAGAGTTTAATACTATACTTGTTTGAAATACCATGAGTGGATCCTCTAACCTTGACAATTGTTTTTATCATTGTTTAATCCTTATATCAATATCACATCTTAATGCTCTCTTCAACTTATTATTATTATTATTATTATTATTATTATTTATAATTTATATAGTTAACCTCCCTATGGTTCGACCTCGGTCTTGCCGGGTTATTTAACACTTCGACACTCCTACACTTAGGAGAAGACATCAATCTTTTGGTCGTGTCACACTACACCCTTTGTATTACTCATCCAACCATTCATGACTATTAATGTTCAATACAATACAACAATAGATCCCTCATAATATTCATACAACCATCCATGATAATTAACATTCAGTATAATACAACGATAGATCTTTTGTAATGCTCATACACCATTCGTGACAATTTCATTCGATATAATACATTAGTAGATCCTTCGTAATACCCAAACAACCATTCATGATAATTACATTCAATAAGATACAAGAGTAGATTCTTCATAATATTCATACAACCATTCGTCACAATTACATTCAATAAAATACAATAGTAGATCCGTCGTAATACTCATACAATCATTTGTCACAATTACATTAAATAAAATACAACAATAGATCCTTTATAATACTCGTACTACCATTCATTAGTAGCCTAAATTCATAATAGCCCAATCAACATCTCATTGTCGGTTTAATATTCATCGCAACACAATAATATTGTAACACCCCACCCCACTAGCAAGATATTGTCCGCTTTGACCCCCGGGCCTCATGGGTTTGTTCTTGGCAACCACGTATGACCATAAAATGCGTCTTACTAGTCAAGGTGAGCATGCTTATATAAGGTCTTCCCCTAAATCCCCACCCGTCAATGTAGGATATTACAATCCACCCCCCCTTAAGGAGCCCGACGACCCCGTCGGCACCATCGGACAGCCAGTGAGCTGGGCTCTGATACCAAATGTAACACCCCACCCCACTAGCAAGATATTGTCCACTTTGGCCCACGGGCCTCACGGATTTGTTCTTGGCAGCCACGCATGACCCCAAAATGTGTCTTACTAGTCAAGGTGAGCATGCTCATATAAAGCTTTCCCCCAAGTCCTCACCCGCCGATGTGGGATATTACAATCCAAAAATCATAAATCATGACCCCAAGCCTTTTTTGAAAACAAACAAACATATTTGAACCATTTTCATTCAGTTTACAAGCCTTCAAACTCATTGCAACTTTAGTCGCGCTAATTTGACTTGTTAAGGAACTTTGTAATTGTGACGTATGGGCTCTCATTATTAGACCATCTGAATGTCCATGAACATTAGAATTAGCCTCTCCCATATTAATCATGATGTATATCATCACCCTCGAGTTGAAAGTGATTTGTCCTCAAATTAGAATCGCCAGCATCTTTCAAGTAAGGTGACAAGTTTTTTATATTAAAAGTATCTGAAATATTGTACTCACCAGGAAGGTCAACCTTGTAAGCATTATCGTTCACCCATTTTATAACCCAAAATGGTCCATCAACTCTCAGCATCAATTTATACTTCTACTTTCTTAGAAATATGCCTTTGCTAAGATGAATCCAAACAAGATATCCCAACTCAAATCTGACCATTTTTCTTCCTTTATTAGCATATTTGGCATACTTTGTTGTTTTCTCCTCAATATAAGATCGAACCTGTTTGTGAAGTTTTTTCATCATTTATGCTTTTTTAACCCCATCCATGGAAGTCTTTTCATGAATTGGAATAGGAACCAGATCAATAGGAACACAAGGGTGAAAACACAACTTCAAATGGTGAAAATTTTGTAGCACCATACACATTACAATTATAAGCAAACTTCACAACAGGCAAACAAGTGTCCCAACTCTTCAAATTTTTACTTATAACAGCTTGCAATAAAGAAGAAAGAGTTCAATTTTTCCATTAGTTTATGGATGACATATTGTACTAAACAATAGTTTCGCTTCAAGCTTCCTCCAAATAATCATCCAAAAAAGGCTTAGAAATTTACATCACGATCAAATACAATACTTTTAAGGACTTCATGCAAACTTACAACTTCCCTAAAGAACAAATCAACAATTTTACAGCATCGTCAGTTTTGTGGAAAGGTATAAAATGTGATATTTTTTAGAATTGATTAACCACAACCATAACTTAATCATTTCCACGTGTTTTAGGCAACTAAAGTACAAAGTCCATGCTAATATCCATTCATGGCTGCTCTATAAAAGATAATGGCATATACAACCCATATGAATTATCCTGCCATTAGCCTTCTTGCACACAACACATCTCTCAATCACCTTGTAAACATCCTCCAACATACTAGGCTAAAAGAAATGTTCTTATAACTAAGGGAGGATGAAATCATTAATTGAATATCTTATAACCATAAAAAAATATTTAGAAATGAGAATTTTATTTAAGAATCTATAATTAAAATATGAAAAAAGCATAGGAAATGATGCTTTTGAACATTTCTCAAATCATATATACTACTGGGAAAAAAAATAATGTAAACTAATTTATAAATTCATTATTTTTATTTTTGAAGAAACAAAATTCAATATTTTTTTCAAAATTTTAAATTTATAAAAAAAAATGAGCAATGCTATATTTACAAACAAATTATACAAAAAAAAAGATTTATTTTCTATTTTTGAAAAGCCCTATTGTTAATTTAGGCATAAACAACCTATGAAAGATGCATTTTTAAGGAAGGCTTTTATCATTAAAAAAAAAGTATTACAACAAAAACACTAAAATAATAGAAAGAATTATTCTCACCTAGCAACAAATCAACAATGATACAAATAAATTACTTAAAACAAAAAATCAAACTCTCATATGTCCATCAAAGGGCTGGAACATAAAATAAAAGACATTATTGTCATTCCCTCACATAAATTTTGTTCTTGTCTTTTTTTTTTCTCAACACATTTTAAGAAAATAAAAGAACAAATAAAATGTTTCTAAATATATAAATTACTAGTATATTGGCCCGCGCTCTACAACAGGTCAATATCATTTTCTTTTTAAAATGTAAAAAAAAAATAAGAGTGTCTGGCAGCCATATTAGACTCAAGAGCCTTGGGTCTGGCATGGTCGCCAAACTCAAGCGCTTGGATCATGTCAAACCCAGGCATCGACTTAAAAAAAATATAGTTAAAAAAGAGAGAGAGAAAAAAAAGAAAAAAAAAAGAGAGAAAAAGAGAGAAGATAAAATTTCTATTGAAGGAATAACAAATTCATAAACATAAAAAATGGATTATTTCAATGGAAAGATGTGATTTGAATTTTTAGATCTAAAACATTAAATTAGATTTTTGTGATGATTTGTTGTTAATAAATTATTTATACTTCGTTTATAAATAATTTTTAGACCCACGTTACTTGAGTATGTCAAACATGTCTAACCCAAGTTTACTTCAATAATCATAATAACAACAACAACAACAACAACAACAACAATGAATAACAACAACAACAACAACAACAATGAATAACAACAACAACAACAATAATAACAATAACAACAGTCATGCCACATCCAAGCGCCTTAGGCTGATAGCCTTGCTAGACCTAACCGATTTGAGTCTGGCAATCATGTCTAATTAATTTTTTATAAATATTTTTTATTTTTTATAAAAAAAATTTAAACTATCTTTGAAGTATCCTAAACAAAATCCTAATTATTATTATTTTTATTTTTTATTAAAAAAATATTTAAACTATCCTTGAAGTATCATAAACAAAAATCCAAGTTTAGAAATTATTTATAAAAAAAAAATCATCACAAAAATCTAATCTAACGTTTTAGATCTAAAAATTTAAATCATATCTTCCTATTGAAATAGTTAATTTTTATGCTTATGAATTCGTTATTGCTTCAATAGAAATTTTATCTTCTCTTTTTTTTTTTATGAATTTGAATCGTTTTTATATTTTTTTTACTCAAGCTCATTGCAAAAAAAAAAAACATTTATTTAATGGGTGGTCGTTCATGATTTTTAACTGACGACAGTATTATTTTATATATTTTTTAACAATATTAAACTATATATGTTTAGTTTCATTATACAGTTTATGTAGTTTCTTAACTTTTTATCATGCTTGTCTGAACTCTTTATGTGGATTTATGTTGCAAAGGAGGTTTTTTTAAATATGAGACCCAAGTCTCTTAGGCATGGCCTAAAGACCTAAGTCGTATGGTTCTAGCATGGCCGCAGGCCCAGACGCTTGTGTCTGGTATGGTTGTCAGGTCCAGGCGCTTGGGTCATGCCAGACCCAAGCATTGACTTAAAAAATTATAGTTAAAAAAGAGAAAGAAAAAAAAAAGAGAGAGAGAAAGAGAAAGAAGATTGACTTTCTATTGAAGGAATACCAAATTTATAAACATACAAAATGAACTATTTCATTGGGAAGATATGATTTGAATTTTTAGATCTAAAATGTTAAATTATATTTTTATGATGATTTGTTGTTTATAAATTATTTATACTTCGTTTATAAATAATTTTTAAATCCACGTTACTTGAGTCTAACAAACATACTTGACCCAAGTTTACTTGAATAATCATAACAACAACAACAACAACAACAACAACAATCATGCCCCCTGAGTCCAACAACCATGCCTGTCCAAGTAATAATAATAATAATAATAATAATAATAATAAGAACAATAACAACAATAACAACCATGCTATACCCAAATTTAGTAGGGTTTGACAACATGTTAGACTCATGTTATTTGGGTCTAGCAACATGCTAGAATCATGTTACTTAGGTCTGGCAAATATGTCAAACCCAAGTTTACTTGAGTCTGACAATATGCCAGATTTACATTACTTTGATCTGACAAACGTACCTAACTCAAGTAATAATAATAATGAAAATAAAGACTCACATTATTTTGATTTGACAACCATACATGACTCAAGTAATAATAATAACGATGATAATAACAATAACGATAATAACAATAACAACAACAACAAAAACAACAACTATGTGAGACCTAAGGTATTTGAGTATGACAAACATGTTTAATTTGACAAAAAAAAAGGACAATTGTGTACTTTAATTGCCAAGAAAAGAAAGCTAAAGAAATATCTCGCAAAAAAAAAATAAAAAATAAAAAGTAAAACTAATATAATTTATGGTAAAAAGTCTTTGGATTTTTAGTGATATGTTATTATTGTTGTTATTATTATTATTATTAAAAAGATGATATTTTTTAAAAGAAAGGCGGCTCTTTTTCTTCTTGCAGTTACCGTACCTTTTCTCTTCTTCTTCTTCTTTACCACAATCTTTCTGTGTAATAATATTAGTATTTTGAATAGCAAAATCACAAGTGGAGAGAGAGTGAGAAGGGAAGGAATGTTTTACTCACACTGCCTTCTGTCAAGGAAAGGTCCATTTGGTTCCATTTGGGTTGCTGCTTACTACTTCAAAAAGCTTAAAAAAGCACAAGTCACTTCCACTGATATCTCCTCCTCCGTTGGTAAGCAACCCTCCCTTTTTATATTACTATTTTAATATACTTCCTCTTCCGTCACAATATTCTCTTGTCTCAATTATAATTATAAGGAGAGAATAAATGGGCTTACTTTATGTTTGTTTCTCGAGAAAACAATGGGGAAGGTTTTGCTTATGTGGGATCTTTTGTTTTTCTTTCTTTATTTGTTGTTCTATTCCACAATTTATGTGTCCATTTTAGAATGTTGACTTGTACAAGTTGTTGTTTCTAATGGCTGAATTAGGGGCTTTTAACAACTTTTTTTTGCCCCATGGTTTTGATTTGGGGCAATTAAACTCACATTTTGCAATCTAGGTTATCTTTATTTTGGCTTCTCGGTGTTTCTCTGACTCTAAATTACAGGAGGTTTTTCCAGTCCTAATTCTATATTTGTAGATTATGCTAATTAAAATGAATTTTTCAATTCAGTAATTTAATTGGTTCCAAAATAAATAAATAAATAAATAAAATGCCTTTTGCCTTCCAATTTAGCCCGCACTAGTTTGTTTGCTTTCTTGGTACTGCCTAGAGAAGTGGATATAAGAGTGTGGGAGATGATGTTGGACAATATCAATGAACAAGTTTAATATGGTAAGGTTTATCTTTGCCGCTGGACTTTGCTAATCTCTTATCTGTGTCAAACTGTGGATAGTTATCATGCGAAGAGATAAATAATAGACTGCAATGATCCACATTTCATATAAAACTGATTTTTGTCCACCAAAAGAGGATCGGGACTATGCTAGTTAAAATGGTGTTCTATGCTCTTATATTACTTTTCATTTAGGAGAATTATAATGTAAAGTTACTCCAACTATCTTGTACTTTGTAGCAGATAGCAGCCTATCAAATTGAGTGAAGAGTAAATATTTGGTTCAAGCATGCACAATTTTACATTTTACATGTTTAAATATTTGAGGATTGCAGCAAGTTTGGATTCAATGACCAAAGCATGCTCAAAAAGTGTCTGGTTTGTGGTCTAGTTGATAACCAAGTGTAGTGAACCAAAATTAAAGAGGAGATATTATAGGCTAGGCAGTAAGGGTCCATAGGCAGCCTTGGTAATCAAATGGAGATCGCTATATATTGGTATGACTATGAAGTTATATGCTTATATGCTCAACTTCAACTTCAACTTCAAGCTATGTTCAGTATCTGTCAGAATTTATAAGCGCTCTAGAGATAGATCAACCTCAGTAAATAGGTCTCTGAGTTCATGAACAGGCAAAATGTGAACTATTCTGCACTTAGTTGAAGCCTGGATGAGTTTATGCTTTAATCAAGTCATATTGGGGTCTAAATGCTGGTGCAATCAGTTTCACATGCCCTCTTTTTGAGAACTTATAATCAGAAAGCAATCTATAGGAAAAAGGAAAAAGCAAATCCAAGCGCATTTAAATTTTATTGAATGGAAAAGCCTATAAGATCAGCTGCTGTAAATGTAAGCTAAAAGTTACCTTTTCCGTATTATTTCATTTTTTTTATCTTTTCAAGCTGCATATTCTGTTGTTTGTATGCAAATAGCATTGGTCAAATCTAAAGTGAGTCAGATTTTGTTTAGAATTAGATCTGTTGAATATCCTTTGGTATCTCTTGCAGGATTGTAGACATTTACAAGACATTGATTCTAATGTAAAAGCACCTTGTCTGTGTGCTGATATTAGCATAGAGCCAAGTGATGAGGAACACAACATAACCCAAAAAACACTGAAATTTCTATTTATTTGATTAAAGAATAAGAACCCTATCTTCAAAATTTTATTTTTTTAAATTAGGCTGCTTTATCTTAGGTGCCAAAATGGAAAAAAGCTAAACCCAATAGATAATATAATGAGGAAAAATTTTCTTCCATTTAAGTTTCAAGTTTCTTCCTAAATATGTGGTCCTAAAATAACAAATTCTTCATAAACTAACCCCAAAATAACATATTTGGAATATGGCTGTAGATATGACAGTTACTGTTTGAATGCTGGTCTCAAAAGTTATGATCGTGGTCATTATTTCTGTATAACATCCTGGCTTTCCATTATGTCTTTTTAAACAGATAAAATTTTGCAAGATGGGTTTGATGTTGTTACATATAGAGTACTAGCCTACCTTCTTCTTGGTGTAGTCAGAATATACTCCAAAAAAGTTGAATATCTGTTTGATGACTGCAACAAAGTTCTTCTTAACGTCAAGGACTTTGTGCTCTGTAATAAAGATGGGATACTTGTGGAAACCTTGCAAGCACCTTACTTCTCTATCACTCTACCAGAAAGATTTGAACTTGATGCTTTTGATCTGGAGATTATTGAAGATACTATTGGGTAAGCTATATGGTTTATTTATCTGTGGGCTGAAGAGCTTAATCATTTCTTTGTTCTATTGATTGGTTTTTTATATTCATATTTCTTCTACCTCCCAGAGGCAATGTGATGCCCCACGAAGAAATTACACTTAAAGGTATTAGAGTTTCCTTGTTTAATTAATACTTCAGTCTACTTCAGTTGTTTACATAACATCAGTGAGAATCTCCATGTAAATATTTCTTTAAAAGTTTTGAATGTTTTAGTTTAGTTAATTCGTATGCTTCTTTCTACTTCAGATATTAACCCTTTTAATTGTTAATGCAACAGATGGCATGTGGAAAACTAGGGGTGTAGGGAAATATTCTCTAAACCAGGTATCTGCTAGACAATCAGATTATCTTAAAAGATTATATCTGAATTTTGAGTGTTTAACATCTATAGGTCAGTCCTTCCATTTTGGATTCTTGCAAGATGCTTCTTTTTGTTTGTGTTAACGATTTTTAATGGCTGAAATTTTTTTCTGATCAGCATTACTACTCCAACTTCATAGTTTTCATAAGATTTGTACATTTATTGCTCTATTAAATTCCTACAGATCTGTGTACCTATAATACTAATATTATCATATTTGAAGGATCACTGTGAGGAATTTGCTGCCTGTGGAGATACTTGGTCTTCAGGTTACAGTATGAATGAAGAGTATGGAACTTGAACTTAAAGTTTCCTTTTTCTGTTGTTCTAGATGCCTTCCTGCATTTCCATCACACCCCCTGTTCATATGTCAATTAGGATGTTACGATGTTTTCAACATTTACTCACTTTATACTTATGTTGCAGTGTTTTTTCATCTCATTTGGTGGATGTTATGGAGCAAGGCACATTGTGTAGTGTAAGCACTCTACAAGCAAGCATGGAGAAGCTTCAAGGCAGTATGTTCTCTCATCATGAATGTGAGGACCTTGAAATGTTTCTTGAGGTTGAGGAGGAGCCTACAAACACTAGAAAATCATTTGTTGAAGATCATTTAACTGATGAGGAGGACTCAAAGGTTCCAGATCAGATAGGTTCGGATGAAACACATGCAGGAATGAGTGTGCTGAAGCTTTGTGATGACAGTGTCTGTCAGGAAGCATCTCTAAACCTTGAAATGTTTGGTGGGGTAGAGGAAGAACCTGGAAAGCTTGCTAAGCTATATCACCAATCTGAGGAGCAGCAAAAAGAGGTTCCTGGTGTGGAACAATCAGAAAATGAAACGCAAAGTGTTTTAAATGATGGTAATGTGTCTGATGTAGAAGTATCCATAGAGAAGCTTCTAGAGAGTAGATTTTTTCAAGAAGAATGTATGGATGCTAATACATTTCTTGCGGTTGAGGAGCCTCCAGAACATGCTAGACCATTTAATGAAGAGCATCAGAGCAATGCAGGGAACACAAGTTTACCAGAAACAACAACATTGGGAAAAAGAAAGCAGCAACTTGTCTCAGAAGATCACCCATTGTATATAAAACTTGACGCCACTCCTCAATCCAAGTTCAAAGATGTTTCAGGTGAAGAGGATTTTGAGTTCATGTTTCTCATAACCTTTCAGGATCTAATTCCTCTAATTTTTTTTCCCCGATGGAAATAAAAAAATTTATTGGAAAGGAATGATAACTGATAATTTTCTATAATTGCCTATCAATTTTAATACACAATTTAATCTTATCTTTTTGAGCTGGGATTTTTGCAACATTTATTTTGTGAACATGTGAGGTATAAATAACTTACCAGCGGATTGTTGTATGTCTTAAATCACATATTTTATGCCTGTTATAGCATAGATGGACTCCTTTTGCTTACCCTTTTTATTTGTGGTGGAGTAGATTGGGAGATGGGAAGAGGATTAGGGTGGTAGTTTGCAGATCTAGGTGAAAATGGTTGCACAATTATAGTATATCTTCGTTGGCTAAGTTCTTGACAAATATGTTTATTCAAAAAATCTCCTCCATGCAGGAGCTAACACACCAGAGTTTATGGTTATTTCTACACCGGCTGCTAAGGAGCATGCTCGTGTTCTCAGGAAAAGAAAGTGTTTCTTTGATGATGTGGTAGTGTTTCCTAATAAGTATGTCATTTTTCATTCGTACTTACATTTTTTTCATGTGTTCAATCGAGGTTATTTCTGATTGTTAATCCATGTATGTGCCTAGAGTTATTGTCTGACTCAATGCCTTTTCCATATCAATTGTCTTCTGCTATATTACATCATGAAAGAAAATATGGATTATCATTATTGAATATGGCTACTCCTTTTCCTTTGAACACAAATATCATGTTCTGGTGAGACAAGTTGGTACAATAAAATATTATGTTGCAGTATGTTAAATGGTGGTTTTTAATATGTAGGAGGTATGGATTTCAAATGTTTATAAGGCTGTTCTCACATCAACTAAATTCTTCCATAGTTAAAGCTCTAATAACAGAGCTTTCATGTGTGTCATACAATTTAAGTTGGGTATCCATGTAGAACTGATTATATAATATGTTTCTGAACAAAAAATGATATTACTTTTAGTCCTATGTCCTGCCATTTCTGTTTAACTTAACACCATCAATTAGAAAGACATGATTGCACATTTAAAACTTGACTTTTTAAGAACACAATGGGAGTGTTATGAGGAATTAAGTTGCTGAAAAGTCAAATGACCAATGTTAGGGTGGATAACATTCCTGTTCAACTTTACAGCGTAATTAAGGAATGCATAGAAAACACAGGTGACTTGGTGTCCAAACGAAGAAAGCTTCCTCATACTGCTTTTGCTGTCTGGAAAGCCTGTCGATTTTCCAATCTTGACAAGTGTTTCCTGGAGCCTCTGATTCCTTGTAAGTTAAGCATTGTCATTTCCTCTGTAGCATAGTACACTTGTGCTGTCCTCTTTAACTTTGTTTTGAACAGGTGCTTCACTAGAGCTTGGATCCCTCTTTCGCACAAAGAAATTACAAATTCCAGAAACAGTCAAGAGTGTTGGTGGATCAGTTGAAATAGAGGAACCTTCCAAAAAGTTGGATGCTTCAGAGTCTCAAAACATTGGAGGGTCAGTGGAAAATACAGAGCATCTGGAAAAGTTAAATGTTTCAGGATCTCCTCTTGTTGGCAGATTAGATGAAACTGTGGAAACTGCAGAAAATATGTTGATTCAAGAATCAGCTGGGATCTTGGAATCTCCACAAAAGTTTGTGTCTGAATGTCCTACTAGTGCTAGATTGGTTGAGACCATGGAACTTTCGGACATGTCAGAATCTTATACTGTTGGAAGATCAGTTGAAACTGTGGAGACTCTAGAGAAGTCAAATGTGTCTGGATCTCCTTCTGCTAGTAGATTTGCTGAAACTTTGGAACATCCTGGAAAGTTAGATATAGCAGAATCTCCCACTGCTGGTGGCTCTTTAGAGCAAATGGCAATCGCTCCAGAAACACCTATTCAGTGCACAACATTGGTGAGGTCTTTTGAGAGCCCTGAGAGACCTGATATTTATGATGCAGATGGACTAAGGTCCAAAACTGTTGAGAAAGAAATTTGCCGTAGCCTGGATCAAGAACTTGATTTCAATCTGCTTAATGAGGTAAAGCAGTGACAATGGTAAAGTTTTACGAAGACAAGTCTTTTTCATGCCAGGCATTATGTGCATTATTATCCTTCTCAGATTCTTATACATCTGGGTAAGCTTATTGAACTGATATATGATATTGTTTCTATTTTCTCCAGGACATGAATACGTCTGGAGATAACCAGGAGCATTGTAAGAACTATGACAAGTCAATTTTTTGTCCACTTTTTTTTTGTTTTGACCATTCAGATCACCACACATGGGATTCTCATCTTTGTATGTATTGCAGATGGGTGGTCAGAAAGAACCAGGTATGATAAAGGTTTGCAATATTCTCACTCATCTGAAGCGTCAATGTCTGATTCTTGCTTCAATTTTTTTCCATTGAATTTACTTGACAGAGTGGCAGTGAAATGCTTGCATGCAAGTTTTCTGATACAGAAGAAAAGAAGACAGGAGGAAGTTCTAAATTTATTGCAAATTTTGGAAGGAAGAACCAAGAGAGAGAGTGCCAGGCTCTTCTATGAGATACTGGTATGTACCTTAGTGCTCTCCAGTACTCTATCTGATTGACTCACGGCTATATTGTCTGTCATTTTTTTGAGTAGGATGAAATTTTTTTCAAACATAGCACTTTGGTCCAAAAGATGTTGGCTTTTGTCTTGCCCATTTTTGTAGTCATTGTTGTGGCATGGGTGTGAAAATAGTTCGGTAATGTGTCATTGAGAGGGTTTGTTTGTTTGTTTGTTTTTCTTTTCTAAATGATAAAAATTATGTTTAATTAAAATGAATAGATACTAAAATTTATGGAAATATTGTTTTGCCTTTTTTTCTCAAGCAATAGTAGTAAAAACTAAGAAGCATGTGGAAATTAACACCAAAAGCCTCTACCTAAGATTCTTGCTGTATAAATTGTTTGATGATTCTAATCATGAAATCCTACGCAGACTTGTTTTCATAACCACAATCCAAAGAGCCCCTTATGTTTCCTTTGTTTACTTATTAGGCAATCTGATTTGAAATATCGTTCATGTAAGTTTTTTTTCTTTTGTTGTGGGTCCTGTGTAAATATATCCTGTGTTCTTTAAGCATTTACTTTCTGGTTTGGCCTTTTCTTTTTGAATGAGAAGGTTAATAATCAAGTGCAAATTCCGAAAAAAAGTGTCATATACATCAAGTTTAATACACTTAGTGGGATTAAATATTTGTAGAGGAGAAAATCATGTTGTGAATTTATTATAGGTAAACTGATCAACTGATTTTCGTTGTCAAGAACTGATATTTGCTGCTTTCTACTTAAAAAAGCGATTTAAACCAATGTTTAGATAATCTGGGAGAGGAGAGGTATCGACTATTTAAATCTTTGATATTGGGTTATCCACGCAAAGCAAGAAAGATCTTTACACTGTCAAAACTTTAAACATCTTTGGCAAAGAGGAAGCAAAAGCTAAGTCGTATTTGTAATTAACCTTGTAGGTATTGAAAAGTAAAGGATATGTGGACGTGAAGGAAGAAAATTTATACGGTGGCATTCTCATCTGGAAAACCCCTCAATGGGACCAAGCTTGTAGATCGTAAATGTAACTTCTTGGGAGTGTGAATTTATTCACAGATCTTAATCATTTTAGGTTGTAGGGTTTCTGTAGATGTAGTAGTTTCATTTTGTAGGAATAGCTCTTCTTTTCTCTCTTTAGAGTGATTCAGCCTACATGCTAGGAAAAGAAAGAGAGGAGGAGAGGGCGTTGTAATGACAGGTGAAATGAAATAGAGATTGCTGTCAAAACAATAAGCCTCGACTGATCTTTAAGTAGTTATAGCTTTCCTTTGAAAGAATGAATCTCCTTCTCTCTTTCCTTGAACCAAATTGCTGCCTAGTTTGAAAAATATCATCAGCAGTTAAGCCACCGAAACAACTAGTAGATGTTCTCCTCAGAATTCTTTTGGTCTGCGTGTTTCATATATGTAATTTATTTTTTCAAATGTAGGCTTTTGAGATTCTGATTGTGTAATATTTTGAACCTGATGTGATGAGAGAACACCACGGTCTGCCTTTTCTGAACAAGTTACCCATGCCGAACATGGGGCTGTTGGCAAGCATGTATGGCACCTGCCTCTGTTTCATACCAAATTTTCTACATGGATCCTTTTTCAGCTGCTATTAATTAAAAAAGAAATTGACTTAATCAGCACATAGACGGCTTACCGTTTCAGCATAAAAAATCTCGAAAGACATGATTAGAAGGCGAGATCTTCAAAATCCTGAGACTAAAAATTGTGAAGACTTGGGATGCAAACATATAGATGGGCGTGCATCTAAAGTTCCCTTGTACTTATGGATGGCAATGGTATCCAAATCAACCGGATTTCCGCTTGTTCGAATTTTGATGGATTCCAACCAGCTTGTTCTTTCAAGAGAATGATCTTGATTCAAACCTTCATTTTTTTTTCTTTTTTCTTTTTATGCATTGTTCATTTATTAGATGGATATGGGTTTCCTTGTATATGTTTGTTTAGTTTATTGGTGACTTGTAATGAAGCTTTACATGGAACGGAGAGCATTTTTGTTTTCTTAGGGTAGGGGTAGGGGTAGGGGTCCATGGACGCATAAAGAGCTTGTAGTTAATATAAATTTCCAATTTATAAATTCATCTTTTAATTTGTAGCAATCAATTGTTGCTACTTGAGCTGTTAGTTTGCTCCAATTCAATGGCTCTGTAATTGACAATGGGTGCTTTTTTTTTATGGTGGTGAGCTAGATCTTACTGTTTTGCTGGACTCCACAAATTGGAGTGCATCCATATTCTAAATCCATAAGAATACATATCATTCAATGGAATTTGTGATGCAAATGTCTTGATAACATTGTTAATCTGCTAAGACATCAATTTCCGGAAAGTTAAGTAAATCAGATTTAATAGGAGTGTAATATAAAAACACCAGCACTATTGGAAATGAATCCTCATCCAACAAATATTGATTTGCGAACAAGAAGTATAAGAATGATCCTACGAAGTTAGTTGTTCTTCAATAAATTGTTTTCAGTTCTTTATAGAACCAAAGAGAGTATCTTATTGACACAAAAAAAAACTTCGCGGCAAAAAAGAGTTAATTATCCAGAAGTCTCCCAATTCATGTCTAATAAGAAAGTTATAAACTTAAGCTTCTAAACCCTAATGGACACAAGTTGTGTACTTGTATAAGGCTCTTACAATTAAACTCAAACCCTTAATTAAACAAGCCCAAAATAAAAATCAAAATAAAGGTTTAGAGTTGTCGTTATAATTAACAAAGAAAATAAAAGATATTAAATCTGATTTTTCTAGTTTATAAGGTGTTATAGCCGAGTAAGCCTTCCTTACATGCTTAGAAAGAGTTGTCGACTTTAGGGATTCCAAATAGACTAGGAAAATCAATTCTGACTTGGAAACTTTTGTTGCCCCCTCTAACTTTTCCTTGTAGAACTTGGTTTCCTTGTTTACTTGGATTAAAATAATGATTCTTTCCTTTTTAGTTGCTGAATTAATTATTTCATTTTCTATACTAGGAGAATCATTAAATAATCCTTCCTAGTTTAGGAAACAAATCTGTCACCCATCAGTTTTCTTGGTGGACTAGGAAACTTTTTTTTTTAATGATAAAAGTCCTCTCCCATTAAAGATCAGATCTAACTGAATTACGTTGCACAAAATAAAAGAATAATTGTTGACTTTTAATCCTTGTAACATTAGGAAAATAAGCCTAAACAAAGTTGACTTTTGGGTCGAACACATCAGCCCCCTATTAGGACTTGGATTGAGCTCTTCTTAGATTTGAATTAGATGAATTAAAGGTTGTCCTTCATGCTCCTTTGGCGCCCCAAGCTTATTTAGGCTCATCTTGACCCAAATGTTTTAAATAAGCTCATTCAATGCCTCTTTAAGTTTCTTTACTAATCTAGCTCTTGTAATTGGTCTACTTGGCACCTCCAATGGATCTCTGACATAATTAAGATTGGTGTTGGGATGGTCCTCATCATCCCCTCTCTCTTCAAAAAAATTCATCCTTGAATCATCATTTACATCAAACAGAGTAAGATCAAAAACATTAAAATTAACACTAATATCATACTCAATAGGCAAATCAATTTTATAAGCATTGTCATTTATGCTTTCAACTATCTAAAAAGACTCATCTCCTCATGGTTGTAATTTGGACTTTCTCTAGGCTGGAAATCTCTCATTGCGCATATGTACTCAACCTAATCACCTGGCTGGAATACAACATGTTTGTATTCTTTATTGGCTTTAGTTTCATACACAGTTTTTCTCTTTTTAATCTGTTGTCTTTTTTTTTTGGTAAGTTGACGTATGTATTAAAAGAAGAAGATACAAACATTATAAGGGGCATACCCCAGATTTACAATGATAACAGAAACATAAACCAACAAATGGCTACAGGCTAGCCACCAACCATAAACTGAAACCTCGCTAGATTCGTTAGGGAAACCAATACAACCAGCTAACTATCAAATTAAGAATCTATGTTATTCACCCTCCAAGCTCGTTGGATCCTTTTGTTTTCATTTGTTTGTACGACATTCCTCATCAAATCAAGCTTATCACGAATGATACATTCGATTTGATTAAAGACCAAATTCGAAGTTCTAGATATTCCAGCAAAGATCCTTGCATTCCGTTCTTGCCATACATGATACACTGTAGCTGCGAAACTCAGTTTACAAGAAAAATTGACGAAACTCTTGCCATGCCAAGAGACAGTGGCCCATCGAATCCATTCATCCCAGCCTTTTGTCATTCTTGGAATGTCGCATCTGTCACAAACATCCCACCAGATCGCTTTAGTATAGGAGCATTCAAAGAACAAGTGGTTGTGATCCTCATTGTTGCGGAGATAGAGTGAGCATCTATTGGGACCATGTATACCAAACCGATGAAGTTTATCTTGAGTTGTGAGTTTCTGTTGGACAGCCATCCATAGAAGAAATGAATGTCTTGGAACAACATTCTTGAACCACACAATGTCATGCCATTCAACCATCTGACGATGACGTCTTAGTTGTTCCCAAGCTACTTTGACCGAGAATCTGTGATTTGACGAATCCAACCAAACTATCTCATCTTTTTGCCCCATCTTAGGATTAGAATTGGAAGGAATAGCTTCTATAATGGGGTGCCAGCCAATAGCTTGGGTGGTAGGAGTTTTCCATTCTGAGTTATGAATTAGCACATTCACCTTCGCGTTCTTGGCCATACCTGAATCATAGATGAATCTTTCCCCGTAAGAATCCACGAGTGGGCTGTGAGGATGCCAATTGTCAAACCATAGAGAGGTTGTCATTCCATCTCCTATGATGTACTTCATCTTTGGCCATGCTAAGGATCTGAGCTTTAGAATCTTTCCCCAAGCCCAAGAGCAATTCTGTGGCGTCTTGATTGTCCAGAAATTCCTACCTCGCAACAGATTGGATCTGATCCAAGTAGACCATATTGAGCCATCTGAGTCATTGCACAGGTTCCAAATGTGTTTCAACAAAGCAATCTTGTTCCATTCTGTTATCCTTTTTATTCCTAGCCCCCCCTCCTTTTTTGGAAGACATACCTGATCCCAAGCCACTTTAGCCCCAGTAGTTCTCATGTCTGAACCTGACCAAAGAAAGGATTTCATAATTTGCTCCACATTTTTAATTACTTGCCCAGGTAAGAGAAAGAGAGATGCCCAATAGACCTGTATGGAAAATAATACTGAATTAATCAGTTGTACCCGTCCTGCATACGAGAGTGTTCTACAAGTCCAATGTCGAACTTTAAAGGTGATTCGATCCACGAGGCCCTTACAATAAACAGCCTTTAGTCTGGACGAGAGAAGAGGTACTCCCAAATATTTCATAGGGAGCTCCCCCTCTCTAAACCCAAGAATATGAATAATTTGTTCCCTCTCAGCATTTAACACACCGCTCAAGAAAATGTCACTTTTGTTTGGATTTGGATACAGACCTGATAGATCTTGAAACTTTGTGAGCACAGTTCTGATCATACGAATTGAGTTTACATCCCCGTTGCTAAAAATCATCAAGTCGTCAGCAAAACAAAGATGAGAAATTTTGTCCTTCTTGCATCTCCAGTGGAACTTGAATTCTTGGTTGGCACTCATCTTGCAGAATAGCCCCGAAAGGATTTCCATACATAGGACAAACAAATATGGGGACAATGGATCCCCTTGTCTCAGCCCTCTTCCCCCTTGAAAGTAACCTGCAAGCTCACCATTGACGTTGATAGAGAATTGACATGATGTAACACAAACCATGATCCAATCAATGACTGTTCTAGGGAATCCCATTTTTATTAACATAGCGTCAACGAAATCCCACCGCACCGAGTCATAAGCCTTCATCAGATCAACTTTCATAGCACAACGAGCAGGTCCCGTAGATTTATGATAGCCTTTCATTAGTTCCTGAGACAAAAGAATGTTATCACTGATTCTCCGTCCTGAGATAAAAGCAGTCTGATATGGACCAACTAAGGATGGCAAAACAACTTTGATTCTCCCAGCTAGAATCTTAGCGATGCATTTGTACACTGTATTGCAGCAAGATATAGGACGAAAATCTGTCAACCTTGTAGGATTAGCAACTTTAGGAATAAGGGAAATGGATGTAGCATTCATTTCTTTAAGCATTCTACAAGTCTGAAAGAAGGATTTAACAGCATTGATTACATCTTCCCCAACTATGTGCCACCCAGGGGCTTTGTTGTTCTTCAAACTAAACATAGCATGCTTAATCTCCTCCCTTGTTACCTCTTGTGCGAGTACATGCTGTTGCGTTGAAGACAGTTTCAAGTTAATTGCCGATTCCATCACTTCCTCGTTCAGAACCCTAGGCATCTGATCCACTCCTAACACACGATGGAAGTATGCAATTACTTCTAATTTGACTGCCTCGTGTCCTTCGACAACCTCTCCATCCTCCCTTGTAAGTGATAGAAGCTTATTTCTATTCTGTCTTCCATTTACTGATTTGTGAAAGTAGCTAGTATTCTGATCCCCCAAGCTAAGCCATTGTATCCTTGCCTTCTGTTTGAAAAAACTCTCTTCAGCCCTGACGGTAGAAGCGTATTTACGAACAACATCCCTTTCTCGCATGCACAAAATTGGATTCTCATGCGCTGTATGTAGAGCCTTATCCATTTCGTTTTTTGCATCTTTAACTCTATTTGAAATGTTGGAGAAGTGAGCCATGTTGAAAAGTTTCAACTTCTGCTTTAGCTTTCTTAGTTTGCAACACAGCTGATACATTGGACAACCCCCTGAATTCTGATCCCATACCTTCTTCACCAAGGGCATGAACTCGTCATGATCCATATCGAAGAATCTGAATGGTTTCTTTATGTTCTGATCATTGCCAATAACCTTTACCACCATAGGAGAATGGTCTGACATACCCAAAGGCAAAAATCTCGCTTCCGATAATGGGAAGTTCAGATTCCACTTCTCATTGACAAGCACTCTATCTAGTTTCCGCATAATCATATTCTCAGGACATTGGTTCGACCAAGTATAATGCATACCTGAATACCGAAGATCATCTACTTTCGCTTCTCAAATACATGTATCGAATCTGTCCATAGTACCAGCCCACGTAGTAGACCCTCCTAACCTGTCCGACTGGTTGCGGATAGCATTAAAGTCACCCATAAGAATCCACGGGGTTGACTCCCATCCATCACTACGACTCACTATATCAGACCATAATGCTTCACGTAAGGAAGCACTATTGTCTCCATAAATAATTGAAGTATTGAAACTGATATTGGTAGCTAATATAGTGACAGAAACATGAATAGCTTGATCTGACATTCCAACAACATCCACCTTCACCGTATCAGCATTCCAACAAACCCAAATACGACCACGACAAGAGAAATCATAATTATACAAGAAGGACCAAGAACGCAGAAGAAGTTTAGAAACATTATCTTTATTCTTGTCTTTAACTCGAGTTTCAACCAAACCAAAAAGAGCTATCCTCTCTTGATGGATGAGCCGACGCAATTCTGAATGCTTTATAGGATCATTCAAACCTCTAATATTCCAACATCCAATAATCATAGGAAAATAGAAAGGAGTACAAACAGCAACACAAAGATTACCTTGACGTGCCTCCTGGAGAGGAGCCAGATTTCTTATTCTTCTTTGAAGAGGCTTTTGAACCCTTTTTCTTTTTCTCTAGAGAGTCTATAGCCTTAATAGCTAACTGATTAACAGTGTCCCTTTCGGTGGAATTCAGGGTTTGAGGGGTTGTCAGGATCGTTGACGTTAACTCTTTATCGGTTCGTTCCCCATCTGTATCACCTCCCATTGCGTCTATATCTTGATCTAAAGCAGTACTTGCAGCCCCTTGCTCCTGTTTCATGTCTTCTCGTAAACTGTTCAAGACAAAAGGAGAGGAAGGATTTTCATCTTCATGACAAGCAGCATTGCGCACATCTGATGCCGCATGATCATTCATATTACAATCAGACATATACATACCAGATGTTGAACAACCATTCTCATTACAATTACCCACTTTAGATGCCAAGGGAGCATTCTCCCTACTCACAGAACCCTTGTTTCGTTTACCAACTACCTGCCACCGAAACTGATTCTGCTTGTTATCCGCATATTTAGAGTTCATAGCTCCTAGATTCCTCTTACCCTCTGCCACCACTTTAAGATTATCAATGTTATTAGTAGCACATAGCGTTGTGGTGTGTCCAAAGACATTGCAATTACTGCACTTCGACGGTATTCATTCGTACTCAGCTGAAATTGTTATGAATAACCCATTTGGACAGCGAAGATCATATTCCTTAACCAACGTCTTCGAAGCATCTATCTCAACGCAAACTCTTGCGTAACTAAGCCTTTTTCGCAACAACGTAGTATGATCCGCATGAAGGGGGACTCCAATAGCACTCGCTACACAGCTCAACCCCTTAATAGTCCAATACTCGAGAGGGACATTATACAGCCTAACCCATACCGGAACTCTGGCTAAATCATCTTTCAAAAATTGCATGTTCGGTTACCAACGTTTAAGCACCAAAGGCCTGTTTGTGCCATGGGGCTCTTTCCAGCACATTAGTGGCATGATCGATAGAATCAAAAGTGAAGATGAAGAAACCATTATCCGAAGACAAAACTTATGATAGACCGTAGGAGCCCCATATTCTTTTGGCAATAGAATTAACCACGGGATACGGTAATTTCTGCCCCACAAAATGACCAACCAGGGTGGATTTCCAAAATTCACAGCCATCTTCAAACACATCAAGTGGAGGAGCTACTGTCACACGACCATCAGTCGTAGTAAGGGGAGCAAAGTGCAGGTTACGGACTGAACTAATGCCAAGGGTCTTGCTACCCTCATTGTCATCAACATCAGAACCCTTCAAAGCATTTAAAAAATTCAATTTGGGTCTAACTTTTAGTTGTTCTTGTTGATGAGACCCTACCTTCACCTCATCATCTTTAGAACCCAACACATAGTTCATTTCTGGAACAACATTAGAAGCTTGGACAGGAGAGTGTTTCTCTATGTTAACATCAGAATCAGCTTGAATCTGAGAAATCCTCATCCCATGGCTATTCAACATATCTTGCAGTTCTAATCTTAGTGTATATCCAGACTTAACTTGATTGTGTTGTTCAATGTTAGAGCTAACCATTGGAACATTTTCCACAGAAGAACATATAGACATTATGGTAGCATACAAATACTGGAGAGAACAAAATTCTAAGAAGATAAACTGAGTCCAAGAAGCAACCTAAGCTCAGAAATAACAGCAACCTAATCTCATAAACAACAAGATGCAGATTAGTTCATGAAGGAAGAAGAGAATTACAGAATTACGAGGCCAATATCTCCCAGCACACTGATTGTAACAATGATTCGTTCGGTCAAGATGTAGAGTAGGTTCCAAAGAACAACATAATCAAAAATGGTAACGATCCAACGGTGAACAAAGAAGATCAAGCTACGACAAACCACTCTGAAACTAGCAAGAAAAAATGAAACTTTTCCAAAGAACTGTGATTTAATCTTCACATATGGCAAAGGCCTTCATGTCTATGACAGTCATAAGAGAAATCATAAACAAAATCAATTCACTATGCTGCAACTTCACCACTTCTCCATAGTTCCAGAACTGAAAAAGCAGAATAGTTCACTTTTTAATCTGTTGTCGCACACTTTTATGGAGTGTCTTCACTACGATTACTATTCAAACTAATTTTTTCACCAACAAAAACAAAAATCAAATCCATAAGAGTTAAATGGTTAAATATATACATAACTTTAAATGGTAAAAATTTAATAGTAGAATCCACACTCAAGAAAAAGGGTATGAATTATGCCTCGAGTTATGCCTCTTCTCTTCTAGTCTATCATCTTTGTTATTGAGGCCAGCCAAGATAAAAAAATAAATCCTATGAGCAATTTTGAGTGCCAGACGTTTTAACCATACAACTTAGAAGTATCCTGAGAAAACCATTTTTGTTTCCCAACCCAGAAGTACCAAAGAAAGATTATTCTTCCATTACCAATTAAATGAGAAATATAATCCTACAGCAGTGGCTTAACTTTGAGAAGCTTTCCCCATCCCAACGTGTAATCCTGGGGTACTCACCGATGCAATACAAAGTTAAATTGGTTGCAACTTCATTATTGTTGCATATGAATACCTTTTCAACTTTTGACAATGTCTTACGCTGTAAAATTTCTACTGCTGTTCTTGTATTGACAAAGCACAATCCTGCAAAAATAGCTTGTAGGAAGCCTGCCATAGCATAGTCTTAGGTTCAAATGTTAAATCCAGCCTTTCTGTCACTGCTGTCTTAAAATGTACCAGAGCATGTTGATTTTCCAATCTTCACCAGTGTTAAGCCTCTGAGTACTTGTAAACTGAGTATTGTCATCATTTGCACTGTGGCTTATTAGTTGCTTTATACCCTCTTTTAACTGTTTTTCGTTCAGGCACTTCACTAGATGTTCGGTTCCTGTTTTGCTAAAAGAGAATGATGTTTGTGTGCAAAATAAATGAAAAATAAGTTTTCATGAAAGAAAAATAAGTTATTTTAACTTCTACAAAATCAGGTTTTGAAACACAGTTATACGTGGACCAATGAAAAAAAAAAGTTATTTTGACTAACGAAATAATTTTTATTTATTGTTATGTAAAAAGCAGAAGCTATCACAATACCGAACTATTAGCCCTTCTTGTGTGTTTGATATTATGGTAGCTTTTGCGGTTGCGGTTATAAAAAAATAGGTTTAAGAAAACACATTTTTAGTTATGGTTTCAAAAAAATTTGCTTAAAAATGTGTTTAATTAAAAATGATATGGGATGGATTTTTGCATGAAATGAAAAGTAGGTCTCCATGAATAAAAAAAACAGGTTATTTTAGCTTCTATAAAATCAAGGTTAAAAACACAATTATATATGAGGTTCGGTGCCTATTTGGCTAACCAAACAGTTTTTCTTTGTGGTTGGGCAAAAAACAGAAGATATCACAATACCAAACAATTTCAAATATGGAACTTTTTGATATCATAGAAGTACCAGTGATCATAATTATTTAGTTTATATGCATGCACTATATATTTTTTATATCAATTAGTAACATATATAATAAGCATATATTGAGACTTGCAAAAAAAAAAAATCAAACGAAATACCAACATGAATACTAACCATAGAATATATTAAAATTAATCTAAATTAGTATAAGTTGTGTACTTGTTGAAGCATGATACACTTATATTATTCTATCTTTTTGGTATCTTATTCTTAGTCTTTTATACGTGTTTTTATGTTTATAATAGCTCATTTAACTTATTTTGTGCTTAATAGTGCTATGTAGATACAAAATGCAAAACGAAGTTAAATGAAGTATTTTGAGCACAATTTCAAGCAAATAACTAGAAAGAGAACATTGGGACAAGTCACCGGATCTAAGAAGTTCAAATCCTAATTGCATTAGGAATCCAACTTGAACAAAAAGTCTTGGTAGGATTAGGATTAGTCAGAGCAAATTTGTCAATCGAGACATTCGTGTACTATTTAGACTATATCTAAAGCTACAAATGATATTTTGTTGTGACTCAAGTTTATCTAAAAACTAAACATCTCAAGCTTTCTATCCACATATGGTAGGACCAATAACTCATTCTTACGAAAGAGAACATCTTTGAAATTGAGCTTGAAATCTACCAGCAAACTAGCTCGAGTCCAACCAATCTTTTCATGTTAGGATGATAACATGACAATTCATTAATGATATGGAAAGGGTCCCATATGATCAAGAAACATCTTTAAAAGGTTAAAGTCAATGCACAAGTCATTAAAATTATATTTGTATAAGGAAATATTAAAATAAGAAGAGAAGGAGGGATTCTATTGTTTTCAGAATTATTATTTTTTATATCCTTTTCCTTTTCCTTTTCTAAATTTGTGACAAGCTTAGTTTTTAATTTCAAGAGGTTAGTACTCTTGGATTTTAAATTATCATGAGGACATGTGCTTAAAATTATTTTATATTTGATTGTGATACATGAATATCTTATGTTTTTCTATGATTAAATTTAATAATTGATTATCTAAATTCTATATGATCTATAACATATGTTTTTGGTTTTCAATCTATAACATAGTTATGATGGATTCATAACTAATTAACTTAAGTAGCAAATCTAATTTTCAAACCCATGTTTGATTATTTGTTACTTGGAAAAAATAAGTCTTGATTAGATTAACTCCTCATACATGTTTAATTATCATGAATCAATTGTATCAATCTTGATCTTAATGTTATCATAATTAAATCTTGCATGCTTAATGAAGATTATTATGTGATTAGGGTTAATTGATGCACGAATGCTAGGTTAATTAAAAGGTAAGGATAAGTAGAAAAACTTATTATTTTTCATAAATGATTTATTTATTATCACAAATCATATTAGAAAACATATCTAAATTCAATAATTAATGTCTAATTATACTTGAGGAATACTTTTTATAAGAAATTTTTTTATTATTATTTTAACATTCTGTCGATTGGCATCTTAATTTTTAGAATTTATTTCTTAGCTTTCTAAGTTATTTTAATTAGTTTGGATCATAAACAAAACCCTAATTTTAGTTACTTTTAGAATTAGTGTGTGTTTTGGACTTAAAATTTACATCTTATCTTGGTTTGTTTAATTTAAACTTAAATAGCTTGTCTTGATTAATGAATTAAGCTCTAATACTTGTATCTATATGGGACTATATCCTTTAAGGGTTTAAATTTGCATGACTTTGACACTTGTCAAAGTACTTGAAATCTAATTAACCTGAATATTTGTTCTTGTGTAGGATCAATACTTTGTCTTTAAAGCTTTAATACTCATCTCTAAGTTCGTACAAAATATTGTCAATCCTGTCACTTTCTAAATAAGGCTCACGAGCTTGAGAAAATATTAATAAAATAACTCTCTATAAATACTGAATTTAAGTTTTAGAGTATGAAGAAAATACAAAGAGGAAAAATAGAGTTGATAATAAGCTAAAAAACTTAGGTGAAGAAGAATTTGCAAAATTCTATGTAAAAAACTTTCCTTCAGCCTTTTTTCAGAGTGGATTTTAGAACCAAAAGTGATACAAATTAATTATGGTAGTTACTAAAATTAATTCTTGCAGTTTTGCTTTAATTACATGTCATAAAAAAAAATTAACCAATAGTTTATTTTAGCTTTAAATTTTGACATTTTATGTATAAAAAAATGATTTAGGTTGAAGAAGAAGAACATTGTCCAAACTCTTTTTATTCATGGACTGGATATAAATAAATGGGCTGGAAAAAAATAATTTTTTATGGGCCAAAAAATTATTTTATCATAAAATCCAAGTTGAAGTTCAAAATAGGTTAGCAAAAAACAAAAACATATTCAAACCCAGGCACGAACAGAGCAAGCAAATACATGTGGCTTAAGCCTAAAGCCATTGTATAGACTTATATATGACTTTTCATCTCCCCACTGTATAAATTACAAGACAATCTTGTACCTTTTTTTTTATGTGGGAAAGAGGATTTAGAGCTTTACAAAAACATGTCAACTAAGGATTCTTTAAAATCAATTTTTCATTAACTCATATTTTTTAAAACTTTTGTTAATATTCCATGTTAAAAAAAATTTGTTGGAGAATAATTTCCAATAAATTTTTAATTTTAAAAGTTAGTGAATTCTATCTTTAATTTGGTTTCAAATGTCTATTAACAATCCTAACATTGATTTTCACTCATTGTAAAAGCAATTCAAATTCATTGATTTTCGAGACTTCGGAAACAATCCTAACATTGACTTTCGCTCATAGTAAAAATATTTCAAATTCATTGGTTTCTGAGACCTTAGAAATAATCTCAACATTCATTGCGAAAGCAATTCAAATTCATTAGTTTCCGAGAACTCGGAAATAATCCCAACATTGCTTTGCGAAAGCACTCTATTTTATCTAACCTCACATCATATTCATAAATCATCCATATTACTAACATGATCATTATTCATCACTAAACCAACAGATCGAATTTCATGAGTTACAAGCAATTCAAATTCATTAGTTTCTGACAACTTCGAAAATTATCGGAAACGATTCACACATTAGTTTTTTGCTTGTTACAAAAGCATTCCAATTACATCAATCTTATATTATATTCATAATTTATTCACATTACTTTCATGTTGATTCATCATAAATTCAAAAATTTAGATTTGACTTCATTCATTATAGACGATTTCACTGACCTCCTTCTCCGGTCGAGGGAGCTCCTCCGATAGAAAACCCTATACCCAATGTTCCCTCTGAACCATACCAATATTTTTCTGTTAGTATATTCTTTAACAAGTTTACATATTCATTCTTTACACAAGAATTACCTCTTTTAACTTCATATCAAAACTCATTATGTTCAAACAATACATGACAAGTGCTCTAGAACACTATTTAGTTGTAGAACTCGATTTCATTTGGGGTTTATTTCTTTAGTGGGCTAAAGCACAATTACACAGCTTTGATGAAGAGGGTTGAACCCAATTCTGCCATTTACACACTTAAATTCATCGACATATAATGGTATGCGGGTTTGTCTTATAATGTACAACCTAACCCCTCCCTAGTGTTTTATCAATTTCTAGAGTTTTATACCTCCAAATGGAGTAAAGTTTCCTTGTGAAATGTAATATAATTGAACACATTTTTCATGAAGATATTTACCTCAAATTTTCTCAGCTATAAACCTAAATTTTCAGTTTAAGATTTGGTGTACATTATGCCCAGAATTTTCCAATTTGACCTATCTTCATGTTTTTACCAATATCTAGAGTTCTACAGCTCCAATTTAGGTGATTTTAGTCCCATTTAAAAGTTAACATTCAATTTTACAACTTTCATGAGGGGAAATATCCAAAATTCTACCTTTAACTAGGTCAACTTCTAGTCACAAGTTAGCTAACAACAATGTCTATATTTCTGATTTTGTATGTTCAACACATAAACAATCACTTTTCATGCATTTCTTTTGTTCTTTTATCTCTATTACATACAGGATATCATTTGTACATCAATAATCACACATGAGATTTCAATCATTCAAAAAATAAGCTTTACAAGAGCATGGATCATAAGAATTTGTTTCTGTGTTTGAGTTTGAGCACGTCATTGCTTCTTGTATGATCTTACACTTGTTATTTTAACATGCATGTATAATTTAGCATAAAAAAGTTTTTCCCCGTCACTAATTCCAGGTTTGGCAAAAGGCTTTCTAGCCTTTTCTTTACTCATTTTGTTCTTCAATTTTAATCATTTTGTTCTTTAATTTTTCTAACATATTATCAAGCCTTCATCTCTCCTTCACACTTTATCCTTACCTTCCATCTACCCAGAAAAATTCCTCAAGAACCTTAATCTAAGAGCTAGAGAAGTTTATCTAGGAGGATGTTAGGTTTGTTCCTAGCTATGTTTTCTGCATCTCCAAACTCTTTCTCCTTCAAATCTTTTGGTCTCTCTTTTGCTGCTGCCAACCCCCTCTTCTTTTCTTCCTAAATTTATTTGGTTTTTGGGTGTTTAATCTTCACTCAACTCTTTATTTTTCTCTATGGATCTGATTGTATGTGTTTCTCTACTTGTTCTCTTTGAGAGGAGGTGTTGGAAGAGAGAAAAATGGTTTCTTCTTTCGCTTTCTTCCCTTCTGCCATCAGCCCCCTTCTCTTCCTAGGGCTTACGAGTTTTCCTCTCTCCTTTTTTTTGTTCTTGTCCCTCGCTTGTTCATACATTTTCAATTTAGTCTCCTCATCCCTTTCTCCTTCCTATACCTTAATTTCTCATTACCCACTTATGTGTGTTATAATACTTTATGTTAGAGTTTTTATATTTTACCAAATGGGTTCTTCTCTATTTACTTGATTTCATGTCTTAGGTGTTTACATTTTCCTCCCTTTAGAAATTTCATCCCTTAAATTTCAGAAGACGTTCCTGTGGTAGAGAACAATATAGGATGTTTCCTCCTTATTTTCGACTCCTTCCACATTTCTTTTTCAAATTGCAAGTTCCTCCACAAGATTTTTACTAGTTGAACTTTCTTATTCCTTAGTTCCTTCTCACTTCGATATAAGATCTTCACTGGCTTCACTTCCAACGTCAAATCTTCTTTTATCTCTATCGGAACTTGCAGTAGAAGTCATGATGGATCAATTTCTGCTTTCTTTAATAACGACACGTGGAATACATTGTGTATTTTCTCCAAATAGAGAGGTAACCTTGATCGGTAGGCCACAGGTCTAATGCTCTCAATGCGAACCTCGTGATCAAGTGGTCACACAACCCACATGCAAAGACACCAATTCCCGGAAAGCCAAATAAATCAGGTTTGATAGGAGTGTGACACAAAGATAACTTATACCTAGGCACCAACACTATTGGAAACAAAAAACCCCCACTCAACGAATATTGATTCGCGAACGAGAAGTATAAGGATGACGTCACGAAGACAGTTATTTTTCAATAAGTCATTTTTCAGTTCTTTAGAGAACCATGAAAGGGAGATTATCTCACCAACACACACACACAAAGTGCGGTGATTAGTACTTAAAAGTGCATTTTTATCAAGGTTTTATATCATCATTTTGCACTTGAAGTATCAATAACTCCTTAACTAAAGCATGTTTTATAATAACATATCTAATAATATAAGATACCTTTAATTTATGGTAAATGTTCATCTTAAATGCAGGCCTATCACATAAATAAAAGAATTGATTGATGAGTTGAAGTACTGAAATTGAAAGGACAAAGAGATGACCAAACTTAGAAAAGAGATGCTGGTGCAGTCCAAACTGGAACACTATTTGGTAATTGGGTCATATCTGGAGCTGTAGATCTTGGATTTAGGTCTATTTTATATGGATGGAAAGATAAGACATAGGCCTACAACTTTCATGTGGAGCCCAAGATTTAAAAAGGCCGTTTTCAAGTCCAAATTGTAGCAACAACGGAGAAGTCTGAATCTGTCCTGCAGCCTAGACACTGTTCAGTGTTCAGCCCATATCTCGAGTTCTAGAAGTCCAAATGACCTCATCTTTTTTTTCCTGAAAAGCTGAGACAATTTCCTAGAACCTTCATAGAGAATCTATTCAAATTCTGACATCATCAATGATGTTTTTGGCAGACAAGAAAATAAGAATTGTCACCAAGTCAAGACGTGGCCACCCACTCATCAATTAGTCAACAAATCAATAGTTCCAAATTTTGGCCTATAAAAGGAGGCATTTGCCATGCATTTAGGCATCTTGGTGTTCAGATCAAGATCATGCTCTTGCTCTCTCTTTTGTAATACTTAAGTATTGTTTATATTAATCTCTTCTTTATGCCTTTCATTTCCTTTTCTTTACTTAGTTAACTTTTTTCTCATTTATGTTCTTATCTTGTTTATTTATGTTTCTCTCTTTCATTATGTTTAGCTAAGTTAATTATGTCAAGGTGAAAAGGGTACACTAATGGTGTAAGAATAAGTATAATATAAACTTAACATGGACCTTAATGTTGGATACTAACATGTTTTATATTTGTTATCTTGTTCACTTTTAATACTTTGCTTGTTAAATGGTTAATCTAGATTTATATTGTATAACACTTGGTACAACAAATACTTGACACTTTCATAGCCCATACTGTCTGGTATTACTGACACCTGAGCTATGAAAAGAACTTGATTTGTTGTTAACATAAGTTATAATCATGAATGCCTGACAACATTTACAAGTATTAGCATTATTCGAATAAGATAACTAATGTAATCATGTTAACAATTTATAATCTGATTGGAACCTTCTTTGTGTGTGGTTTCCAATTGAATAATAAGAGTTTATACTATACTTGTTTGAAATACCATTAGTGGATCCTCTAACCTTGACATTTGTTGTTATCATTGTTTCATCCTTACGTTAATCTTCCATCTCAAAGTTCTCATCAACTTCTTCTTCTTCTTCATCTTTACTATTATCATTATCAATAGTATTATTGTTATTATTATTATTACTACTACTATTACTATTACTATTACTAGTACTATTACTATTACTATTACTACTACTACTACTACTACTAGTATTATTGTTGTTGTTGTTGTTGTTGTTGTTGTTGCTATTGTTGTTGTATTATTGTTGTCTATAATTTATACAATTAACCTCCCTATGGTTCGACCCCGGTCTTGCCGGGTTATTTATTACTTCGACACTCCTGCACTTGGGAGAAGACATCAATCTTTTGGTCGTGTCATGCGGCAAACAAGAATTTTATTAATCTGAATTGTCTAACTTACATGTCTGGTTATGCCTTTATCTATACTAACTCTAGATTAAAATAAATCCTAATGGACCCCCCTTAGGTGGACTTATATGAAGCCCACTTACAATTGACCTACATAAGTTACTTAATAATAACCCAAAGACTAAGAAGAAAATAAAAAAAAAAACAAATAAAATCTGAAAAATATCATCCTAAATATGTTAGAATCAGATTTGTCACCCTTAAGAAGTCCCAAATAAACTAGGAAATCTGATCTGAAGGTAGAATTAATTCTGAAGTTTTCTTTCCTTGTTTTTGCTAGGATGAATAAGGAACCTTGTAAGAAAAGAATTGTGAAACATTAATGAATCTTTGCCACACTTGAAAAATTATATTGCACCCCATTAAAGATCCTTGTAGAATTAGGATATTTCCAAAACAAGCTATCACATCCTATTAGGTAAAGAATCCTAGCCAATTAGAAAGTCCACAAGTCAAAAGGAAGTAAATAACAAAATTCGTACAGCCTCTGTTGACCGATATTGCGATACCTTCCAGAACTCCGATTGACCTAAACTTTTAACCCAAGGTAGGACAACATGTTAGGAGACACCACGTACAATTGCATCCCGATCAAACGGTCGGATTGAGAATTATGACTGTTGCCGTGAAACTGGATAGTTGCACATTTTACATCAAAATCCGAATTTGCCTTGCCTAGATCATATCATTCCCTCTCTCTTCAAGATGATTAATCCTCGAATCTCCAACAAGGTAGCCTCTTTTTGAAGCCTTTAGAGTTCTTTTCTTCCCCAACAATCGTCGTCAACAACTTTGGATGAAAGTAGCAGCCGTTCTATTTCGTATATCATCATTGCATGTTTTTTCTCCTCTTTTTTTGAAGCTTGTTGGGCATTAAATGCTGTTGTTAACACATCAAGTTCTTGCTTTATCTCCCCTAGAATACGGGATAGACTCTTGGATTCTATTTTTAGAGTAATAATCTCTTTATTTCTCTACCTTTGATACCACCTCTCCTTTTGAATCCGTTTTTTCTTTGGCCATAACACCTCCTCGAAATACATGAAATCCCTTCGGTTTCTAGGCTCCCGAAAACCATCCCGATGGCCTATGGTCTCATTCTTAAAACCACCATCACCATTATCATCAACATCCTCCTCAAAATCCTCATAATCATCCAACCTTGGCCTTTCGGCCTCACTGCCATTGTTTGATTTCGGTTTAGCCCCAACCTTTCTCACAATAGCTACATGTTCCAGCCACGTTACCATGTTTTCCCACCTTCTCAAGTCTGTCACACATGTTTCCCATCACGAAATTCATTCTTTCCAGCATCTTCGTCATGGTAGCATTTGTAAATTAATTTCCACATCGGGAGTGATACGATCCAGGAAAGGTTAAATTTGGATTTTTACGTAAAATGTGCAACTATCCAGTTTTACGGCAACAATCATAATTCTCAATCAGACTGTTGGATCAAGCTGAAATTTTACGTGAAGTCTCCTGACATGTCCTACCTTGGGTTTAAATTGCAAGTCAATCAGAGTTCGGGAAGGCATCTCAATACGAGTCACAGAGGCTGTACGAATTTTGTTATTTACTTCTTTTTGACTTGTGGACTTCCTATTTGGCTAGGATTCTTTTCCTAAAAGAATGTGGCAGCTTGTTTTGGGAATATCCTAATTCTACAAGGATCTTTAATGGGCTGCAATATAATTTTTAAAGTGGCAAGGATTCATTAATGTTTCAAAATCATTTTCTTACAAGGATTCCTTATTAATCCTAACTACAACAAGGAAAGAAGACTTCAGAATTAATTCTACCTTCAGATCAGATTTCCTAGTCTATTTGGGACTTCTTAATGGTGACAAATCTGATTCTAGCATATTTAGGATGATAATTTTTGGATTTTTATTATTTTTATTATTTTCTTCTTAGTCTTTGGGTTATTATTACTTATTTGAGTCAATTGTAAGTGGGCTTCATATAAGTCCACCTAAGGGGGGGTCCATTAGGGTTTATTTAAATCTAGAGTTAGTATAAATAAAGGCATAACCAGACATGTAAGGGAGACAATTCAGATTAATAAAACTTCTTGTTTGCCGCACTTTGCGTGTGTGTGTTGGTGAGATAATCTCTCTTCCATGGTTCTTTAAAGAACTGAAAACGACTTATCGAAGAACAACTGACTTCGTGGCGTTATACTTATACTTCTCATTTGTGAAGCAATATTCGTTGGGTGGGGGTTTTCCATTTCTAATAGTGTATCAAATTTGAGCTAATTCGGAGTTGATTTGATCCAATTTTCTCTTGTTTATTTTTCTACGGCAGAAACCAATAAATGTCTTTTTGAATGATTTTTTTTTTTTTGCTATTATCTTTTGTTTTTGTTTTTGATGCTACTGATATAATTTAAAAAATAACAGAATGCAATAAAAAAAAAATTATATGCCGCAAATTCAAGGAAAAGAAGATATTGGATACTAAGGAATTTTTACGGAATCAATAAGAAACAAAAATTTGAGAAGGATATAGCCTGATTAATGGAGCTAAGCTCTGATACTAAATGATGTGAACCTTGTGATCACATAGTCATGCAACCTACACACAAAGACACCAATTCCCGGAAAGCCAAGTAAATCAAGTTTGATAGGAGTGTGACACAAAGATAACTTGTACCTAGGCACCAGCACTATTAGAAACGGAAAACCCCCACCCAACAAATGTTGATTCGCAAACGAGAAATATAAGGATGATGCCACAAAGACAGTTGTTCTTCGATAAGTTGTTTTTCAGTTTTTTAAAGAACCATGGAAGGGGGAGATTATCTCACCAACACACACACACACAAAGTGCGGCAAACAAGACTTTTATTAATCTGAATTGTCTAACTTACATGTCTGGTTATGCCTTTATTTATACTAACTCTAGACTTAAATAAACCCTAATGGACCCCCCCTTAGGTGGACTTATATTAAGCCCACTTACAATTTACCCAAATAAGTAATAATAACCCAAAGACTAAGAAGAAAATAATACAAATAATACAAATCCAAAAATTACCATCCTAAATATGCTAGAATCATATTTGTCACCATTAAGAAGTCCCAAATAGACTAGGAAATCTGATCTGAAGGTAGAATTTATTCTCAAGTCTTCTTTCCTTTTTGTAGCTAGGATGAATAAGGAATTCTTGTAAGAAAAGGATTCTGAAATAATTATGAATCCTTGCCACACTTGGAAACTATGTTGCAGCCCATTAAAGATCTTTGTAGAATTAGTAGATTTTCAAAATAAGCTGCCACATCCTTTTAGCAAAAGAATCCTAGTCAAATAGGAAGTCCACAAGTCAAAAGGAAGTAAATAACAAAATTCATACAGCCTCTGTTGACCCGTGAACGATACCTTTCCGAACTCCGATTGACTTGCAATTTTAAACCAAGGTAAGACAACATGTCAGGAGACTCCACGTAAACGTTTAGCTTGATCCAACGGTTGGATTGAGAATTATGACTGTTACCGTAAAACTGGATAGTTGCATATTTTACATCAAAATCCGAATTTGACCTTTTCTGGATCGTACCATTCCCTCTCTCTTCGAGATGATTCGTCCTCAAATCACCAACAAGTTGAATGGAAAATTCCTTAGCCTTATTTTAAAGCCTTTAGAGTTCTTTTCTTACCAACAATTGTCACCAACAACTTTGGAGAAAAGTTGCAGCCGTTCTATTTCGTATATCATCATTGCAGAGTATTTTCTCCTCTCTTTTTGAAGCTTACTGGGCATTGACTGTTGCCATTAACACATCAAGTTCTTGCTTCATCTCCCCTAGAATTTGGGATAGACTCTTGGATTCTTTTTTTAGAATATGAATCTCTTTATTTCTCTCCATTTGATACCACCTCTACTTTTGAATCCTCCTTTTCTTTTGCCATAACACCTCATCCAAATACATGAAATCCCTTCAGTTTCTAGACTGCCAAAAACCTTCCCGATGGCCTATGGTCTCACTTAAAACCACCATCAACAATATCATCAACGTCCACTTTAAAATCCTCATATCAGCCCACCTTGGCCTTCCGGCCCCACTGTCATTATTGATTTCGGTTCAACCCCAACCTTTCTCACGTCTTGGGTACATATTTCGGCCACATTACCCTGTTTTCCCACCTTCTCAAGTCTGTCACACACGTTTCCCATCACGGAATTCATTCTTTCCATCATCTTCGTCATGACTTGCATTTGGAATTTAAGTTCTACATCGGGAGGGGGTGGTGTGTTGTTTTAATCTAACATGATAGTGCCTGCAAGAATTGGTTAGTGATAAAACAAATCCTCACATCGCTCGTGTTTTGCTCAAACACTCTTAATATCCTCACACGCTCACACCTCTCATCTCACCTTCTTGCGGTTCTTGCGCAACTGAAACCAACACCAAATAGAACCAACTTGGCAGCGCAATCCAAATATATATATATATATATATATATATATATATATATATATATATATATATATATATATATATATATAACTCAAGAAGCAATAAAAACCAGAAAACAAGCAAAACAAAACTGCAATGATAGTCTCGCGAGTAGCAAGCGAGTCTATCCGAAATATGAACGAAACTGAAGACTCGAATAAAAACAGAAACAAAAAATATGCAAAATGATGAAAGAACACCCAAATATGTTGGATATGATGAAAATAAACTGCAGGAATCGAAAACAACAGAAAGAAACCGAATTTTAAAAGTTGACGCAAAACAGACTCGTTTATGACGAGTTAAGTCGGAATCTGGAACCTAAAGTAAAAAAGGTCCAATTGAGCTACAATTTCAGATATAGTGTGAGATCAACCCAAATAGACAGAATATAAATTTTGAGCAATGTATGATAAGGTTTGATACACTGACGCAAAAACGTTATGAATCAAACCTCATTAGACTCGAAATTGAAACCCAAAGCAAATGATATGCAATTGAGCCCCAAATTAATATGTAATGTGATTTGGACCCCAGTAATAAGATTATAAAGTTTGAGCTAATTTCGAGTTGATTTGGTCCAATTTTCCCTTGTTTAGTTTTCTGCTGCAGAAACCAATAAACATCTCTTTGAACGATTTCTTTTCTTTTTTCTTTTTTTTATGCTACTGGTATATTTTGGATAGTAACCAAATGAAATAACTATTTTTTTTTTATATGCTGCAAAATCGAGAAGAAGAAATTGGACACTAAGGAATTTTTGCCGAAACAACAAGAAACGAAAATTTCAGAAGGATATAACCTGATTAATGGAGCCAAGGTCTAATACCAAATGATGCAAACCTCGTGATCACGTGGTCACGCAACCCACACGCAAAGACACCAATTCCTAGAAAGCCAAGTAAATCAGGTTTGATAGCAGTGTGAAACAAAGATAACTCGTACCTAGGCACCAGCACTATTGAAAACGGAGACCCCCACCCAACGAATATTGATTCGCGAACAAGAAGTATAAGAATGACGCCACGGAGATAGTTGTTCTTCGATAAGTCATTTTTCAGTTCTTTAGAGAACCATGGAAGAGAAGCTTTATTAATCTGAATTGTCTAACCTTACAGGTCTGGTTATGCCCTTATTTATAGTGACTCCAAACTAAAATAAACCCTAATGAACCCCTTATGTGGACTTGTATGATGCCCACTTATAATTAAACCCAAATAATATAAATAAACCCTAAACTAAGAAGAAAATAATAATAACAATAATAAATCCGAATTTAATATCCTAAATATAATGGGATCAGATTTGTTGCCCTTTAGAAGTTCCATATAAGCTAGGAGAATCAAATCTGAAGGTAAAATTAATTCTGAAATCTTCTTTCCTTTTTTTTTAGGTATGATGAATAAGGTATCCTTGTAAGAAAAGGATTTTGAAACATTTATGAATCCTTGCCACACTTGGAAACTATGTTGCAGCCCATTAAAGATCTTTGTAGAATTAGAATATTCCCAAAATAAGATGTCACATCCTTTAAGAAAAAGAATCCTAGCCAAATAGGAAGTCCACAAGTCAAAAGGATAATAACAAAATTCGTACAGCATTTGGTGATCGTCTTTCGATGCCTTCCCAAATTTCGATTTACCTCAAATGTTAAAGCAAGGTAGGAAAACTTGTCAGGACACTCCACGTAAACTTTCAGCTCGACCCAACGGTCAGATTGAAAATTATGACAGTTGCCGTAAAACTGGATAGTTGCACATTTTACATCAAAATCTGAATTTGACCTTTCCTGGATCGTATCATAAACGTCATTGAAGACCACTTGAGCATGATAGAGGAGAAGCATACCTTTCATTTGGATCCATCTTTTTCTCAATCTTGATTGTGGGTTGTGTGACCACGTAATCACGAGATTCGCATCAATAAGCTCAAGTGCTTTGGTGTTATTCAGACTATCTGATGCCATTTATGTGGAGGTGATACAGAAGAGATGTTAATCACTTATTCTTTGATTGCCCATTCTCCCATTGCATTTGGTTTGATTTATGCTCCAGATGTTTCATTCCCTTTCACCGTTGTTCTTGGGTTAACACTATCTCTTAGCTTTCTAATTTGAGTGGAGATCGCTCTCTTAATTATATGCTTACGAGATTGATATTAGTTTCTGTTATTTATTATTTGGAGGGAGAGGAATGCACATGCTTCACGTACTAGTTTGATGGTTTTTAGAGACATTGTTAGTTGTATTGTTTCAAAAGTTAATTTCTATACATAATATGGCTTCTTCTATTACTAATAGAAGACTTCATATTGCATGGGGATTTTTTATGATATTTTTTATCCTATTTGATTTGTTTATTTGCTCTTTAGGTTTTGAGGACATTTTCTTCTAGTTGGTCCCGGGATTTGCCCGATTATGCATGTTGTTTTTTCTTTTGTTTAGGTTAAATGAGTTTGTCCACGCACCCCTTGTAGGGTTTCTACCCCTTATTGTATTTTCCTATTTATTGGTTAATACACTTAATTTATTCACAAATCCTCTTATGGTTTTTTACTCTAATAAGCTCGCTACGTCTTTTACTTCACAACTTGCTTTCTTCTGGTTCTTTAGGAACTTAAATCAACAAATCAAAGTCAGTAGCCTTTGTAGTGCAATCCAAATATAATTCTAAGAATTAAGAATCAATAAATTTACTAAAAACAAGGCAAAATGAAACCATGATTATAATTTCGCGAGTAGCAATGCAAATTCGTACAAAATATGGATGACACAAATTAAAACAGAAGAGAAAATTACCAAAAACAATTGATTGACTCCTAAATAACCCAATTATAATAAAAACAAAAGGAATTGGATGAAAACAAATAGTAAAGAGTATGTTTTGGAACTTGACACAAATTTGACTTGGTATACAATTTTTACATAACAGAATTGAAACCTAAACCAAACAATATTGGAATGACCTAAAATTCAATATTTATTATTCTGATACCAAACAAACAACAACTCTCATTTTATAGATCGTTCTCTTATGTTTAGGTACCCAAACTCCTTGTGTGATCAGTTTGCGGCATAGTTAAACCTCAAATTTAAAACCTCAAGCAAATGAAATCAAGTAAGCCTAAATTTAATATATGGTGTGATCTCACCTTCAATAGACAGAATATGAAGTTTCAATTGATTTTGAGGTAGTTTGCATATGATTCACTAAGAGTTTTATTTTTACAGCAGAATTGAACCTAAAATTCAAACCTCAAGCAAATGATATCAAAATAAGACAAATGTTAATATATGGTGTGATATCACCCCCATTAGACAAGATATCAAGTTTCAATTAAGGTGGTTTGCTTATAGTTTACTAAAAGTGGTGTTTTTGCAGCAGAATTGAATCATCCTTCAAATTTCTTCTATTTTCTCTCTCTTATATATATATATATGCTGCTTATATGATTAGAGACAGTAACAAGATGAAATATATCACTTTTTTTTGCTTAGATACCGCAGACACAAAGAATAAGAAGATGAACGACACAAACACTGAAAAACTTAAAAGAAAACTAAAAAAACAAAAATAACAAAAGGATATGGCCTTGATTCTGATACAACTGATGTGAACCTCGTGATCACGTAGTTACGCAACCCGCAATCAAGATTGAGATCTGAACTTATAAGGATTCCTTATTCATCCTACCTACATAGAATTAGCCCAGGATGAGGAAAGGGAGCCACATCTTCCATACACATTGTTATGTATAAAGCAAGGTGTGTAGTTTAATTATAGATAGTGGAAATTAGTTAATGTTTGTAGTACCACCCTTGTTAAATAACTGAATTTATGTACTGTTAAGCAAGCGAAAACCATATAGATTGCAATGGCTAAATGATAGTGGTGAAGTGAAAGTGACTAAATAGGCAAAACTGACCCAAAAACCCTAAACTGAAAAGCCCTAACCTGAACCAAACAAGCCTTGGATCCTAGCTCAAAACAAAGTATTAATTAAGCCCAAACATGAAAGAAAATAATAAAAATAACTAATTTATAATTAAATACCATTAGCCCTTCTTTCCTTGTGTAGCTAGGCAATAAGGAATCCTTAAAAGAAAAGGAAGTAAATAACAAAATTCATACAGCCTCTGTTGACCAGTATTGCAGTGCCTTCCCGAACTCCTATTGACCTGAAAATTTAACCCAAGGTAGGATAACATGTTTGGGGAGTCCACATAAAATTTTAGCCTAATCCATCGGTCGGATTGAGAAGTATAACTTTTGCTGTGAACGTGGATTGTTGCGCATTTTATGCCAAAATCCAAATCTGACCTTACTTGGGTCGTATTACAAGGCTGAATCATATCATTCCCTCCCTCTTCAAGAAGATTCGCCCTCGAATCTTGAATAGGATTAGTAGCGACTTCAGTAGCCTCTTGTTTAAGCCTTAAGAATTCCCTTATTGCTAACACCTTTCTCCAACAACACTGTATAGAAGTAGTGACTGACAAGAATTTCAAATAAGCACTCCGTACTAATTTTTAAATGATAACCACAGCAGCTCTCTGATACGATCCAGGAAAGGTCAAATTCAGATTTTGACGTGAAATGTGCAACTATCCAGTTTTACGGCAACAGTCATAATTCTCACTCTGATCGTTGGATCGAGCTGAAATTTTAGGTGGAGTCTCCTGACATGTTTGCCTACCTTGGTTCAAAACTTCAGGTCAATCGAAGTTGGGAAAGGCATCAAAACACGAGTCAACAGATGCCGTACGAATTTTGTAATTTACTTCCTTTTGACTTGTGGACTTCCTATTTGGCTAGGATTCTTTTGTTAAAAGGATGTAAGCATT
The DNA here is from genome assembly GCA_007827005.2 of Populus simonii. Classification (NCBI taxonomy): domain Eukaryota; kingdom Viridiplantae; phylum Streptophyta; class Magnoliopsida; order Malpighiales; family Salicaceae; genus Populus; species Populus simonii. The sequence goes on from CM017482.2 coordinate 9,957,176, forward strand.
TTGGGAATCTTTTAATTCTACAAAGATCTTTAATGGGTTGCAACATAGTTTACAAGTGTGGCAAGGATTCATAAATGTTTCAGAATCCTTTTTCTTACAAGGATTCCTTATTCATCCTAGCTACAAAAAGGAAAGAAGACTTCAGAATAAATTTTACCTTCAGATCAGATTTCCTAGTCTATTTGGGACTTCTTAATGGTGACAAATCTGATTCTAGCATATCTAAGATTGTAATTTTTGGATTTGTATTAATTTTATTATTTTCTTCTTAGTCTTTGGGTTATTATTATTTATTTGGGTCAATTGTAAGTGGGCATCGTATAAGTCCACCTAAGGGGGGTCTATTAGGGTTTATTTAAGTCTAGAATTAGTATAAATAAGAGCATAAGCAGACATGTAAGGTTAGACAATTCAGATTAATAAAACTTCTTGTTTGCCGCACTTTGTATGTGTGAGTGTTGGTGAGATAATCTCTCTTCCATGGTTCTCTAAAGAACTGAAAAACAACTTATCGAAGAACAACTATCTTCGTGCCGTCATCCTTATACTTCTCATTTGCGAATCAATATTTGTTGGGTGGGGGTCTCTGTTTTCAATAGTGCTGGTGCCTAGGTACAAGTTTTCTTTGTGTCACACTCTTATTAAACCTGATTTACTTGGCTTTCCGGGAATTGATGTCTTTGCATGTGGGTTGCGGGACCACGTGATCACGAGGTTCACATCACTCTCCTTCGTCTTTCATTCTTTGGCATTGTACCTCTTCTACACCTTCTTCTCATTTCAAACCCCCAAACCATGGCTTAGTTTTTCACATAGTTGATCTACAATCCTCCTTTGTTCCCTCTCCCTTGGTGACTACATGACACAAATAGGGGGGAAAAAACAAGAAGAAGAAAAAGACAAGAATAGAGTTTATAACTGGAAGAACACTGATTTAGACTCGAGATTACGAATCTAACTTTTGTTAGGACTAGCACTTATCGAAAAACAAACAAATGCAAAAGTGATGAAAATGACTCAACACAACAGCCAAATATCAAAATATAATGATAGTATAATGGCAGGAACAAATCAATAGAAACAAAACAAGTTTTGAAGGATAACACCATACAGACCAGTCACGACAAAACAAGACCCAATTCAAGAACCTAAAGAAACCGCTATCAAGATGACCTCGAATTTAATATATAGTATTCTGATAACAAAAAAAAAACAACTCAAACTTTATAGGGTAAGTTTTAATTGATGCGATATCAATATATGGTGCGATAGCATCTCTAATATACAGAATATGAAGTTTTAATTGATTCTAAGGTGGTTCACTAAGAGTAGTGTTTCTACGGCAGAATCGAACCTTGAATTAAAACCTCAACCAAACTATATCAAAATAAGTCCAATTTTTACATATGTTGTGATCTCACCACCAATAAATAGAATATCAAACGATATCAGAATTAAAAAAGTTGATTGTCTTATAGTTTACTAAAAGTTATGTTTCTACGGCAAAATTGAACCTTGAATTAAACATTTAAGCAAACGATATCAGCATAAGCTCAAATTTGACATATAATGTGATCTCATGCCCAGTAGATATATTATGAAGTTTCAATTGATTCTGAGATGGTTTGCTTATGGTTTCACTAAGAGTAGTGTTTCTACATTAGAATGGAACGTCGAATTAAAACCTCAAGCAAATTATATCAAAATAAGCCCAAATTTTACATATATTATGATCTCACCACCAATAGACAGAATATGAAGTTGAATTGATTCTAAGGTGATTTTCTTATAGTTCACTAAAAGTTGTGTTTCTACGGCAAAATTGAACCTTGAATTAAAACCTCAAGCAAACGATATTAGAATAAGCTCAAATTTGACATATAATGCAATCTCACCCCCAGTAGACAGATTATGAAGTTTCAATTGATTCTAAGATGATTTGATTATGGTTCACCTATAATTGTGTTTCTGCGGCAAAAATTGAATCAACCTTCAAATTTCAACTAATCCCTCCCTCTCTATCTCTCTCCCTCTCTCTCTCTCTCTCTCTCTCTTATTTTTAATATATTAATATGATTAGAGACAGTAAGAAGATTAAATATGACCCCTTTTTTGTTTTTTTGTCTTTTTTTTTTGCTTAGAAGTTGACGCAAACACAAAGAACAAGAAGATGGACGCAAACACTGGAAAAAAAAAATAACAGAAGGATATGACCTTGTTTTGGAGCCTAGATCTGATACTAATTGATGATATGATACAGGCAATGTCAAATTCTTGATCCAGGTTTACGAAAACAATCATAATTCTCAATCCGACCGTCGGATCGGGCTGAAATGTTTCGTGGAGTCGCCTGACATGTTGTCTTACCTTTGGTTAAAATTTCAGGTTAATCAAAGTTTGGGAAGACATCTCAATACGGGTCAACACAGACTATACTAATTGTGTTATTTACTTCCTTTTGACTTGTAGACTTCCTATTTGACTTGGATTCTTTTCCTAAAAGGATATCGCAGCATATTTTGGGAAATCTCCTAATTCTCCAAAGATCTTTAATGGGCTGCAACATCGTTTCCATATGTGGCAAGGATTCATAAATATTTAAGAATCCCTTTCTTACAAGGATTCCTTATTCATCCTAGCTACAAAAAGGAAAGAAGACTTCAGAATAAATTCTATCTTCAGATCAGATTTTCTAGTCTATTTGGAACTTCTTAATGATGACAAATCTGATTCTAGCATATTTAGGATGGTAATTTTTGGATTTGTATTATTTTCTTCTAAGTCTTTGGGTTATTATTACTTATTTGGATCAATTGTAAGTGGGATTCATATAAGTCCACCTAAGGGGGGGTCCATTAGGGTTTATTTAAGTCTAGAGTGAGTATAAATAAAGGCATAACCAGACATGTAAGTTAGACAATTCAGATTAATAAAACTTCTTGTTCGTCGCACTTTGTGTGTGTGTTGGTGAGATAATCTCTCTTCCATGGTTATCTAAAGAACTGAAAAACGACTTATCGAAGAACAATTGTCTTCGTGGCGTTATCCTTATACTTCTCGTTTGCGAATCAATATTCGTTGGGTGGGGGTTTTCCGTTTCCAATAGTGCTGGTGCCTAGGTACAAGTTTTCTTTGTGTCACACTCCTATCAAACCTGATTTACTTGGCTTTCTGGGAATTGGTGTCTTTACATGTGGGTTGCGTGACCAAGTGATCACGAGATTCGTATCAACTTAAATCAACAAATCAAAGTTAGTAGCCTTCATAGTGCAATCCAATTATACTTCTCAAACTCAAAAAACAATAAATATACTGTAAACAAGGCAAAATGAAACTATGATTATGATTTCGCGAGTAGCAATGCAAATTCGTAAGAATTGTGGACAACACGAAATAAAAAAAGAAGTGAAAATTAGCAAAAAAAAATTAATTGACTCCTAAATAACCCAATTATAATAGAAACAAAAGGAATAGGATGAAAACAAATAGTAAGGAGTTCGTTTTGGAACTTGAAGCAAATCTGACTTGGTACACAATTTTTACAAAACAGAATTGAAAACCAGACCAAACGATATTGGAATGACCTCAAATTCAATATTCATTATTCTGATACCAAACCAATTATAACTCTAAGTTTACAGATCGTTCACTTATGTTTAAGTACCCAAACCCCTTGAGTGATCAATTTGCGGCATAGTTGAACCTAAAATTTAAAACCTCAAGCAAACGATATCAAAGTAAGCCCAAATTTAATATACAGTGTGATCTCACCTCCAATAGATAGAATATGAAGTTTCAATTGATTTAGAGGTAAGTTGCATATGATTCACTAAGGGTTGTATTTTTACGGCAAAATTGAACCTAGAATTAAAATCTCAAGTAAATGATATAAAAATGATGCGAACCTCGTGATCACATACATGGTCACGCAACCCACACGCAAAGACACTAATTCCCAGAAAGCCAAGTAAATCAGGTTTGATAGGAGTGTGACACAAAGATAACTTGCACCTAGGCACCAGTACTATTAGAAACGGAAACCCCCACCCAACGAATATTGATTCGCGAACGAGAAGTATAAGGATGACGCCACGAAGACTAACTGTTCTTCGATAAGTCATTTTTCAGTTCATTAGACAACCATGGAAGAGAGATTATCTCACCAACACACATACACACACACAAAGTGCGGCAAACAAGAAGTTTTATTAATCTGAATTATCTGACTTACATGTCTGCTTATGCCTTTATTTATAGTGACTCCAAACTAAAATAAACCCTAATGGACCTCTTATGTGGACTTATATGATGCCCACTTACAATTAAACCCAAATAATATAAATAAACCCTAAATTAAGAAGAAAATAATAGTAACAATAAGAAATCCAAAATTAATATCTTAAATATGCTAGAATCATATTTGTCACCATTAAGATGTCCCAAATAGAGTAGGAAATCTGATCTGAAGGTAGAATTTATTCTGAAGTCTTCTTTCCTTTTTGTAGCTAGGATGAATAAGGAATCCTTGTAAGAAAAGGATTCTGAAACATTTATGAATCCTTGACACACATGGAAATTATGTTGCAGCCCATGAAAGATCTTTGGAGAATTAGAAGATTCCCAAATAATCTGCCACGTCCTTTTAGGAAAAGAATCCTAGCCAAATAACAAAATAACAAAATTCGTACAGCCTCTGTTGACCTGTATTGAGATGCCTTTCCGAACTCTGATTGACTTGAAATTTTAACCCAATGTAGGACAACATGTCAGAAGACTCTATGTAAAAGGTCAGCCTGATCCAACGGTCGAATTGAGAATTATGACTGTTGCCGTAAAACTAGATAGTTGCACTTTTTACGACAAAAACCAAATTTGACCTTGGATCATATAAAAAAATAAGCCAAACGTTAATATATGGTGTGATATCCCCCCCCCCCCCATTAGATAAGATATCAAGTTTGAATTAAGGTGGTTTGCTTTATGTTCACTAAAGAGGTGTTTTTGCAGCAGAATTGAATCATCCTTCAAATTTCTTTTATTCTCTCTCTTATATATATATATATATATATAAAAAAAGTGTTATATTTCATCTTGTTATTGTCTCTAATCATATTAGCAACATATATACATATATATATATATGTTGCTAATATGATTAGAGACAATAACAAGATGAAATATAACACTTTTTTTTTTGCTTAGATGCCGCAGACACAAAGAGCAAGAAGATGAACGACATAAACCTGATTCTGATACTAAAAAAACTAGAAGGAATACTAAAAAAACGAAAATAACAAAATGGCTTTAACGCAGGTTTCTTCAAAAGAATGTGGCACATAGTTGGGGAAGATGTAATCAACGCTGTTAGATCCTTCTTTCAGACTCGTAGAATGCTTAAAGAAATGAATGCTACATCCATTTCCCTTATTCCTAAAGTTGCTAATCCTACAAGGTTGACAGATTTTCGTCCTATATCTTGCTGCAATACAGTGTACAAATGCATCGCTAAGATTCTAGCTGGGAGAATCAAAGTTGTTTTGCCATCCTTAGTTGGTCCATATCAGACTGCTTTTATCTCAGGACGGAGAATCAGTGACAACATTCTGTTGTCTCAGGAACTAATGAAAGGCTATCATAAATCTACGGGACCTGCTCGTTGTGCCATGAAAGTTGATCTGATGAAGGCTTACGACTCGGTGCGGTGGGATTTCGTTGACGCTGTGTTAATAAAAATGGGATTCCCTAGAACAGTAATTGATTGGATCATGGTTTGTGTTACATCATGTCAATTCTCTATCAACGTCAATGGTGAGCTTGCAGGTTACTTTCAAGGGGGAAGAGGGCTGAGACAAGGGGATCCATTGTCCCCATATTTGTTTGTCCTATGTATGGAAATCCTTTCGGGGCTATTCTGCAAGATGAGTGCCAACCAAGAATTCAAGTTCCACTGGAGATGCAAGAAGGACAAAATTTCTCATCTTTGTTTTGCTGACGACTTGATGATTTTTAGCAACGGGGATGTAAACTCAATTCGTATGATCAGAACTGTGCTCACAAAGTTTCAAGACCTATCAGGTCTGTATCCAAATCCAAACAAAAGTGACATCTTCTTGAGCGGTGTGTTAAATGCTGAGAGGGAACAAATTATTCATATTCTTGGGTTTAGAGAGGGGGAGCTCCCTATGAAATATTTGGGAGTACCTCTTCTCTCGTCCAGACTAAAGGCTGTTTATTGTAAGGGCCTCGTGGATCGAATCACCTCTAAAGTTCGACATTGGACTTGTAGAACACTCTCGTATGCAGGACGGGTACAACTGATTAATTCCGTCTTATTTTCCATACAGGTCTATTGGGCATCTCTCTTTCTCTTACCTGGGCAAGTAATTAAAAATGTGGAGCAAATTATGAAATCCTTTCTTTGGTCAGGTTCAGATATGAGAACTACTGGGGCTAAAGTGGCTTGGGATCAGGTATGTCTTCCAAAAAAGGAGGGGGGGCTAGGAATAAAAAGGATAACAGAATGGAACAAGATTGCTTTGTTGAAACACATTTGGAACCTGTGCAATGACTCAGATGGCTCAATATGGTCTACTTGGATCAGATCCAATCTGTTGCGAGGTAGGAATTTCTGGACAATCAAGACGCCACAGAATTGCTCTTGGGCTTGGGGAAAGATTCTAAAGCTCAGATCCTTAGCATGGCCGAAGATGAAGTACATCATAGGAGATGGAATGACAACCTCTCTATGGTTTGACAATTGGCATCCTCACAGCCCACTCGCGGATTCTTACGGGGAAAGATTTATCTATGATTCAGGTATGGCCAAGAACGCGAGGGTGAAAGTGCTAATTCATAACTCAGAATGGAAAACTCCTACCACCCAAGCTATTGGCTGGCACCCCATTATAGAAGCTATTCCTTCCAATTCTAATCCTAAGATGGGGCAAAAGGATGAGATAGTTTGGTTGGATTCGCCAAATCACAGATTCTCGATCAAAGTAGCTTGGGAACAACTAAGAGGTCATCGTCAGATGGTTGAATGGCATGACATTGTGTGGTTCAAGAATGCTGTTCCAAGACATTCATTTCTTCTATGGATGGCTGTCCAACAGAAACTCACAACTCAAGATAAACTTCATCGGTTTGGTATACATGGTCCCAATAGATGCTCACTTTGTCTCCGCAACAATGAGGATCACAACCACTTGTTCTTTGAATGCTCCTATACTAAAGCGATCTGGTGGGATGTTTGTGACAGATGCGACATTCCAAGAATGACAAAAGGCTGGGATGAATGGATTCGATGGGCCACTGTCTCTTGGCATGGCAAGAGTTTCGTCAATTTTTCTCGAAAACTGAGTTTTGCAGCTACAGTGTATCATGTATGGCAAGAACGGAATGCAAGGATCTTTGCTGGAATGTCTAGAACTTCGAATTTGGTCTTTAATCAAATCGAATATATCATTCGTGATAAGCTTGATTTGATGAGGAATGTCGTACCAACAAATGAAACCAAAAGGATCCAACAAGCTTGGAGGGTGAATACCATAGATTCTTAATTTGTTAGTTAGTTGGTTGTATTGGTTTCCCTAACGAATCTAGTGAGGTTTCAGTTTTATGGTCGGTGGCTAGCTTGTAGCCATCTGTTGTTTTATGTTTCTGTTCTCATTGTAAATCTGGGGTATGCCCCTTATAATGTTTGTATCTTCTTCTTTTAATACATACGTCAACTTACCAAAAAAAAAAAAAAAACCTTGATTCTGATACCAGCTGATGCGAGCCTCGTGATCACGTAGTTATGCAACCCGCAATCATGATTGAGATCTGATCTTGGAAAGTTGAAATAGGTCTGATAGAAGTGTGACACAATGGAAACCTGCCACAAGGCACCAACACTATTGGAATAAAGTAGAATGACGCCACGAAGCCAGTTAATTTTTGATAATCAGATTCACTTCATTCAAGAACTAAAGAATACAAGAATTACTCTCACATGTTAAAACTGAAATTTTCAGAAGTAATATTCATCAATGGCTACCGAAATTTATGTTACATGTGTTTAAATAATTCTGAAAAAATTAACCCTAATGGATCTACCCTTGTAGGCTGAACTGAACCACATACAAAACTGACCCAAAAACCTTAAACCGCCCATAGTTTGATCCAAACAAGCCATAGATCCTAGCTGAAAACAAAGTATTAATTAAGCTGAAATAAGCCTTGGGTTAAGCTAATAAAAATAAAGTTAAAGCCTTTATCTGCCCAATGATACTAGAAACCACCAACATGTCCTTAAATACCACCAGCCCTTCTTTTCAAATAAGCACGCCGTACTAACCACTTTCGTACATAATTTTGAAGATTATAAATAACCACAACATCTCTCCTTCGTCTTTCATTCTTTTGGTGTTGTACCTCCTTTTCCCATGAAACTTGAAGATCATAAATAATCTTCTACACATATCAACTTCTCGTTTTAAAACCCCCAAACCATGGCTTAGCTTTCCAGGAATTGGTGTCTTTGCGTGTGGGTTGCGTGACTATGTGATCACGAGGTTCGTATCATTTGGTATCAGAAATTGGCTCCATTAATCAGATTATATCCTTTTGAAATTTTCATTTCTTGTTGATACCGCCGTAGAAAATCGTTCAAAAAGATGTTTATTGGATTTTGCCGTAGAAAACTAAACAAGGAAAATCAGATCAAATCAACTTGGAATTAGCTCAAATTTGATATTCTAATTACGGGGATCCTAATCAAATTTTTTTTTTGGTAAGTTGATGTATGTATTAAAAGAAGAAGATACAAACATTATAAGGGGCATACCCCAGATTTACAATGAGAATAGAAACATAAAACAACAGATGGCTACAGGTTAGCCACCGAACAGAAAACTGAAACCTCACTAGATTCGTTAGGGAAACCAATACAACAAGCTAACTATCAAATTAAGAATCTATGTTATTAACCCACATATCAAAGTTGGGGTCAATTGGATATTGTTTGCTTTGGTTTTCAATTTCGGGTCTAACCAGGTCTGATTCTTACCCTTTTTGTGTCAGTATATCAAACCTTATCATACATTGCTCAAACTTTATATTTTGTCTATTTGGATTGATATCGCACTATATATGAAATTGTAGCTCAATTGGGCATCATTTACATTAGGTTCCAGATTTGGACTTAACTTGTCGTAAACGAGTCTATTTTGAGTCAACTTTTGAGATTCGCTTTCTTTATGTTATTTTCATTTCTTGTAGTATATCTTCAACATATACAACATATTTAGGTGTTTTTTAATCATTTTTTTTCATATTTCATTTCTGTTTTTATTCGTGTCTTCAGTTTCGTTCATATTTTGGATAGATTCGCTTGCTACTCGCGAGACTATCATCGCAGTTTCGTTTTGTTTGTTTTCTGGTTTTGATTGCTTCTTGAGTTATATATACATTTGGATTGCGCATCTAGGTTGGTTCTATTTGGTGTTGGTTTCAGTTCTACAAGAACCGCAAGAAGGTGAGACAAGAGGAGTGAGGATATTAAGAGTGTTTGAGCGAAACACGAGCGACGTGAGGATATTTCTTACCACTAACCAATTTTTGCAGGTACTATCATGTCAGATCAAAACAACACACCACCCCATCCTGAAGGAGAACTTAAGTTCCAAATGCAAGCCATGACGCAGATGATGGAGAGGATAAATTTTGTAACGGGGAACGTGTGTGACAGACTTGATAGGGTGGAGAAACGTGGTAACGAGGCTAAACCGAAAGCAAACAGTGGAAATAGGGCCGAATGATGCGAACCTCGTGATCACATGGTTACACAACCCACATGTAAAGACACCAATTCCCGGAAAGCCAAGTAAATCAAGTTTGATAGGAGTGTGACACGAAGATAACTTGTAACTAGGCACCAGCATTATTGGAAACAGAAACCCCCACCTAATGAATATTGATTCGCGAACGAGAAGTATAAGGATGACGCCACCAAGACAGTTTGTTCTTCGATAAGTTCTTTTTCAGTTCTTTAGAGAACCATGGAAGGGAGATTATCTCACCAACACACACACACACAAAGTGCGGCAAACAAGAAGTTGTATTAATCTCAATTGTCTAACTTACATGTCTGGTTATGCCTTTATTTATACTTAAATAAACCCTAATGGACCTCCCCTTAGGTGGACTTATATGATGCCCACTTGCAATTGACCCAAATAAGTAATAATAACTCAAAGACTAAGAACAAAATAATACAAATCCAAAAATTACCATCCTAAATATGCTAGAATCAGATTTTTCACCATTAAGAAGTCCCAAATAGACTAGGAAATCTTATCTGAAGGTGGAATTTATTCTGAAGTCTTCTTTCCTTTTTGTAGCTAGGATGAATAAGGAATCCTTGTAAGAAAAGAATTCTGAAACATTTATGAATCTTTGCCACACATGAAAACTATGTGTTAAAGATCTTTGGAGATTTAGAAGATTCCCAAAATAAGCTGCCACATCCTTTTATGAAAAGAATCCTAGCCAAATAGAAAGTCCATAAGTCAAAAGAAATTAAATAACAAAATTCGCACAACCTCTATTGACCCATATTGCGATGCCTTCCTGAACTCCGATTGATCTGAAATTTGAACCCACGGTAGGACAACGTGTCCGGAGACTCCATGCATAATTTCAACCCGATCCAACTATCAGATTGAGAATTATGACTGTTACTGTAAATCTGGATAGTTGCACATTTTACATCAAAATCCGAATTTGACCTTGCCTGGATTGTATCATTTATGAATACTTGCCACACATGGAAACTATGTTGCAGCCCATTAGAGATCTTTGAAGAATTAGGTGATTGCAAAATAAGCTGTCACATACTTTTAGGAAAAGATTCGTAGCCAAATAGAAAATCCACAAGTCAAAAGGAAGTAAATAATAAAATTCGTACAGCCTTTGTTGACCCGTATTGCGATGCCTTCCCAAACTTTGATTGATATGAAATTGTAAAATAAGGTAGGAAAACATGTTAGGATTCTCCATGTAAAAGGTCAACCCGATCTAACGATCGGATTGAGAATTATGACTATTGCCGTAAAACTGGATAGATGCAATTTTTACATCAAAATCTGAATTTGACCTTGCCTGGATCGTATCATTCCCTCTTTTCAAGATGATTCATCCTCGAATCACCAGCAAGTTGAATGGACAATTCCTTAGCCTCATTTTGAAGCCTTGGGAGTTCTTTTCGTGCCAACAATCGTCGCCAACAACTTTGAATGAAAGTTGCAGCCATTCTATTTTGTATATAATCATTGCAGCCTTTTTTTCTCCTCTCTTTCTAAAGCTTGCTGGGCATTGATTACTGTTGTGAACATATCAAGTTCTTGCTTCATCTCCTCTAGAATATGGGATAGACTCTTGGATTCTTTTTTTAGATCACTAATCTCTTTATTTTTCTCCCTTTGATACCACCTCTCCTTTTGAATCTGCCTTTTCTTTAGCCATATCACCTCATCCAAATACATGAAATCCCTTTAGTTTATAGGCTGCCGAAAACCTTCCCGATAGCCCATGGTCTCATCCTTAAAACCACCATCACCAATATCATCAATGTCATTCTCAAAACCCTAATAATCAGCCCCCCTTGGCCTTTCGGCCCCAGTACCATTGTTTGATTTCAGTTCAGCCCCAACCTTTCTCATGTCTTGGGTACATGTTCCAACCACGTTTCTATGTTTTAGCACCTTCTCAAGTCTGTCACACACGTTCCCCATCATGAAATTCATGCTTTCCATCATCTTCGTCAAGGCTTGCATTTGGAATTGAAGTTCTACATTGGGAGGGGGATGGTGTATGTTTTGATCTACATGACAGTACCTGCATAAATTGGTTAGTGGAAAAAAAAATACTCACATCGCTCGTGTTTCGCTCAAACACTCTTAATATCCTCATAATCTCACACCTCTTGTTATTCTTGCAGAACTCAAACCAACACCAAATAGAACCAACTTAGCAGTGCAATCCAAATTTGTATATATGACTTAAGAAGCAATAAAAACTAGAAAACAAGCAAAAACAAAACTGCGATGATAGTTTCGCGAGTAGCAAGTGAATTTATCCAAAATAAGAACGAAACTGAAGACTCGAATAAAAATAGAAATGAAATATGCAAAGAAATGATGAAACAACACACAAATATGTTGGATATGTTGAAAATATACTGCAAGAAATGAAAATAACAAAAAGAAAGCGAATTTCAAAAGTTGACGCAAAAGTGGGTGCCATCAAATTAGGAAGAAAGAGGGTGATGAGTGGAAAACTGCATTTAAAACTAAGCATGGTTTGTATGAATGGTTCATGCCATTTGGACTTACAAATGCACCTAGCACATTTATGCGTTTAATGAATCATGTACTGCGTGCGTTTATAGGTAAGTTTGTTGTGTATTTTGATGACATTTGATCTATAGCAAGAACTTGAATGAGCATCTTGATTATTTGCGTAATGTACTTAGTGTGTTGCGTAGTGAGCAATTGTATGCTAATCTTAAGAAGTGTACCTTTTGCATGGAAAAAATTGTGCTTCTTGGCTATGTCGTAACTGCGCAGGGTATCAAGATAGACGAGGAGAAAGTTAAGGCCATCCGAGATTGGTCTACACCAAAATCGGTAAGTGAGGTAAGGAGTTTTCATGGACTTGCTAGTTTTTATAGAAGGTTTGTGAAGGATTTTAGTACTATTGTTGAACCTTTAACTGAAATTGTGAAAAAGTCTCTTGGATTCAAATGGAATGATGAACAGGATGAGGCTTTTAATTTGTTGAAAGATAAACTTTGTTCGACGCCTGTTTTAGCTTTCCAGACTTTAGGAGAGCTTTTGAAGTTGAATGTGATGTGTCAGGTGTTGGTATGGGAGCTGTGTTAATGCAGGATAGGAGACCCATTGTGTATTTCAGCGAAAAACTTAATGGGGCAGCCTTGAATTACCCTACATATGACAAAGAGCTCTATGCCTTGGTAAGAACTCTAGAGACGTGGCAACATTTCGTGTGGCCCAAGGACTTTGTGATACATTCTGATCATGAATCATTAAAGCACTTGAAAGGGCAAGGTAAGTTGAGTAGGAGACATGCCAAATGGGTTGAATTTAGTGAAACCTTTCTGTATGTGATCAAGTATAAGCAAGGAAAAGAAAACATTGAGGCTGATGCATTTTCGCGCAAGTATGTTCTTTTATCTACTTTGGATGCTAGATTTCTAGGATTTGAACACATAAAAGAATTGTACAAGGATGATAGTGATTTTGCTAATGTTTACAATGCTTGCGAAACTTCGGCTTTTAGGAAGTTTTATAGACTTGATGGATATTTATTTAAAGAGAGTCGTTTGTGTGTTTCATTAAGTTCTATGCGTGAATTGCTTGTACGTGAAGCACGTGGGGACAAGTTAATGGGGCATTTTGGTGTTGTTAGGACTTTGGATGTGTTGCATGAGCATTTTCATTAGCCTAAAATGAAAAAAGATGTGCAACACATATGTGATAAATGCATAACTTGTAGGAAAAGCAAAGTCTAGGACTCAACCACATGGCTTGTATATGCCTTTGCCTGTACCGAAAGAACCATTGGTAGACATTTCGATGGACTTCATCTTAGGTTTACCTAGGTCAAAACGGGGTAGAGATTCCATCTTTGTAGTTGTTGATAGGTTTTCAAATATGGCACACTTCATTACATGTCATAAAAATGAAGATGCAACTAATATTGTTGATTTGTTCTTTAGAGATAGTACTAAGAGCATTGTTTCTAATAGAGATGTTATGTTTCTTAGCTATTTTTGGAAGGTGTTATGGGGTAAATTGAGTACTAAACTGTTGTTTTCAACTACTTGTCACCCCCAAAACAGATGGACAAACCGAAGTAGTTAATAGGACCTTAACACAACTTCTGCGTGTTGTCATTCAAAAGAACTAAAAGAATTGGGAAGATTGTTTGCCATTTATAGAGTTTGCATATAATCATAGTGTGCACTCTACTACTGAATTTTCACCATTTGAAATTGTGTATGGATTTAACCCTTTAACTTGAATGGATTTGATTCCTTTGCCTGTGAATGAGTTCGGATGGTAAATGTAAAACACAGGTGGTGAAAATATTTCATGAGAGTGTGCGGCAACGGATTGAAAAGATGAATCATGTGTATGTGACCAAAGCCAACAAGGGGCGCAAACATGTTGTCTTTCAGCCCGGCGATTGGGTTTGGGTGCATATGCGTAAGGAGAGATTCCAGCCTATATGAAATCAAAGCTACAACCACGAGGAGATGGGCCATTTCAGATACTTGAGAGGATCAATTACAATGCTTATAAAGTTGATTTTTCAGGTGAGTATGGTGTTAGTGCTACCTTTAATGTTTATGATCTTACTCTGTTTGATGTAGGTGATGATTCGAGGTCGAATACTTTTTAAGAGAGAGGGGATGATGATACGATCCAGGCAAGGTCAAATTTGGATTTTGATGTAAAATGTGCAACTATCCAGCTTTACGACAACATTTATAATTCTAAATCCAAACATTGGATCGGGCTGAAATTCCATCGGAGTTCGAGAAGGCATCTCAATACAGGTCAACATAGGCTGTATGAATTTTGTTATTTACTTCCTTTTGACTTGTGGACTTTCTATTTGGCTAGGAGGATGTGGCATCTTATTTTGGGAATCTCCTAATTCTCCAAAGATCTTTAATGGGCTGCAATATAGTTTTCATGTGTGGCAAGGATTCATAAATCTTTCAGAATCTTTTTTCTTACAAGGATTCCTTATTCATCCTAGCTACAAAAAAAAGAAGAAGATTTCAGAATTAATTCTACCTTCAGATTTAATTCTCCTAGCTTATATAGGACTTCTAAAGGGCAACAAATATGATCTTATTATATTTAGGATATTAAATTCAGATTTATTATTGTTATTATTATTTTCTTATTAGTTTAGGGTTTATTTATATTATTTGGGTTTAATTGTAAGTGGGCATCATATAAGTCCATATAAGGGGTCCATTAGGGTTTATTTTTAGTTTGGAGTCACTATAAATAAGGGCATAACTAGACATGTAAGGCTAGACAATTCAGATTAATAAAAAAATTTATTTGTCGCACTTTGTGTGTGTGTGTTTGTGTTAGTGAGATAATCTCCCTTCCATGGTTCTCTAAAGAACTGAAAAATGACTTATCTAAGAATAACTATCTTTATGGTGTCATCCTTATACTTCTCGTTCGCGAATCAATATTCATTGGGTGGGGGTCTCCGTTTCTAATAGTACTGGTGCCTAGGTATAAGTTATCTTTGTGTCACACTGCTATCAAACCTGATTTACTTGGCTTTTCGGGAATTAATGTCTTTGCGTGTGGGTTGCGTGACCATGTGATCACGAGGTTCACATTAGATGATGCGGATCAACCCAACACCAAACGTAATCATGCCAACGACCCATTGGAGGTGCCAATTGAGCCAATCACAAGAGCTAGAGCAAAGAAGCTTAAAGAACCATTAAATTAGCTTGTTTAGAACATATGGAGCAAAATTGACCTAGAGGGGAACATTTAAGAAGCATGAAAGATAGCCTTTAATTCATCTAGTTCAGGTCCAAAAAGAGCCCAATTCGTGTGGGACATTTAAGTCAAAAGGAAGTAAATAACAAAATTCATACAGCCTCTGTTGACCCGTATTGAGATGCCTTCCTGAACTTCGATAGACCTGAAATTTAGCCCAAGGTAGGACAACATGTCAGGAGACTCCACGTACAATTTTAGTTCGATCAAACGGTCAGATTGAGAATTATGACTGTTGCCGTAAAACTGGATAGTTGCACATTTTACGTCAAAATCCGAATTTGACCTTTTCTGGATTGTATCAACATCCCAAAGCTTATTTCAGCTTAATTAATACCTTGTTTTCAGCTAGAATCTATGGCTTGTTTGGATCAAGTTATGGGCTTTTCTGTTTAAGGTTTTTGGATCAGTTTTGTATGTGGTTCAGTTCAGCCTACAAGGATAGATCCATTAGGGTTAATTTTTTTCAGAATTATTTAAACACATGTAACCTAAATTTCAGCAGTCATTGATGAATATTGCTTCTGAAATTTTCAGTTTTAACGTGTGAAAGTGATTCTTGAATTCTTTAGTTCTTGAACGAAGTGAATCTAACTTATTGAAGATCAACTAGCTTTGTGGCGTCATTCTACTCATTTCAACTTTCCAGGATCAGATCTTAATCTTGATTATAAATTGCGTGACTACATGATCACGAGGTTCGCATCAGTTGGTATCAGAGTCAAGCTCTGAAACAAGGTCATATCCTTCTGTTATTTTTGTTTTTTTAGTGTTCCTTTAAGTTTTTTTACTATTGGTGTCTATCTTCTTGTCCTTTGTGTCTGCGTTATCTAAGCAAAAAGCAAAAAAAAAAAGAAGTTATATTTCATCTTGTTACTGTCTCTAATTATATATCCGTATATTAAAAGAGAGAGAGAGAGGGAAGGAGAAATTTGTTGAAATTTGAAGGATGATTCAATTTTTGTTGCAGAAACACAACTCTTGGTGAACCATAAGCAAACCACCTCGGAATCAATTGAAACTTTATATTTAGTCTTTTAGGGTTGAGATCGCATTATATATCAAATGTGGGCTTATTCTCATATCTTTTGCTTCAGGTTTTAATTCGAGGTTCAATTTTGCAACAAAACACAACTTTTAGTGAACTATAAACAAATAACCTCAGAATCATTTGCATATTCTGTCTATTGGGGGTGATGTAAACCTCGTGATCACGTGGTCATGCAACCCACATGCAAAGACATCAATTCCTGAAAAGCCAAGTAAATCGGGTTTGATAGGAGTGTGATAAAAAGATAACTTGCACCTAGGCACCAGCACTATTGAAAATGGAAAACCCCCACTGATGATGACTAGCCTAGAAAACCAGCAAGGACCCATTACATATTCTAAATGGTCCAATGACTCGATCCAAGACAAAGGCATTGAAAGAGGCATCGCTTGGGAATCAAGATCCTTCTTTATCTCTTTCATCATCCCCTCTGAAACAACCATGAAATTACGGGTAGGAAGGCAGAGCTCAAACTTTTCCTATGCATGCTTAAAAAGAGGTGTGCCCAAGTTCCTGTTTTGCATTTACCAATCATCTAATCTATGGTGGATAAGACAGCCTGCATGACGAATCAATTGATTTAATGTAGGCATTGCTCTTGACCTTGTCCTCTCCCCTTATGCCCGGTTGATCGACGAGTCCACTAGCATCTAGAGCAGTATATGTAACTGAAAGGTATGCCACTAGACCAGGTGCTCGTTAGAAAGGCTACGAGCCTTTTCCAAGTATTTTAGTTGGAACAACTATGTACGTTTTTGATTTTCTGTTCACTCATGATTGAATGCATTGTATTTAAATGTTTCAACCAAGTGAAAATTGAAAGGTCCATTAGAGTATCCAAAAGAGACCCTAGTACATCTTATCCATGTGCAAGAGAGGTCCAATACAATCTTATTTGAGCCATGAGGTGAGGCAACAAAGGAAACAAAAGAATCCTACTACAACTTGGAAACAACATGGGTGGCTATCTTTTCCTTTTGTTTCTAGGATTAAGGGGCTCCATGGAAGGCTATAAATAAGCCTTGAATTAGTTCTGTAATATTTTACTTCCTTCTCTTCTTCTCATGGCAGAACATGGATTTAATATTAGGGGCTTTATTTTATTTTGTTACCTATAGCCCAAGGCTTGTTTTGGCTCAATTAATACTTTGTTTTCAGTTAGGATCCAAGGCTTGTTTGGATTAAGTTACGGGCTTTTCAGCCCAATAGTGTTGGTGCCTTAGGGCTGGTTTCCATTGTGTCACACTCCTATCAGACCTATTTCGGCTTTTCAGGATCATATCTCAATCTTGATTGTAGGTTGTATGATCACGTGATCACGAAGTTCGCAACACAATTCTTAAAGAGTAACCATCTTTGCAAAACAATCCATTTGGGCCCTATATGTTCCAAACAAGTCCATACCTAGTATTGCATCAAAATCATGCAATTCTAATGGTATTAGGTCTACTTTCATTTCAACCCCTTTTATACTAACCTTTACCCCTTAATACACATAATAAATATTTTATTTATTACAAAGAAGTGCATGGCACCAAAGTCAATTACTGTATACACTAGATGTGCATTTAATTGTAGCATGCCTGCCACTATGTTTGGGGCAGCTCTGACATCCTCCTGGGTCATGTGGAATACCCTGCCCTGTAGCCACTAACTCTAAACTGAGCTGGCTACATAAGAACAATGCCCTTCCTGTCTACATACATAGCATAACATCGGTCTGGCGATATAAGAACAATCTTCAGCTCATAACGAGCACACTGAGGGTACACATTAGTTTTTGTCTCCAAAGTTCCTCCAACAAAACTAACTGTGTGACTTAATTGTCCCCCAATAAATCCCCTAACCGTATTCTAAAATGATCCTGCAGGAGATCATCTCTTATTAAAATCTCTTTTCTTCCCTGATCCTATTGGGTCTTGTCGACCCTCACCTATATATGCTTCTAAAGGAAATGTTACCTCAATCAGTTCTTGTACAATCCCAAACTATAGAGACACTAGTCCCTACTTCAAATCTTGTCTTATACCATCCTGTAATCTCTATATCAAAAACTACTCATAGGAGTGGAGGAGGAACCCCTTGTGCATGTTGATCAGAACCCAATGACAATTGTCGCACATGTGCAGCGTCGTGATGAAAACATTCACTCTCGAAATGGTATCTAATGTTGCAAATATTGGGAGACAAGTAATTCTAATGTTTTATCAGTTAAATGGAATGAGAGTCGCCACCTAATATTTTGGTCATTAGGAACCGTAACTGGTCTCAGAAATTGGATACGGGGATTGGTTACCCTAACTGGTCTCAGAAATTGGATACGGGGATTGGTTACATAAAGGGAAGGTATTAGCACCCCAAATACACTCTACCTAAGGTAAGCTGCATTGTTTTATTGTCTCTTGTCGTGTTTTCTAGTTGTTGGTCCGTCTATGGTTTAAGAAAAGTCCTCGATAAGGACATCCTTATCTTAACGGGTAAACCTAATCGTTCTAACGTCAACAAAAGAATTCAATATCCAGAATACGTCTTATGTATAAGGTCGTAAACCCAGATATTAAAATAAAAAAAATATATTTTTTTTGGAATTTTTGAAATATTGGCCTAGTTCTCGTGAATTTAATAAACCGGTTATTAAAGCCAAAATACATGCTCAAACAAATTTTTGAATCTTTGTTGTATGAAAATATGATATGATTTTTTTTGAGATACTTGGCTATATGCTTGAAAACAAAAACATTTTTTGTTTGTTTTTAATTTTTCAATGTTTTGACGAAAACTTGGTATTTTAATACTGAATTTGTATCTTTACGGTATAAAAATACAAACCAATACTAAGCAAAATTCAGTATGGAAATCATAGATTTTAAAGAAATTTTTTTTTCTTAAAAAGGGCCAAACTAGGTCGGGTCTGGCACATAAAAATCCGAACCATCATATATTGGGCTGGACGCAGCCCAGCCACTTAGACTTGGCTTAGTCAACCCGGACGGGTCAGTAACAGTTAATTATTTCTTCTTGCTTGCAGAAACGTGCACAGTGCACCTTCTGCATGCAAGAAGATGAAGCTGGAAACTAAAACAAGGGGAATAAGATTACCTGGAATGGAGGCGCTGTCGTTCACGGTGCTGGTGGCTCAGGGTGGCGTTGGTGTCACGGCAGCTGGCTGTGGTGGTAAACGCTGCTTCTTCTTCTTCTCTCCTCTGTTTCGATTTGCTAGTGTGTTCCTCTGTTTTTTTTCGTTCACTCTCCTCTCTCTCTTTCTCTTTTTCTTTCTTTTCTCGTCTGTTCTCCTCTCTCTGATTTCTTCTTTTGCTGCCTTTTGTGTTTCTTACGCTCTCCCTCCCTGTGTTTTCTCTTCCTTACGTTCCCCCTCTCCTTGTTTTTTTTCCGTTCTCCACAGTTTGGTTCCTCCTCTGGCTTTTATAGCTAGAGGATGTAGGCATTTTTTGATAACAGCCGACGTGCATCACGGTGGCGAAGGATGTCAGTCGGGAGACGTGCCTTTTGATTGAAACGGCTCCACTATTGCTGCTAAAATGTCTCCAGTGCCTTTATTGCCCAACCGTTTGCTTTTAAGAAGATAATGAATAGTGCTCCAAAAAACGATGTCGTTTCAAAATTCAAATGGATACTTCTAATTTGGTCATTGAATTTTTTGCAATTTTGTAATCAAGCCCCCGGAAAAATTGTAATTGGATCCCTTGATTTTAATGCCTTTTCTGGTTTGGTCCTTGGTTTCAGATTGTTTTAATTAAGTCCCTAATTGGCCATCAAACTTCAATAATTATGCAATTAAGCCCCTGATTTGACCAAATCAACTCTTCAAAATTATAATTGGACCTAGAGCTTTAATTTCTTTCAATAAAAGCCTAAATTGACTTCAAAATTAATTTTTCTTGCAATCAAACCTTTCATAAATTCAATTAAACCTTAGATAAAATTTAATTGAGTCCACAAACATTTGATTTTGGACTTTTCTTCCTCAAATTGAATTTTCCTTGTCAACAGGGCTCTCACCGGTTAAAAATATACTGTCAAATTTCAATTCTTGTATTTTTGAACCTCCTCAACCATTTTCTAGCCATTTTATGGGTGTTCCAGCATCCTTTTCTTGCTCCTATTATTTTTTGGATTCCTTCCGAATATTTTTTTGATATGTACTTTTTCAATTTTTTGTGTGGGAACCCAAAAATAGATAACAACAGATGCCTCCTCTTTACAATACTTACGAAGCAAAGACTTTGTGTAGTAAGTTTTGTAAAGATAAACAAAATTAAACTTTCAATCTTGATCTTCTTAAAACTCGGCTGATCTGAAATTTTGTCTTTACCACAATCTCCTTTCAACTAAAAACTAATGATCAAAACTTGATTATCTTGAGAACCCGATCGTGGTGCTCCTTTAAATTCTGTCTCTCTTTTTTTTTTTTATCTAAAATCTCATCTGGCGATTTCCTTTTAACCAAAGCTAAAGTTCTATGTGTGGTTGGGCCAACCTGAGATCCCATTCGGAGATCCCCGTTAACTAGAACCAAAATCTGTGTGGTTGCGTTAACCTGAGATCCCCTCCGGTGATCCTCTTTAACCAAAACCAAAATCTGTGTGGTTGGGCTAACCTGAGATCCCCTCCGGTGATCCTCTTTAACCAAAACCAAAATCTGTGTGGTTGGGCTAACCTGAGATCCCCTCCGACGATCCCCTTTAACTAGAACCAAAATTTATATGGTTGGGCTAACCTGAGATCCCCCCCAACGATCCACTTTAACTAGAACCAAAATCTATGTGGTTGGGCCAAAATTTGTATGGTTGGGTTAACCTGAGATCCCATCTGGCGATCCCATTTAGCTAGAACCAAAATCTGTGTGTTCTTCCTGATGGCAGGGTTTGAACTTTCTTCTTTTGTTTTGAGAATTTCCTAATGGTAAGGTTCTTCTCATTTTTCTTCTTGATGATAAGGTTTGATCAAACTTTTCACTTGATGCTTTCCTTTTTTTGTGATTTTGCAAGATTGACATCGGTCCTTCCTGATTGCAGGGTTGACATCTGTCCTTCTTAATGACTGAAATTAACTGGATTTTTCTCGATGACAGGGTTGGAAAAGTTGGTGCTTCCCGATTGTAGGGTTGACCTGAAGACTCCTCATGATGACAAGGTTTGATCTTCTCATTTCTTTGAGATTTTTCTAACAGTAGGGTTCATCTCATCTTCTTTTTGCTCCAGGGTCACAACTATGATTCTCTATTATTATCAGCTCAATGATTATTTCTTTGTCCTCAATCTTGCTAGACTTTTTTGAGGATTTTCCTGTAACGAATTAAAAAATATATGTGCAATGCTTTGAGGTTAGATGACATGTATGCATCCTTACTTGATTTGAAATATAGGTCCCCCTCTTTGATGTTCCATAGTCATAGGGTGCCTTTGTTTTCTATTCAAAGCCTTCTTTGCTCTTTCAATGTACTGGTTCATTCAGCTAGCTATCCACTCAACTGTAAATGCAGTGCCTATCCTAGATTGTTTTCGATGATTACTATTTTCATTGTTTATCAAGCATGATTGTGCCCCCAAGTGTGGTGTTGCTTGATTCATCATGAAGGAGCTTAACAAATCATTCATCTCCTGGATTCTCTCGAGAATCGTTCTTTGATTAGCTGCGTGCATCCTACTAGCACTCATCAAGAGGTTTTCTGGTGTCATCCTCATTTTAGATTGCTAATCAGCCATCAACTTGCCTCCAGTTCAAACAATACTTTTCAAGTATATGTTATCATCAGCCTTTTTGGAAACTATCCAATCATCCAGACATGCATCTCATTCCTTGCAGTAAAAGGTTCCTTGTTGTATGCTCATATTCTTCTCAATAAATCCCCCTCATCTCATCTAATCAGATTGTGAAAAGAAAAACATCAACATCATCAATGATGTTCATCACCCATATTCATGCGGTGAAGTGCACCTTGGCTTCAAAGCAGCTTGTCCCCACAGTCAGTTTTGGTGGTGTGCATTTTTTTTATATTCATTTAAATACAACCATACGAAAACATCAGTTGAAAGTCATAGCCATGTTTCGAATGATGACATGAAAATGTCCTTCAAGTGCAACATTACTCTCCAATCAGTCTTGGTGGTGCGCATCTTTTCGACATTCATTTACATTCAATCGTGTGTCCACATCAGTCGATAACCATGTTTAAGAGATTAAAACCAGATAAAGATGTCCTTCAAGTGCAGCGCCACTCTTATTTGCTGCTAGAGTTCACTAGATCTTGATTGTCTCTGAACAATATTGCCCCCAGTGTGATATGAATTATCTTTCTTTGAACCACATTGTCCTCAGTTCACCGATTCATCATTTAATCATCTTTCTTTGCCCCCCAGCTGATATGAATACTGTTTGTTTTCCTTTTCATGGTTCAATGTATTGCCTCTGATTGCTCTAGAGTGTCTACAAGTGTTAATGTCATTTTTGTCAAGGATTTTGCAAACTCAATCGATGCTCTTTTTGTTTGACAATCTTTCTTGTTCAAGAATCAACTCTCATATTTTAAAGATCATGTCTATTCAAAGTTTAATTGTTGAAATGAAATCAGAGAGATGTCAATTTTTAAAAATATTTTTGAAATTCAAGCTTCTTTGGTCAAAGACTCAACACATGTCATTCAATACATGTAGTCCTTTGATTATCTTGTATTTTGAAAATAGAAATTGACCCGTTGAAAGATTAAAATGGCTTTTTCCATGGTTCTTTGTGTCAATTTTAATCTCTGATCTTGGGTATATCTTTTGATGGTTTGTGATGAGGTGACCTTTTTGTGAATTTTAAAACCAAGATGCTAAAGTCAAAACTCAGGCTTTATCAAGAAATGTTGTTTTTTTAGTACTTATTTTATCAGCATGCATACTACAAAGTAGCTTAATCCATGAAGCCACGACCTTTATGAAAAATCACTTCAAGTTTTGAGAGCGTCATTTATCAGTTCAAATTGCTTACTTGATCAAAAAAGGCTTTTAAAAGTACGTAATTTAGGATATGATTTATGCCTATGAAAGAAAGGAATTTTACAGGCTCAAAAGGTATTTCAGGGTTTCAAAGATCTAGGATCAACATCAACTATTCATCATTTCTCTTTCTCTTATTGTCTTTGTAGAGAAAGTGACATATGACCTTATTAACCTCAAATATCAGAATTCTCTTAAAATAGGTCATAACGCAAATCCAACTTTTCTTTGATGAATAACCAATCTCAATCATCTGATCAAGGGCTTTAACATGGTTGCCAAAAGTCATGTTTGTAGCTTGGTATTTTTTTTTTAATAGCTTTCACATAGCCTTTCTCAAAGTTTTCTAATATGCCCCCTAGTCCATGTCTTCTTTCTTTTAGCTTTCCCTCAAACGTTGGGCTTTTGTTCTTAGCCTTCTTTTTACCATTGATTCCAATTTTGTCTTCTTCCCAGTGTGGGGTGTGATCTTGGTCAGGGTTTCTTTTAAAAAGAATATTTTATTAGGCTTAAAATGGGATTGCAAATGATATATTTCCAAGGATAAAACAAAGATGGCCTTTTCTCATTTCAAGCAAGGTCGGTATGAACCGATAAATTTTTGACCTCGTCCAGTGTAATGATGTGGACTTTGTAAAAATCATGATTTACAAGTCCATAACTACTGAATACACCACGTGTCATTATGCATACTACTAAAACTTCACTGTGTAGTTCAAACTTGTGTGTGAGCTCAAAATTTATTCGGTCACCTCTTACCATCAAGTCTTTTTTGGAATCAAAACACTTTTAATCAGTCAGGATTGATTAGCCTTAATTTTGCACGTTGGAGTTCAATCAAAATATTTCGCCAAAATAAACTTTGAAAGAAACATCCTTTTATTTCAAGACAATAATAAGACTAAGAACAAAACATAATCCATTGAAAGGTGAGATGTGATCCCAAAACCAAAATGATGGACAACACAATTGACAATATGACATTTCTAAACAGCTTCTTCATCGGTCATCCATGTCTTGTTATTGGTGATGGCATGTTGATAATATGACTATTGGTATCAATCTTCACAAAAACTGCTCGTCTCTTGCTCACCACTCTTTTTGACTTAATCTTCGAAGTTCTTGCAATTCTTCAACTTCTCCTCTTGATTATTCCGTCTAAGAGGATCATACCTTGGGGAAATGATCTAACTATGATTTTTTCTTGGTTGCAAAGGTGAGATGGAATGGGAAGCACCCATGGAGAAGACCTTTTCCTAATCATAACATGTTGATTAGCACTTAAAAGTGAATTTTTATCAAGGTTTTATATCATCATATTGCATTTAAATATCATTAAATTCCCTAACTTAAGCATGTTTTATAATAGCAAGTACGATAATATAAGATATCTTTACTTTATGGTAAATGCTCATTTTAAATGCAAGCATGTTTCCCAATTCAAATGATTGATTGATTTCTTTAACTCATGTTTGGACCAAAAATAAAGAGAGAGAGAGAGAGAGAGAGAGAGAGAGAGAGAGAGAGAGAGAGAGAGAAAGAGTGAAACTCCAGCTGACCTACATATAGGTGGTATGATTGCATTTTTAATTTCTCCTCTATAAAATCTTCTCTTCCTTCCCTTCATTTCTACTCAACCCAGACATTCAACAGATATAAAAAGTGTGTAGAAATGGCAGATCCTTAAGTCATCAAATAAGAAATATTTGTGTTTTTGGTGGATCCAACCCTGGGAAAGAAAAGGAGTTTTTAGAATCAGCAAATCATCTTGGTCAGGTACTAGCTGAGAGAAAGATTCATTTAGTGTATGGGGTAGGTAGCCTTGGGTTAATGGGAGGTGTGTCAATAGCTGTATTTTTAGGAGGCAGTCAAGTTTTGGGGGTTGTCCCCAAAGCTTTAGCAAAAGGGGACATCATTGGAAAAACAATTGGAGAGGAACTACAGGTCTCCATAATGCCTGATCAAATGAATGCAATGTTTAACCATGCTGACACCTTCATTGCCTTACCAGGTGGTCTGGGCACTTTAGAAGAGATATTTCATATTTCCTCTTGGGCCTACCTGAACATTCACCAAAAACCTATAGGTTTGCTCAATGTTAATGGTTTTTATGATAATTTGTTGTCTTTTCGTGATCATGCTGTGGAACAGAATTTTCTAACATCTTCAGCACGACAAATCATAATCTTTGCTACTACTGCTGAACAACTGATTAATCAATTGCAATCTTTCATCCCTGTAATTGATTCCTCCATAAGTCGAATAAACTGGTCAAAAAAGAAAAGCCGTAAAAAGCTAATTGGATTTGAGCCTTAGTTTGTAAAAACTTGTGTCTTTTGGTTTTATTAATAGCATAATATTTTCTGTTTTGTTATCTCATATATTTCTTTAAGTGTGTTTCAGGCTTGTCAGTAGTCGTTGCTTCAGGTGATGTCTTCTATACTCTACCTTTCTATCTTAGAACATTGAGGACAATGTCTCATTTTGGTTTGAGGGAGAGGGTAGTAGTCGTCAGTAAAACAAAAACTAACCTTTTGTTGTTATTAAAACCATTTGACAAAACTGTTATTGTTAGGATGACAGAGTAAGGAGGAATTTTATTGACTCTTGAGATGCATCTTAGTAAACATTCTTATCAAGGTCTATCATAACACTTCTTGAATTATTCAGGTTCGCAAACTCTCGTATTGTTATCACTTGATTCTGCTCTTACACTCATTTAACAAATATTCTTAAACCTTCATTTTCACACACACTTTAACATATGATTGTGGGTTGCACATTAGATTATTACATTAATTATGTTCTTTTGTTAAAGGTAACAACTAAGAGAAAGGGATAAGATATAATTCCTAATATATATATATATATATATATATATATATATATATATATATATATATATATATATATATATATATATATTGATGATAATAAAAATGTAGATAAGTTTGGTTTCGTAGCCTCCCTAACCTAAGCAATTAAGCTTGAAGGGGGTGTTTTAACACCTAATACCCTAAAGTCAACTGACTTGGGAGCTATTGGCCTAGTGCTTGTTACATGGGTTAAGGAGAAAAGTTTAAGGAAATCAAATATTGCACTATCTACGTATCACTATCTGCAACCCGAGTTACTAAGCTCATAGGGGTGTCTCAACACCTAAATGCCCTAAGACCAACTGGTCTGGGAGTCATTAGCATAAAGCTCGTTATATGGGTTAAAGATGCATTGTGTTTTAAGTTATATATATATATATATATATATATATATATATATATATATATATATATATATAAAAGAAAAAAAGAAGATAATAATCTCAACCCAAGGAATTTAACCTTAGAAAAACATTAGAACAAAATTGTATTTGCATCCAAGCAAAGCCCCATAACTATGTGTTGATATATTGAGCACAGAATGAAGGTTTATTAATATCTTATTTAAGAAGTATGAAGTAGATACATAAATTTAATGAGAGTTTGTTTATTTGGATAGATTAATGGAAGTTGAATGATGAATGCCTTGTTTTTTGGATTTTATACATTGTTTTTCTACTTTAACGCTTTAATTACTAGGGAAGTTGAATGATGAATGCCTTGCTTTTTGGATTTTATACATTGTTTTTCTACTTTAACGCTTTAATTACTAGGGACCAGTAATAAGCTGGTTGGGGTGTGATTAGTACTTAAAAGTGTATTTTTATCAAGGTTTTATATCATCATGTTGCGCTTAAATATCATTAAATTCTCTAACTTAAGCATGTTTTATAATAGCAAGTACGATAATATAAGATATCTTTAATTTATGGTAAATGCTCATTTCAAATGCAGACATGTTTCGCAATTCAAAGGATTGATTGATTTGTTTAACTATTGAAATTGAGAAGATAAAGAGAGGGCTAAGCTTAAAGAAGAGATGCTGGTTCAATTCAAACTAGAACACAATTCGATTATTGGATCATAACTGGAGCAGTAGAACTTGAATTTAGGTCTAGTTTATATGAATGGAAAGCTAAGACATAGGCCTAAACCTTTTATGAAGAGTCCAAGATTCAAAAGGGTCGTTTTCAAGTTCAAATTGTAGCAACAAAAGAGAAGTCGGAATCTGTCCTGCAGCCCAGATATTGTTCAGTGTTTAGCCCATATCTCGAGTTCTATAAGTCCAAATGAGCTCATTCTTGTTTTGTTGGAAAGCTAAGACAAATGCCCAGAACTTTCATGAAGACTATCTGTTCAAATTCTGACATTATCAATGACGTTTTGTTCAGACAAGAAGATAATGGTTGTCACCAAGTCAAGAGGTGGCCACCCACTCAATAATTAGTCATCAAATCAATAGTTCTGAATTTTAGCCTATAAAAGGAGGCATTTGCCTTACATTTAGACATCTTGGTGTTTAGATCAAGATCACTCTCTTTCTTTGTATTTTGTAATGTTCAAGTTTTATTTTATTTTATGTTATGTTAATCTCTTGTTTATGTTTTTCATTTCCTTTACTATACTTAATTAACTTATATCATCTTTATGTTCTTATATTGTTTATTTATGTTTTTCTTCTTCATGATGCTTAGCTAAGTTAATTTTCTCAAGGTGAAAAGGGTACATTAATGGTGTAAGAATAAGTATAATATAAACTCAACATGGACTTTAATATTTGATACTAACATGTTTTGTATTTGTTATCTACTCACCCTTAATACCTTTCTTGTTAAATGGTTAATCTAGATTTGTGTTGTACAACCCTTGGTACAACAAATACTTGGCACTTTTATAGCCTACTGTATGGTATAACCGACACTTGTGCTATGAAAGGAACTTGATTTGTTGTTAACATAAGTTATCACCATGAATACCTGACCACATTTACAAGTATTGGCATTACTCAAATAAGATAATTAATATAATCATGTTAATAATTTATAATCCGATTGGAACCTCCTTTGTGTGTTGTTTTTAGTTGAATAATAAAAAGAGTTTATATTATACTTATTTGAAATACTATTAGTGGATCCTCTAACCTTGATAATTATTTTATCTTTGTTTAATCCTTACATCAATATCTCATCTCAAAAGTTCTCTTCAACTCCTTTCCATTTATTATTTGTAATTTTATATAGTTGACCTCCCTGTGATTCGACTCCGGTCTTGCCGGGGTATTTATTACTTCGACACGCCTACACTTGGGATAAACATCATTACTTCGACACGCCTGCACTTGGGATAAGACATCAATCTTTTGATCGTGTCACATGTCAATGTGCCCAGTCTTAAAGTTGAAGAATATTACATCATGAAAGTATTCTCCCATCAGCACAATATCAGCATTGCAGAAGGCCAAGGGGCTTACGTGAGGTTTTTTCCTTGTTAAAACCCCTATGTTTATTGAATGCCTCTTGCTCCATTGTTTTCTGTCATGACCCTGCATGATCAATACTTCCATGAAATTGCTCTCCCTATCGATGCAGGTCATGGCGAGCTTTCCTTTGTATTCAGTAAGTCTAATATCTTTGTTATCATTGCCCTCAGAGGCTGGTAGGGAAATGGGAACAAACAATGACTCTTCCTTTTTACATCAAACGCAAAGACGTTTCCCTACCAAGTGAGCCAATGAAGTATTTACAGATACTTTTATCATGCGATGAAGGGACTCTTCATGAGGCAACTTCACTTCATCCAACAGCTTCCCTTTCCAAGTTGCTGATTCAAACAACTCGATTCTAATGCAGTGGTACATATAGAATTCTTTATGTAAGCAAAACTTGGGCTTCGAGAATCTCACAATCTTGTATCGTAAAGGCTTTGACCTTTCAATCATTAGGCCAGATTCTATAGTATCATATCATGTCTTTGGATTCGGGATCTTTTGCCATTGTTGGATCGAAGGGATACACACATAATAACATGATTTATTATGTGCACGACAAAGTAGAACTCTTTCATTTATTGATGACACAATCCCACATGTTCCGGAAAAAATCAAGGGGTATTGTGTATGGGTCTTCACAGCGTTAGTTGAAACAAAGGAAATTTGATATTTGTTCCTGATCATGCTTTGGATAAGGAAACCAGAGACAATGTTGGTTCTTTGGCTGTGTAGCTTTGGGGATTCGTAGGTCAACTTGTTATACTCCTTAGAAAGAAGCTTACATTTCCACACAATCTCCATTGATGAGTATGTCAGCACTTCATAGATGACATCTCGGCACAGGTCACTAGCTGAATCCATTTGAAACAGAGAATCTTATTACCACAAGCTGTGTCTCTGGATTGGAGGCTTGAGCGAATTTTCCTTGCCACTGTCAGATGTTGGCAACTCTTAACTCTGGAGAAGAGAACAGAATTGGGGGACCTTTATTTCAAATTGTGAACATGCATGTTTAAACTTATGAGGATGTTTTATATGATGAGCTTGCCCTTCAAGGGTTGACACATGGTCGTAACCCTTGCATGATGATACAAGAATTTTGATTCTTGCTCTACAGCGAAAATTTCCTGAGTAACGACCATTGTGTCAACCACAAGTCTTGAGTTCAAGATGCTTCAGGAAGGGTTTAGTCTGATGCAAAACAAAAGATAACACACACAACCTAAGGACAAGTTCTATTCATTAAGTGAGACAAAGGGTAGATTGACTATCTAGTCTCAAAAGGGTCTCATATCTGCCCTGTGACGATCTTCGTAAAGACAATGTGGGGGCGTTGCAAGGAACAGTTAAGGCACGTATGCCCCCTATTACCAAGCAGACACTCAGATATGAGTTAGATGTTTCACGCATCTGAACCCTGACCAATAGTCATAGGGCAGATCGCTAATCCCCACCTAACTTAGAATCTTGTGTATGCTTTTCAAAAATTAAAGTATGTGATGCATGAGGCAGTTCTTACATGCATGAACATATATGTATAGAAATTAAAGCATGTAAGAAAATAAATAAAATAAGCTTATTAACAAAAAACACGCAAACCAAACAAAACAAAATTATCAGACAAAAACAAAGCTTAGTCCACAAGGTCCCTAGTGGAGTTGGCATTCTGTCACACATGTGAGGAATTCTTGTCTTTTATCAGTTAAATGGAATGGGAGTCGCCACCTTGTATTTTGGTCACTAGGAACCCTAACTAGTCTCAAATATCAGGTACGGGGACTAGTTGTGTAAAGGGAGAGTATTAGCACCCCAAATACGCCCTACCTAAGGTAAGCTGAATTGTTTGATTGTCTGATAAAATCTAAGGTCTTGTCATGTTTTCTAGTTATTGGTCCATCTATGGTTTAAGAAAAGTTATATTCGGTAAGGAGATACTTATCTTATCGGGTAAACCTAACCGTTCTAACATCAACAAAAGAATTTAATATCTAGAATACATCTTACGTATAAGGTTGTAACCCCATATACTAAAAGAAAACAAAATATTTTTTTTGGAATTTTTAAAATATTGGCCTAGTTCTCGTGACTTTAATAAACTGGTTATTAAAGTCAAAATGCATGCTAATACAAATTTTTTAATCTTTGTTGTACGAAAATATGATATGATTTTCTTTTTGAGATATTTGGCCGTATGCTTGAAAACAAAAATATTTTTTATTTTCTTTTCTTTTTTAAAAAAAATTTTCAATGTTTTGACGAAAACTTGGTATTTTAATACCGGATTTGTATCTTTACGGTATAAAAATACAAACCAATACTAAGCAAAATTCAGTAGGAAAATCACAGATTTTCTTGAAATAAATTTTGAAGAAAACTTTTTCTTTTTTTTAAATGGGTCAAACTAAGCCGGGTCTGGCCCATAAAAATCCAAACCATCACATATTGGGCTGGACTCGGCCCAACCACCTAGACTGGGTTGAGTCAACCCGGACAGGTTACTGTACCAGTGCATAGTAACCATTCCAAAACATAATTACCTAGTTACTGTGCTTATGCACAGTAACAAGGTAATTATTTCTTCTTGCTTGCAAAAACGTGCACAGTGCACATTCTGCATGCAAGAAGATGAAGCTGGAAACTAAAACAAGGGGAATAGGATTACCTGGAATGGAGGCGCTGTCGTTCACGATGGTGTTGGTGGCGCAACAGCTAGCTGTGGTGGTAAACACTGCTTCTTATTCTTCTCTCCTCTTTCGGTTTCCAAGTGTGTTCCTCTGTTTTTTTTTCTTTCACTCTCCTCTCTCTCTCTCTCTCTTTTTCTTTCTTTTCCCGTCTGTTCTCCTCTCTCTGCTTTCTTTTCTTGCTGCCTTTTTTTGTTTCTTACGCTCTCCCTTCCTCTGTTTTCTCTTCCTTATGTTCCCCCTCTCCCTGTTTTTTTTTCTTCTCCATTGTTCGGTTCCTCCTCTGGCTTTTATAGCCAGAGGATGCAGGTGTATTTTGGTAAAGGTTGGCGTGCATCACAGTGGCGAGGGATGTCAACCGCGAGAAGTGCCTCCTGATTGAAGCGGCTCCACTGTCGCTGCTAAAACGTCTCCCCTGCCTTTACTGCCCAGTCGTTTGTTTTTAAGAAGACAATGAATAGTGCTCCAAGAAACGATGCCGTTTCAAAATTCAAATGGATATTTCTGATTTGGTCATTGAATTTTTTGCAATTTTATAATCAAGCCCTTCGAAAAATTGTAATTGGATCCCTTAATTTTAGCGTCTTTTCTGGTTTGATCCTTGGTTTTGGATTGTTTCAATTAAGTATCTAATTGGCCATCAAACTTCAATAATTATGCAATTAAGCCCCTGATTTGACCAAATCAACTCTTCAAAATTATAATTGGACCCCAGAACTTTAATTTCTTTCAATAAAAGCCTAAATTGACTTAAAAATTAATTTTTCTTGCAATCAAACCCTCCATAAATTCAATTAAACCTTAGATAAAATTCAATTGAGTCCATAAACATTTGATTTTGGACTTTTCTTCCTTAAATTGAATTTTCCCTGTCAATAAGGCTCTCACCAGTTAAAAATATACTGTCAAATTTCAATTCTTGTATTTTTGAACCTCCTCAACCAATTTCTAGCAATTTTTTTGGCGTTCCAACATCCTTTTCTTGCTCCTATTATATTTTGGATTCCTTCCAAATATTTTTTTTATGTATTTTGTTTTGTATTTTTTTGTGTGGGAACCCAAAAATAGATAACAATAACAATGATACTCTTGCCTGTCTAGAATTGGCATCACCTTGAAGTCCTAACATCTACCCTAACCTTGACTACAAGGGTATTGGTGGTGCATAAGAGGTACTGTCCTCTAAAAGATCCTCTCTCTATCTAACCTCATGTCACATATCCATTGCCTTTTCTCTGGCTAGAGAGGGATTTGTCATCGTACATTTTCTTGTACAACCATCCTAAAAAAATTTCAACAATTATTAATCTTTCCATTCCAATTCCTAAACTCAAACTAGGGCTATGATACCAACTGTAACGACCTTAATTATTTAGATACAATTTTCACTAAATTTCCACCATGATAGAAACATAACTATATATATAGCAACTCATTCATTCCATGGTTCATATAAATTCATTATTAATGAGCCTTTATAATTAGACCATATTAAGTTATCGACAATATCATAACACATAATAAGTCAACATTTCAATCATGTTCAACTATCCTAAACCATTATTACAATGTTTAACACAAGATTAAACAACATTCATTCTCTAATAACAACATTCATTCTTCAAATCCATTTCTTGCAATACTTTCCATTAAAGTTCTACAGGTATATACTACTAAAAATTATAAGCCATGAACAAATGTAGAAACAATAAAATACATTCCTACTAAAATAAAAGACAATCATAGATACACTTTGTTTATGTTCTAACTACATTTAATTATCTATTTTATATTACATATGTTCTAGTTTTCATTAATAATGAAATCGTTATGTTAATTACACAAAATAAGATACATCCATTCAAGAAGTACATAATGAACAAAATTCAAAATACATATGGATGTGTCTATGACTAGCCTATCCAAAAGTATTATATAAAGGAATATTTTCAAAATATTGCAGTTTTATCACTTTCAAAATGTAAAGACAATCATACGATATTTAAAACGAGTCAGATGAAAAATATTTACACATTGAATCATGATTAAACAATCCATTCACTGTATTATTAACATTCTTTAGGAAAATATAGTTTTATTTGATTCCCATAACTAATCGATAATCATATATCCATTCGAATCATTAAGTAATTTTGACGCTTCTACAAACAATAGTTAACTCTAGTATATACCTATCACGGTCCTCCATGAATTGGATGCCTTTAGGAATCCATGAATACTAATCAATTTTATTATCTCGATCATCAAACAAATTTGTCTCCTCTAGTATCCACGAATACTAGTCCACTTTAATATTATGATCATCCATAAATTAAACGCTTCTAGTATTCCATAAATACTATTCAATTTTATTATTCTGGTCATCAAATAAATTAGACGCCACTAGTATTTCACGAATACTAGACAAGTCTAATATCCTGGTCGTCCATGAATTGGACGCCTCTAGTATTTAATGAATACTAGGCAATTTTATTATCCTGGTCATCAAATAAATTTAATGCCTCTAGTATTCCATGAATACTAGTCAACTTTAATATTCAGGGCATTCATAAATTGAACGCGTTTAGTATACCACAAATACTAGTCAATTTTATTATTCCAGTCATCAAATAAATTAGACACCTAGTATTCAACGAATACCAGTTAATTTTATTATCTCTATTATTATACCTTCAATATTTATTTACATGGAAATACACATATAATGAATTTATAGTTACTCAAATTTAACAAACCCTAAAATATTAGATAAGGATGTAAAGCACCTATCTGAGATAAGAACTCTACTAGCCGTCCTCGATCGTGGCACAACACCTGCATCCTTACATGCTTCAATAGGTATATCATATTATTATCATTCTATTTTAAATAATAACCAACTTCTATATTTCCATCGCAACAATACAAATTTCGATCCAAGGTAGCACCTCAAAAACTTCTTTTTCTTTTTTATTACTATTCACCGCAAACCTTATTTTTCATTCCATATGCTTGAGAAAATTGTTTTTAACCCAACCAACTAATTAAATTTATCACAATTTAACATTTAAACAAACACAAAACACTTAAACTAATGAAATTTTACATGATTTATCAACAACTAATTCAAGTAAACTCAACACTAAATTTTCTTCGTTGGCTGAAACTTCAACAACATAAAAGGGTTGATTTTTCTTTTCTAATAACTCAAATTAGTCATATTCCTTTATCATTCAATCATATCAACACAATTTCATAAAATGCACTTGATAAATATCTTAATTATCCATAACACCACTTCTACATGCATTGGTTTAAAGTCCTAACCATGATATGATTAACATCTATTAATTTATGAAATTGAACTTTTACCCATTGATTATTCATGTTTATCATATCATTAATCATCCACAATTTCCACAATCCTAACACCTTAACATAAGAATCCCAACATTTCTTTGCACTTATCATTATCAATACAACCCTACACAAAACCTCACAAAATAAGCAATTTGGGAGAGTTTATTACCTTCTTGTCTAAAAGAAAATGAAGGATTAAAAGCTTAGAAAACCTTCCCTTTTAATTTTTCTTTCTTCCCTCGTTTCCTATTTTAATGTCGTTAACTCCTAGCAAGAAATCCTTTCTTGTTCTTCAATTTTACTTACCCAATCTCCTTGTAACACCCCTTGATCAATTCATCTAGCTCTCTTTTATGTTTTTAAGACGAATGTTTGCAGGTTTTTCTCACAATTTTTCCTTTGTTCTTATCCCCTCGTTTAGTCGGCTATCCTAGCCTTAGAAATGTTAATTATTCTGTCTATATTATCAAATTTTCACTTATTATATTAATGGCCGAAGTTCTCACTATTTGAACATTAACCCTCACCAGTTTCCTTACATTTAATTCAAAGTTAACTTAGCTAATCCAATTACTTTTCACTTCTTTATTATTATTTATTTTAGTACTTTTATCTGGGGTTTTCATTAGATATTAACCCTTTTGTAGGTTTTTATTCATTAAATTAAAAGTGAATAATATATTCTCTTGTAAAAAATAATTTTTAAATATTTTTAAACTATAGGTCAAAATCCTTTGTAATTCTACAAACTTGTTGTAAAATTCATGCAACATTGTTTTTTAAAAAACATTCCAAAATATTTTAGATTTTAAAATAATGCTCAAATAATTATTAGGATTTTTTATCATATGCAAAAAAAACTTTTTATATTTTATTTAATTTTTTAAAAAATATTTTTAAGGCCTTGTTTGGCAAACTTCTATTTCCCTTTAGAATAAAACTATTAAACTAGGGCTAAGAGTGTGTTTGTCAAACACGCCTGTAATCCAAAATTCCTCTTATCAAAACAGTGGCAAACCAAACAAGGCCATATCGTCTGACCCAACTTTGATCCACCAGGTTGATCCAAAATCTTTGTTTCGACCATAAACCAAACAAAAATAAATGCTGATTTTAACTGCAAAACAAACCAGAATCCAAAACGAATCAATTTTTTTAAAAAAAAAACACAAAAACTCTTTGTCGTGATGTGCACAACGTTAAATGACAGAGTTGCCTTCTATAATTGAAGGGGTTTTGGGTTAATTGTAAAGTTATGATTAGAGGGAGTGGCCCTTCTAGTATCATGGTCACTAGAAAACCTATGGTCTACTAGAATTTAGATAAGGGGACTAGTTGTGTAAAGAGAAGACGCATCACCCTTGGTGCATTCTACCAAAGGTAAGTTGCATTGTTGATTGATTGTTAATCTAAGTAATGTTTCTATTTGTTGGTCTCATCTAAGGTTCAAGGCAGATCTCATTTCATGAGTAAGTCTCTTACCTTATCAGGTAAAATCCTAACCATTCTAAAACCTAGTTTTTAGCATTGCATTTATTTTCTATTTGTATCTTTAATACCTAAAGGTATACTTTACAGTATAATTTTATACCCTCAAATATTAAAGTCTACAATTAAATCATAATACTTCTAATATTAATTAAACAAATTAATTGTTGTGGAATTTTTGGTATTTTGGTCAAATCCTAATGAATAATTATATATTGGTTACAATATCTATTTTGGATGATAAAATGCAATTGTTTTTTGAAAATATGTACGAAAAAATTTTAGAAATTGGTTATATGCATGAAAACAAAATATATTTTTTATGTTTTTGAAATGAGGAAATTTTAAAAAAAAAATTGGGTTTTTTTTTTAAATTTTGGAGAAAAATCAGGTATTTTAATATCGAGTCTGTGTCTTACAGTGTAAGCTTTTTATTAGGCTTGTTTGGCTAAACATTAATATAAAAACAAATTAAATCCTACGAGAAAGGCACTAGTGTTCGTTTGACAAACACACCCTTAGCCTAAGGGCTGGATTGATTGTGATATGATTCGGGCAGCGAAAAAACAATCAGATTCGGATTCTGATGTAAAATGTGCAACTGTCTAGTTTTACGACAATAATCATCATTTTTAATCCGATAGTTGGATCGGGCTGAAATTTTACATGGAGTCTCATGACATGTTTTTTTACCTTGGGTTAAACTTTCAGGTCAATTGAAATTCGGGAAGGCATTGAAATACTGGTCAATACATGCTGTATGAATTTTGTTATTTACTTTCTTTTGACTTGTGAACTTCTTATTTGGCTAGGATTGTTTTCCTACAAGGACAGGTTTTGGGAATTTACTAGTCTTACAAGGATATTTAATGGGCAACAACATAGTTTCCATGTGTGATATGGACTCCGTATTATTGTGGAATCTTTATGGTGTATGGAAACAATTATTCTATCCTTATTATAGTAGGAATCTCTATCACTAAATAAGTTTTTAAGTCAGCTAAGGATACTTTACAAACAAAGAAACTAAAAAAGAGCCAACCAACTTCAGATTTGATTCTCCTAACTTATTATTTGAGACTTCTAAATGGCAGCAAATCCAATCATACCAAATTTAGGATATTAAATTCGGATTTATTACTGTTATTATTATTTTCTTTTTAGTTTTAGTTTAGGGTTTATTTATATTATTTGGGTTTAATTATAAGTGGGCCTCATATAAGTTCATATTAGGGGTCCATTAGGGTTTGTTTCAGTATTTCTCTGTATAAATAAAGGCATAACCAGACATGTAAGGTTATGCAATTTTCAATTCAATAAACTTTTTTTGCCGCACTTGTTGTGTGTTGGAGGGATAATCTCCCTTCCTTTGATCTCTAAAGAACTGAAAATTGACTTATTGAAGAACAACTGACTTTGTGGCGTCATCCTTATACTTCTCGTTCGTGAATCAATATTCATCGGGTAGGGGTTTCCGTTTTCAATAGTGTTGGTGTCTCGGTACAAGTTATCTTTGTGTCACACTCCTATCAAACCTGATTTACTTGGCTTTCTAGGAATTTGTGTCTTTGCGTGTGGGTTGCTTGATCGCGTGTTTAAGAGGTTCACATCAGATTGGGCCCGAGGCCCAAGCTCTGCCTAGTTGGTTAGGCCGACTAAAGGCCCAATAATTTTCTTTCTTTTAATATATATATATATATATAATGAAGGGTTGGTGATGCGATCCAACCATCAAAGGATCCATGAGAGGTTCCAGTTGGTCCAGTTATTAGGCTTAGAGTTAAGAAGTTTAAAGAAGCTTTCAATGGAGTTCTTCAAGATACATGAGCTAAGGTGGACTTCAAGAGGATTTGTAATAATAAAGAGCAAGCCTTGATTAATCTGATTCATGTTCAAGAAGGGCTTGTTGGTGGAACCAAGACCATTAAACAAGGATTGGGAGAAGAAGACTAGATTCAGATAGTTGACCTTTCGTTACTCTTTTGGTCATACCTGGAGCTACAGGTTGAATTTTGATGTGATTTTAGTTGTTCTGGAAACTAGACTTCAATACCTTTCCAACAGTATATGGAACGCCTTCTAATTCATTAAGACGAGAGAGAACCATCCATTTTAAGTTGGGCTTTCACTGCTGCCAAATAGAATGTGAAAGCAATGAACTTGTCTTATTTAATTAGTTGGGCTATCAAATAGAATATGAAAACATTTTATTTGGGTCTTAGACTTGTTTATTTTAATTAGTTTGGGATAGTTTTAACTTGGGTTAATTATTATTTAAATTGAGCTTATGTGAGACTCATTATGGAAACTAGGGTTTTGACTTGGAGTTTAAATATTTTTTAAGAATAATTTTAGGGCAGACTTTTGATGATATTTTCAGCATTGTAACCGACTTTTTGGTTGCTCAATCTTGGTTCTTGATTGAACTTTCAACTCTTCAAAGAATTGACAATTCTTTATTGTGAATTTATACTTCCTTCGCTCATCTCCAGGTGTAAGTATTGTGATAGAGCTGGTGATGAGGATCAGCCCAACACTAAGTGTAATCATGCCAATGACCCATTAGAGGTGCCAATTGGGCCAATTACAAGAGCTAGGGCGAAGAAGCTTAAAGAAGCATTAATGGGCTTGTTCAGAAAATATGGAGCAAAATGAATCTAGAGGGGTTTGGGACATTTAAGGAGCATGAAGGACAACCT
The DNA here is from genome assembly GCA_007827005.2 of Populus simonii. NCBI lineage: Eukaryota > Viridiplantae > Streptophyta > Magnoliopsida > Malpighiales > Salicaceae > Populus > Populus simonii. The sequence continues at coordinate 9,996,425 of CM017482.2, forward strand.
TTAATTCATCTAATCCATGTCCAAGAAGAGCCCAATTCGTGTGGAACAAGAGGCTGATGAGTTCGGTCCAATACCGGCCTTGTTAGGCTTGTTTTTTTTCCTAATGCTACAAGGATAGAAAGTCAGCAATTTATTCTCCTAATTAAGTAAGAAAGTTGGCTAGATTTTTTTTCTAAAGAAAGTAATTAAATCAGCAACAAATAAGAAAATTTGTTTTCTTATTTATCCATGTTAAACAAGGAAATTGAAGCTAATCAAGGACATCAAAGGGGGCAGCAACACAAATTTTTCAAATCAAATTTTTCCTAATTTTTTTGGGAATTCTTAAAGTTGACAAATCTGATTCCAGCATATTTAGGATGGTAATTTTAGATTTTTATAGTTTTTTATTATTTTCTTCTTAGTCTTTGGGTTATTATTACTTATTTGGGTCAATTGTAAGTAGGCTTCATATAAGTCCACCTAAGGGGGGTCCATTAGGGTTTTTTAAGTCTAGAGTCAGTATAAATAAAGGCATAACCAAACATGTAAGGTTACGCAATTTTCATATCAATAATTTTCTTTGTTGCACTTTGTGTGTTGATGAGATAATCTCCCTTTCTTGGTTCTAGCAGGGGGGTTCGATTCCCGTTATACGCGATGTGGCGAAGAAAAGCGCTTGTTATTTGCGGAAAGGAAGAAGTCATCCCTCTTGCTGGAGGAAACTACCTTTCTATCCTTCTCCTGCCCCTCTCAGTTGGAAAAAGGGCTTTCAGAGGACTTTCCCTAATCTCCTTTGCTCCCTAATCCATTCCCGGTGCCATTCAACTATCTGACAATAGAGTATCTAAGTCAAAGCTGTTCCCGGGTTCAGGTGAAGAATGTTAGAAAGACTCTCATGAAAAAAACCTCTAACTTGGTTCGAGTGGCTGATAGCTGCTTATCGCTCCTGTCCAGTCATCTTAGTCCATGGCTTCTGTTTCATGCTTGGTTGATGGAAGACAGCTTTGAGTGCCGTTACTTTCCCCCTCCATGCTTGAAGTTCATTCCTCCGTTGTGCTTTGTCTGTCATCTTCTTTCTTCCCTTCCTCGGGCACAGTAAGACAAAGAGCTGTTTTCTTTCTTGCTTTGTTTTTTCTTGTTGCTTCTGTTTGGGCTTGCTCCTCTGTTATCCCTGACTCAAATCCCTAAACTTAATGAATGAAGGAAGGGTCTCCGCTCCTTACCCTATCGGGCAAGTGGCTTACACTCCTTGCTTGCTTTCATCCTGTTTTTTTTCTAAAGGACTGAAAAACGACTTATCAAAGAACAACTGTCTTCATGGCGTCATCCTTATACTTCTCGTTTGTGAATAAATATTTGTTGGGTGGGGGTTTCCGTTTCCAATAGTGCTGGTGCCTAGGTACAAGTTATCTTTGTGTCACGCTCCTATCAAACCTGATTTACTTGGCTTTCTGGGAATTGGTGTCTTTGCATGTGGGTTGTGTGACCACGTGATCACGAGATTTGCATCATTTGATATCAGAGGCTGGCTCCATTAATCAGGTTATATCCTTATGAAATTTTCGTTTCTTGTTGATTCCGCAAAAATTCCTTAGTATCCAATTTCTTCTTCTCCTTGAATTTGCAGCATAAAAAAAATGCTATTTCATTCTGTTATTGTTCAAAATATATAAGTAGTATAAAAAAACAGAGAAAAGCAAAAAAAAATAATTTAAAAAGATGTTTATTGGTTTCTGCAACAGAAAACTAAACAAGAGACAATTGGATCAAATCAACTCGGAATTAGCTCAAATTTAATACTCTAATTACTGCGGTTCTAATCGCACCACGTATCAATTGTGGGGTCAACTGGATATCGTTTGCTTTTATTTTCAATTTCCGGTCTAATTAGGTCTGATTCATAATGTTTTTGCGTCAGTATATCAAACCTTATCGTAAATTACTCAAAATTTATATAAATCTATATGTTGTCTATTTGCATTGATATAGAACTATATATAAAATTTTAGCTCAATTGGACATCATTTACTTTAGGTTGCTGATTCAGACTTAACTTGTCATAAACGAGCCTGTTTTGCGTCAACTTTTGAAATTCGTTTTCTTCCTATTGTTTTGGTTTCTTGCAGTATGTCTTCAACATATCCAACCTATTTGTATGCTGTTTCATCATTTTTGCATATTTCATTTCTGTTTTTGCTTGTTTTCTAGTTTTTATTGCTTCTTGAGTCATATATACATATTTGGATTGCGCTGCTAAGATTGGTTCTATTTGGTGTTGGTTTTCAGTTCTACAAGAACGACAAGAAGGTGAGACGAGAGGTGTGAGCGTGTGAGGATATTCAAAGTGTTTGAGCGAAACACGAGCGACATGAGGATATTTCTTTTTACCACTAACAAATTTTTACAAGTACTATCATGTCAGATGAAAACAACACACCATCCTAACCTGAGGGAGAACTTAAGTTCCAAATGCAAGCCATGATGCAGATGATGGAGAGGATGAATTTAGTGATGGGGAACATGTGTGACAGACTTGATAGGGTGGAGAAACATGGTAATGAGGATGGTACAAGCACCCAAGATGTGAGGAAGCTTGGGGCTGAACCGAAAGCAAACAGTGGCAGTAGGGCTGAAAGGCCAAGTTAGGTTGATTATGAGGAGGATGTTGATGATATTAGTGATGGTGGTTTTGAGGATGAGGCCATGGGCCATCAGGAAGGTTTTCGGCAGCCTAGAAACTAAAGGGATTTTGGGAATTTCACTAAGGGCTATTTCGGCCAAAAGGAAAATTTTTGTAGTGTTGGGGGACATGCAGATTTAGATGGTGATTTGGATGCTATCAAACTGAAAATACCTTCTTTTCAAGGTAAAAACGATCTCGAGGCATATTTGGAGTGGGAGAAAAAGGTGGATTGGATTTTTTTATTGTCATAACTATTCAGAGGCGAAGAAAGTGAAATTGATAGTCATTGAATTCACGGATTACGCACTGATTTGGTGGGATCAGAATGTGATTAATAGAAGTAGGAGTGGAGAGAGGCCGGTATCATCATGGGAGGAGATGAAAGTGTTGATGAGAAGGCGATTTATGCCTAACCACTATTATAGAGATTTGTATCTGAAATTGCAAGGTTTGAATCAGGGTTCTAGGTCCGTGGATGAGTATTTCAAGGAGATGGAGACCGCAATGATTCGGGCCAATATGCTTGAGGATAGGGAAGCTACTATGGCTAGATTGCCAAATGGGTTGAATTTATTGAAACCTTTCCGTATGTGATCAAGTATAAGCAAGGAAAAGAAAACATTGTGGCTGATGCACCTTCACACAAGTATGTTCTTTTATCTACTTTGGATGCTAGATTTTTAAGACTTGAACATATAAAAGAATGGTACAAGGATGATGGTGATTTTGCTAATGTTTATAATGCTTGCGAAACTTCAGATTTTGGGAAGTTCTATAGACTTGATGGATATTTGTTTAAAAAGATTTGTTTGTGTGTTCCATTAAGTTTATGCGTGAATTGCTTGTACGTGAAGCACATGGAGGCGGGTTGATGGGACATTTTGGTGTTAAGACTTTAGATGTGTTGCATGAACATTTTTATTGGCCTAAAATGAAAAAAGATGTGCAACACATGTGTGATAAATACATAACTTGAAGAAAAGCAAAGTCTAGAACTCAACCACATGGCTTGTATACCCCTTTACCTGTACCAAAAGAACCATGCGTAGACATTTTGATAGACTTCGTCTTAGGTTTACATTTTGGTAGGGATTCCATCTTTGTAGTTGTTGATAGGTTTTAAAAAATGGCAGATTAACATTGCTGATTTGTTCTTTAGGGAGATAGTATGGCTTCACGGGGTCCCTAAGAGCATTGTTTCTGATAGAGATACTAAGTTCCTTAGCTATTTTTGAAAGGTGTTGTGGGGCAAATTAGGTTTTAAACTATTGTTTTCAACTACTTGTCACCCCCAAACAAATGGATAAATTGAAGTAGTTAATAGAACCTTAACACAATTTTTGCGTGTTGTCATTCAAAAGAACTTAAAGAATTGGGAAGATTGGTTGCCATTTATAGAGTTTGCATATAATCGCAATGTGCACTCTACTACTGAATTTTCACCTTTTGAAATTGTGTATCGATTAAAGCCTTTAACTCTAATGGATTTGACTGCTTTGCCTGTTGATGAAAGGGTTAATTTGGATAGTAATCGTAAAGCACAGGTGGTGAAGACACTCCATGAGAGTGTTCAACAACAAATTGAAAAGAAAAATCGTGTGTATGCGACCAAAGCCAATAAGGGGCGCAAACATGTTGTCTTTCAGCCTAGCGATTGGGTTTGGTTGCATATGCGCAAGTAGGGGTATTCAAAAAAACAGATTAACCGAGAAAACAAAAAAAAACCAATGAAAAATTAACCGAGAAACCAAACTAAGATGGAAAACCAATTAAACCGATTTTTAAAACCATAAAATCTTGTCGGGTTCAGTTCGGTTTTGGTTTTACAACAGAAACCGGTGAACCGAACCAACCACAAAATAAAAGACCTATAAATACTACAGTCTACAGTTAACCTAACCCTAATAACATTACTTGAAAAGCCGCCTAGTCTACTATACATCTCTACCCCCTGCATTTGTCTCTTCTCTCGTTGAACGAAAACTCACATCTCCATATCCTTGGCTTCTCTCTTCACTTCTGCACAAGCCGTTGCGATCCTCCTCCTCCATACTTGCAGCAGAAGGAGAGGGCTCCTCCATTAGAGAAAAGATGGCAAGGTAAAGTAACATCTGTATCAAAGTTTCATGCATCTTTAGCCTTATCACTACTTCCTTGCTCTGACCTCTGCTTCTCCTTTTCCATCCTCTTGCAACTAGGGTTTTTGCATCTTTCTTCAGGTTTGCCCCCTTCTCCCTTGCCCTCTCTCCCCTTTCTCTTGTTTCGGTCATGCCTTTTGTCTAATTCGATTTCTTTGACCTCATCACTAATACTACTGATGTTCTGTTGATTTGTGTTGATATTGAGTTCTTGCTTGCTTTGTTTAGCATTGTTAACTTTAATATGTGGTTTTGATCTATATTATTAGCTATCAATATGTTTTATCTTGATTGCCAGTGCCTTTTATTTGCCTTGAATTGATAGACTGTATTATCTGTATTATCAACTATCAATTCTGGCTGTATGGCTGATGTAGTGGGACAATGGATAGGTTACAAAGTTGGCTGCAATGTGAAAACATGGTTATGGTAGCTTTGTAATAAGTTCAAGTTTAGTGTTGATTTTGTTAGCTTCATGATTTGTTAAATTTTTAGATATTGATTGCTCTGTTTAGTTAAAATTATTGTGTTCTTACAAAACCTTTTCCTTGGAAATATTTGATTTTCATGTATGATCTGCTATAAACTATTGGTCCATTACATTGTAATTAGATGAACCTAACATGATGTTCAACTTCTGCTTGATTCACCAGAAGATTTTTTTTTCTTGCTTTTGCATTAAGTGGCAGAATAGTGGGCAATTGGGCAGAATAGTGGGCTTTTTTCTTGCTTTTGCAATTGGAAATAATTGCTGGTCCTTATATCCTCTTTACAATTGAACGTGTTAGCTTTAACTTTAAGATTCATATTGTTATTTTTTTAATTTCAGATGGATAATTAGGAAGATCCTACACCAAATGAATCAAATCCTTTAAGTTCAGAACCCAATTCTTTGCCCATTTTAGTTCCAGTTTTGGATCCAGTTACTACCTCTAGTACAAATAGCAACACTAAAAGTAAAGGTAATCCACCTTCTAGATCTAATAAAAGAAAAACATCATAAATTTGGGATCACTTTAAAAAACTAGATGGTAATCCTAAAGCTCCTAAGGCTACATGTGTAACATCCCCCGTTACGGGATAAAAACAACAATCTCATGTCAACCGAAAAACAGAGTAATTAAATTATATATATATATATATATATATATATATATATATATATATATATATATATATATATATATATATATATATTCATGTCTTCGTATTAAAATCTACTGAAATTTTGACGGAGTCTTTCCTAAACCGGAAGGTCCCAAGTTATCGACATGTAACCTGTTTACGTTTCTAATAACTCACATCTCCTAACTCAATCCCGATCCAATCATCCTCGGTTTCAAACCCACAAATATTATCACACCTATCAACCACAATATTTATGTTATACATTATATAACAAAATATCATTATGGATGGATAAAAATATAAATACATATACATGAAATAAGGTTCAAGAGTGGATTTTTCAATAACCTTACTACTGCGAAGAGTGATGACTGATTTGACTTGATCCATATGTTGGCTTCTGGAACTACTTGCATTTACATTGTATTGCCCCTTGGGATTTTGCTGTGGTTGAGATGAAAACTTATCTTTCTCCTGAAAACTGAGAGTAGATGTGAATTTTGCAAGAGTATCTTTTAGATCTGCCATGCTTTTCAATGAATGCAAGCAATGTTTCCTCAAGATTTCTTCTAAAAAGGGGAGCATAAAGAGGTGCATATCCATGAGAATTTTGGAAATTATGGTGTGCTTGAAATGGTGGCTGTGAAGTTTGTGCATTATTGTTCCAACTGAAATCTAGGTGATTTCTCCAACCAGGATTATACGTTTGTGAGCATGGGTTATGATTGGGCCTTTAGAAACTGTTTAAAGTATGAGCTTGTTCATGGAGGCATTCCCAAAAGAAGGCAAAGTTGGTCAGTCATTGGTTGAGTGTTCATTGACTTCATATATTTGACACACAATTTCTTGAACATATTTTAATTGACCACTCTTTTTCAATTCCAGTGCCTCGACTTTTCTAGCTAAAGATGCAAATTTAGCTTGGAGGTCATGATCTTCCCTAACGTTGTACATTCCTCCACTAGATGTATGAGATTGAGGTTTACTGGGTGCCTCATAAATGCCTATAGTGTCCCAATTTTGAGCATTTTCAGCTAACAAGTCTAGGTACTCTATTGCTTCATTAGGGTCTTTATCTTCAAAAGTTCTATTGCACATCAATTCCACCGTTTGTCTATCTTTAGGTGTTAACCCTTCATAAAAATGTGAAACCAATCTCCATGTTTCAAAACCATGATGAGGGCAAGTATTAAGCAAGTCTCAACATAAATCTAGATTAACCATTTAACAAGCAAAGTATTAAAAGTGAACAAAATAACAAAACATGTTAGTATCAAATATTAGAGTCCATGTTGAGTTTATACTATACTTATTCTTACACCATTAGTGTAACCTTTTCACCTTGACATAATAAACTTAGCTAAACATAATAAAATAGAGAAACATAAATAAACAAGATAAGAACATAAATAAGATATAAGTTAACTAAGTAAAGGAAAGGAAATGAAAAGCATAAACAAGAGATTAATATAAACAAAACTTAAGCATTACAAAAATATAAAGAGAGAGAGCAAGAACATGATCTTGATCTGAAAACCAAGATGCCTAAATGCATGGCAAATGTCTCCTTTTAGAGGCCAAAATTCGAAACTATTGATTTGATGACTAATTCTTGAGTGGGTGGCCACCTCTTGACTTGGTAACAATTCTTATCTTTTTGTCTGCAGAAAACGTCATTGCTAACATCAGAATTTAAAAAGATAATCTCCATGAAAGTTCTGAGAAATTGTCTCAGCTTTCCAACAAAACAAGAATCGATGCATTTGGACTTCTAGAACTCGAGATATGGATTGAACACTGAACAGTATCTGGGCTGCAAGACAGATTCCAACTTCTCCGTTGTTGCTCCCAGACCTAATTTATGGATAGCTTTCCATACATATAAACCAGACCTAAATCAAAGTTCTACAGCTCCAGTTATGATCCAATAACCGAATAGTGTTTTAGTTAGGGCTGAACCAGCATCTCTGTTCTAAGCTTAGCCCTCTCTATCTTCTCGGTTTTAGTGGTTAAACTCATCAATCAATCCTTTGATTTATGTGATAGACCTGCATTTAAGATAAAAATTTACCATAAATTAAAGGTATCTTATATTATTAGACATGTTATTATAAAACATGCTCTAGTTAAGGAGTTATTGATACTTTAAATGCAAAATGATGATAAAAAACCTTGATAAAAATACACTTTTAAGTATTAATCAAAACTCCCACCTCTTCTCTGGAACTATCCTGATGATTGCCCGCGCTTCCCTTTCTTTGGGAGAGGAGGTCTCTCAGTCAAAAACTCAAAATCTCTCCTCTTAGCTTTAATTGCCTGACTCTGCTCGACCATTAGTTTTGGGGTATCCTTTATTACCCTCCCCATACCCTGAGTAGCCCGTAATAATTCCCGCACAGACTGAAACTACATGGCTATCAATATCATCCTTAGTTCCTACCTTAGTCCATCACGGAACCTCTCTACCTTGTGGCGCTCTGTGGGAAGGTAAGTGGAGGCAAAAGCTGCTAAGTCCTGAAATCTCCTTTCATACTCCAAAACTGTCAAATCTCCCTGCTTCAAATCCAAAAACTTATGTTCTTTCTCCCTCCTATGCTCCCAAGAATAGTACCTCTCCTCAAACTCTTCACGAAAGTCCCTCCATCTCAATACCTCCCCTAATCTCCTCTCTCTAATGGTCTCCCACCAAGAGTGGGCACTTTCAACCAATAGCTGAGTCACGCAATCCACCCGTAGCTCCTCTGACACCTATATCTGATTCATAACTCTTTCTACTTTCCTCAGGCAATGCCCAGCAACCTCAGCATCCTCTTCGCCACGGTAAGTCGTACAACCCATCTCTCTCATACCCTTCACTCATTGCACTATGGTGACTACTCCCCCTGATCTAGGAGCTGTACTAGAAGCTCCCGCTACCATTTCCTGCTGCTACAACTCTCACTATATGTTCCATAAAAGCATGATCCGAAAATGGGTTTGACTAGCTACCGGTGCCACTGGTGGGGGTATATTATCTCCCTCATGTCTGTCTAATACCTCGGGCATTGATACATCTGCCTAACGGGACAACAAATCATCTCGAAGTCTCACTGACTCGCCCCTTTCTGAGTACACTGATGTTGCAGGTATATGAGAGGAGGTGTTTGCCAAGGGATCCCAGTCTGGATCACTTTCATTATGAAAACTCTGATCACTTCCCCGAACTGAGGATGGATCAGTCCTGGCTCCTTGCCTTGTTCTCACCATCTTGAAACACATTTCAAAATCATTTAGTTATTCTTATCCCCAGAATAGGAACCTAAGCTCTGATACCAAAATGTAACATCCCCCATTCCAGGATAAAAACAACAATCTCATGTGAACCGAAAAACAGAGTAATTAATTTTTTTTTCTATATATATTCATGGTCTTCATATTAAAATCTACCGAAATTTAGACAAAGTCTCCCCTATACTGGAAGGTACCAAGTGATCGATATGCAACCTGTTTACACTTCTAATAACTCGTATCTCCTAACTCAATCCCGACCCAATCATCCTGGGTTTTAAACCCACAAATATTATTGCACCTATCAACCACAATATTTATGATATACATTATATAACAAAATATCATTATGGATGGATAAAAATATAAATACACATACATGAAATATGGTTATATGAACTACATAGTTAAGTTCATTTAATCAAGTTTAAACATTAAGTATACAAATTAAGTTATACAAACGTTTCCATTTTACAAAATACAAGGGTATAGTCCCTAGAACCTATATTACAATAAAGGAACATAAGCTAGGATCTACTCCTGTCGTGCATGCGATGGTCCTGAAACAAAATATATATTATTGAAACATGAATATCACAATAAATTTATAACACGAGTATCTAACAATTTAAAAAGGGTAACATGCATTCATATTTTGTTCACTTTCTCCCTTCTGATTTTCATTAGAATCTCTTCCTTGTTCAACTATTAATAACCATTCCTTCTCCCATTATCAACCTCCATTTCAGATTTTATAAGATCAATCATTATTATTTCTGCTTAACGCATTACCAATACCAATTTCTTTTTTTTGGTAAGTTGACGTATGTATTAAAAGAAGAAGATACAAACATTATAAGGGGCATACCCCAGATTTACAATGAGAACAGAAACATAAAACAACAGATGGCTACAAGCTAGCCAATACCAATTTCACTAGTATCATCATCATCACCCCGTAGGAGTCGATGCAAGATGATCCCCTTACCCGGGATCCTAACATACACTAAATGTATGCTAGCCAATACATGGTGATCCTCTTACCCGGAATCCTAACATACAATAATTGTATGCTAGCCAATACATGCTTGATCTCCTTATCCGGGATCCTAACATATACTAAATGTATGTTAGTCCAAACGTGGCGATCCCCTTACCTGGGATCCTAACATACACTAAATGTAAGCTAGTTCACGCCCCAAATCAGACTTCTCATATTTTCTTAGTCAGCGATAATTTCATCACTTGGCAATTCACTTAACAACCTTTCACCTTGAATACACATATATTTAGTAATTCACATTTTACATCGGTAATATATTAAATCATGGAATTTAACTAGAAAGTATAGGTGCGATTCACCTACCTGCAATAGAAGGTCTACTTGTGCTCCCCTGTTGCTGCTGTTGCACCACGCCTGTGGTCCCTCCTGCAAATAGCAGGTTTATCTCATAAATTTTCCTCACTCAAGGATATGTTTTATAATAAACATATCAACAACCAATAAATCTTTCTTTCAATCATTTCTTAATATTTTACGTTTTTCTCATTACACCCATTAATATTTTTGTTCTTTGTCAAACCATAGTTATCATTCATTTCTTTATATTTGAACTGTTTCTGTTTAAATCTCGAGCTGTTATTGTCTAGACATTGAACTGTTACTGTCCGACCTCTACTCATATGTTTAACTATATCTAGAGTTACAGAACTCTATTTCAAGCGAGATTGGTCTCGTTGGAAAGTTAAGACATGAGGCTACAAGTTATCTGAAGGAAGGAGAACCCAATTCTGCTTTCAAGACAGTCACAACTGCTCATCAATGAAGCAGACCTACTACCCTACAAGGTCTATCATGACCCAGTCTCGGTTGGTGACTCATAGCTGGAGTTCTATAACTCTAAATTTCTTTAGTTAGTCAATATCCAAAACTACAATTTCTTTGAAGGAACCTGATCCTAATTCCTTCATCCTCCTACCCGAAATCCCTCTAAAAGTCAAAAGACGAAACTGTCCAGATTCATTAACCTTGAAATTTACACATAACACATGAAGTTATTTAATTTAGCAACTAATATTTTTTCCTCAATTCAAGTCTAAGAACTCTAATCTATAATTTACATCCAGGTATCAATTCATAATCCACTTTGAAACGACTCATAAGACCATTTTTAGAACACCTTACCTTGTACGAATCAAGGTTTTGATCTTCAACCCCCTCCTTTTCTTTCTAATCACAATCGGTCCTCCCCTCTTCTCTTCCTGTTCAAATTTTCTTGTTAATTCCTTGCCCACTACTGTTTATTCTACCTATAACCCTGAATCTTGGATGGGTTTTTGAAATTTTGGTGTTTCTCTCTTGATTTGTAAAAATAGATACAAAAACTCCCTCTTTTCTTTCTTTACGATAGCTACACATTTTTGGTGAAAAGATGAGTATTTATGCTCTATAATTATTCTTATTTGCATTTAGACCCATTTTCTTTAAGTGTATTCTTTTTGCCCCCACATCTTTTTAGTTTAGTTTATTTCCTTTAATTTAATCCAGCTTTGATTCCCGGGATTTACAGCATGTATGTATTTGTGGAAAAGACTATGCATGTCATACCATACTTAATGGGACTAGTAACATGTGGAGTCATCTAGGTGTATGCAAAAAATTTTCTTTTGTGAATGACTGAAAACAAAAAACTTTAGTTTTAGAATCTAGGCCTATAATAAAGGGGGGTAATAATGGAAAGGAAAATCTGGTGATTATCAAGGCAGTGGGTTATAGTTATGAAGAGTGTAGGAAAGCCCTAGGAAAAATGATTATACTTGATGTGCTACCTTTTAACTTTGTTGAAAACCAAAGATTTAAATCATTTTGTCATGCAACCTAGATTTGATGTTCCTTCTCGTTTGATGATTTGGAAAGATTGTTTGAAAATTTATATAGATAAGAAGGAAAAATTAAAGAAAGCTCTTAAGGATCAACGTTTATGTTTAACAACTGATACTTGGACATCAATCCAAAATATTAATTATCTGTGTTTGACTACCTATTGGATTGATGAAGGTTGGAACTTGAATAAAAGAATTCTAAACTTTTGTCAAGTTTCTAATTATAGAGGTGAAACAATTGGCCAAGCAATTGAGAGTTGTTTGTTGGAACGGGGAATTGATAACATTTTAATAGTTACAATAGTCAATGCAAGTTCAAATAATTTGACAATAAAATATCTTAAGAGAGTAACAAGTAATTGGGCAACTAATATATTGTCAAATGATTTCATGCATGTTAGATGTTGTGCACATATTATTAATCTTATTGTATGTGCGAGATTGAAATATATTGATAATTCAGTGGTTAAGATTAGGAATGCAACGAGGTTTGTTAGATCTTCTCCTTCTAGACAACTTGTTTTTAACCTATGTGCTTGGATGTTGCAACTAGATGGAACTCTACATATATGATTTTAGATGTGGCTGCTAAATTCGATGTGGTTTTTATAAGGTTAGAAGAAACCGATCCTAGGTATTTAAGTTACTTTGAGGTTGATTCAAAAGGGAAACAAAAAAACTTAGATCCTTCCATTTTAGAAGATTTGGAAAAGATTAGATCTTTTGTCAAGTTCTTGAAACTATTTTACATGGTTACATTGAAATTTTCTGGCTTGTTGTGTGTGATATCTAATTTTTTTTCTTCCATGAATTGATTACCAGCACTATTACAAACGGAGACCCCCACCCAACGAATATTGATTCGCGAACGAGAAGTATAAGGATGATGCCACGAAGACATTTGTTCTTCGATAAGTCGTTTTCAGTTCTTTAGAGAATCAAGGAAGGGAATCCCATTAACACACAATAAGTGCAGCAAAGAAGTTTATTGATCTGAAAATTGCGTAACCTTACATGTTTGGTTATTCCTTTATTAATACTGACTCTAAACTTAAAGAAACCCTAATGGACCCCCTTAAGTGGACTTATATGAAGCCCACTTACAATTGACCCAAATAAGTAATAATAACCCAAAAACTAAGAAGAAAATAATAAAAATCTGAAAACTATCATGCTAAATATGCTAGAATCAGATTTGTCACCCTTAGGAAGTCTTAAATAAACTAGGAAAAATCTGATTTGAAAAGTTTATGTTGCTGCCCCCTTGATGTCCTTGATTAGCTTGGATTTCCTTGTTTAACTTGGACAGATAAGAAAACAAATTTCCTCCTTTGTTGCTGATTTAATTACTTTCCTTCCTAAGATAGGAAAAACATTAAATTGTCCTCCCCTCTTTAGGAATAAGATATGGCCAACTTCCTTACTTAATTAGGAGAATAAATTGCTAACTTTTTATCCTTGTAGCATTAGGAAAAATAACAAGCCTAACAAGGCTGGTATTGGGCCGGACACATCAAACCCTTGTTCCACACGAATTGGGCTCTTCTTGGACCTGAACTAGATGAATTAAAGGCTGTCCTTCATGCTCCTTAAATGTCCCAAGCCTCTCTAGGTTCATTTTGCTCCATATGTTCTTAACAAGCTCATTCAATGTTTCTTTAAGCTTTTTTACCCTAGCTCTTGTGATTGGCCCAATTGGCACCTCCAATAGGTCATTGACATGATTACGCTTGGTGTTCGACTGATTCGCATCATCCCCTCTCTCTTCAAAAGGATTCGACCTCGAATCATCACCTACATCAAACAGAGTAAGATAAAAAACATTAAAGGTAGCACTAACACCATACTCACCTGGCAAATCAACTTTATAAGCATTGTCATTGATCCTCTCAAGGATCTGCAATGGCCCATCTCCTCGTGGTTGTAGCTTTGATTTCCTATGGGCCGGAAATCTCTCCTTGCATATATGCACGCAAACCCAATCGCGTGCTCGTGTTTCGCTCAAACACTCTTAATATCCTCACACGCTCACACCTCTCGTCCCACCTTCTTGCGAAACTGAAACCAACACCAAATAGAACCAACTTGGCAGCGCAATTCAAATATATATATATGAATCAAGAAGCAAAATGAAACTGCGATGATAGTCTTGCGAGTTGCAAGCGAGTCTATCCGAAATATGAACGAAACTGAAGACTCAAATAAAAACAATAACAAAACATACACAAAATCATGAAACAACAGCCAAATACGTTGGATATGATGAAAATAAACTGCAAGAAACAAAAACAACAGAAAGCAAGTGAATTTCAAAAGTTGACGCAAAACAGACTCGTTTACGACGAGTTAAGTCTGAATCTCAAACCTATAGTAAATGATGTCCAATTGAGTAGAAATTTTAGATATAGTGCGATATCAAGCTAAATATGTAGAATATATATTTTGAGCAATTTACGACAAGGTTTGATATACTGACGTAAAAACATTATGAATCAGACCTAATTAGACCCGAATTTGAAACCCAAAACAAACGATATCCAATTGACCCCAAATTTGATATGTGGTGCGATGAAGACCCCAATAACAGAGTATCAAATTTGAGCTAATTCCGAGTTGATTTGATCCAATTTTCTCTTGTTTGGTTTTGTGCGGCAGAATCCAATAAACATCTTTTTGAACAAATTTTTTTTTTTTGCTTTTCTCTTTTCTCTGTTTTTTTTTTGTTTTTGATGCTACTGATATATTTTGAACAATAACATAATGAAATAACAATTTTTTTATATATGCCGCAAATTCCGGAAAGCCAAGAAGAAATTGGATACTAAGGAATTTTTGCAGAATCAACAAGAAACAAAATTTTCAGAAGAATATAACCTGATTAATGGATACCAAATGATGCGAACCTCGTGATCACATGGTCACGTAACCCACACACAAAGACACCAATTTCCGGAAAGCCAAGTAAATCAGGTTTGATAGGAGTGTGACACAAAGATAACTTGTACCTAGGCACCAGCACTATTAGAAACGGAGAACCCCATCCAACGAATATTGATACACGAAAGAGAAGTATAAGGATGATGCCACGAAGACAGTTGTTCTTCGATAAGTCGTTTTCAGTTCTTTAGAGAACCAAGGAAGGGAGATTATCCCACCAACACACAATAAGTGCAGGAAAAAAGTTTATTGATTTGAAAATTGCGTAATGTTTGATTATACCTTTATTTATACTGACTCTAGACTTAAAAAAAATCCTAATGGACCCCCCTTAAGTGGACTTACATGAAGCCCACTTACAATTGACCCAAATAAGTAATAATAACCCAAAAACTAAGAAGAAAATAATAAAAAATCTGAAAACTATCATGCTAAATATGCTAGAATCAGATTTGTAACCCTTAAGAAGTCTTAAATAAACTAGGAAAAATCTGATTTGAAAAATTTGTGTTGCTGCCCTTTGATGTCCTTGATTAGCTTGGATTTCCTTGTTTAACTTGGACAGATAAGAAAACAAATTTCCTCCTTTGTTGCTTATTTAATTACTTTCCTTCCTAAGTTAGGAAAAGCATTAAATAGTCCTCCTCTCTTTAGGAATAAGATATGGCCAACTTCCTTACTTATTTAGGAGAATACATTGCTGACTTTTTATCTTTGTAGCATTAGGAAAAATAACAAGCCTAACAAGGCTGGTATTGGGCCAGACACATCAACCCCTTGTTCCACATGAATTGGGCTCTTCTTGGACCTGAACTAGATGAATTAAAGGTTGTCCTTGATGCTCCTTAAATGTCCCAAGCCTCTTCAGGTCTATTTTGCTCTATATGTTCTGAACAAGCCCATTCAATGCTTCTTTAAGCTTCTTTGCCCTAGCTGTTGTGATTGGCCCAATTGGCACCTCCAATGGGTCGTTGGCATGATTACGCTTGGTGTTGGGCTGATCTGCATCATATGATGGCAAAGTATATAAAACAATTGGGGGGATCAAGATACACAAAACTTTTTGTTGTATATGGTTGTTGTGTTAGATCCACGTTTCAAATTGAAGTATGTGAGATTTTGTTTTGGAAGATTGTATGATGTTAAAGAGGCTGAAAATTTTACAATTAAGGTTAAAGACTTTGCTAAGGTTGTTTGAGCATTATATGAATGTTAAGGTTTTTCATAGTGTTGGAACTAGTATAAATGAAGATGTTAATATTGATTAAATGATGGTAATGATTATATGTTAGATGACTTAGCTTCTCAATTCAAAAAACATTTAGAGAAAGAAGGCGGTGTCCAAAAAAAAAAGAGGTTGAGAGGTATTTGGGTGATGATTGTGAGGATCCTAATGATTTTAAATTAGATATGTTGGGTTGGTGGAGGCCTAATGGTATAAAATAGAAGATTCTTTCTCAGGTGGCACAACACATGTTAGCTATCCCAGTATTTGCAGTTGTTGCTGAAGCAGCTTTCAGTACTGACGGTCATATATTAGATCCATTTCGAAGCTATTTATCTCCATCGACAGTGCAAACACTTGTTTATTATCAGAATTGGTTGAGTTTAGCACAAATTCCAATCAACATCAGAACCTTCAAGGATTATATTGAAAATTCTAAGATTATTGAGTCAGGTAATTTTTTTTACAAATTTAAATATAGTTATTTTTTAATATCATTTATTTACATATGTTTAATCTAACATTTTAATATATGTTTTTTTAGAATTTTGTGAAAGTTTAAAAATCTAAACTTATTGTTTGTAAGTTATATTGATGATGTTCGTGCAATCATGGAATATAATTGTTTTGGGTAATTAATTTACTTTACCTTGTTAATTCCTTTTAAAATTTTGCATTGTTAATTTTTTTAATAGTTGAACTCTAATATGTCGCTAATTTGCTAGTGTTTCTTTATAGCATTATCCTTACTGGATCTTTTGGCTTTTATTGTTGCTGGAAGTTTTGGATGCAGCTGTAGTGCTGGTGATACGATCTAGGAAAGGTCAAATTCGGATTTTGAAGTAAAATGTGCAACTATCCAGTTTTACAGCAATATTCAAAATTCTCAATCCGACCATTGGATCGAGTTGAAATTTCATGTGAAGTCTTCTGACATGTTGTGCTACCTTGGGTTAAAATTGCAGGAGAATCAGAGTTCAGGAACGCAGACCAATACGGGCCAACAGAAGCTGTACGAATTTTATTATTTACTTTCTTTTGACTTGTGGACTTCCTATTTGACTAGGATTCTCTTCCTAAAAGGATGTTCCAGCATCTTTTGGAAATCTACTAATTCTACAAAGATCTTTAATGGGCAGCAACATAGTTTCCAAGTGTGACAAGGATTCATAATTATTTCAGAATTCTTTTCTTACAAGGATTTCTTATTCATCCTAGCTACAAAAAGGAAAGAAGACTTCAGAATAAATTCTACCTTTAGATCAGATTTCCTAGTCTATTTGGGACTTCTTAATGGTGACAAATCTGATTCTAACATATTTAGGATGATAATTTTCAGATTTTTATTATTTTCTTCTTTTTCTTTGGGTTATTATTACTTATTTGGGTCAATTGTAAGTAGGCATCATATAAGTCCACCTAAGGGGGGTCCATTAGGGTTTATTTAAGTATAGAGTTGGTATAAATAAGAGCATAAGCAAACATGTATGGTTAGACAATTCAGATTAATAAAACTTCTTGACTTTATGGGAATTATCAGTCTTTGCGTGTGGGTTGCGTGACTACGTGATCACGAGGTTCACATCACTTCTTCTATGAGGTTAGATACAGAGTGTGAAGTTGAACGAATTTGCAAAGATTTATAAAGAAACAAATAAAGAACTTGAAGAAGGGAGAGCATCAGTACAGCACCAAAAGGATGAAAATTTAAAAAGGGCGGCAGTGGTTATCATTTAAAAATATATATACTCTCAAGTACAAATGGCTACGTGCTTTTTTGAAATTATTATCGGTTTCTACTTTCATACAATGTTGTTGGAGGCAAGTTTGTGCTAGAAAAGAACTTCAAAGACTTCAACAAAAGGTTAAAGAATTGTCCATTAAAACTATTGGTGATTTGAGGACAAATCTCTTGAGGAGAGAGGGAATGATACGATTCAAGGTTAGATTTGGATTTTGGCATAAAATTTGCTACCACCTGGTTTTACGCTATTGAGCATAACTCCAAATCAAATCGTTGAAACTTTGTTAGAAGATTCTAGAGGTATCCATGTTGGGGTAAACTTTCACGTGAATTCGGGAAATACTTTCTATAGATATTATGAATTTTGTTATTTACTTCGTTTTGACTTATGGACTTTCTATCTGAAATAGACTTGTTTCGATCAGGGTTTGGGTTTACTATAGTAGATTTTAAATTTTATAAGTAGGTCAATTCAGCCTGTAAGGGTAGATCCATTAGGGTTAACACTTAAACTCTTGTAAGTTAAATTTTGATAGCCATTGATGAATAACACTTCGCAGGGTCATTCGATTTCATTCTAATAGTGTTGGTGTCTTGGGAATGTTTCCATTGCGTCACACTCCTATCAGGCCTATTTCGGCTTTCAGGATTAAATTTCAATCTTTATTATGGCAACACGTGACCACGAGGTTTCAATCAGTTTTTTTTCAATCAGTTATGGTCCAAACAAGAGTCAAATTTGCAAGTTCGAGTTTAAATCAATGTTCATCCTGTCATAAACTTATTATTGTTGTGTTTTCTTCTTCTTCTTATTTGTGTCATGTATTCAACAAGGAAGAGGGAATGGAAGAGGATTCTAGCTCAAAGATGCGAAAAACTATGTCATGGTTTGGGGGTTTTAGAACGAGAAGTTGATAAGTGTAGAAGATTATTCTATGAATTTCTAAGCCATGGATTTCTGATACCATAACTTACTTTCCAATTTTGGTATAGGCCAATTCTGGATGCCCTTAACTTTATCCTCATTCATCTCAATACCCTATGCAATTATAACATAGCCAAGAAACATAATTTTCTTCATGCAAAAGGTACACTTTTTAAGATTAGCATATAATTTCTCACTACGCAATACATTAAGTACATTACACAAATGATCAAGATGTTCAGTTAAGTTCCTGCTATAAATCAAAATGTCATCAAAATACACAACCATAAACTTACTCATGAATGCATGCAACACATGATTTATTAAACGCATATACGTACTAGTTGCATTTATAAGTTCAAACGGCATTATTTACCGTTCATACCAATCATGCTTAGTTTTAAATGTTGTTTTCCACTCATCACCTTCTTTCATCCTGATGACGGTAACTCATTATTAAGAAAATACAAGATCCATGTAACTCATCTGACATGTCATCAAGCCTAGGAATGGGGTGTCTATACTTTATCGTTATGTTGTTGATGGCTTGGCAATCCACACACATCTTTCATGTTCCATCCTTCTTAGGCTCAAGTAGCACGAGTACAGTACACAAGCTCATACTCTCATGAATGTACCCCTTTTTCATGAGCTCATCAATTGTCCTTTGAAGCTCTTTCATCTCCCTGAGATTGCTTTTATAGGTTGGTCGATTAGGAATTGAAGCTCCAGGTATGGAATCCATCTGATGCTCTATCCCTCTCAATGGTGGTAATACGCTAGGAATATCGTTGGGGAACAAATCATCAAACTCCTGCAACAAAGAAATAGCAACATTAGGCACAATATGATCAAGATCATTAGTGTTAAAGTAAGCTTCTTTATACACAAGTAAAATCATTGGCTTGTTAGTGAAAAAATACAAATCTGACCTCACCCTCTATAGCATAAAAATTGATTTCTTTCTTTAGTTTTTCCACACAATTCTCATCACCCTTCCTGACTTTCTTCACTCCTCTTGTCTTACCTCCACTCTCGACCAGATTTGGTTGTTTTGAGTTGTGGCCATATGGTTTGATTTGTTTGGAGTGTTGGTCGAATAGTTGTTCGTGTTTGGATTGGTGGCCGAATGGGTTGTGATCCGAACATCATGATCTCGTGGTCTCGCAACCCATATAAATCAGGTTTGATAAGAGTGTGACACAAGATAACTTGTACCTAGGCACCACCATTATTGGAAACGGAAACCCCCACCCAACGAATATTGATTCGCAAACGAGAAGTATAAGGATGATGCAACAAAGCCAGTTGTTCTTCGATAAGTCGTTTTTCAGTTCTTTAGAGAACCATAGAAGGGAGATTATCTCACCAACACACACACACACACACACACACAAGTGCAGAAAACAAGAAATTTTATTAATCTGAATTGTCTAACTTACATGTCTGGTTATGACTTTATTTATACTAACTCTAGACTTAAATAAACCCTAATGGACCCCCCTTAGGTGGACTTAAATGAGGCCCACTTACAATTGACCCAAATAAGTAATAATAACCCAAAGACTAAAAAGAAAATAATAAAAATAATAAAAATCTGAAATTATTATCCTAAATATGCTAGAATCAGATTTGTCAACATTAAGAAGTCACAGATAGACTAGGAAATCTGATATTAAGGTATAATTAATTCTGAAGTCTTCTTTTCTTTTTGTAGCTAGGATGAATAAGGAATCCTTGTAAGAAAAAGATTCTGAAACATTTATGAATCATTGCCCCACTTGGAAACTATATTCCAGCCCATTAAAGATCCTTGTAGAATTGGAAGATTCCCAAAATAAGCTGTCACATCCTTGTAGGAAAAGAATCCTAGCCAAATATGAAGCTAGTTAATCTTCGATAAGTCAGATTCTGTTGGTTCAACAACTGAAGAATGCAAGAATCACTCCCACACATTAAAACTGAAAAATTCAGAAGTAATTATCATTCAAGCTGCCGAAATTTTGGCTTACATGAGTTTAATAGTTCTTGAAAAATTAACCCTAATGGACCCCTTATGTGAACTTATATGAGATCCACTCAAAACTGACCCAAAACCCTAAACTGAAAAGCCCATAACCTAATCCAAACAAGCTTTGGATCCTAGCTCAAAACAAAGTTTTAATTACGCCTAAACATGAAAGAAAATAATAAAAATAACTAATGTATCATTAAATACCACTAGCCCTTCTTTCTTTGTGTAATTAGGATGAATAAGGAATCCTAATAAGAAAAGGATTCTGAAACATTAATGAATCCTTGCCACACTTGAAGATCATATTGCAGCTCATTAAATAACTTTATGGAACTAGGAAATTTCCAAAACCAGCTGCCACATCCTTGTAGGAAAAGAATCCTAACCAAATAGGAAGTCTACAAGTCAAATGGAAGTAAATAACAAAATTCATACAGCCTCTGTTGACCAATATTGTGGTGCCTTCCCGAACTCCGATTGACCTGAACGTTTAACCCATAGTTGGACAACATGTCTAGAGAGTCACTTAAAATTGTAGCTCGATCCAATGGTCGGATTGAGAATTATGACTATTGCCATAAACCTAGATTGTTGCGCTTTTTATGCCAAAATTCGAATTTGACTTATTTGGGTCGGATCACAAGGCTGAACTGGTTCAGGAACTCAAACCAACACCAAATAGAACCAATTTAGCTGCGCAATCCAAATATATATATATGACACAAGAAGCAATAAAAACCAGAAAAAAAGAAAAAACAGAATTGTGATAGTCTCACGAGTAGCAAGCGAATCTATCTGAAATGTGAACGAAACTGAAGACTCGAATAACAACATAAACAAAATATGAAAATGATAAAACAACACCCAAATATGTTGGATATGTTGAAAACATACGGCCAAAAATGAAAACAACATACTGCAAAATAGACTCGCTTACGACGAGTTAGGTCCGAATCTGGAACCTAAAGTAAATGATATCTAATTGAGCTAAAATTTCACTTATAGTGCGATATCAACCTAAATAAACAGAATATAAAATTTGAGTAATTTACAATAAGGTTTGATATACTGACGCAAAAACGTTTATGAATCAGACCTGATTAGACCCGAAATTGAAAACCAAAGAAAAAGATAACTAATTGACCCCAAATTTAATATGTTGTGCAATTAGGACCCCGGTAATCAAAGTATCAAATTTAATCAAATTTTCTCTTGTTTATTTTTCTGCGACAGAAACCAATACACGTCCTTTTAAACTATTTCTTTTTTTTTATGCTACTGATATATTTTGGACGGTAATAGAATGAAAAAAACAATTTTTTTATTTTTGTTTCCTGATACGCTGCAATATTTTAGATACCAAGGAATTTGTTTGCGAAAACAACAAGAACAAAAATTTCAGAAGGATATAATGATGTGAACCTCGTGATCACGTGGTCACGTAACTCAAACGCAAAGACAACAATTCCTGAACAGCCAAGTAAATCAGGTTTGATAGGAGTGTGACATAAAGATAACTTGTACCCAGGCACCAGCACTATTGGAACGGAAACCCCCACCCAACGAATATTGATTGGCGAACGAGAAGTATAAGGATGACGCCACAAAGCCAGTTGTTCTTCGATAAGTCGTTTTTAGTTTTTAGAGAACCATGGAAGAGAGATTATCTCACCAACACACACACACACACAAAGTGCGGCAAATAAGAAGTTTTATTAATCTGAATTGTCTAACTTATATGTCTGGTTATGCCTTTATTTATACTAAGTCTAGACTTAAATACACCCTAATGGACCCCCCCCCCTAAGTGGACTTATATGAGGCTCACTTACAATTGACCCAAATAAGTAATAATAACCCAAAGACTAAGAAGAAAATAATAAGTATCCAAAAATTACTATTCTAAATATGCTAGAATCAGATTTGTCACCATTAAAAAGTGCCAAATAGACTAGGAATTATGATCTGAAGGTAGAATTAATTTTGAAGTCTTCTTTCCTTGTTGTAGTTAGGATGAATAAGGAATCCTTGTAAGAAAAGGATTCTGAAACATTAATGAATCCTTGCCATACTTGAAAACTATATTGCTGTAAAGAAGGAATCCTTGTTGTAGTTAGGTAGAATTAAAGATCCTTGTAGAGCTAGGAGATTCCCAAAACAAGCTGTCATATCTTTGTAGGAAAATGATCCTTGCCAAATAGAAAGTCTACAAGTAAAAAAGGAAGTAAATAATAAAATTTGTACAACCTCTTTTGACCAGTAATCGGTGCCTTCCCGAACTCCGATTGACCTGAAAGTTTAACCCAAGGTAGAAAAACATGTCAGGAGACTCCATGTACAATTTCAGTCCGATCAGACAGTGGGATTGATAATTTGCACATTTTACATCAAAATCCAAATTTGACTTTGCCTGGATCATATCAGGTTGTTGTGGTATTTTTGGGTTTTCCTGAATCTGATTGTCTTGTCTTCCCTTGTTCCTCGCCTTGATTTTCTCTCCTCATAGCCTCATGCTTAATTATCTTTTTCAATGATATACATATTTTTAACCCCATCATGAATTGTTTTCCTATCATATTGTCATGGTCTTCCCAATAAGATATAAATTGCGATCTTGATCAACATACTTCCCAATAAAAAATGAAACCACAACCTATTTAGTCACTTTCACTGCACCATTATCATTCAATTATTGTAATCTATATGGTTTAGCATGCTTAACAGCAGACAAATTCAATTTACTAACAAGGGTGGTATTACAAACATTAACACAAGTTTCACTATCTATAATGAAACTACACACATTGTTTTGTACACAGCAACGTGTATGGAAGATGTTCTTCTTTTGTTGATTAGTTTTATCTTCCTTGATCACTGAAGTGTTTGTGAATCAATATTCGTTGGGTGGGGGTTTTCCGTTTCTAATAGTGGTGGTGCCTGAGTACAAGTTATTTTTATGTCACATTCCTATTAAAACTGATTTGCTTGGCTTTCCAGGAATTGGTGTCTTTGCGTGTGGGTTGCGTGACCACGTTATCACAAAGTTCGCATCATTTTGGTATTAGAGCTTGGCTCCATTAATCAGGTTATATCCTTCTGAAATTTTTTTCTCTTGTTATTTCGCAAAAATTCCTCAGTGTCCCCTTTCTTCTTCTCCTTGATTTTGAAGCATATGAAAAAAAAAATTTTAAAAAATTATCAAAAACAAAGGCTTAATCTCGAAAGGTGATATCGTCAAAAACACTATCTAAGAGAGATAGGGGCAAAACAGTGCATTATCTGGAAGGCAAGGGCTTAAAAGCACACTAAAAAAGAGAAAATACCAAAAACACTATCTAAAATAGATAGGGGCTAGAAAGCGCACTATAAGAAAGTTGAGGGCTGAAAGGCGCACTCAGAAGATGATAGTACCAAAAGCACTGTTAAAAAAAAAGATAAGGGCTTACAATACGCACTATCCAAAAGGCGAAGGTTTAGAGGCGCACTTAGAAAGTGATAGTGTCAATAACACTATTTAAAAGAGATAGGAAAAAACAACGCGCTATCTAAAGGATTTAAAGACGTTCTCAAAAGTTGATGGTGCCAAAAGCACTATTAAAAAGAGATAGTGGCTAAACAGTGCACTAACTGAAAGGCAATGACTCAAATGTGCACTTAGAAAGTGATTGTGTCAGAAGCACTATTTTAAAAAGATAGGGGCTAAACAACGTACAACCTAAAAGACGAGGACTCAAAGGCACACTCACAAAGTGATAATACTAGAAACAATATATAATGAACACAGGGGCTAAATTGCTCACTATCTGGAAGGTGAGAGCTCAAATGAGCACTTAGAAAAAGATAATGCCACAAACATTATCTAAAGGAGATAGGGACTAAACAACGCACTATTTGAAAGCCGGGGCTCAAAAGCGCACTTTGAAAGATGATAATGCCAAAAAGACTATATAAAGGAGAAAAGGGCTAAACAACGCATTATCTGAAACGCGAGGGTTCAAAGGTGCACTAAAAAATGATAGTTTCAAAGATGCTGTCAGTAAGTGAGTGGCTTAAAAGTACACTCGAAATGATATGCTTCAAAGTTGCATTTACATAATCTCCTAATCTTATATTTTGAAAATTGGGCCTTTACCCTTGTATTGATAGGAATTGAATCTCCAATGGATATCATTTGCTTTCAAAAACTTGAATATGTTAAGGACTCGTTCTTTGGACTCCCTACAACGATAAAAATGTAATGCTTAATGCTCTCAACTAGTTTTTTATTTTTCTAGATGGAAAAATATTGTATTTGAACTAGGAGTTATATTCTTCCTTTTTCTAACTCTAATTTTCCAAAAACGTAAAGTATTAGTCTATCCTTGAATAGCTCCTTAATAATTGGTTAAAACGAAGGAATAAGATGAGCTATATTTAGTAGCCCCGTTAACCTATCACTCTTTCCCTTAAAACCATAATGATATTGATGTCAATGGAACAAACAATGTCATGTTTAATAATTAATAATCAATATAGGACATAACTATTACTCATCTAATTTAGGGGAACAAAAAAAAAATTAAAAAAAAACCAAGACAATTAAAAAACATTATCAAACCAAAAAAATAAAATTGAGAAAAAACCAATTAAAAATCCCAAAAAAATTTGTTTCTAGTCAGGGATGATTTCAAACTTATCAAACAAGTTAAATCAAACTGATTCAATTTGATCCCTTAATGTGAACCTCGTGATCACGTCGTTACACAACCCACGATCAAGATTGGGATTGGAATGAGTAGAATGATGCCGCAAGCCAATTAATCTTCGATAAGTCAGATTCAGTTCGTTTAAGAACTGAATAATGCAAGAATCACTCTCACATGTTAAAACTGAAAAATTCAGAAGTAATATTCATCAATGACTGTTGAAATTTTGGTTCATGAGTTTAAATAGTTCTTGAAAAATTAATCCTAATGGACCATTTATATGGACTTATATGAGGTCCACTAAAACAGGCCCAAAAACCCTAGACTGAAAAGCCCATAACATAATCCTAAAAGGCCTTGGATATGAAAATCAAGTATTAATTAAGCCCAAACAAGCCTTGGGTTGTAGCTAACAAAATAAAATGAAGCCCTTAATATTAAATCCATGTTTTGCCATGAGAAGAAGAGAAGGAAATAAAATATTATAGAACTGATTTAAGACTTATTTATACCCTTCCATGCAGCCCATTAATCCTAGAAACAAAAGCAACCCATATTGTTTCCAAGTTGTAGTAGGATTATTATGTTTTCTTTGTTGTCCTCACCTCATGGCCCAAATAAGGTTGTATTGGCCCCCTCTTGCACATGGATAAGATATACTAGGGCCTCCTCTTGATACTCCAATGAACCCTTCAATTCTAACTTGGTTGAAACCTTTAAAACCAATACATTCAATGCCTCTTGCAATGCCTAGTTGGACCGAGTCATTGGACCATTTGAAACATGTAATGGGTTTTTGTTGGTGTTTCTTGGCTAGGCCACATCAACCCTAAACCAAGCCTAGTTGTTATAGACCAGCTCACTAACAAAGGATGGTGAGAATCAATAAGCATTACCACATGATCCTCTTTAGTTATCAACTGGGCCAATTACAAGGTTAAGGGCCAAGAAGATTAAAGAAGCATTAATTGGGTTGGTTCAAGATATTTGAGCCAAGACAAGTGTTTAGACACTTCAACAAAGGATGAACATACTTTAATTAATGTAATCATGGAAGGAGATGGTAATGGGACTAAAATAAAATTTGGAATAAAAAAGAGGTAGGCAGCGAACACTAGATTTGTCTAAGCTGTGGAATCTTTATAGAGCGACACACAAGGCTAGCAACTTCTTTTTTCAAGGGCACTTTTGGCTGCATGCTTGCATTGAGTTTTAGGCTTTGTTATTTTAATTATTATAGAACTTAATTTATTGTATTTGTGGTCCTATTTTTCAAACCATTAAGTTTTAGCTCTTTGGTACTATTAATACCATTTAAAGGGGAGTGTAAGGTTTTTCAGACTTTCATTAAGGAAATATATGTGGTATTCTTCTATTTTGGTTCTTTAACGAACTATATTGACTTATTATAGAATAGAGAGCAATTTGTAGAGACATGGGAGGAGATGAAATTCTTTATGAGGAGGCATTTTGTTCCTAATCACTATTATAGGGATCTATATTTGAAGCTACAAAGTTTGACTCAAGGTTCTAAGACAGTAGATGAATATCACAAGGAGATGGAGATAGAAATGATATGGGCCAATGTTGTTAAGGATAAAGAAGCTACCACGACTAGATTTCTTAATGGACTTGATAGGGACATGGGGTGCACGTAGCAGCAAAGGTGGAGAGACAAATAAAGAGAAGGGGTAGCATAAGAACAAAAATAATTTCGACTTCTTCATCAGCTTGGAGGTAAAATTTGAAGAGAGAGAGGGCTACCCAACCAAAGTCCTTTGTGCATGCTAAGGTCAAACCACTTAGGGCTAAAAAGAAGACACCTACTGATGGCAAAGGTAAAACCGCTACACAACCTATGCATAATCATGATAAAAAAATGTTTCAGTTGTTTAGTAGTGGACACATTGCTTATCAATATCCAAATAAGGAAATTGGATCAAATCAACTCGGAATTAGAGAGAGTGGTGCTATCGAAGCTATATCTCTTTTGTCCACCGTTGGATCTTGTTGCATCTGTTTATGATTTAACCTTGTTTCTACCAGCTTAGGTTGCCGTAAAACTGGATAGTTACACATTTTACATCAAAATCCGAATTTAACCTTGCCTGGATCGTATCTTTTCGTTTCTTGCAGTAGATTTTCAACATATCCAACATATTTGGGTGTTGTTTTATCATTTTTAATATTCCATTTCTGTTTTTATTCGAGTCTTCAATTTCGTTCATATTTCAGATAGATTCGCTTGCTACTCGCGAGACTATCATCGTAGTTTTGTTTTGCTTGTTTTCGAGTTTTTATTGCTTCTTGAGTCATATATACATTTGGATTGCGCTGCTAAGTTGGTTCTATTTGGTGTTGGTTTCAGTTCCGCAAAAGGGTGAGATGAGAGGTGTGAGCGTGTGAGGATTAATAAGAGTGTTTGAGTGAAACATAAGCGATGTGAGCATTTTTTTTTTACCGCTAACCAATTTTTGTAGGTACTATCATATCAGATCAAAACAACACACTACCCCATCCCGAGGGAGAACTTAAGTTCCAAATGCAAGCCATGACGCAGATAATGGAGAGGATGAATTTAATGATGGGGAACGTGCGTGATAGACTTGAGAAGGTGGGAAAACATGATAACATGGCTGGAACATGTACCCAAGATGTGAGAAAGGTTGGGGCTGAACCGAAATCAAACAATGGCAGTGGGGCCAAAAAGCCAAGGTGGGATGATTATGAGGATTTTGAGGAGGATGTTGATGATAATGGTGATAGTGGTTTTAAGGATGAGACCATAGGCCATCGGGAAGGTTTTTGGCACCCTACAAACCAAAGAGATTTCATGTACTGATGAGGTGTTATGGCAAAAGAAAAGGTGGATTCAAAAGGAGAGGGGTATCAAAGGGAGAGAAATAAAGAGATTAGTCTTTTAAAAAAGAATCCAAGAGTCTATCGTGTATTCTAGGGGAGATGAAGCAAGAACTTGATGTGTTAACAGCATAAGTCAATGCCCAACAAGCTTCAGAAACAGAGGAGAAAAAAATACTGCAATGATTATATACAAAATAGAACGGCTGCTACTATCATCCAAAGTTGTTGGTGATGATTGTTGGCAAGAAAAGAACTCCAAAGGCTTCAAAAAGAGGCTAAGGAATTGTCCATTCAACTTGTTGGTGATTCGAGGATGAATCATCTTGAAGGGAGAGGGAAT
Source organism: Populus simonii (assembly GCA_007827005.2). NCBI lineage: Eukaryota > Viridiplantae > Streptophyta > Magnoliopsida > Malpighiales > Salicaceae > Populus > Populus simonii. Next base: position 10,025,238 of record CM017482.2, read on the forward strand.
GATACGATCCAGGCAAGATCAAATTCGGATTTTGATGTAAAATATGCAACTATCAAGTTTTACGGCAACAATCATAATTCTCAATCCGATTTTGGATCGAGCTGTAATGTTACGTAGAGTCTCCTGACATGTTGTCCTACCTAAGGTTAAAATTTCAGGTCACTCAGAGTTCGGGAAGGGATCACGATACTGGTCAATAGAGGTTATTCGAATTTTGTTATTTACTTTCTTTTGACTTGTGGACTTCCTATTTGGCTAGGATTCTTTCCCTAAAAGGATGTGGCAGCTTGTTTTGGGAATATCCTAATTTTACAAGGATCTTTAATGGGCTGCAATATAGTCTTCCAAGTGTGGCAAGGATTCATTAATGTTTTAAAATCCTTTTCTTACAAGGATTCCTTATTCATCCTAGCAACAACAAGGAAAGAAGATTGTACAATTAATTCTAGCTTTAGATCAGATTTTCTAGTTTATTTGGGACTTTTTAAGGGTGACAAATCTGATTCTAGCATAATCTCCCTTTCTTGGTTCTCTAAAGAACTGAAAACGAGTCAAAGAACAACTGGCTTCGTGGTGTCATCCTTATACTTCTCGTTCGTGAATTAATATTTGTTGGGTGGGGGTTTTTCGTTTCCAATAGTGTTGGTGCCTAGGTACAAGTTATCTTTGTGTCACAGTCCTATCAAACCTGATTTCTTTGGCTTTCCGGGAATTAATGTCTTTACGTTCGGGTTGCGTGACCACATGATCATGAGGTTCACATCATTCAGTATCAGAGCTTGGCTCCATTAATCAGATTATATCCTTATGAAATTTTCATTTCTTGTTGTTTCTGCAAAAATTCCTTAATGCCCAATGTCATCTTCTCCTTGATTTTGCAGCATATCAAAAAACAAATAAAAAAAATTTAGTTATTTCATTTGGTTACTGTCTAAAATATATCAGTACAAAACAAAAAGGAAAAAAGAACAAAAAATCATTCAAAAAGATGGTTATTGGTTTCTGCTGCAAAAAACTAAACAAGGAAAAATTGGACCAAATCAACTTGGAATTATCTCAACATTGATATTTTAATTACTGGGGTCCTAATGGCACCATCTATTAATTTTGGGGCTGATTGGATATCGTTTGCATTGGTTTTCAATTTTTGCGTCAGTATATCAAACCTTATCATAAATTACTTAAACTTTATATTCTGTCTATTTGGGTTCATATCGCACCATATATAAAATTTTAGCTCAATTAGACATCATTTACTTTTGGTTCCATAGTCGGACTTAACTAGTCAAAAATGAGTCTGTTTTGCGTCAACTTTTGAAATTTGCTTCTTTTCTGTACAATTTTCATGATGCGAACCTCGTAATCACGTGCTAACTCTGTGTCACACTCCTTTCAAACTTGATTTACTTGGCTTTCCAGGAATTGTTTTCTTTGCGTGTGGGTTGCAAAGAATAACTAGTACCTAGGTACCAGCACTATTAGAAACGAAAAACCCCCACCCAACGAATATTGATTCGCGAACGAGAAGTATAAGGATGACGCCACGAAGCCAGTTGTTCTTCGATAAGTCATTTTTAGTTCTTTAGAGAACCAAGGAAGGGAGATTATCTCACCAACATAACAATTAAACTCCTGCTGCTAGAGAGAGAGAGAAAAGAGAGAAAGAGAGAGAGTGTGGTGCTGTCGGAGCTACATCTACTCCGTCCACCGTTGGATTGCCCTCATTTCTGACTATGTTGTTCCTTCCCACCTTCTCTCAACATTGACCGAACGGATCTGTTATCCAATCAACGAGGTAAGAGATATTGATCTCGCAATATTTTCTACTATTCTGCATTTTCAGTTCTGGAACTATGGAGAAGTGGTGAAGTTGCAGCATAGTGAATGGATTTTCTTCATGATTTCTCTTATGGCTGTAATAGATATGAAGGCCTTTGCCATATGTGAAGATTAACTCACAGTTCTTTGGAAAAGTTTCATTTTTCTTGCTAGTTTCAGAGTGGTTTGTCGTAGCTTGATTTCCTTTGTTCACCGTTGGATCGTTACCATTTTTGAGTATGTTGTTCTTCAGAACCTACTCTACATCTTGACCGAACGGATTATTGTTACAATCAGTGTGCTGGGAGATATTGGCCTCGTAATTCTACAATTATCTTCTTCCTTCATGAACTAATCTGCATCTTGTTGTTTATGAGATTAGGTTGCTGTTATTTCTGAGCTTAGGTTGCTTCTTGGACTCAGTTTATCTTCTTAGAATTTTGTTCTCTCCAGTATTTGTGTGCTACCATAATGTCTCTATGTTCTTCTGTGGAAAATGTTCCAATGGTTAGCTCTAACATTGAACAACACAATCAAGTTAAGTCTGGACATACATTAAGATTAGAACTGCAAGATATGTTGAATAGCCATGGGATGAGGTTTTCTCAGTTTCAAGTTGATTCTGATGTTACCATAGAGAAACACTCTCCTGTCCAAGCTTCTAATGTTGTTCTAGAATTGAACCATGTGTTGAGTTCTAAAGATGATGAGGTGAAGGTAGGGTCTCATCAACAAGAACAACTAAAATTTAGACCCAAACTGAATTTTTTAAATGCTTTGAAGGGTTCTGATGTTGCTGATAATGAGGGTAGCAAGACCCTCGGCATTAGTTCTGTCCGTAATCTGCACTTGCACCCCCTATTACGACTGATGGTCGTGTGACAGTAGCTCCTCCACTTGATGTGTTTGAAGATGGCTGCGAATTTTGGAAATCCACCCTGGTTGGTCATTTTGTGGGGCAGAAATTACCGTATCCCGTGGTTAATTCTATTGCCACAAGAATATGGAGCTCCTACGGTCTATCAGAAGTTTTGTCTTCGGATAATGGTTTCTTCATCTTCACTTTTGATTCTATCGATCATGCCACTAATGTGCTGGAAAGAGCCCCATGGCACATGGCAAACAGGCCTTTGGTGCTTAAACGTTGGCAACCAAACATGCAATTCTTGAAAGATGATTTGGCTAGAGTTCCGGTATGGGTTAGGCTGTATAATGTCCCTCTCGAGTATTGGACTATTAAGGGGTTGAGCTGTGTAGCGAGTGCTATTGGAGTCCCCCTTCATGCGGATCATACTACATTGTTGCGAAAAAGGCTTAGTTACGCAAGAGTTTGCATTGAGATAGATGCTTCGAAGACGTTGGTTAAGGAATATGATCTTCGCTGTCCAAATGGGTTATTCATAACAATTTCAGCTGAGTACGAATGGATACCGTCGAATTGCAGTAATTGCAATGTCTTTGGACACACCACAGCGCTATGTGCTACTAAGAACATTGATAATCTTAAAGTGGTGGCAGAGGGTAAGAGGAATCTAGGAGCTATGAACTCTAAATCTGCGGATAACAAGCAGAATCAGTTTCAGTGGCAGGTAGTTCGTAAACGGAACAAGGGTTCTGTGAGTGGGGAAAATGCTCCCTTGGCATCTAAAGTGGGTAATTGTAATGAGAATGGTTGTTCAACATCTGGTATGCATATGTCTGATTGTAATATGAATGATCATGCGGCATCAGATGTGCGCAATGCTGCTTGTCATGAAGATGAAAATCCTTCCTCTCCTCTTGTCTTGACGAGTTTACGAGAAGACATGAAACAGGAGCAAGCGGCTGCAAGTACTGCTTTAGCTCAAGATATGGACGCAATGGGAGATGATACAGATGAGGAACGAACCGATAAGGAGTTAACGTCAACGATCCTGACAACCCCTCAAACCCTGAATTCCACCGAAAGGGAAACTGTTAATCAGTTAGCTATTAAGGCTATAGACTCTCTAGAGAAAAAGAAAAAGGGTTCAAAAGCCTCTTCAAAGAAGAATCAGAAATCTGGCTCCTCTCCAGGAGGCACGTCAAGGTAATCTTTGTGTTGCTGTTTGTACTCCTCTCTATTTTCCTATGATTATTGGATGTTGGAATATTAGAGGTTTGAATGATCCTATAAAGCATTCAGAATTGCGTCGGCTCATCCATCAAGAGAGGATAGCTCTTTTTGGCTTGGTTGAAACTCGAGTTAAAGACAAGAATAAAGATAATGTTTCTAAACTTCTTATGCGTTCTTGGTCCTTCTTGTATAATTATGATTTCTCTTGTCGTGGTCGTATTTGGGTTTGTTGGAATGCTGATACGGTGAGGTGGATGTTGTTGGAATGTCAGATCAGGCTATTCATGTTTCTGTCACTATATTAGCTACCAATATCATTTTCAATACTTCAATTATTTATGGAGACAATAGTGCTTCCTTACGTGAGGCATTATGGTCTGATATAGTGAGTCGTAGTGATGGATGGGAGTCAACCCCGTGGATTCTTATGGGTGACTTTAATGCCATCCGCAACCAGTCGGACAGGTTAGGAGGGTCTACTACATGGGCTGGTACTATGGACAGATTGGATACATGTATTCGAGAAGCGAAAGTAGATGATCTTCGGTATTCAGGTATGCATTATACTTGGTCGAACCAATGTCCTGAGAATCTGATTATGCGGAAACTAGATAGAGTGCTTGTCAATGAGAAGTGGAATCTGAACTTCCCCTTATCAGAAGCGAGATTTTTGCCTTCGAGTATGTCAGACCATTCTCCTATGGTGGTAAAGGTTATTGGCAATGATCAGAACATAAAGAAACCATTCAGATTCTTCGATATGTGGATGGATCATGACGAGTTCATGCCCTTGGTGAAGAAGGTATGGGATCAGAATTCGGGGGGTTGTCCAATGTATCAGTTGTGTTGCAAACTAAGAAAGCTAAAGCAGGAATTGAAACTTTTCAACATGGCTCACTTCTCCAACATTTCAGATAGAGTTAAAGATGCAAAAAACGAACTGGATAAGGCTCAACAGGCTCTGCATACAGCGCATGAGCCAATTTTGTGCATGCGAGAAAGGGATGCTGTTCGTAAATACGCTTCTACCGTCAGGGCTGAAGAGAGTTTTTTCAAACAGAAGGCAAGGATACAATGGCTTAGCTTGGGGGATCAGAATACTAGCTACTTTCACAAATCAGTAAATGGAAGACAAAATAGAAATAAGCTTCTATCACTTACAAGGGAGGATGGAGAGGTTGTCGAAGGACACGCGGCAGTCAAATCAGAAGTAATTGCATACTTCCATCGTGTGTTAGGAGTGGATCAGATGCCTAGGGTTCTGAACGAGGAAGTGATGGAATCGGCAATTAACTTGAAACTGTCCTCAACGCAACAGCAAGTACTCGCACAAGATGTAACAAGGGAGGAGATTAAGCATGCTATGTTTAGTTTGAAGAACAACAAAGCCCCTGGTCCAGATGGCTTTAACGCAGGTTTCTTCAAAGAATGTGGCACATAGTTGGGGAAGATGTAATCAACGCTGTTAGATCCTTCTTTCAGACTCGTAGAATGCTTAAAGAAATGAATGCTACATCCATTTCCCTTATTCCTAAAGTTGCTAATCCTACAAGGTTGACAGATTTTCGTCCTATATCTTGCTGCAATACAGTGTACAAATGCATCGCTAAGATTCTAGCTGGGAGAATCAAAGTTGTTTTGCCATCCTTAGTTGGTCCATATCAGACTGCTTTTATCTCAGGACGGAGAATCAGTGACAACATTCTGTTGTCTCAGGAACTAATGAAAGGCTATCATAAATCTACGGGACCTGCTCGTTGTGCTATGAAAGTTGATCTGATGAAGGCTTACGACTCGGTGCGGTGGGATTTCGTTGACGCTGTGTTAATAAAAATGGGATTCCCTAGAACAGTAATTGATTGGATCATGGTTTGTGTTACATCATGTCAATTCTCTATCAACGTCAATGGTGAGCTTGCAGGTTACTTTCAAGGGGGAAGAGGGCTGAGACAAGGGGATCCATTGTCCCCATATTTGTTTGTCCTATGTATGGAAATCCTTTCGGGGCTATTCTGCAAGATGAGTGCCAACCAAGAATTCAAGTTCCACTGGAGATGCAAGAAGGACAAAATTTCTCATCTTTGTTTTGCTGACGACTTGATGATTTTTAGCAACGGGGATGTAAACTCAATTCGTATGATCAGAACTGTGCTCACAAAGTTTCAAGCCCTATCAGGTCTGTATCCAAATCCAAACAAAAGTGACATCTTCTTGAGCGGTGTGTTAAATGCTGAGAGGGAACAAATTATTCATATTCTTGGGTTTAGAGAGGGGGAGCTCCCTATGAAATATTGGGAGTTCCTCTTCTCTCGTCCAGACTAAAGGCTGTTTATTGTAAGGGCCTCGTGGATCGAATCACCTCTAAAGTTCGACATTGGACTTGTAGAACACTCTCGTATGCAGGACGGGTACAACTGATTAATTCCGTCTTATTTTCCATACAGGTCTATTGGGCATCTCTCTTTCTCTTACCTGGGCAAGTAATTAAAAATGTGGAGCAAATTATGAAATCCTTTCTTTGGTCAGGTTCAGATATGAGAACTACTGGGGCTAAAGTGGCTTGGGATCAGGTATGTCTTCCAAAAAAGGAGGGGGGGCTAGGAATAAAAGGATAACAGAATGGAACAAGATTGCTTTGTTGAAACACATTTGGAACCTGTGCAATGACTCAGATGGCTCAATATGGTCTACTTGGATCAGATCCAATCTGTTGCGAGGTAGGAATTTCTGGACAATCAAGACGCCACAGAATTGCTCTTGGGCTTGGGGAAAGATTCTAAAGCTCAGATCCTTAGCATGGCCGAAGATGAAGTACATCATAGGAGATGGAATGACAACCTCTCTATGGTTTGACAATTGGCATCCTCACAGCCCACTCGCGGATTCTTACGGGGAAAGATTTATCTATGATTCAGGTATGGCCAAGAACGCGAGGGTGAAAGTGCTAATTCATAACTCAGAATGGAAAACTCCTACCACCCAAGCTATTGGCTGGCACCCCATTATAGAAGCTATTCCTTCCAATTCTAATCCTAAGATGGGGCAAAAGGATGAGATAGTTTGGTTGGATTCGCCAAATCACAGATTCTCGATCAAAGTAACTTGGGAACAACTAAGAGGTCATCGTCAGATGGTTGAATGGCATGACATTGTGTGGTTCAAGAATGCTGTTCCAAGACATTCATTTCTTCTATGGATGGCTGTCCAACAGAAACTCACAACTCAAGATAAACTTCATCGATTTGGTATACATGGTCCCAATAGATGCTCACTTTGTCTCCGCAACAATGAGGATCACAACCACTTGTTCTTTGAATGCTCCTATACTAAAGCGATCTGGTGGGATGTTTGTGACAGATGCGACATTCCAAGAATGACAAAAGGCTGGGATGAATGGATTCGATGGGCCACTGTCTCTTGGCATGGCAAGAGTTTCGTCAATTTTTCTCGAAAACTGAGTTTTGCAGCTACAGTGTATCATGTATGGCAAGAACGGAATGCAAGGATCTTTGCTGGAATGTCTAGAACTTCGAATTTGGTCTTTAATCAAATCGAATATATCATTCGTGATAAGCTTGATTTGATGAGGAATGTCGTACCAACAAATGAAAACAAAAGGATCCAACAAGCTTGGAGGGTGAATACCATAGATTCTTAATTTGTTAGTTAGTTGGTTGTATTGGTTTCCCTAACGAATCTAGTGAGGTTTCAGTTTTATGGTCGGTGGCTAGCTTGTAGCCATCTGTTGTTTTATGTTTCTGTTCTCATTGTAAATCTGGGGTATGCCCCTTATAATGTTTGTATCGTCTTCTTTTAATACATACGTCAACTTACCAAAAAAAAGATTATCTCACCAACACACACACACACACAAAGTGCGGCAAACAAGAAGTGGTTCTTCGATGTCTGGTTATGCATTTATTTATACTAACTCTAGACTTAAATAAACCCTAATGGACCCCCCTTAGGTGGACTTATATGAAGCCCACTTACAATTGATCCAAATAAGTAATAATAACCCAAAGACTAAGAAGAAAATAATACAAATAATACAAATCCAAAACTTACCATCCTAAATATGCTAGAATCATATTTGTTACCATTAAGAAGTCCCAAATAGACTAGGAAATCTGATCATGAGTCCTTGAAACATCTGAAAGGATAAGGTAAGTTGAATAGGAGGCATGCAAAATGGGTTGAATTCATTGAAACTTTTCGTTATGTAATCAAGTATAAGCAAGGAAAAGAGAACATCGTAGCTGATGCACTTTCACGCAGGTATGTTCTTTTACACACAATGAATACTAGATTGCTAGGCTTTGAGTATGTGAAGGAATTGTATGATAATGATTCTCACTTTGCCGAGATTTATAATGCATGTGGACATTCGGCTTTTGGTAAGTTTTATTTGATGGATGGTTATATGTTCAAAGAGAATAGATTGTGTGTTCCTGCTAGTTCTTTGCGTGAATTGCTTGTTCGTGAAGCACATGGGGGTAGTTTAATGGGTCACTTTGGGGTTGCGAAAACCTTGGATGTATTGCAAGAGCATTTTTATTGGCTAAAGATGAAAAGAGATGTGCAACGAATTTGTGAACAGTGCATTGCTTTGTAGAAAGGCAAAATCTAGAGTACAACCGCATGGACTATATACACCATTACCTGTGCCTACTGAACCTTGGGTAGATATCTCTATGGACTTTGTTTTAGGTTTACCTAGGTCAAAGAAAGGTAGAGACTCTATTTTTGTTGTGGTTGATAAGTTTTCTAAAATGCCGTATTTCATTGCGTGCAATAAAACGGATGATGCATCTCATATCACAGACTTGTTTTTTAGGGAGACTATACGTTTGCATGGCATTCCTAAGAGTATCGTGTTAGATCGTGATAAGTTCCTTAGCTACTTTTGGAAGACCTTATTGGGAAAGTTGGGAACTAAACTCTTATTTTCGACAACATGTCATCCTCAAACAGATGGACAAACTGAGGTAGTGAATAGAACATTATCCCAACTTTTGCGTGCTATAATTCAAAAGAATTTAAAGAGTTGGGAAGAATGTTTGCCTTTTATTGAGTTTGCTTATAATAGAACTGTGCATTTGACCACTGGTTTTTCTCCATTGGAAATTGTTTATGGTTTTAATCCACTGACTCCTATGGACTTAATTCCTATGCCTTTTGAAGAAAAGATAAGTTTAGATGGTGAAAAGAAGGCAAAGATGGTGAGACAACTCCATAAGGGAGTTTAACTGCAAATAGAGAAAAAGAACAGACTTTACGCTTCTAAAGCACATAAGGGATGTAAACTGGTCGTTTTCCAACCCGGTGATTGGGTTTGGGTGCACATGCGTAAGGAACGATTTTCTAATATGGTGTTATTGCTACCTTTAATGTTGATGATCTTACGTTGTTTGACACAGATTTTGATTCGAGGTCGAATCCTTTCTGATGGTGTTAGGCTTGTTATTTTTCCTAATGCTACAAGGATAAAAAATCAGCAATTTATTCTCCTAATTAAGTAAGGAAGTTGGCCATATCTTATTCCTAAAGAGGGGAGGACTATTTAATGCTTTTCCTAACTTAAAAAGAAAAGTAAATAAATCAGCAACAAAGGAAGAAATTTATTTTCTTATTTGTCCAAGTTAAACAAGGAAATCAAAGCTAATCAAGGACAACAAGGGGGGCAGCAACACAAATTTTCCAAATCAGATTTTTCCTATATTTAAGACTTCTTAAGGGTAACAAATATGATTCTAGCATATTTAGCATGATAATTTTCGGATTTTTATTATTTCTATTATTTTCTTCTTACTGTTTGGGGTTATTATTACTTATTTGGGTCAATTGTAAGTGGGCGTCCACCTAAGGGGGGTCCATTAGGGTTTCTTTAAGTTTAGAGTCAGTATAAATAACGGCATAACCAAACATGTAAGGTTACATAGGGTCCATTAGGGTTTCTTTAAGTCTAGAGTCAGTATAAATAACGACATAACCAAACATGTAAGGTTACGTAATTTTCAGATCAATAAACTTCTTTGCTACACTTATTGTGTGTTGGTGGGATAATCTCCCTTCCTTGGTTCTCTAAAGAACTGAAAATGACTTATCGAAGAACAACTGTCTTCGTGGTGTCATCCTTACAATTCTCATTGGCGAATCAATATTCGTTGGGTGGGGGTCTCCATTTCCAATAGCGTTGGTGCCTAGGTACAAGTTTTCTTTGTGTCACACTCCTATCAAACCAGATTTACATGACTTTCTGGGAATTGGTGTCTTTGTGTCACGAGGTTCGCATCATGCACAGTTTACATCAAAAACCGAATTTAGCCTTGCCTGGATCGTATCAAAGGGATCGGTACAAATGGAAGGTTGAGAAGACATTGATTAGCTATCCGAGTTTGGCTAGCTAATGTGATGCGAACCTCGTGATCACGTGGTCATGCAACCCATACGCAAAGACACCAATTCCCGGAAAGCCAAGTAAATCAGGTTTCATAGGAGTGTGACACAAAGATAACTTGTACCTAGGCACCACCACTATTGGAAACGAAAACCCTCACCCAACGAATATTGATTCGCGAACGAGACGTGTAAGGATGATGTTCATGCAAGGCTATTTCTCCTTTTTTTAGAAAAATAGTTATTGAAATACTTAAATGTAAACTGTCTACTTAAGGGGGGACTATTTTGTAAAATAGAGACTAGAGTTTCCTAGGATGAGAGAAGAGAAGGGGGGCAACCAGCCAAGAGGAGAGAAACGCCCCCCTCCTCTAAGAAACTTGAAATTATGCATTCTTCCTTCTTTTTGATTAGTTGTTTAACAAACATGCAAGGCTAAACACTTTTTCTTGGTTGCAACGACACGAAAACCTTCGGATTTCAAGAACTGTGAGATTTATTTTACCTTTTCTTTTCTATTTATATGATGAATATGTTTGTTCTTCTATGCTTATTTTTCCTATGATTGTTTATTTTAATTGCTAGAGCGGACTCTAAGTTATTATTGTAGACAATCTATTGCTAAGTTTGATATCAAAACCGGAGTTGTGGTATATGAACTTGTGAAGCAACTGAGTTTAATAATTGTGACGGATCTACGTTATTAATCTTAGGGAGAACATTCAATCAAATCAAACATAGACTATGGACAGTTATGTTTTCTTGATTAATCAACTTATCTAGTTCTTAAGGCTGCCATTGAATTAAATTACTAGTGCGGACACTGTGGTTGTTTGATGGTTAGGGTTAGTTATACAGCGGATCTGTTAACTAACCAATGTTAAGAAGAGATAAATATTCAGAATATAAATTGATGTTTTGTTTCCATGATCAGTTCTGATTTCTGTAGGTGGATGTTTACTTGCGACCAAGGTTTGTTCTCTTGATAATTTTCTGATTTTATTAAATTTTGTTTGATAGTTTTCTGTTTTCTTTTGCTTTAGCCTAGATAACGTCCAAACCCCCCCAAATTGCATATCATCTAGCATAAAAATCTGACTTGAATCTTCCTCGTGGGATCGACCCCTTGCTTGCTCTATATTATCTTGTGTGTTGTGATTGAAGCTAGGGTAATTAGTTTGGGCTTAATTAAAACTTTGGCCATGAAGAGAGTTGTTCTTCGATAAGTTGTTTTTCAGTTCATTAGAGAACCATGGAAGGGAGATTATCTCACCAACACACACACACAAAGTGCGGCAAACAAGAAGTTTTATTAATCTGAATTGTCTAGTCTTACATGTCTGCTTATATGCCCTTATTTATAGTGACTCCAAACTAAAATAAACCCTAATGTACCCCTTATGTGGACTTATATGATGCCCACTTACAATTAAACCCAAATAATATAAATAAACCCTAAACTAAGAAGAAAATAATAGTGACAATAAGAAATCCGAAATTAATATCCTAAATATGTTAGAATCAGATTTGTCACCATTAAGATGTCCCAAATAGACTAGGAAATCTGATCTGAAGGTAGAATTTATTCTGAAGTCTTCTTTTCTTTTTATAGCTAGGATGATTAAGGAATCCTTCTAAGAAAATTCTAAAACATTTATGAATCCTTGACACATATGGAAACTATGTTGCAGCCCATTAAAGATTTTTGGAGAATTAGGAGATTCCCAAATAATCTGCCACATCGTTTTAGGAAAAGAATCGTAACCAAATAGGAAGTTCACAAGTCAAAAGGAAGTAAATAACAAAATTCGTACAGCCACTGTTGACCCGTATTGAGATACCTTCCCGAACTCCGATTGACTTGGATCATATCATAATGGTATCATTGGGGTTCCATTAGTACCGGCATTTTAAATGATTGATTAACTATCCGGGTTTGGATAGCTAATGGTATCAATGGGGTTCCATTGCTCCTGCCATTTCAGATGACATTGATTATCTATCCACGTTTGGATAGCTAATTGTATCGATGGGGTTCTATTGGTGCCAGCATTCCTTAAATTAATTAGTTGATCCTAAGTAATTAGGTGGCTAATGATGTTAGTAAAGATTTCTAACATCGATATGGTTACTCTTTGTTAAAGGAAAAAGATAAGTTGATTAACTATTCCGGGTTGGTAATAGGTAATGATATGAATGGGTCACATTTAGGTGATTAGCAACTCCGGGTAAGGAGGCTAATGATGTCAAGAGTTCTTGACATCAACAACTTTGATGGTAAACTAGATATGGATAAGAATTGATTAACTATAATGGTGTAGGAATAGTTAATGATATCAATTGGTTGTGTTGATATTGGCACTTGAATGAAATTGATTAGTCTAACCCGATATTGGAAGACTAACGATACTAATGAGATTCATTAGTATCGGCAATCACCTTCCAAAAAACAGAAGAGAAAATATTGATTAGTTATTCTGAAAGAATGGGATAAACTAAGAGAGGAATATCTTGATATCAAGTGAGAATTGATTCATAAGGAGATGATGTTCAAAACCATTGAGATTTCCAAGATGAAATTATTCTCGGCAGATGGGTTAGGATTTTAAATGGATTTTGGTAAAAGATGGAAAATATATGTCGTAAAAGAGGTTATGCCTAATTTTATATATAAAAAGAAATATCATGGAAATTATTATCTGTCATTGTTATTGTTTGTTACTATCCTTTTTATTTATTTATACGTACATGTTAAATTTTTTTTTCAGGTCCATCGGGCCCACGTCATGAGTGATTTTAGTTTAGTTACCTTTCACTTTTGGCCATGTAATTATTTGTAAATTAAGAGACTTATCTCATAAAACTTGAAATGTAATATCAACTTGTAAATTTTGATGTATGACTTTAATTTAATATTTGTAATTCTAAGTATCTATTTAACCATGCATGTTTATAGTTGAAATTGAATCCTTCACTTAATTCACATTATATGATGTTATTATGCAAAATATAGTTTATATGACGATATTATGTAATAATTGAATTATGCATTGTTATTTTGTGAACTTGAATTGTTTGATGTTATTAAATAAGAGGTGTTGTGTTGAGATCCAGGATGATTGGATTGGGTTGTGAAATGAAATTGGAAGTGTAATATGATTTTATCGATAACTTGGGACCTCGCAGTATAGGGGAGACTCTACTGAAATTTTGGTAGAAATTTCGATGGAACTTTTATAAAAAAAAAAAATTACACTGAAAATTACAATGAATCGCGAAAAAGGATGTAGAAAATTGAGGTTGTTACAGTTGGTATCGGAGCGTGATTGTGATTCAGTAAACTTTATAAACGTAGAAAGTATGATGAATCGGAAGTGTAATATGATTTTCTCGATAACTTGGGACCTCCCAGTATAGTTACACCGAAAGTTCGGTAGAAATTTCAGGGAACCTGTGTAAAAATAAAAATTACACTAAGACTTTTGAATGTAAAAAATCAAGGTTGTTACAGGAAAGTTCTATAAGCTTGATGGATACTTATTTAAAGAAAATAGACTTTATGTGCCTAATAGTTCTATGCATTAGTTACTTGTTCGTGAAGCTTATAAAGGTGGTTTAATGGGTTATTTTGGTGTTGTTAAGACTTTGGATGTATTGTATGAACACTTTTACTGGCCTAAAATGAATCGTGATGTGCATGTAGTGTGTGATAAATGTATTCAATGTAGAAAAGCTAAGTCCAAGGTCTTACCGCATAGTTTGTATATTCCTTTACTTCTACCCACTTTGGGTAGATATTTCCATGGACTTTGTTTTAGGTTTACCTATGTCAAAAAAAAAGGAACTATATCTTTGTGGTTATTGATAGGTTATCTAGGATAACACATTTTATAGCATGTCATAAAATTGATGATGTAACCAACATTGCTAATTTATTCTTTAGAGAGATAGTATGACTTTATGGGGTTTTTAGGGGCAAAGTTTTAGATCGTGATGTAAAGTTTCTTATCTACTTTTGGAAAGTTATGTGGGGAATGTTAGGAATTAAATTGTTGTTTTTGAATGCTTGTCATCTACAAACTAATGGTCAAATAAAAGTAGTCAATAAGACTCTAACTACAATTTTACGTGCTGTCATTCAAAAGAACCTTAAGAATTGGAAAGATTGCTTACTATTTATTAAGTTTTCTTATAATCTAGTGTGTATTATTGATGCGAACCTCGTGATCAAGTGGTCACGCAACCCACAATCAAGATTGTGATCTGATCCCGGAAAGCCAAAATAAGTGTGATAGGAGTGTGACACAATGGAAACTTGTCCCAAGGCTCCAACACTATTGTAATGAGTAGAATGACGCCACGAAACCACTTAATATTCAATAATTCAAATTCAGTTCGTTCAAGAACTGAAGAATGCAAGAATCACTCTCACACGTTAAAACTGAAAAATTCAAAAGTAACAATCATCAAAGCTGCCGAAATTTAGGTTACATGTGTTTAAATAGTTTTTAAAAGTAACCCTAATGGATTTACCCCTGTGGGCTGAACTGAACCCAAAAACCCCAAACTGAAAGGCCTATAACCTGATCCAAACAAGTCTTGGATCCTAACTCAAAGTTTTAATTAAGCCCAAACATGAAAGAAAATAATAATAATAACTAATTTATCATTAAATACCACTAGCCCTTCTTTCCTTGTGTAACTAGGATGAATAAGAAATCCTTATAAGAAAAGGATTCTGAAACATTAATGAATCCTTGCCACACTTGGAGATTATATTGCAGCTCATTAAAGATCCTTGTGGAACTAGGAAATTCCCAAAACCAGCTGCCACATCCTTGTAGGAAAAGAATCCTAGCCAAATAGGAAGTCCTCAAGTGAAAAGAAAGTAAATAAAAAAATTTATACAACCTATGTTGACCAATATTTCGGTGCATTCCCGAACTCCGATTGGCCTGAAAGTTTAACCTGAGGTTGGAAAACATGTCTGGAGAGTCCACGTAACATTTTAGCCCGATCCAACTGTTGGATTGAGAATTATGACTGCTGTAAACCTAGACTGTAGCGCATTTTATGCCAAAATCCGATCTGACCTTACTTGGGTCATATCACAAGGCTGAACTGTATCATTCCCTCCCTCTTCAAAAAGATTCGCCCTCGAATCTTAAATAGGATTAGTAGTGAGTTTAATAGCCTCTTGTTTAAGCCTTCAAAATCCCCTTATTGCTAAGACGTTTCTCCAACAACATTGTATAGAAGTAGTGACTTACAAGAATTTCAAATAAGCACGTTGTACTAACCACTTGCGTGCATACTTTTGAATGATAACCACTGCGGCTCTCCTTGTCTTTCATTCTTTTGGCGATGTACCTCTTTTTCCCATAAAGCTTGAAGATCATAGAATAATCTTCTACACTTATCAACTTCTCGTTCTAAAACCCCAAACCATGGCTTAGTTTTTCGCATCGTTGATCTACAATCATCCTCTATTCCCTCTCCCTTGGTGAATACATGACACAAATAGGGAAAAAAAACAACAAGAAGAAGAAGACGATGGCAAGAATAGAGTGTATAACAGGAAGAACACTGATTTAGACTCAAGATTACGAATCTGACTTTTGTTTAGACCATAATTTATCCAAAAACAAACAAATGTGAAAGTGATGAAAATGACTCAAACAACAGCTAAATATCAAAATATGATGGTAGTATAATGGCAGGAATGAAATCAACATAAACGAAACAAGTTTTAAAAGATAACACGGAACAAACCCATTACAACAAAACAAGACCCAATTCGGAACCTAAAGAAACTGATATCCAAATGACCTCGAATTTAATATATGGTATTCCGATACTAAACAAACAACAATTCAAACTTTATATGGCGTTTTATTATGTCTCGGCAACAAAACCCTTTGTATGATCAGTTTGGGGCAAAATTGAACCTTCAATTAAAACCTCCAGAAGCCGATATGAAAATAAACCCAAATTTAATATATAGTGCGATCTCATCCCTAATACACAGAATATGAAGTTTCAATTGATTCTAAGGTGGTTTGCTTATGGTTCACTAAGAGTAGTGTTTCTACGGCAGAATTGAACATCAAATTAAAACCTCAAGCAAACAACATCTAAATAAGTCCAAATTTTATATATAATTCTATATCACCCCCAATAAATATAATATGAAGTTTCAATTGATTCCAAGGTTGTTTACTTATCATTCCCCAAGAGTTGTGTTTCTGCGGCAAAAATTGAATAATCCTTCATAGTTCAACTAATCCCTCTCTCTCTCTGTCTTTTTTTCTTTTTAATATACTGATATGATTAGAGACAGTAACAAGATGAAAATATAACTCTTTTTTTTTTTGCTTAGATGATGCAGACATAAAGAACAAGAAGATGGACATAAACACTAAAAAACTTAAACGAACACTAAAAAAAACAAAAAATAACATAAGGATATGACCTTGTTCCGGAGCCTAGCTCTGATACCAATTGATGCAAACCTCATATTCACGCAACCCACAATCAAGATTGAGATCTGATTCCGAAAAGCCGAAATAGGTCTGATAGGAGTGTGGCACAATGGAAACCTGTCCCAAGGCTCCAACACTATTGGAATGAATATAATGATGCCACAAAATCAGTTAATCTTTGATAAGTCAAATTCAGTTCGTTCAAGAACTGAAGAATGCAAGAATCACTCTCACGCGTTAAAACTGAAAAATTAAGGTTACATGTGTTTAAATAGTTCTTAAAAGTAACCATAATGGATGTACCCTTGTGGGCTGAACTGGCCCACATACAAAACTGACCCAAAAACCCTAAACTGAAAAGCCCATTACCTGATCCAAACAAGCCTTGGATCCTAGCTCAAAGTTTTAATTAAGCCCAAACATGAAAACAAATAATAAAAATAACTAATATGTCATTAAATACCACTAGCCCTTCTTTCCTTGGGTAGTTAGGATGCATAAGGAATCCTTATAAGAAAAGGATTCTGAAACATTAATGAATCCTTGCCACACTTGGAGATTATATTGGAGCTTATTAAAGATGATGCAGATCAGCCAATACTAGACTTGTTAGGCTTGTTTTTTCCCTAATGCTACAAGGATAAAAAGTCAGCAATTTATTCTCATAATTAAGTAAGGAAGTTGGCCATATCTTATTCCTAAAGAGGGGAGGACTATTTAATGCTTTTCCTAACTTAGGAAGGAAAGTAATACCATCAGCAATAAAGGAGGAAATTTGTTTTCTTATTTGCCAAGTTAAACAAGGAACTCCAAGCTAATCAAGGACATCAAAAGTGGGCAGCAACACAAATTTTTCAATTCAAATTTTTCCTAGTTTATTTAGGGCTTCTTAAGGGTGAACAATCTGATTCTAGCATATTTAGGATGATAATTTTTGGATTTTTATTATTTTCTTCTTAGTTTTTGGGGTTATTATTACTTATTTGGATCAATTGTAAGTGAGCTTCATCCTTATACTTCTTGTTCGTGAATCAATATTTGTTGGGTGGGGGTTTCCGTTTCCAATAGTGCTGGTGCCTACGTACAAGTTATCTTTGTGTCACACTCCTATCAAACATGATTTACTTGACTTTCCGGGAATTGGTGTCTTTGCGTGTGGGTTGCGTGACCATGTAATCACGAGGTTCGCATCAAAAGATCCTTGTGGAACTAGAAAATTTCCAAAACTCATATAGCCTTGTAGGAAAAGAATTCTAACCAAATAGGAAGTCCACAAGTCAAAAGGAAGTCAATAACAAAATTCATATAGCCTCCGTTGACCAGTATTTTGATGCCTTCTCGAACTCTGATTGACTCGAAATTTTAACCTAAGGTAGGAAATCATGTCTGGAGAGTTCACGTAGAATTTGAGCTCGATCCAATGATCAGATTGAGAATTATGAGTATTACTGTAAACCTGGACTGTTGCAAATTTTATGCCAAAATCCAAATCTGACCTTACTTGGGTTCCCTATCACAAGGCATTAACCTGTATCAATTCTACTACAGATTTTCACCTTTTAAGATCATTTATGGCTGTAATCCATTAACTCTATTAGATTTTATTCCTTTACTTGTTGAGTAAAGGGTTAGGTCTTGATGGTAATAAAAAGGCACAAATGGTGAAGACACTTCATGAAAATGTAAGCTAGCATATTAAAAGGAAGAATGACCAATATGAATCCAAGAAAAATCATAAACTTGTTATTTTTTAACCAGGTGATTGAGTTTTAGTGTATATGCGCAAGGAAAGGTTTTCGGCCTATTGGAAGTTAAAATTGCTGCAGCGACGAAATAGGTCTTTCCAAATTCTTGAGATGATTCATGATAATGTCTTCAAATAGATCTACCAAGTATGGTGTTAGCACTACTTTCAATGTTTGTGATCTCTCTTTGTTTGATTCAGTGATGATACAAGGTTGAATCCTTCTGAGGAGAGAAGAGATGATACAGATCAGCTCGCTAACACAAAGGATGGTAAGAATCAACAAGCATTACCATATGATCCTCTGAAGTTACAAAGTGGACTAATTACCAGTTACAAAGTGATCCTCTGATTGAGTTGGTTCGAGATATTTGGGTTATGATGCGAACCTCATGATCATGCAACACACAATCAAGATTGATATCTGATCCCAAAAAGAAAAAAAGGGTCTGATAGGAGTGTCACCCAATGGAAACCTGCCCCAAGGCACCAACACTATTGGAATGAAGTAGAATGACGCCATGAAGCCAATTAATCTTCGATAAGTCAAATTCAGTTCCTTCAAGAACTGAAGAATGCAAGAATCACTCTCACACATTAAAACTGAAAAATTCAGAAGCAATATTTATCAATGGCTGAAATTTTGTTACATGAGTTTAAATATTTCTTGAAAAATTAACCTTAATGGACCTCTTATATGGACTTATATGAGTTCCACTCAAAACTGACCAAAAACCCTAAACTGAAAAGCCCATAACCTGATCCAAACAAGCCTTAGATCCTAGCTCAAAACAAAGTTTTAATTAAGCCTAAACATTAAAGAAAATAATAAAAATAACTAATTTGTCATTAAATAATACCAACCCTTCTTTCCTAGTGCAGGTAGGATGAATAAAGAATCCTTATAAGAAAAGGATTCTGGAACATTAATGAATTGTTGCCACTCTTGGAAATTTTGTTTCAGCACATTAAAGATTCTTGTGGAACTAAAAAATTCCTAATACAAGCTGCCACATCCTTTTAGAAAAAGGATCTTGCCAAATAGGAAGTGTAAAGGTCAAAAGTAAATAAATAACAAAATTCATATAGTATGTTCTAACCTATATCGCAAGTCCTTTATGAACTCCAATTCACTTGAAACATTGCCCTAGCATAGACAAATACCTCTGAAATCTTCTACTAAAGTTTCAGCTCGATCCAACGGTTAGATTTGGAGTAATGCTCAATAGCGTAAAACTGGATGGTAGAAATTTTTTCGCCAAAATCCGAATCTAATCTTACTTGGGTCGTATCACAAGGCTGAACCATATCATTCCCTCCCTCTTTAAGAAGATTTGCCCTTGAATCTTGAATAGAATTAGTAGCAACTACATTAGCCTCTTGTTTAAAACCTTCGGAGTTCTCTTATTGCTAACACCTTTCGCCAACAACACTATATGGAAGTAGTGACTCACAATAATTTCAAATAAGCACGCCATACTAACAACTTGCGTACATACTTTTAAATGATAACAACAGCAGCTCTCTGATGTGCCGTGAATGATTCGAAAATCGGCAACAATGAATCTGACAAAAATGGATGAAGGATGGGTCTGGTTGTGTTGTCTTTCTTTTGGTGTTTAGGCTGGATTATAGTGATTTCAAGGTAAGTAAGATGGAGGATAGACTAGAATGATACTTTGATAAGTCGATATGGACGCCATAAAGATCAATCTAGGATTTCGACGCCACACTCTTTGTGATTGAAGAGTGATAAGTCAGGTAGGGTTCTTCATAAAATCAATTTGGAAGAACAATTCTTAATTCTCTGAATTAAGTTTCAAATCTTGGCCAAAAGTCCTTTATTACATATTCTGATACTATATTTATAATTGGAACATCCCTCCAAAGTTAGGAAAATTTCAACATAGCAGAAGGCAAGCCCAAAAAACAGACTTTGATAAACTAACCTAGACAAATTAACTAGCACACGTTTTTTGACCATTCTAACATAAACAGACTAAATTTAAAACAACTATAACTTCTTACACAAAAGTCCAATGCAATCATGGTTGGACAATCTAGAAAGAACACGTTTTGAACTTGAAATCCAACTAGATTAGTCTTGTTTTCACATGCAATGGATGACTTCAAATTCGGGTTCAAATTCATTTGCTGTTCTGACCATAAATTGCATCAATTCCTTCACTTATTTGCATATCAATCCAAATTCAAGTAGCCTAGCATCAAAAGAACCATTAAGGGCTTTTCCCATCTCTAAGTTCCAATTGCAGGCAAATAAGCACCCTTGAACCAATTTCAAACTAATTGCTAATTTTCAACTCCGACGCAGCTTCAATGATTCCAATTTGACTCGTCAAGGTCCTTTGTAGTTATTTCGCTCTCGCTCTTGTCATTGGACCATCTGAATCCTCTTGCATATTAGATTTAACTTTACGAGATACCCATGATGCACATCACTCTCCTTCTTCTTTCATTTTTTTGGCGTTGTACCTCCTTTCCCATTTAGCTTGAAGATCATAGAATAATCTTCTACACTTGTCAACCTTTTTGTTCTTAAACCCCCAAACCATGACTTAGTTTTTAGCATCCTTGAGCTAGAATCCTTCTTCATTCCCTCTCCCTTGCTGAATACATGACACAAATAGAAAAAATAGAAGAAGACGAAGACACAACAAGAATAGAGTTTATGATAGGAAGAACACTGATTTAGACTCAAAATTACAAATCTAACTTTTGTTTGGACCAGAACTGATCGAAAACAGACAAATGTGAAAGTGATGAAAATGACTCAAACAATAGCCAAATATCCCAAATATGATATGATAATATATTGGCAGGAACAAAATCAACAGAAATAAAACAAGTTTTAAAAGATAATGTAAAACAGACCTGTTATGGCACGAGAAAACCTGATTCCAAAGAAAAAACTATCAAAATGATTTCTAATTTAATATATAGTATTTGTATACTAAGAAAACAAAAAAAATTCAGTTTATAGGTCGTTCTATTATGTCTAGCTACCCAAATCCCTTGCATGATCAGTTTGTGGCAGAATTGAACCTCCAATGGAAACCTTAAGATGCTGATATAGAAATAAGCCCAAATTTAATATATGATGTGATATCACACCCAATTCATAGAATATGAAGTTTCAATTGATTCTAATGTGGTTTCCTTATGGCTCACTAAGAGTAGTGTTTCTGTGGTAGAATTGAACCTCGAATTAAAACCTCAAGAAAATGATGTGCCGTGAGTGATTTGAAAATCGGCAACAATGAATCTGACGAAAATGGATGAAGGATAGGTCTGGTTGTGTTGTCTTTCTTTTGGTGTTTAGGTTGGATTATAGTGATTTTAAGGTAAATAAAATGGAGGATAGACTAGAATGATACTTTGATAAGTCGATTTGGACGCCACAAAGGATCTCGGCCGGACAGTACCCTCTTTAGATTTGGCTTCCAAGGTGATGGAGAGCCTGAATAAACGCTGGCCGAGCATGTCCCTTCCTAAGTTGTCTCTCCACCTTCGTAGCCATGTGAACCATGTCCCTTCCTAAGTTGTCTCTCCACCTTCCTAGCCATGTGAACCATGTCCTCTAGCTCCACATAGTGCTGTAGCTCAACCACATTGGCAATGTCCCGATTCAACCCATTAAGAAATCTAGCCATGGTGGCTTCTCTATCCTCAACAACATTGGCCCGAATCATTGCTATCTCAATATTCATCTATTGTCTTATAACCTTGATTTAGACCTTGGAGCTTCAGATATAAGTCTCTGTAATAGTGGTTTGGCACAAATCATCTCCTCATTAAGACTTTCATCTCCCCCCATGTCTGAACGGGTCGCTCCCCATTCCTCCTCCTACTGAGTACAATGTGATCCCACCAAATCAATGCATACTCCATAAACTCAATTATCACCAATTTCATATTCTTTTGTTCAGAATAGCTATGTCAATAAAAAATCCAATTTACCTTTTTTTTTTGTTGGTAAGTTGACGTATGTATTAAAAGAAGAAGATACAAACATTATAAGGGGCATGCCCTAAATTTAAAATGAGAACAGAAACATAAAACAACAGATGGCTACAGGTTAGCCACCGAACAGAAAACTGAAACCTCACTAGATTCGTTATGGAAACCAATACAACCAGCAAACTATCAAATTAAGAATCTATGTTATTAACCCTCCAAGCTCTTTGGATCCTTTTGTTTTCATTTGTTGGTAGGACGTTCCTCATCAAATCAAGCTTATCGCGAATGATACATTCGATTTGATTAAAGACCAAATTCGAAGTTCTAGACATTCCAGCAAAGATCCTTGCATTCCGTTCTTGCCATACATGATACACTGTAGTTGCGAAACTCAGTTTACGAGAAAAATTGATGAAACTCTTGCCATGCCAAGTGACAGTGGCCCATCGAATCCATTCATCCCAGCCTTTTGTCATTCTTGGAATGTCGCATCTGTCACAAACATCCCATCAGATCGCTTTAGTATAGGAGCATTCAAAGAACAAGTGGTTGTGATCCTCATTGTTGCGGAGACAGAGTGAGCATCTATTGGGACCATGTATACCAAACCGATGAAGTTTATCTTGAGTTGTGAGTTTCTGTTGGACAGCCATCCATAGAAGAAATGAATGTCTTGGAACAGCATTCTTGAACCACACAATGTCATGCCATTCAACCATCTAACGATGAATTCTTAGTTGCTCCCAAGCTACTTTGACCGAGAATATGTGATTTGACGAATCTAACCAAACTATCTCATTCTTTTGCCCCATCTTAGGTAAGATCTTCTGACTCTCTTACATTACTTGATTCTATGAAGTACAGTTTACCTCACAGGCATAATCGAGGAATACCTCCAAATCAATTCTCACCAGAAACATAACGAAGAAAGTCCAGATACTCCATTGCAGATTTTATCTTAGCCCATTACATGTCTGATGCAGCAAAGGTCTTTATGAGAAAAATGTCTTTAAAACAAGTCCCACGAAACATTGAAGAAGCCATGTTAAAAGAACATTGAAAGATGACTGTTTATAATGAAATGAAGGCTCTCCAGGATAATAATATTTGGGAACTAAATACATTGCCATATGGAAAAAAGACAGTTGGATGTAAATGGGTGTTTACTGTGAAGTATAAAACAGATGGGATAGTAGAGTGATACAAAGCGAGATTGGTGCAAAAAGATACATACAGACATATAGCATAGACTATCAAGAAACTTTCACACTAGTAGCCAAATTGAATACAATTTGGATACTCAAATCACTTGCAGCAAACCTAGATTGGCATTTACATCAGTTTGATGTAAAGAATGCATTTCTTCATGTAGCTTTAGAGGAGGAAGTATACATGGATGTTCCCCATGGTTTTACTGGAAGAACAGAAAATGTGGTGTGTAGGCTTACAAAATCGCTTTATGGGCTGAAACAGTCCCTTAAGGCATGGTTTGAAAGATTCAATCTAGCAATATCGAAGCATGGATTTAGCCAAAGCAACTCAGACCGTACACTATTTCTAAAAAGAAATGGTGGAAAAACAGTGGCTTTGATTATTCATATTGATGACATGATAGTCACAGGTAATGAAGGATCTTGGTGGGTTAAAGTATTTTTTGGGCATTGAAGTATAGTTTCCAAGTGTAGCAAGGATTCATAAATGTTTCAGAATCCTTTTCTTACAAGGATTACTTATTCATCCTAGCTATAACAAGGAAAGAAGACTTCAAAATTAATTCCACCTTCAGATCAAATTTCCTAGTCTAGTTGGAACTTTTTCATGGTGACAAATCTGACTCTAGCATATTTAGGATAATAATTTTTGGATTATTATTATTTTTTTTTTAGTCTTTAGGTTATTATTACTTATTTAGGTCAACTGTAAGGGGGGCTCATATAAGTCCACTTAAGGGGGGTCCATTAGGGTTTATTTAAATCTAGAGTTAGTATAAATAAATACATAACTAGACATGTAAGTTAGACAATTCAGATTAATAAAACTTCTTGTTTGCCGCACTTTGTGTCTGTGTTGGTGAGATACTCTCCCATATTTGGTTTTATAAAGAACTAAAAAATGACTTATCGAAGAACAATTGACTTTGTGACGTCATCCTTATACTTATCCTTCGCGAATTAATATTCGTTGGGTGAGGGTTTTCGTGTCCAATAGTGCTAATTTATATATCTGGTAATGGATTTTAAATTGAAGATTGAATAAGGAGAATCTAGGAATTAATGTGACACTCTTGTGGTAATATAAGGGGTTACAGGGACGATATAACAATAAAATATTACTAGTCGAGCCTCAACTTCAGGTAGGTGTCTAACACTTTTGATTTTACATAATTTACTCTTTCAGGAGTCCTTTATCACAATAAATTTCAAATTATATTTCCATTATTTGATTATGTTGATACATCTTAGATGTTGAAACTAATTTCTAGTTAATGAAACCAGTTCTCTATTGAGTAAGCTGATGTTGAAACTAGTTCCCAGTTAATGGAATTAGCACCTTTTGAATGAGAAGATGTTGAAACTAGTTCCCGGTCAATAGATGTTGAATAGGAAAATGATGTGGACCAGCCCAGAAACACCAACAAGGACCCATTACATGTTCCAAATGGTCCGATGACTCGGCCCAAGACAAAGGCATTGAATGTTTAGACCGAGTCAGAATTGAAAGGTCTATTAGAATATCAAAAGAAGACCCTAGTACATCTTATCCATATGCAAGAGGGGTCCAATACAACTTTATTTGGGCCATGAAGTGAGGACAACAAAGAAAACAAAAGAATCCTACTACAACTTGGAAACAAAATGGGTGGCTACCTCTTCCTTTTGTTTCTAGGATTAAGGGGCTGCATGGAAGGCTATAAATAAGCCTTGAATCAGTTTTGTAATATTTTACTTCCTTCTCTTCTTCTCATGGCAGAACATAAATTTAATATTAGGGGTTTTATTTTATTTTGTTAGCTACAGACTAAGGCTTGTTTGGGCTTAATTAATACTTTGTTTTCAGTTAGGATCCAAGGCTTGTTTGGATTAAGTTATGGGCTTTTCAATTTAGGGTTTTGGGTCAGTTTTGAGTGGACCTCATATAAGTCCACATAAGGGGTCTATTAGGGTTAATGTTTCAACTATTAAACTCATGTAAGCCAAAATTTTGGCAGCTTTGATGATTATTACTTCTGAATTTTTAGTTTTAACGTGTGAAAGTGATTCTTGCATTCTTCAATTCTCAAATGAACTGAATCTGACTTATCGAAGATTAAATGGCTTCATGACGTCATCATTCTACTCATTCCAATAGTGTTAGTGCCTTGGAGCAGGTTTCTAGTGTGTCACACCTATCAGACCTTTTTCGATTTTCTGGGATCAGATTTCAATCTTGATTGTAGGTTGCATGACAACGTGATCACGATGTTGATACGGTTTAGCCTTGTGATACGACCCAAGTAAGGTCATATTCGGATTTTGGTGTAAAAGTTTCTACCGCTCAGTTTATGTTATTGAGTATAACTTCAAATCCAACTGTTAGATCGAGCTGA
This sequence comes from Populus simonii, assembly GCA_007827005.2. Classification (NCBI taxonomy): domain Eukaryota; kingdom Viridiplantae; phylum Streptophyta; class Magnoliopsida; order Malpighiales; family Salicaceae; genus Populus; species Populus simonii. The sequence continues at coordinate 10,051,340 of CM017482.2, forward strand.
AACATGACCAGAAGATTCCAAAGGTGTTTGTCTATCTTGGGGTACATTTTTAGGAGAAATCACGTTCGAAAACGACTTGCGATATAGGTCCGAACAGGATATATGAATTCTATTATTTACTTTCTTTTGACCTACGGACTTTCTATTTGGCAAAGATCCTTTTCCTATAAGGATATGAAGCTTGTTTTGGAAATTTTCTAGTTCCACAAGGATCTTTAATGACTTGCAATATAATCTCGAAGTGTGGCAAGAATTCATTAACGTTTCAAAATCCTTTTCTTATAAGGATTCATTATCTACTATCCTAGCTACACAAGGAAAGAAGAGCTGGTGGTATTTAATGACAAATCAATTATTTTTATTATTTTCTTTCATGTTTTGGCTTAATTAGAACTTTGTTTTGAGCTAGGATCCAAGACTTGTTTAAATCAGGTTATAGGCTTTACAATTTAGGGTTTTTTGGGTCAGTTTTGTATGTGGGTAGTTCAGCCCACAAGGGTAGATCCATTAGGGTTACTTTTAAGAACTATTTAAACACATGCAACCTAAATTTCGACAGCTTTGATGATTATTACTTCTGCATTTTTCAGTTTTAACGTGTGAGAGTGCTTCTTGCATTCTTCAGCTCTCGAACGAACTGAATCTAACTTATCGAAAGATTAACTGGTTTCGTGGTGTCATTCTACTCAATCCAATAGTGTTGGTGCCTTGGGGTAGGTTTTCATTATATCACACTCCTATCAGACCTCTTTCGATTTTTCGGGATGAGATCTCAATCTTGATTGTGGGTTGTATGACAACATAATCACGAGGTTGATACGGTTCAGCCTTGAGATACGACTCAAGAGAGGTCACATTCGGATTTTGGTGTAAAAGTTTCTACCGTTCAGTTTTATGTTATTGAGCATAACTTCAAATCTAACCGTTGGATCGAGCTGAAACATGACCAGAAGATTCCAAAGGTGTTTGTCTATCTTGAGGTACATTTTTAGGAGAATCCACGTTCGAAAAAGACTTGCGATATAGGTCCGAACATGCTATATAAATTCTATTATTTACTTCCTTTTGACCTGTGGACTTCTTATTTGGCAAAGATCCTTTTCCTACAAGGATGTGGAGCTTGTTTTGGGAATTTCCTAGTTCTACAAGGATCTTTAATGAGCTGCAATATAATCTCGAAGTGTAGTAATGATTCATTAATGTTTCAGAATCCTTTTCTTATAAGGATTTCTTATCTATCCTAGCTATATAAGGAAAGAATGGCTGGTGGTATTTAATGACAAATAAGTTATTTTTATTATTTTCTTTCATGTTTTGGCTTAATTAGAACTTTGTTTTGAGCTAGGATCCAAAACTTGTTTGAATCAGGTTATAGGCTTTATAGTTTAGGGATTTTTGGGTCATTTTTGTATGGGAGTCAGTTCAGCCCACAAGGGTAGATCCATTAGGGTTACTTTTAAGAACTATTTAAACACATGCAACCTAAATTTCGACAGCTTTGATGATTATTACTTCTGCATTTTTCAGTTTTAACGTGTAAGAGTGATTCTTGCATTCTTCAGGTCTTGAACAAACTGAATTTGATTTATCGAAGATTAACTGGCTTCGTGGCATCATTCTACTCAATCCAATAGTGTTGGTGCCTTGGGGCAGGTTTCCATTGCGTCATACTCCTATCATACCTATTTCGGCTTTCCAGGATTAGATCTCAATTTTGATTGTGGGTTGTATGACCACGTGATCACGAGGTTCGCATCACTGTTAAATTCATGAATATCATACACGTAGCGAAAACAATAAAACAAAATTATTTGGGAATCTCTAGGATCCCGTTAGACAAATCTAGAATTGTTTCGGGATTTGTTACCCGCAGATATAATTTTCTTTGGCTTTGAATAATTATTTAAAGGCTAGGTTGTCGCAATCCATAAGTCATCCAATTGTTCGGCTTCCAACGGGAATCCATACGAACCACTAGTGAGAAATCTCCTGAATCCCTATTTAGAAGAGAGGGATTGTTTTGTCTAAAGTGTTAGCTCTCTATTCTATGACTTGTGTAGTTTTTCTATCTAACAAACAAGCAAACAAAAATAAAACATATAACTTACTATTTATAAAGAAATTTTAAAAACTCAATCAAGTCTTTACTTGATTTTTCTAATTCTAGAAATATAATCCATGTATTAATTATATTCCAGTCCTTAATTTCTTAAATATATTTTAATTAAGTCATACTTAAATAAAATCATCTTAGTTTAATTTATGAGTAATGGTTCTTAATATGTTTACCCATTGGGTTGGTTCCTAATATATTGACACAAATATAAATTATATTATAATTAAATAAAATTAAATAATTTAATTTATTATCAATTCAACAATTGATTAATTTATATTTGAGGATTAGGTGTATCGTCTAGCAACATATTATGATCCCTCAAATATTAGAAAAGTCATTGGTGATTTGGCTTAATCTTTTAGTAATTGGTTTCTTATTGTAATTAATATCCTTTCATTAATATTGTTCGGATTTGATATTAAAGCATGGAGTATGTATGCCATATTAAATCATGTCATAACATTTTCTATATAAGATAACTTAGTGATTTGAAGTCTAAGGATTACTTACACAACCGTCACGTGAGCTTTTCCATAAACAAAAGTGATATCTCCATATGAAATTCTCACACGCGAGTCAGTTCATTGTATATGTCTTATGACAAGCACGTATTAGTCCTAGGTATCCATTATATCTCAGTTTATGAAAATAACTGCTTCCTTTCATAAAGGAAAGAAGATAATATGTATCAGTCTTTATGACTATAATAAATATCTAATGTTTAAGAGAGTATCGACCATGAATATTTAGATTCATTAATTTAATATTAAAGATAAAGTAAACCTTTATTAATAATAAATATGTATTTATATGAATATAATAATGCTACGTGTATCTAATCAATTGGCTGCATTGCATGTTAAACTAACAATCTTCCACTTGCGCTAAAGTCAATTTGCTCATATATCTAATACCATATTGCTCCATATAGCATTAATGTTTCTGCATGGATACTGATATAATAAGAGGATCTTCTAGATTCTATTCGATAGGTATTCACTCTATCTTTACATCTTTCATTTATTTAATTTATCAAATCAAATGGAATTTCTTAAGTACTTGTTTGGATCATTGATGAGACCTTGGTTCATTTGCTTATGCAATAGTTTCATTGTTATCATAGTACAGGGTAACAAGATCAACAATTCTAGGAACAAACCTAGTTCATTAATGAACTTCTTGATCCAAACAACCTCTTTGTTTTCTCAAACATGGAACTCTTCTTACTCTTATTCAGTTTTAGAATCAGTTGTGCTCTCTTGTTTGGAACTCTTCTAACTCAAAGCACTACCATTTAGAATAAAACATATATAGACTCATATTCATTATTTTCCCAACATTTCATTAAAAAAATCTTAATTCAAATAATTTTGAACTTCTAGTTTATCTTCTCCATTGATGGATCTTAGCCAAGTATATGATACCATTTCCATCATATCATTTTGATGGAGGTGTTCCATGCAAAATAGATAAGAATCCAATCTTAGATTCTTCCATGCTAACCTATTTTAGCATCTAGTCTATATGCATGGACTGAGACAATCTAAGCAACCTTTTAGATGTATCACTATAGATCTCTATATCCAATATATAGGTTCCCTCTCCTAATATCTTTATGGAGAAATTCTTGGACATCCAAAACTTTACTGATTAAAGTAAAGATATGATGCAGATTAGCCCAACACCAAGCGTAATCATGCCAACGATCCATTGGAGGTCCCAATTGGGCCAATCATAAGAGCTAGGGCAAAAAAGCTTAAAGAAGCATTGAATGGACTTGTTCAAACATATGGAGCAAAATGGACCTAGAGGGGCTTGGGACATTTAAGGAGCATGAAGGACACCCTTTAATTCATCTAGTTCAGGTCCAAGAACAGCCTAATTCGTGTGGAACAACGGGTTGATCTATCCGGCCCAATACCAGCCTTGTTAGGCTTGTTTTTTTCCTAATGCTACAAGGATAAAAAGCCAGCAATTTATTCTCCTAATTAAGTAAGGAAGTTGGCCATATCTTATTCCTAAAGAGGGGAGGACTATTTAATGCTTTTCCCATCTTAGAAAGGAAAGTAATTAAATCAGTAACAAAGAAGGAAATTTGTTTTCTTATTTGTCCAAGTTAAACAATGAAATCTAATGGTGTTGGTGCCTAGGTACAAGTTATCTTTGTGTCACACTCCTATCAAACCTGATTTACTTGGCTTTCCGGGAATTGGTGTCTTTGCGTGTGGGTTGCGTGACCACATGATCACGAGGTTTGCATCATTTACTTTTACCACTAACTAATTTTTGCAGGTACTATCATGTCAGATCAAAACAACACAACACCCCCTCCCGATGTAGAACTTAAATTCCAAACGCATGTCATGACCAAGATGATGGAAAGAATGAATTTTATGATGGGAACATGTGTGACAGACTTGAAAAGGAGGGAAAACATGGTAACGTGACTGGAACATGTATTCAAGACGTGAGAAAAGTTGGGGCTAAACACAAATCTAACATTGGCAATGGGGCCGAAAGGCCAAGGTGGGCTGATTATGAGGATTTTGAGGAGGACGTTGATGATATTGGTGATGGTGGTTTTAAGGATGAGATCATAGGCCACCGGTAAGGTTTTTGGCAACCTAGAAACCAAAGGGATTTCATGTATTCTAATGAGGTATTATGGCAAAAGAAAAGGAGGATTCAAAAGGAGAGGCAGTATCAAATGGAGAGAAATAAAGAGATTAGTGTTCTAAAAAAAGATCCAAGAGTCTATCCCATATTCTAGGGGAGATGAAGCAAGAACTTGATGTGTTAACGGCAACAGTTAATGCCCAGTAAGCTTCAGAAAGAGAGGAGAAAATATGCTGCAATGATGATATATGAAATAGAACGGCTGCTACTTTCATCCAAAGTTGTTGGCGATGATTGTTGGCAAGAAAAGAACTCCAAAGGCTTCGAGGATGAAACATCTTGAAGAGAGAGGGAATGTTATGATCCATGAAAGGTCAAATTCAGATTTTGACGTAAAATGTGCAACTATCCAGTTTTACAGCAATAGTTATAATTCTCAATCAGACTGTTGAATGAGCTGAAACTTTACGTGGAGTCTCCTGACATGTTGTCCTACCTTGATTGAAACTTTCAAGTCAATCAAAGTTCGGGAAGGCATTGAAACACGGGTCAAAAGAGGCTATATGAATTTTGTTATTTACTTCCTTTTGACTTGTGGACTTTCTATTTGGCTAGGATTCTTTTTCGAAAAGGATGTGGCAGCTATTTTAGGAATCTCTCAATTCTACAAAGATCTTTGATTGGCTGCAACATAGTTTCCCAATGTGGCAAGGATTCATAAATGTTTCAGAATCCTTTTCTTACAAGGATTCCTTATTCATCCTAGCTACAAAAAAAAAAAGGAAAGAAGATTTCAGAATTAATTCTACCTTCAGATTTGATTCTCCTAACTTATATGGGACTTCTAAAGGGCAACAAATCTGATCCTATTATATTTAGGATATTAAATTCAGATTTATTATTGTTATTATTATTTTCTTCTTAGTTTATGGTTTATTTATATTATTTGGGTTTAATTGTAAGTGGGCTTCATATAAGTTCACATAAGAGGTCCATTAGGGTTTATTTTAGTTTGGAGTCACTATAAATAAGGGCATAACCAGAAATGTAAGGTACGTAATTTTCAGATCAATAAACTTATTTGCTGCACTTATTGTGTGTTGGTGGGATAATCTCCCCTTGTTAGTTTTCTAAAAAACTAAAAACGACTTATCGAACAACAACTGTCTTTGTGGCGTCATCCTTATACTTCTCATTCGCGAATCAATATTCGTTGGGTGGGGGTCTCCATTTCCAATAGTGCTGGTGCCTAGGTACAAGTTATCTTTGTGTCACACTCCTATCAAACCTGATTTACTTGGCTTTCCGGGAATTGGTGCCTTTGCGTGTAAGTTGCGTGACCATGTGATCACGAAGTTCACATCATTAACTCTAGACTTAAATAAACCCTAATGGACCCCCTTAAGGTGGACTTATACGAAGCCCACTTACAATTGACCCAAATAAGTAATAATAACTCAAAGACTAAGAAGAAAATAATAAAAAAACAATAAAAATCCAAAAATTACCATCCTAAATATGCTAGAATCAGATTTTTCACCCTTAAAAGGTCCCAAATACACGAGAAAATCTGATCTAAAGCTAGAATTAATTCTGAAGTCTTCTTTCCTTGTTGTAGCTAGGATGAATAAGGAATCCTTGTAAGAAAAGGATTCTGAAATAATTTGAATCCTTACCACACTTGGAAACTATGTTGCAGCCCATTAAAGATCTTTGTAGAATTAATAGATCTCCAAAATAAGCTACCACATCCTTTTAGAAAAAGAATCCTAGCCAAATAGGAAGTCCACAAGTCAAAAGGAAGTAAATAACAAAATTCGTACAGCCTCTGTTGACCCGTATTGAGATGCCTTCCCGAACTCTGATTGACGTGAAATTTTAACCCAAGGTACGACAACATGTCAAGAGACTCCATGTAAAATTTCGGCCCGATCCAACTGTCGGATTGAGAATTATGACTATTGCTGTAAAACTAGATTGTTACATATTTTACGTCAAAATCCGAATATGACCTTGCCTGGATCGTATCATAAACATGTAGTTTTCCAACCTGGTGATTGAGTTTGGGTGCACATGCGTAAGGAAAGGTTTCCTAACTATAAAAAATCAAAGTTATAGCCTCACGGTGATGATCCATTCCAAGTTTTAGAAAGGATCAATGATAATGCCTACAAAGTTGATCTTCCAAGTGAGAATGGTGTTATTAATGTTACCTTTAATGTTGTTGATCTTACTTTGTTTGACACAGGTTTTGATTCGAGGTCAAATCATTTTGAGGTGAGCAGAGATGATGTGAATCAGCCCACAAACACCAAGGATCCATTACACATTCCAAATGAGCCCATCACAACTTCCAAAGCGAAGGCATTGAATGGACTGGTTGTACAAGTTTCGGTCAAGGCCGAACTTGGGGATCCTTTGAAGCATCAAGAGGAAGCTTTAATACATTTAGTCCATGTGCAAGAGGGGCCCAATCCATCCTTATTTAGGCCATGAAGTTTCAACAACAAGGCTGTTAATTTTGTATCAGTTTTGGCTAGCCTTGTGAGGAGAAAACAAAGCAAAGGAATCAAAGGAATCTAAGCTGACATAGGAAACACATGTTACAGCAAAGTTTTCTTGGTGTGCAAGGAGAATAATTCAGCAACTTAATTGTGTTTCCTTATATTGGAAGGATACCAAGAGGTGGCAAATAAAGGCATCATCATTTTCCTTTAAAACAAGGGATAAATACAAGGTTGAGATCAAAATCCTATTCTAACTTAGAAACCAAAGGGGCAGCAACTTCTCCTTTAATTCCTAGGCTATAAATAAGTCTTGTATCAGACCTCCAATATTTTCTTTTCTTCTTCTCTTCTCATGGAAAATAAAGACTTAGGGCTTATAAGCTTTATTTTTAGGCTTAATTAATATTTTGTTTTCTGTTAGAGTCCAAAGCTTGTCTGGGCTTAATTAATATTTTGTTTTTTGTTAGGGTCCAAGGCTTGTTTGGATTAGGGTTTGGGCTCACTAGTAAAGGTTTTAGATCACTTTTTGTAAATGGGTCAATTTAGCCCACAAGGGTAAATCTTGATGTGGACCAACCCAAAAACATCAGCAAGGACCCATTACATATTTCAAATGGTCCAATGACTCATTTAAATGTCCATTGTCCATTGTAAAGGTCTAAGACAAAGAGACATTGAATGCATTGGTTTTGAAGGTTTCAACCAAGTCAGAATTGAAAGGTCCATTGGAGTATCAAAAAGAGGTCCTAATACATCTTATCCATATACAAGAGGGGCCCAATACAACCTTATTTAGGCCATGAGGTGAGGACAGCCAAGGAAACAAAAGAATCCTACTACAACTTGGAAACAACATGGGTGACTATCTTTTCCTTTTGTTTCTAGGATTAATGGGCTGCATGGAAGGCTATAAATAAGCCTTGAATCAGTTTTGTAATATTTTACTTCCTTCTCTTCTTCTCATGGCAGAACATAAATTTAATATTAGGGGTTTTATTTTATTTTGTTAGCTACAGACTAAGGCTTGTTTGGGCTTAATTAATACTTTGTTTTCAGTTAGGATCCAAGGCTTGTTTGGATTAAGTTATGGGCTTTTCAGTTTAGGGTTTTGGGTCAGTTTTGAGTGGACCTCATATAAGTCCACATAAGGGGTCCATTAGGTAATACGATCCGTATGGTCGTACGGAATGTCAGATCTAATTTTGAAGAGTTTGTTGACGAAAATGCAGATGCGGATGAAGATGACTATGATTTTGCATATGCTGGCCAAGCAATCAAGTATGGACCGAACAGGGCTAAAGAGGAATGTGAATTTTCATGGCATGGGGAATTATGAAGATATGGATGGGGACTTGGACACCATTAAACTGAAAATTTCTAACTTTCAAGGTAAAAACAATCCCGAGGCTTACTGGAATGGGACAAAAAGGTAGATTGGATTTTTTATTGCCATAGCTATTCTGAACAAAAAAAGGTGAAATTGGTGATAATTGAGTTTACAAAAAAAGGCTTATGACTCGGTGCGGTGGGATTTCGTTGACGCTATGTTAATAAAAATAGGATTCCCTAGAATAGTCATTGATTGGATCATGGTTTGTGTTACATCATGTCAATTCTCTATCAACGTCAATGGTGAGCTTGCAGGTTACTTTCAAGGGGGAAGAGGGCTGAGACAAGGGGATCCATTGTCCCCATATTTGTTTGTCCTATGTATGGAAATCCTTTCGGGGCTATTCTGCAAGATGAGTGCCAACCAAGAATTCAAGTTCCACTGGAGATGCAGGAAGGACAAAATTTCTCATCTTTGTTTTGCTGACAACTTGATGATTTTTAGCAACGGGGATGTAAACTCAATTTGTATGATCAGAACTGTGCTCACAAAGTTTCAAGATCTATCAGGTCTGTATCCAAATCCAAACAAAAGTGACATCTTCTTGAGCAGTGTGTTAAATGCAGAGAATTGCTCTTGGGCTTGGGGAAAGATTCTAAAGCTCAGATCCTTAGCATGGCCGAAGATGAAGAAATGGGGACCTATATTTCTCAGGTAAGTATACATGCATATTAATAATAATACATTGTTTTCAACATTTCAGCAAATTGTTAATCATTCATCAAACTTTTTAGGTAGTGCGTTTTCTAACCCTACCTCTTTCTTTTCGAGTGTGCCGTTGTGCCCTCATTTCCTTTTGAGTGCGCCTTTGTGCCCTCACTTCTTAGGTAGTGTGTTTTCTAACCCTACCTCCTTTTGAGTGCGCCTTTGTGCCCTCACTTCCTTTCGAGTGCGCCTTTGAGCCATCACTTCCCCAGGTAGTGCGTTTTATAACCCTACCTCCTTCCGAGTGCGCCTTCGAGCCACCATCTCTTGGGTAGTGCGTCTTCAAACCCTACCTCCTTTCGAGTGCGCCTTTGAGCCCTTACCATCCTTTTTTTCCATTATGGGTAGGTCACCCATTACAACGCGACCAATTCTCCATGTTTTTTTATGTGGGTAGGTCACCCATTACAACTCGACCATTCTCCATGTTTCTTTATCTGGGTAGGTCACCCATTACAACACGACCACTCTTCCTGTTTTCCATTTTTTTGGTAGGTCACCCATTACAACACGACCACTCTTCCTGTTTTTCATTTTTTGGGTAGGTCACCCATTACAACTCGACCATTCTCCATGTTTTTATCTGGGTAGGTCACCCATTACAATGAGACCATTCCTCCACCTGGGTAGGTCACCCATTACAACACGACCACTTTTCCTGTTTTCCATTTTTTAGGTAGGTCACCCATTACAACTCAACCATTCTCCATGTTTTTATCTGGGTAGGTCACCCATTACAATGAGACCATTCCTCCACCTGGGTAGGTCACCCATTACAACACGACCACTCTTCCTGTTTTCCATTTTTTGGGTAGGTCACCCATTACAACTCGACCATTCTCCATGTTTTTATCTAGGTAGGTCACCCATTACAATGAGACCATTCCTCCACTTGGGTAGGTCACCCATTACAACTCGACCACTCTACCTTTTTCCTTTTTTGGGTAGGTCACCCATTACAACTCGACCATTCTCCATGTTTTTTTTATCTGGGTAGGTCACCCATTACAATGAGATCATTCCTCCACCTGGGTAGGTCACCCATTACAACACGACCACTCTTCCTGTTTTCCATTTTTTGGGTAGGTCGCCCATTACAATTCGACCATTCTACATGTTTTTTTTATCTGGGTAGGTCACCCATCATAATGAGACCATCATTTTTTCTGGGAAGGTCACCCATCACAATGAGACCATCATTTTTTTTTCTGGGTAGGTCACCCATTATAATGAGACCACACACACATCTTTGTTTTGGTTTTGGTTAAATGAGGTCGCCAGATGGGATCTCATATAGCTTTGGTTAAAGGGAATCGCCAGATGAGATTTCAGGTTGACCGAGCTACACACCGATTTTGTTCTTGTTAGATCGCCAGATGGGATCTCAGGTAAACCCAATCAAAAGGGTAGGTCGCCCGTGAAAATAGACCAGTGTGAGTGGGTGGGCAGGTCGCCCCTGAAAATAGACCAGTGTGAGTGGGTGGGCAGGTCGCCCCTGAAAATAGACCAAAGTGAGTATGTGTGGGTAGGTCACCCGTGAAAATAGACCAGTGTGAGTGTGTGGGCTGGTCGCCCCTGAAAATAGACCACTGTGAGCATAGGTGGGCAGGTTGCCCAAGATAATCAGATCATTTTCTTTCCTTTTGTTTTCTTTACAAGCTTACTACGCAAAGTCTTTGCTTCGTAAGCATTGTAAAGAGGGGGGCAACTGTCATAACCCATTTTTGGGTCACTCCCAAATTTTTTTTCCTTTTCTTAAAAAAAAAAAACTGCACGGTGCCGTTTTGAACGGCACAGTGCAGCTTCTTCTTCCCTGCGCATGCAAAGGCAGGGGAGAAGAAGATTTTTGAAAATATTTTTCCCGCTCACTTTCTCTCCCTCCCACTTGCATAAACCACAACCATACCCTGCCAAGAAAGGGGCACCATGCCCTGTGAACAGCCGGCCACCTTACCCTGCAGAGGTAAGGTAACTCTGTTTCCCTCCTGCGCCATACATGATGGAACAAGGCAGTGGGGACTCTCTCTCCGCTTGCCTATAAAAACCAAGAGGGAGAACAGAAAAGGAGGGGGAGGAAAGAAAGGGGGACGATTTTTGGGCAGAAAGCAGAACAGAAAACAGAGGGGAGAGTTTTTCTGAGAGGAGTGAAGCTCGGGCAAAACAGAAAAAAAAAAAAGGGGAAGAGAAGGGGGGAAGAAGAGAGGAGCAGAGCTGTGACAGAGAGGGAAGAAACGGGACCGAATAGAGAAGGAAAACAAACCTGGGGGGCAAAATTTTGGAGAAGGAACAGAGGACGAATGTGAGAGAGGAGGAGGCAGAAGAGAAAACAGAGGGGAGAGTTTATTTGAGAGGGGGAGCTCGGGCAAAACAGAAGAGGGAGGAGAAGAGCCACCGTTGCACCTCCACCAGCGCCTCCATCGCTCCTCCCAGCCACCACCGACAGCACCATCATCGTCCAAAAATAGAGGAAGAGCAGTGACAGAGAGTGAAACCGAGAGAGAGAGAGAGAGAGAATTGTTTGGAGAGAAACAAGGTAACAGAAACAGAGAGAAGAAGCAACGACAGAAGAGAAGAGGAAGAGCGACCACAGCCGGCTGCCGCGACACCAACGCCACCAGGAGCACAAACACAGCAGCACTGCCCACGCCATAGTCAGCCTTCCTCAGCTCATCATCTTCCTCTCACCCGTTGCTGCACCATTGAAGAAAAGGCAACAACCTGCGCCTCTGCACAGGGAAGAAAAAGAAGAAAACCGCTGCTGTCATCGGGCTTCCCAGCCACTGCCACCTTCATAACCACCGTGAGGCATCGTCGGATTCCTCTCCACCGCCACCAGCATCACCACCAGCTGCCATTGCCCTCCCAGTCGACAACAGCCCCGTGAGAAGCAGAAGGAAGAAACGGAAACAGAGGCGAACAGAGCCGAAGAAAAACCCAGAGAAGAGGAGGAAGAAGGCCGCAGCAACACCACCGCCAAATCGGCCGCCAGCACCACCGTCAGCCCATCTATCCAGGCTCATCATCCCAGGTAATTCTTCCCCTTATCACCTTCGGTTGTTCATCTTCTTGCATGCAGAACGTGCACTGTGCACGTTCTGCAAGCAAGAAATTAATTAGCTGGTTACTGTGCAGGTGCACAGTAACCGGCTAATTAATTAACTGGTTACTGTGCTCCTGCACAGTAACCAGTCTATGTTCATTTTGGGCTGGAACATCAGCCCAGCCCATGCGGCTGGGCTGAGTCCAGCCCTGTAGAAAGTAGGCCTGCTTTATTTTGGGCTGATTTCAGCCCAATCTCCTTTGGGGCCGGGTCCGGTCCAGTAAAAAAAAAAAGAATTCCAAAATTCCAAAAAAAACCTTTTAAAAAAAATATTTGATCTTCCGCAATTTCGTTACTGCATTTTGATCAATATTGGTTTGTATTTTTATACTGTAAAGATACAAATCCGGTATTAAAATACTTGGTTTTCGTCAAGTCTTCAAAAAAGGTATTTTTGTTTTCATGCATACGGCCAAGTCTCTCAAAGAAAAAATCACATCATATTTTCATACAACAAAGAAAACTTCAAAAAAAAAAAATGTTTTAGCATGCATTTTGGCTTTAATAACCAGTTTATTAAAGTCACGAGAACTTGGCCAATATTTCAAAAATTCCAAAAAAAATTTTATTTTGTTTTCTTAATATCAGGGATTATGAATTTATACGTAAAACGTACTCCCGATATTTAAAAAGGTAGTTTTCTTTTATAGACATTAGAACGGTTAGGCTTTGCCTCATAAGATAAGAACCTCCTTACTAAGGAGGGCTTTTCTTGAACCATAGACGGACCAACAATAAAAAAACATGACAAGACCTTAGATTTTTATCAGACAATAAAACAATGCAGCTTACCTTAGGTAGGGCGTATTTGGGGTGCTAATACCTTCCCTTTACGCAACCAGTCTCCGTACCTGATCTCTGAGACCAGTTAGGGTTCCTAGTGACCAGAATACTAGGTGGTGACTCCCATTCTATTTTTTCCACTGATAAAAAGACAAGAACTCCTTGTCTCTCCATATTTTCCAGATATATCCATACATGAGTGTGGAGGGCGATCGCCGCGACGCCGCACACGTGCGACAAATAACATATATTCTTAATTTGTTAGTTAGCTGGTTGTATTGGTTTCCCTAACGAATCTAGTGAGGTTTCAGTTTTATGGTCGGGGGCTAGCCTGTAGCCATCTGTTGTTTTTTGTTTCTGTTATCATTGTAAATCTGAGGTATGCCCCTTATAATGTTTTTATCTTCTTCTTTTAATACATACGTCAACTTACCAAAAAAAAAGAGTTTACAGAGTATGCATTTATTTGGTGGGATCAGATTGTAATCAGTAGGAGGAGGAATGAGGAGCGACCCGTTCAGACTTGGAGGGAGATAAAAGTTCTTAAACAAACTGAATTTGACTTATCGAAGATTAATTGACTTTGTGGTGTCATTCGACTTCATTCCAATAGGTTTGGTGCCTTGGGACAAGTTTTTATTGTGTCACACTCCTATCGGATCTCTTTTGACTTTCTAGGATCAAATTTCAATCTTGATTGTGGGTTACGTGACCACGTGATCACAGATTTGCATCATAAGGTTCATAATCGACTATGCGAGAATTGCATTATTTTTCTTAGTTAGTTTAAGATTATTTTTCCTAATTGGATTAGTACTCTTTTAATAATTTTTTATCCTTGTTTAAGAAGTTTTTACCTATTATAAATAGGGTTATTTAGCTTGTAATTAGGTTTTTAGGGCTTTTCAGATTGGTTTATTCAAAAATTATAATTGTGTGTGAGAGGTTTGCTTATACTTCTGGTTCTTCAAGAACTTTTCTTGAATTTGTCAAAGATCAACTATCTTTATGGCGTCTTTCTTATACTTCTAATTCATGATTATTTATAATTGTTGGGTGGGGGTTTTATTCCAATAGTTTTGGTATCTAGGTTTAGGTAATCTTTATGTCAAGCTTTTATCAACCACATCTAATTTTAGTTTTCTTAAGTTTGTTCTTTCTTACATGTGGGTTTAAGGGTTCTTACCCTTTGGGTTCGTATAAGTTTGGGTAGTGACTTTCAACAAAAAGTTAAGTGTATAGATAAAGACAATCACCACACATAAAATTATCCTAAAGAATGTCTAGTTAATTACTTTTCTTACATACTACCAGAAGACCAAGATTCTTACTTCTATATTAATGATGGAGATGATGTTTGGTTTATGCTTCTTTTGTATTAAAATCTTTTACTTTCTCAATATTTTAGCATTTTATTTGTGTTGAATTATTTTAAATTAAAGTTCTCTTTAATCTTGACTCTTGACTATTTAGGAATGTTTTAAATTTTTAAATTATGTTTATAGGCTTGATGTTTTGTTTGTATGGCATAGTTTGAAGATCTATATCTTGATTTATATCATGATGAAAGTTAAGACATGGTAAGAATGTCTAGTTGATGACTTTTTCTACATACCACCACAAGATCAAAATCCTTATTTCTATGTATTAGATGGAGATGATGATTGATTTATACTTCTTTTATATTTAAATCTTTTACTTTCTCAATATTTTAGTATTTTATTTAAGATCAACATCCTTATTTCTACGTTAATGATGAAGATGATGTTTTGATTTATACTTCTTTTGTATTTAAATCTTATATTTTCTCAATATTTTGGTATTTTGTTTGTGTTGAATCATTTTAAGTTAAAGTTCTCTTTAGTCTTCACTATTGACTATTTATGAATATTTTAAATCTTTAAAATTATGCTTAGATGCTTGATATTTTGTTCATATTGCATAATTTGAATTTAATTTGTCTTAGATTTGAATTAAAATCATATATATTAAATTAATATTTTGAATATATATATATATATATATATATATATATATATATATATATATATATATATATATATATATATATATCTGTCTGTGTGTGTAGTACCTCACCTTGGAATGGAACGTTGAAATGCTTCAAAACCAAAATTTATCATTCCAATAAGAATAGAAAACCAATTAAAATAGAATTGATAACCTTGGTATTTTTCAATAAATTTATAAGTACACACACACACACATATATATAAAGGCCGTTTATGTTTTTTCATCATATATTAGGAAAGGCTAACCAACCCAATCTCCCTTGTGCTTTAGATCATTTGAAACTTAGTCCTGGTACTTGTAATTTCGAGTTTTACCTAATTTGGATCATATGAGATTGGATCCTTTTATTTGTCTCTATCTCTCTATTTTAATGAAAAAATATATAATCCTTTTTTTCTCCTCTCATTCTTTCCCTTTCTCTTTTTCCCCCCTCTTGCCTCATCTTTTCTTCCTTTTCTCTCCTTCTTTACCAGCCTTCAACCACATCTTTGGCATCACTAGCCATCGACCACCATCATATCTACAAGGTTTTGCATGGGAACAAAAAGATATCAAAATACAGCACTGAAACACATCTTTAAGAAAACAAAACATAAACAAATAAAGTTTTTGTTTAGATATATTCTAAAACAAGGAAACAAGGAGGTCTAAGTTACTTTATATTTGTTAAGACTAACACAATATATCTACTATACACTTGATCTTGAATACCAGGTCCTAAATCTTTACTAAGATCAAGAAATATCATAGTGGTTAGTCCCTCGTAAACAAAAGGTGGAGGGGAAAAAGGGGAAAGGAAGAGAGAAAAAAGAAGAAGAATAAAACAAAGAGAAGTGAAGGGTCACCGATTACAAGTCGTGGGAGAGAAGATCAATGGTGGTGGCTGGTGGCAAGTGAGGTTAGAGATACAACCAACAATTGGTGAGATGAAGAAGAGACAATAAGGAAGGGAAAGTAGAGGGAAGAGAAAAGAAAGGAGAAGGAAAAGGAAATATATATATAGAGAGAGAGAAGAGAGAGGGAAAAAAATAAAGGAATCTTTATGTTTTTTCATGAATGGAGACTTAGCTTTAAATGATTCGAAGTATAAAGGATAAAAATATTCCAATTACAATAACATTACAAATTATAATTATAAAAAAAACAACTAAGTTTCCTTGCAAAGTTACTATAATCACTCTTAGTAAACATTAAGAATTGCTTTTTTTATATATTTTTTTGGTCCTTGAATGTTTTATGTTTTGGTCTTTTTTTTTTTTAATTTAGCCATTTGACATTACAATTACATCAGTTTGGGTTTTGGGGGTTGTTTTGTATGTCCATAAATAGGGACCTCAAGATCTCGAAGAAATATTTTGTAGCTTAGTTAGTGCTTAGTTTTGCAAAATAAAATTTAATTTGGTTTATATAAATTAAAGCTCTAGGGACCAACTTTGAGACTTTGACAAATATTGAGCCCCTTTAATTTTGTCCTTTAGGGGCTGGGTTGCACGATCAAGGAAAATATTTTTAAAAAAAATTTGATCATTCCAGGTTTTGTTTTTTAGGAATTGACTTAATTTTTTAGTTTGGTTGCCTAGATGTAGAGGTCTCGTAATATAAGGGAAAAGGTTCGGTACTTGGTTGATACTCAGTTTATCAAAATATACTTAGATTCTATTGATTAGACAATTAGGGCTTCAGGGACCAAATATGGTGTTTAAAAAAAATATAGTGGAATATAGTTAATGAGCATGGTTTCTTTGGTTGCAACACTCTAACGGTGCATGCGACATCTGTGGTTACCGAACCAGGGCATCCGAAGTGGCTATAGATGCGGCCCATCTACTTCTTCCATATGGGGCAACACATGTAGGGTTAATCACATTGGTTTGTCGCCAGTGGTGTTTTCTTCCATCCTTCCCTCTTTTCTCTCTCCTTCCCCAGACTCCATGCTGCCCTATAAAAAATTTTGAATTGTCATCTTATTTTATTATTATTTTAGATTTGATCCTTATTTTTTTTATTTTAATTTTTTTTTTGTTTTGGGTCCTTTTGTAAAATATTTTTTTTTTTCAATTTCACCCTTTAATAAAAAAAATTGAAGGCCATCCTTTTATTTTATTTTTCAAAGTTGTTCATCATTCTTTTAATTACTATTTCTTTTATTGGATCCTTTCGTGAAATTGATTTTTTTATAACCCAAATTTTAGCCAAATATATTCAAAAAATAATAAAAAAAAGTGTTTTCAATGCATTTCGACAATTCAAACACTTATTTAGCAATTGTTTATTAGCCACTGTTGAATAAACAAAACATTTAGTGACAACTCTTCCTAGGTTTTGGGTTGGTTTTGATGAGCATAATATAGGCCTATCCAATTATTCATTGGCATGGCTTGGTAGACTATTAATAGTCACAAATCTTAAGTGAGAGTAATTGGTTATAAATATGTTAATTCACCTATTGTTATCAAAATTAATGGTACCAATTAAGAGTGACAAAGATGACTTGGAATTTAGAATGGATAGGTTTAAGTTCAAACATCCACCTGAGTTTTAACTCATTGCAGTTGACCCACTATCATCCATGTAGGTAGATCATTGGCAAATTAGACATAACAAACCATCAAGAATAGAAAACAAGCAACAATGCAACTTATCTTAGGTAAGATGTTTTAGGGTTATAGTATCTTTCCTTCAGCATAATCAATCTCTACCTTAGAACTCTAAAGACCAGTTAGGGTTTCTAGTGGCCATAATACTAGGTGATGATTTTTTTTTATAAGTTTCAAACCTCTCTCATAAAAAAGCCTTTACCTTTAGCAAAAAGACGGGTCACCGCGATGTTATGTGTGATAGTTTTCATCATTTGGCATAAGGTTGATTGGAAATTTGGCTTTGTGTTTATTCTCAATAAGATGATCTTGGTTTCATGACTTGATTCGTGAATTTGAAAATTTAACTTGAGTTAACATTGGTCTTTTTTAGAGTTTTTTTTACATTAATTTTCTTTTTTCAATTTTGTCATTCCACATTGGGTGTTTTTGAAATTAGGCTTCATGCTTTCTTTAATTTCTTTTATATTATTGTATCCCGGTCCCATCATTGAACCGCAGATTTAAGGAGTCAACTTAGGTTTTTTTTTTTAAAAAAAATCAATTCTCTTGAATTTTGTCCTTTAGATTTATGTTGTTTTAGATTTGAGATTCGTATTTTTTTCCCAACTTTTTTATATTGAGTTATCTCATTCACATGATCCGGGTCATGGAGTTTGGTTGGCTTGCTCGATTTGCTGGTTTTTTTGTTCCTTTTTGTTTATTGACTTTTTTTTTTTAATCATTCTATATTGGATTTGTTGATAATTGAATTTTATTATTTTTTATTTCCTTTCTATTAATTTATCCTGATCTCATGACATAATTTGCATATTTGACATGCTCGCTCAGGTTAGCTTGGGTATTTTTTTATTTTATTTTTTTATATTGAGTTGGCTAGGATGAGCTTCATCATATTTTTTCTTTTGATAACCCTTTTTTTTATTATTATTAAAGTTCTCATGAATATTTTTTTTTAAATCATTTCATTTATTGTCGTTACATGTTTTTATATTATCTAATTAAGTTATACTAGTTTTAGTTGAGTCCATGCCCTACTCATTAGATTTTTTTCACTTCTTCAAACACGGTTGCATTCCTTAATATATATTTTTTTGGAGCAGCGTTGGCACATAGATCTAATAAAAACAAAGTCCTAAATGATTTAAAATTTAGGGGAGGTTATGCCTGTTTAACCCATTGAGAATTACAAATTCCAATTAAAAATGACATGGTTTCTAGGAAGGTTTTTATATACAAAAGAACTACTTACCTGGTTGGCTCTTTAATGGCTATTCGCAAATCTATTACGGTCTTTGAGAAAGACGATGAGTAAAAACGATCATTCTTCCTTTCTTTCATTTTTTTTAATTAAAAATAAAAAATTGCTATTTGATTAGCACTTATTATCCTTCTTCATGGAAGTTTATTTGAGGTAATGTAAATTAGATAAATGGTTTTGCATTTAAAAATTGGAATTAAAATTTTATATGACAAGAATCTTTGTTAAGGCATCGATAAATATAATTATAAAAACACAACAAAAATTGTTTCTTGATTTTTAAATCATAATTGTCCACTTTTAATGACCAAAAAAGAAAACTCATGCACTTAGATTTCGATTTTTTACGGTCATAGTACTACTTTTTAACTTTTATAATAGAAATACTCCCTAATATTACCTAAATATAACTTAATTATAGTAATAATAGTTGATCTACACTGTAGATTAATAAGATACAAATACAAAAGAATTTCTACTATATATCGATAGAAGCAAAGAATAATTTTAATTTACCTTTACTAGATAATTATTCGACAAACATAAAAAAACTAAACTACGTATGATTTATTTAGCGATACAAACCCTGGTATAGTGTTACTTAGTGTAATAATTTACATAAGTTTCATTAGAAAAAAAAATCTACTTTGATTACTAGTTTTATTCTATTGTTACTCCCGATTTAGTGTTACTTTGATGTTTTTGAAAATTATAAAATATCATAATAATTTTTTTTAATCGTATGTTATCTTTTTAAAATATATTTTTTATAATTATTAAGCATTATAAGACAAGATATACATCTCTTAGAAAACAAGGAAGGAAAAAAAAGATATTATTACCTATTGAGTATTTCTTTTTATATAACATAATTGTTGACCATAAAAATACCTAAAAGTACCTATTATTTTTATAAATACATATTTATCAAACTATTATATTTTCATTCGTAGTCATTTTATAAATATAGACTAGTGTTTATTGAGATATAAACAATATAATTGAATTTAAACTTTAATAGTGAATTTAAATATCTAATATAAGAGTGTTAAATTTTATAAGACAAAATTCTTGTGTATTTATTATTTTAAAAAAAAAATACGTTTTTTAATTGGATGGTTTTATTTACACCACTTTTTGTTTTCCAATCTATTATTTATTAGAGAGTAAAAATAACCTTATTTAATTGAATGTGTTTATTCCATTTTGTTAAAATATTAAAACAATAAACTTTGAAATGAATTTTTTTATTGAAAAAGAAAGCTTATAAAAAAAGGAATAAATTATGACTAAATACTTATGACTTTCCATTTCAAAAATAAAAGTCTTCTAATTTTGTTTTACAAACTTAACATTAAATTAGTAGATATTACAAATTTTATGAAGAAGTTACTCAATTATTCTAAATTTTTATAGATACTAATGATAGTGTACTATAAATCATATATCGTTACTAATAGTATATTGTTTTTTATGATGTAATGAGTTCATAATTAAAAATATATATTAATTTTAAAAAATATGGCAATTATACATATCAATACAAGTTTATCTTCTAAGATATACTACTTAAAAAAATATAAATTGAAAAGTATAAAACCAATCAAAGATAAAATAAATTTTTTAAAATATAGTTTTTTTATAGTCTTTTTTCATCTTATTATTTGGACGAAAGTAAAATAAAAAAATAATTATTTTATGAGTTAAAAATTATAGAATTATTAAGACATATATTCTAAGATCATATTAATGATTTACCAAAAAGGATGGAATTTAAGTAACACCACCCTTGTAATTTCATGAATCATTGACTGTTTAATTATTAGGTTTTCGTACTTTTGTTACAAATTTATTATTTTAAAGAACGTTATTTCTGTTCTTTGATCCATCAATAGTAATTTGTTAAATATGCTTGAAGTTAAGAACTATAACAACTTCAAAGTACTATAGCAAGAACCCTATTTATAGAAATTCATACGTGGAAAGCTGCCTTGAAGTTAACAACTCAGAATGCAATTTTGACAAATAAAATCATTAAAGAAAAAAAAAGGCAGAATAATAAAAGAGAGAATAAATGTCGAATTATTATATATTGTACATTGATATCTCAAGCTGCTATGCAATACCGTAATCTTTGCAGCTTCTCTTGGATCTCCACAAATGTATGAAAAAACAGTAAGTAAGAAGCTCTCAAATTCTGTGCAATTCTCTCATTCTCAGATCAACAATGTCTCTCTGCTAGGGTTCTTCGCCCATAAAAATATCTCCCTTTTCTCTGCAATGGAAAATGAATAACTTCCGCTCATACACCTCATCACATTTCCGCCGTTTACCCAAATCCTTGTCTATCCGACGCAAAGTTCCCTGGTGGGACCAAATTCATGACCCTGGAAGTGAAATTGTTAGCAAATGGAACCACATTTTCCTTGTCGCGTGCATGATTGCAATGTTTCTTGACCCTCTTTATTTTTACCTTCCCATTATCGGTGGCGATGCCTGCATGAAGATTGACATTGCCCTAGGCGTCTGGGTTACCTTCGCTCGCACCTTCACGGACTTGTTCTTTTTCTTGCACATTTTCATGAAGTTTAGGACAGCTTTTGTTGCACCAAGCTCTCGCGTTTTTGGTAGAGGAGAGCTTGTTATGGACCCTAGAGCCATTGCCATACGCTACCTGAAATCGAACTTTGTTGTTGATCTTGCTGCTGCCCTTCCTCTCCCTCAGGTTAGCCATACATACATTATATTCATAATCTATACCAAGGATTTTTCATGAGTTCCTATATTGCATTGACAATGAATAATGTAATACTTTATTCCTGGTTATGTTTCGGATTAGATTGTTGAAAGGGTAACATGATTTTCAATCATTTAAAATATTAAAAGACTGATTTTTTTCTTAAGGAAAAAAAAATACCTTGTTGATCCAGTAACAACATTCTTGGTAAAGGGTTGAAAAATATAAATGGGATTCAGAATGAATTTCGAAATGAAATTGTGATTATTTAGCAAGCAAATGAAATGGTTATTATATTTTAAAAGACCACTGCTGGTTTTTTTCTTGGTTCTTTACGTTTGAAAATTCCAGTATTTGCAAAATATTCTACTGTGAATTTTGATGCAATCATGCCAACAACCTGCTCGTTTCTGTATCCGCTAAAATTTGTATTTGGTATGGAATGACAAGAACCTCATATTAATTTACTTTGAATATTGAATTGCTGGACACATTCTGTCATTTTCACAGGCTACTTGCCAGTTGAAATATGTATGATTGCGAATTACAGTTTTTAACTCAAAATATTCTAATGATTCCAATTATGGTCATAAGGAAAACTATGCCTAATTTACAATGTCATTTCCACTACGTTTGTGACTAATGCTAAACTTTAAAGCTACAATCTTCTCCCACTATGGGACCATTGATTAATTTTTCTGCCTTCAACTTAAAGTTCTAGACGCAATCATCTATTTATTATGCGTATTGGCAAATGATTTATGGATTGACGCAATCAACTTAATTTTTCTAGGATTCATCATTGACTGTTCTATAGCCCAGCATGATATAGGGCTCGCTGTTTCTTACCTTGATTTGCTTGATTTTGACAGATTGTGATTTGGTTCATAATTACATCAGTGCTGAAAAATCCCACAGCTGCTCATGCTAACCACACTGTTTCTCTAATAGTTCTCATCCAATACATTCCTCGATTTTTTGTTATGATACCTCTGAATCGACGGATTGTTAAGACTACTGGTGTTATAGCCAAGACTGCGTGGTCCGGGGCAGCTTATAATCTCCTTCTCTATGTGCTTGCTAGCCATGTAAGCACCAATTAGTTACCACTCCACTTTGTTTCAAAAATTAATTTATGAAATGTTTTCCTACTAATTAAGCTAAGACAGTGGGACATCAGTGATATTTTGTAGAGTAAATGAAATCCTGTATCAAGGCCTTGCTCATTTTATTGCTGTTATCATCATGGTCAGTGCAGGTTTTAGGAGCTATATGGTATCTGGCATCAATTCAGAGGCAGCATCACTGCTGGAACATACAATGTAAAAATGAGAGGAA
Source organism: Populus simonii (assembly GCA_007827005.2). NCBI lineage: Eukaryota > Viridiplantae > Streptophyta > Magnoliopsida > Malpighiales > Salicaceae > Populus > Populus simonii. The sequence continues at coordinate 10,074,524 of CM017482.2, forward strand.
CCGCACACCAGCTTGCATCTCTCTATTTCTTGACTGTAGTGCTAAGGATAACCCTGCACGACAAGCTTGGCTTACAACCACTAATCTGCTCACAAATTGTGATGCCCAAAATGATGAAAATTTTCAGTTTGGGATGTTTGCCGAAGCCTTTACAAATCATGTTGCTGAAGCATCTTTCATAGATAAATATTTCTATTGTCTTTGGTGGGGCTTAAGAAACTTAAGGTACGGTTAGTTTCTATCTCCCTTTTAATTTCCGGTTTAATCTGATGCAGCTATCTGTTTCCTATTCTTAATTTGTGAATTTGTTTATGATTCTGTAGGCCACTAATGCTGAGTAACAAGACCAAGGAGCATTAATATTCTTTTTAGTTTTAGTTTTTGACATAAGCTTTTCCTTGTTGCAAAGCTTTTTTTCTCACTAAATTTCTTGTTAACTGTTCTGTAGTAATAGATAGTTTTGTCTCTTGAAGTTAATTGGGAACAGATTTTAATTCAAAGATTTTCTATGGCAGTTGATAAATGTAAATATTTAACAAGTATGCCAAGAATAATACTCTCGGTTTCTAGAGATTAAGAATTGTGGTGATGATATTTCATTTGGTTCAATGAAAAACATGACAGCAATTTCACTGCTCTCCTTAAACTTTGATTTCTCTCCCTCTATTCCAATAGCTGACCTGCAATTGATATTTTACCAAGTATATATTATTGAAATACTGTTTTTGATGTTTTTGCTAATAAAGTTTTCGTTCATTTTGTGCTGAGCAGTTCGTATGGACAAAATTTGATGACAAGTACCTATGAAGGTGAAACACTATTCAGCATTGGCATCTGTATTATGGGTCTAGTTCTGTTTGCTCATCTCATAGGCAATATGCAGGTATCTATAATGCACTAACGTTCCTTTATCTTCTAATCTCTGCTTAAAATAAAATTTTAGAAGACTATTTTATTACTTGCTATGTAGCCGGTGTTTTGTTCGTGCACAATCTATTACTTGTACATCCATACAACATCTCTACTTGCCAGAAAAGTAGAGGAAATCTTGTGGCATGAGTGAGAGTGTGATTGAAATAATTTGATTACTCTAATTTTAATCCACTGTTATTCCCCTGAAGACATATATGCAATCCGCGTCTGCTAGATTGGAAGAATGGAGGATTAGGCGAAGAGATACAGAGGAATGGATGAGGCACCGTCAATTACCTCCAGAGTTGCAAGAACGTGTTCGCCGTTTTGTTCAATACAAATGGTTAGCTACGAGAGGTGTAGACGAAGAAAGCATCTTGAAGTCCTTACCTATGGATATCCGACGTCAGATTCAACGGCATCTTTGTCTGGCCCTTGTTCGACGTGTGAGTTTTCGATATCTGATGCCTCCAACTAATGTGTAATTACTAGGATTGCGGTTTGAAATTTCTTAATTATACTCCGTGTTCTTGTTCAGGTCCCATTTTTTGCACAAATGGATGATCAACTGTTAGATGCAATATGTGAACGTCTTGTCTCATCTTTGAACACTAAAGACACCTTCATAGTCCGGGAGGGTGATCCAGTAAATGAGATGCTTTTCATCATTAGAGGACAGCTAGAAAGTTCCACAACAAATGGGGGAAGGTCAGGTTTTTTCAACTCAATTACACTCAGGGCTGGTGACTTTTGTGGGGAGGAATTGTTGACATGGGCTCTGATGCCAACCTCTCGTCTAAATTTACCTGTATCCACTCGAACTGTCAAGGCTCTCTCTGAAGTTGAGGCCTTTGCACTTAGAGCGGTTGACCTAAAGTTTGTTGCAAAGCAATTTAAACGGTTGCATAGCAAGAAACTGCAGCATGCTTTCAGGTATTACTCTCATCAGTGGAGGACGTGGGGAGCTTGCTATATACAATCTGCATGGAGGCGTTATACAAGGAGGAAACTACAAATGGAATTGGCTAGGCAAGAAAGCTTATTTTATTCTCATGTTATGGAAGGTGAGGTTGAATATTATTATAGTGATGAAGGAGGAGATGAAAGACCATTAGTGGATCATTCAAACAATGGTTCGCATCTTGGAGCAACCATGCTTGCTTCAAAATTTGCTGCAAATACAAGGAGAGGAGTTGGCCATCAAAAGCTTCCTCGGCCGGATGATTCCACCTTAGAAATGCCCAAGTTTTTTAAACCAGAGGAACCTGATTTCTATGCAGAGCATGAAGATAGTTGAATTTTTATCGTTATTATTATATATTCTATCAAATAATTACATAGTCAACATGAGTTTATATATATTGTCTCTGTTCATTAACAAATAGATAGAATCAGACTCTTAAAGCATGAGTTTCTTCATTTGTTTTTTTTAATTAAAAACAATAGGCTTGCTCGAGCATGAAATTTGAATTCAAATAGATAGTTCTTTCATGGGTTTTTTTTAGTTTAACGTGGTGTCCGGGCCAGCTTGCGCGCACCTCGACTAATCCCACGGGCCCTGAAGTTAATGACCATGTAAGTCTCTAGTGGCCATCATATGAGCAACTACAGGGCTCGAACCTGAGACCACAGAGGGAGCAAACCTCTTTGTCCCAAGCTCTTACCACTGGGCCACCACCTAGATGGTTTCGTTCATGGCTTTTTATTCGGTAGTAAACTGGGTTGAAAGCCTAAGAACACAGAGTGTGGGAGTAGCACTTCCAAGTCAATTCCGTTGCGGTTAAGTTTTTTTTTCTTTCAATTGAAATGTTTTAGTTTTGGAATGTTTTAGCGTGATGTGTTATTTGAAGGTTGTATCGTGTATGTATAATATAAAATAGTAATTTAACATGTATAATTTAAATTTAAATTTAAAGATAAATTAACTTAAAATTATACAATTTTAATTTCAATACAGAAGGAAAAAAAATGAAAGTTGAATCGATATAACCTGATCGACTTGATAAGTCTAAAGATAATTTGGATGACTAGTAAAAATATAGTTTAACTTAAAAAAATTCAAGACAACATTGTTTTTTTAAAATTATTGATACGACAACATATTTGATTGATTTGGGTCAACCTAAGTTAACTTTTTAAATTTGTGATCTGAATCATAAGACTGTGATAATCCTAAATAAAATAATTCAAAATAAATTATGAAGTTTAATTTATAATAAACCCATTGTTGAATATTAAAATTGAAAAAAATTTAATTTAAAAACAAGACACAATAAAATAACCTAAGTTTACTTGGGTTAACTTAAGAAACTCGTGATTCAGGTCATGATATTAGGATAATTTCATAGAAAACAAATTGAAACAAATGATAAAACCTAATTCATAATCAACCAAATATTGAAAATATTAAATGATGAAATTGAAAAAAAATCAATTAAAAAAAAACAAAAAAAAACCTCAAGTCAACTAGATTAACCCGTCAAACCCATGACAATAATCATGAGACTGAGATAACCACACAAAAAAAAGAAGCAAACCATAGTAAATTATGAAGTCTAATATTCAATAAACCAAGTGTTGGACGATAAAATCTTTTTTTTTATATAAGAAAAACATAGATTTTTTTAAAATGCAAATAAAAACAAAATTATTTGGCCGGAACATAACAACTGGAACGGAATCAGAATGTTCTAAGCAAATTTTCAGGACGGACTAAGATTTTAAGTGAGATAAAATATGTTTAGATTTGTTTCTTTTTTAAATTAAATTAAAATATATCGATTATATCAGACACAACTTGGCTCCCAATATATCATAAAACAAAAATAAATCTAATTTTTTAATTTTAATAATCATTTGATCATATAAATGATTTAGAAATTATAATTCTTTCTCTAAATCATGCACTACAATAATTTTTTCCTTAATCAAATAACAACAATAGGAAGCAAACTTACGAAAATAAAAACATAATTTAATGATTACGTATCTGATAACTTCATTTCGAGTATCACTCACTATAATAGTATAATTTATTTTGTTATTATATAATAGAGAATGACTATAATTATGTAGTGTAGATTACCCAAATGAACCAAAAATAAGAACAAAATTAACAAAATATTAACTGCCACCGTCGATACGATGTCGCTTGGCTGCCTTGCAAAATATAAACATAACCCAGAATCCTCAACAACTTTCACTCCGTAGAAAATCCTCCCTAATTCCAAGTTAGGGTTTCTCTCAGATCTCTTTCTCTCTTAAACTGCAAAAAATCTGTTTTCAATTTAGCATCAGTAAGAATGGCAACTGAAACGAAACCAGCAACTGAGGATGTGAAGATTGACTTGTTCGAGGACGACGATGAATTTGAAGAATTTGAAATCAATGGAGGTAATTACCCTTTTCCTTCTTGGTTTTTGATAATCAAAGTACTTATACCAAAAAAATATGTTCTATTGTTGGATTTCTTCTTTATAGCTCCAAGTTGTCATGCTTGGATTTTTATTAGGCGAAGAAAATTTGTATTGACCTTAAAGAAAGGTTCGAATTTTGGGTAAAGTAATTCATGTTTTTTTTTTCCAGTTATAATAGGTGGAAATAATGAATGCGGCTATGGTCATGATCTTTCTGTGCTTGGTGTTTGTGTTTATGCAGATACTTTTATTTATTTGTCTGTTATGAATGATTATTTGTTTGATTATGGATTTCTAATTCTTAATGATTCTAGTAATTAGTTGTTTGAGGAAACTGTGTTAGGAAGCTTGCTGTTACTTGATGTTGCTCGTAGCACATGTTAATTGTGGAAGCAACTATGAGTGTTATAATTTGTGAGATTGATGAATTAATATCAATGTGGATACATATTGTCTAGTTTGGATTCTTATTGCATGTTGTCTGACCAACTTTTATCTGAAATCACATCCATGCGTTTTTGGTCATCACAATGAATTGAAATCATGAAATTCTCTTGCCTGTTTTTGTTGTCTGTATAATGTTAGTACTTGTAATGCCTTAGTTTATTAATAAACTGCGGTCTTGAAATAGGACTGTTATTTGTCCGTATTATGAGCTATTGTCTATTTTCTCCTTTTTTATGAGCTATTGTCTCTTTTCTAATGGTAACTTAACTGACAGAGTGGGAAGTGAAGGAGGAAGGGAAAGACGCGACACAGCAGTGGGAGGATGATTGGGATGATGATGATGTCAATGACGACTTCTCACTGCAGCTAAGGAAGGAATTGGAGAACAATACACAGAAGAACTGAGCTGTTTCTAGAACATGTCAATATATTATCTCAAATGTTGGTTTGTGTTTGATCTTGAGATTGTTTTCTATATCTTTAGTATGGAAACAAATGCATGAACTATCAAGATCAGAAGCTGAGTACAAAATTTTAAGCTCCAGGGCTTAAATTTTGTGTTTGACTGATGTGGAAGTTGGATCTTGTGTGTTAGGAATTTGTATTTGATGAATTGCTTATTTCAGAATAACATGTTCTGCTATTATAGTTTTTATGTTTAGGGATAGCATAGTAGTATCCCTTCCCCTAATGATTCCATGTCATGACGTTAGGGCACACTTACTGTTCCATTATCATGAAATTATGAATCACCTGTAGTTTGGAATTATGCACTTCAGTAGGGTGATATTGATGGTAAAAATGCTAGGAATATCATGATTGGTGTGGCATGCAACTTTATTATCAGTAGTTAATAAATAACTTATTCCATTTCTAATCCCTAGTGTTTCAGTGAGGATGCTATATCTGAAACAAGCATGAAAGAGAATCAGATGCATCTGAAATGGTTGTGGCAGTAATCAGACTCTTAAAGCATGAGTTTCTTCATTTGTTTTTTTTTTTTAATTAAAAACAATAGGCTTGCTCGAGCATGAAATTTGAATTCAAATAGATAGTTCTTTCATGGGTTTTTTTTTTAGTTTAACGTGGTGTCCGGGCCAGCTTGCGCGCACCTCGACTAATCCCACGGGCCCTGAAGTTAACGACCATGTAAGTCTCTAGTGGCCATCATATGAGCAACTACAGGGCTCGAACCTGAGACCACAGAGGGAGCAAACCTCTTTGTCCCAAGCTCTTACCACTGGGCCACCACCTAGATGGTTTCGTTCATGGCTTTTTATTCGGTAGTAAACTGGGTTGAAAGCCTAAGAACACAGAGTGTGGGAGTAGCACTTCCAAGTCAATTCCGTTGCGGTTAAGTTTTTTTTTCTTTCAATTGAAATGTTTTAGTTTTGGAATGTTTTAGCGTGATGTGTTATTTGAAGGTTGTATCGTGTATGTATAATATAAAATAGTAATTTAACATGTATAATTTAAATTTAAATTTAAAGATAAATTAACTTAAAATTATACAATTTTAATTTCAATACAGAAGGAAAAAAAATGAAAGTTGAATCGATATAACCTGATCGACTTGATAAGTCTAAAGATAATTTGGATGACTAGTAAAAATATAGTTTAACTTAAAAAAATTCAAGACAACATTGTTTTTTTAAAATTATTGATACGACAACATATTTGATTGATTTGGGTCAACCTAAGTTAACTTTTTAAATTTGTGATCTGAATCATAAGACTGTGATAATCCTAAATAAAATAATTCAAAATAAATTATGAAGTTTAATTTCTAATAAACCCATTGTTGAATATTAAAATTGAAAAAAATTTAATTTAAAAACAAGACACAATAAAATAACCTAAGTTTACTTGGGTTAACTTAAGAAACTCGTGATTCAGGTCATGATATTAGGATAATTTCATAGAAAACAAATTGAAACAAATGATAAAACCTAATTCATAATCAACCAAATATTGAAAATATTAAATGATGAAATTGAAAAAAAATCAATTAAAAAAAAACAAAAAAAAACCTCAAGTCAACTAGATTAACCCGTCAAACCCATGACAATAATCATGAGACTGAGATAACCACACAAAAAAAAGAAGCAAACCATAGTAAATTATGAAGTCTAATATTCAATAAACCAAGTGTTGGACGATAAAATCTTTTTTTTTATATAAGAAAAACATAGATTTTTTTAAAATGCAAATAAAAACAAAATTATTTGGCCGGAACATAACAACTGGAACGGAATCAGAATGTTCTAAGCAAATTTTCAGGACGGACTAAGATTTTAAGTGAGATAAAATATGTTTAGATTTGTTTCTTTTTTAAATTAAATTAAAATATATCGATTATATCAGACACAACTTGGCTCCCAATATATCATAAAACAAAAATAAATCTAATTTTTTAATTTTAATAATCATTTGATCATATAAATGATTTAGAAATTATAATTCTTTCTCTAAATCATGCACTACAATAATTTTTTCCTTAATCAAATAACAACAATAGGAAGCAAACTTACGAAAATAAAAACATAATTTAATGATTACGTATCTGATAACTTCATTTCGAGTATCACTCACTATAATAGTATAATTTATTTTGTTATTATATAATAGAGAATGACTATAATTATGTAGTGTAGATTACCCAAATGAACCAAAAATAAGAACAAAATTAACAAAATATTAACTGCCACCGTCGATACGATGTCGCTTGGCTGCCTTGCAAAATATAAACATAACCCAGAATCCTCAACAACTTTCACTCCGTAGAAAATCCTCCCTAATTCCAAGTTAGGGTTTCTCTCAGATCTCTTTCTCTCTTAAACTGCAAAAAATCTGTTTTCAATTTAGCATCAGTAAGAATGGCAACTGAAACGAAACCAGCAACTGAGGATGTGAAGATTGACTTGTTCGAGGACGACGATGAATTTGAAGAATTTGAAATCAATGGAGGTAATTACCCTTTTCCTTCTTGGTTTTTGATAATCAAAGTACTTATACCAAAAAAATATGTTCTATTGTTGGATTTCTTCTTTATAGCTCCAAGTTGTCATGCTTGGATTTTTATTAGGCGAAGAAAATTTGTATTGACCTTAAAGAAAGGTTCGAATTTTGGGTAAAGTAATTCATGTTTTTTTTTTTCCAGTTATAATAGGTGGAAATAATGAATGCGGCTATGGTCATGATCTTTCTGTGCTTGGTGTTTGTGTTTATGCAGATACTTTTATTTATTTGTCTGTTATGAATGATTATTTGTTTGATTATGGATTTCTAATTCTTAATGATTCTAGTAATTAGTTGTTTGAGGAAACTGTGTTAGGAAGCTTGCTGTTACTTGATGTTGCTCGTAGCACATGTTAATTGTGGAAGCAACTATGAGTGTTATAATTTGTGAGATTGATGAATTAATATCAATGTGGATACATATTGTCTAGTTTGGATTCTTATTGCATGTTGTCTGACCAACTTTTATCTGAAATCACATCCATGCGTTTTTGGTCATCACAATGAATTGAAATCATGAAATTCTCTTGCCTGTTTTTGTTGTCTGTATAATGTTAGTACTTGTAATGCCTTAGTTTATTAATAAACTGCGGTCTTGAAATAGGACTGTTATTTGTCCGTATTATGAGCTATTGTCTATTTTCTCCTTTTTTATGAGCTATTGTCTCTTTTCTAATGGTAACTTAACTGACAGAGTGGGAAGTGAAGGAGGAAGGGAAAGACGCGACACAGCAGTGGGAGGATGATTGGGATGATGATGATGTCAATGACGACTTCTCACTGCAGCTAAGGAAGGAATTGGAGAACAATACACAGAAGAACTGAGCTGTTTCTAGAACATGTCAATATATTATCTCAAATGTTGGTTTGTGTTTGATCTTGAGATTGTTTTCTATATCTTTAGTATGGAAACAAATGCATGAACTATCAAGATCAGAAGCTGAGTACAAAATTTTAAGCTCCAGGGCTTAAATTTTGTGTTTGACTGATGTGGAAGTTGGATCTTGTGTGTTAGGAATTTGTATTTGATGAATTGCTTATTTCAGAATAACATGTTCTGCTATTATAGTTTTTATGTTTAGGGATAGCATAGTAGTATCCCTTCCCCTAATGATTCCATGTCATGACGTTAGGGCACACTTACTGTTCCATTATCATGAAATTATGAATCACCTGTAGTTTGGAATTATGCACTTCAGTAGGGTGATATTGATGGTAAAAATGCTAGGAATATCATGATTGGTGTGGCATGCAACTTTATTATCAGTAGTTAATAAATAACTTATTCCATTTCTAATCCCTAGTGTTTCAGTGAGGATGCTATATCTGAAACAAGCATGAAAGAGAATCAGATGCATCTGAAATGGTTGTGGCAGTAATCAGACTCTTAAAGCATGAGTTTCTTCATTTGTTTTTTTTTTTTAATTAAAAACAATAGGCTTGCTCGAGCATGAAATTTGAATTCAAATAGATAGTTCTTTCATGGGTTTTTTTTTAGTTTAACGTGGGTGTCCGGGCCAGCTTGTGCGCACCTCGACTAATCCCACGGGCCCTGAAGTTAACGACCATGTAAGTCTCTAGTGGCCATCATATGAGTAACCACAGGGCTCGAACTTGAGACCACAGAGGGAGCAAACCTTTTTGTCCCAAGCTCTTACCACTGGGCCACCACCTAGATGGTTTCGTTCATGGCTTTTTATTCGGTAGTAAACTGGGTTGAAAGCCTAAGAACACAGAGTGTGGGAGTAGCACTTCCAAGTCAATTCCGTTGCGGTTAAGTTTTTTTTTCTTTCAATTGAAATGTTTTAGTTTTGGAATGTTTTAGCGTGATGTGTTATTTGAAGGTTGTATCGTGTATGTATAATATAAAATAGTAATTTAACATGTATAATTTAAATTTAAATTTAAAGATAAATTAACTTAAAATTATACAATTTTAATTTCAATACAAAAGGAAAAAAATGGTTGTGGCAGTAATCACTTGTCTTAAACCATCTACTAGGGGTGTTCACGGTTCGGTTTAGACTTAAAAAACTAACCGAACCGAGTTATATTAGTTTTGTGAAAAATTAACCGACCCAAACCGAAATCCGGTTCAAATCGAACTGGTTCGGTTCGCTTAAATTCGGTTTTTTTAGCAAAAAACCGAGAAACCTAATCCCATCACCAGAAAACCTAAAAATTCAACAAATCATGAAGTTAACAAAATCAACAGCAAATTTGAACTTTTTGTGAAGCTAACATTCCTGCCCAACAACAACCATGTTTTCATATTGAAGCCAACCTTGTAACCCATGATATATTTATATCAAAATTGTTTCGTAACCTAAGAGAACATACACTGATTAAGAAAAAGTTTCAAATCAAATACCTCACAAGAGTTTGAAATATTATTCAGGAGCAAATAAACAAAATCTAAAAAGTAGAACTGGACTCTATCCTGCGTGTTGTAGATCTGGATTTATAGATCTGCAAGAATGGAGGAGGATTGCGACAGCTTGCATATAAGTAAAGAGAGAAGAGAAGCCCTACCTGCTGTAGATCTGGATTTGTAGATCTACAAGAATGGAGGAGGATTGTGACGACTTGCATAGAAGTAAAGAGAGAAGAGTAGCTAGGGATATGGAGATGTGGGTTTGTGTTCAGCCAATCGTAAAGAGAGAAGAGAATGCAAAAGCACAGATGCAAAGTAGTTGAGAACTTGAAAGGGAAAAGAAGAATGAGTTTTGAGGTGGAGAGGTGGTTTGCAATTTGCACAGACGACGGCTTTTTATGAAGGCAAGGGAGAGGGTGAGTTATGTTAGGGTTAGGCTAGTTAACAATTTATACCCCTGCACAGATGGCGGCTTTTTAGGATTTGTTGATTGGTCCGGTTCGGTTCGCTGGTTTTAGTTTTAAAAACCAAAATCGAACTAGACTTGTTAAAATTTATGGTTTTAAAAATTGGTTTAATCGGTTTTTCATCTCAGTTCGGTTTTTTTGGTTAGTTTTTCTTTGATTTTTTCAGTTTTTTGGTTAATCGGTTTTTTTGAACACCATCTACCACTCATAAAATTCAGTATAGAGGCGAGGCGTGGAATGATTAGAATTTCTAAGAGAGTTGCTTTAGGCAAAGTTATACCCAATCCTTCTGTCATATCTATTGTCCCATCCATAGATGTTGTCATGCTAAACCTCTAGAGTAACCTGGCAAGTGTCAGGTGCAGCAGTTGTTGATGCGAATCTTGTGGTCACGCAATCCACAATCAAAATTGAAATATGATCCTGAAAAGCCGAAAGAGATCTGATAGAAGTGTAACACAATAGAAACCTGTAGCACTATTGAAATGAAATTGAATGACGCCACAAAGCTTGTTAAACTTCGATAAGTCAGATTCAATTCATTCAAGAACTTAAGAATGCAAGGATCTCTCTCACATGTTAAACTGAAAAGTTCAAAGTGTTATTCATCAAAGGGTTTTTATTTTATTTATTTAGGCTTTACATGTGTTTAAATAGTTTTGAGAAATTAACCCTAATGGATTTACTCTTATGGGTTGAATTGATCCACTTACAAAAACTGACCAAAAATCTTTACTAGTAAGACTACCTTAATCCAATGAAGCCTTGGATCTTAGTTGAAAACCAAAGCATTAATTAAGTTTAAACCTAGAAATAATAATGAAAACAACAAGTCTGAACAGTAGACAATTACGCTAGAATTTGAATTTACTTGTTCAACATTTTCTTGGATTGTATCATTCCCTCTCTTTTCAAAATGATTTATCATCGAATCATTAATAGGCGTAATGGATGTTTCATAAGCCTCTTGTTTAAGTCTTTAGAGCTCTTTTCTTACCAACACTTGCCTTCAACAATTTTTTATGATAGTAATATCTTGTCTTTTATCATTTCAGCGCCATTGCTCCTCTCTTTTTGAAGTTTTCCTTTCCTAAAATAATTCGTTTAACTTATCAAATTCTTTCATTAAAACCCCAAACTTTCAGGATAGATCTTTGCATTCTTAATCAAGAATAGCAATATGTTTGTTCCCCTCCCTTTGATATCCCCCTTGATATCCCCTCCCCTTTTGATAACTCATCGTCCTTTGCCATAATACCTCATCAGAATACATGTAATCTTGATTGTAATACTCCATTTGTATTTTATTTTTACTCTAAGTTTTCAAACTAGACTGAAAACAAAAAAAAACTCGACCAATCCTTTTTTTATATATAACAAACCCTAAAACAATTGCTAATGACAGTAAAGAAAATAAGAAGATACCAAGAACTAGAGAAAATTGACTCGAAACAAAAACATGGATAGAAATAAGTAGAATTGACATGGAACAAGAGAAAAAAATGAACTTAACAGAAGAATATAAACCTGATTGATGATACGAAATGAATAGAGTTTATGATACAAGACACTAATTTGAACCAAATCTAGACCCTAGACCAAACAACATCCAATTAAGCTACAAAAATATGATATTTAGTGTGTTTTAAACTCAAATAAATAGAATATGAATTTCAACCCAATTACGATAATGTTTGATATGCTCATACGAAAGAAATAAATAAGCTTTCTAATTCGAATCTGATTGATGCCTGAATGAGTTGAAAATTTATAATTGGTGTATTCCTACCCTAAATAACTAGAATATAAAATTTGAGTCAATTATAAGGTGTTTTGATAGGCTAATGTGAAATAAAAGTAATCATACCAGATTTAACCCAACCACTGTTTAGTGTGTAATTTTTTTTTTTACTCTAAGAACAATAATAATGAAAATAAACCAGAAGTTATGCAGGAAAGAAAACAGAATTTGATCGAAAACTAACCCTTAGGATTTTGACCAAAAACAAAGAGATGCAAGGACGAAGATGAAACTGACACTAAGAAAAACACAAAAACGAATACACAAGAAATAATGGATATAACTTGATTCCATAGCCTAGGTCTGATACTAAATGATGTGGACCTCTTAATCACGTGGTCAAGCAACCTATAATGAAGATGATATAACTCTCAAAAAGCTAAGAAATCAGATTTGATAGAAATGTGACATAGTAGAAACCTGTCCCAAGGCACTGACACTAATGAAATAAGAAATCGAATGATGCCACAAAGCCAGTTAAACTTTGATAAGTTAGATTTAATTCACTCAAAAAAAATAAAAATACAAGAATCTCTTTTACACGTTAAACCAAAAGTTATTATTCATCAAATGTTGTTTTTTATATAGAAAAATTTAGACTTTGCATATGTTTAAATAGTTCTGAGAAATTAACATTAATGGATCTATCCTTATGGTCTGAATTAACCCACTAACAAAACCTAACCTACCTTTACTAGCAAGCTCAAATCCTGATCCAAACAAGGCTTGAGTCTTAACTAAAAATCAAAGTATTAAATAAGCTTTTAAATATAGAAATAATAATGAAAACAACGACAATAGATATAATTATGTTAGAATTCAAATTTTTTTATTTAACTTTTCTTAGATCGTATGAATTGTGATGCAAATGTGATACGAGGACGCGAATACCTGATCTGAATGGCTTGAACATAAAATGTTGATCTAAAATGTCAAAATTTGCTTGATCTGTGAGAAACCTTTCTGGAGTGTACCCATCAAGTTAGACCATATATTTGGGTCATGATGCTAACTTCCACAAATTCACAAACAAACGAGTGCATTTTGGTATGTGTTATCTGCCAATGCAACAATCTTCTATTGCCTCCTGGGGAATTGACATAGGAGCTGTTGGGTAAAAGCGCAGTGTCTCTTTTCACAATTGCCTGGATGTACGCTAAGTTTTCAATGTCAGAGTCCTCTGCCAGCTTTGAGGTCTTGCTCTTCTTGAGCAAGCTGCAATGAGCGTCTATTGTTCAACAAATTTGATGAGATCCATGTCAAGGTAAGAGAAGTGGTATCCGCACCTGCTAGGATGAGAGTCTGCAACATGGAAATTTAAAACATTACAGGATTCAAGTTTGTTTTGACACAAGAAAGAGGCGGTTTTTGCAGATAGAATGTAGAGAAACAGATTGCACACACAAAATAGTCTTTAACCAAGATAAAAACCACAGTTTGCCTGTCTTAATTCCAATCTAAGGATGATTTTTTTGATAGGCTAGGTTTTGTTTTTCTTACCCAAAATTCAGTTAAATGGTTCCTCGAGAAGTAACTATATATCCTAACAGATTTGGATCAGTAATAGAAGTACAGGTACTTGCTGCATTTAGCTTCTCAAAAGATAGTCATTTTCATATTTTAATTTTTATCTTAAAAATAGAGGGTTCCACCAGCTATCCTGCAAATTGCTTAATCATACAGTCTCTTAAAGTTAGCTAGTTTAGTGGTAAGGTAATGCATTTACGGGTCGTAATTTGAAGATACCATGCTTTATAAGGCTGGTAAGATTAATGCTGCATTAGACATTTAATATATATAAAAAAGGACAACTTGTATCGATAAGCTAAATGCCAAACAAAAAAATTAGAGAACGTACCACTGCTGTTGCCTTGAAAATGGTTTCACGTGAATGGCCAAACATGCAATCATCCTTTGTGGACAGCAGCACATCCCCGAAGTCCTCGACTTTGTTAGAGTCGTCAGTCATCTCGAGGAATCCAACTTTCCATAAGGGAATCCAGTTCCCTCGAAGGTCTCTTGATATTTTTCATTGATCCAAGAAAATTATTTATCCATCGTAGAAATGGGATTAAATCTGAAGGAACAAAGACCCCGAAAATAATCATAAACTCCTTCATGAGCTTTCCAGTACGTTTCCCTTCTTCATTTTCAGCTTTAGCACTACTGAAATATCTCTTCCCTGCAATAATTCTTCTGATCATATATATTGTAATTCCTTAAAGCCATTCGCTAGTTGTTATCTTAAGTGAGTGATGTGATCCAAATTTTATTAAAGGACATGCTAGAAATTATAAATTGGCAAATTGCAAGATAAAGATCAAAGAAACTCAAAGATACATTCAATAAGTTTATTCAGAATATTTGGATTAAGGTAGATTTTAAGAAGATTTTGTATCTTTAACAAGTGATGATCATATCTTAATCAATTTAATCTATATACAAAAGCAACATGATCCATCTATTTTATGGGTTTAATTAATTTCAGCAATAATAGGCTTTTATATATATATGTTTTAAAGATTCTAAACTATGAAAGGATTTCTTATTATGTGTGGAAATATAGGAGGCTAAGAAATAATTAATTGCAAGAGTTTTCCTTGCTTGTTTTGGAATCCGAAGGGACAACATTACACTTATTTCGGCCAAGGATCCTTCTCAAGAAATCATTTCATTCAACAATTGTTTCTTCTAACTCTCAGTATGCGGCAACTTGGCATTAATTTTTAAAATTATTATTTTTCATATTTTAGGCCTTATTTGATATACTTTGGGCTTTATTTTAATTTGAGTTTATGTTAGTCTATTAGGTGAACTAGGGTTTAGTTTCTTCCAAGTATAAATACTATTGTAAGACATTATTATTTATAAGTTGGATAATACATTAATTGTCGCACCATATCATGTGAATTGTGAAAGGATTCTTGTTTTGATTCTTCATTGAACTATTCTGATTTATCGAAAAACTAACCAAGTTTCATGGCATCTTCCATACTACTCATTTGCAACTTTTCATAGGTGTTGACTCTTCATAGGTGGGGGTTCAGTTTTATAGTCTTGGTATCTCAATACAAGTTATCGTTGTGTCAAACTCAATCACAAACCTAGATTTAGCTTTCTTGAGGAGAGTTGATTTGACTGTAGATTTTTGAATATATATATATATATATATATATATATATATATATATATATATATATATATATATATATATATATATCCACAGGGTTCACATTAGATAATATCGGAGCTAGACTATAAAATTAGGTTATCTCCCTTTATCTTTTAGTTTCCATGTTATTTCGTTATCGTAATTTAGAACCTGGTTATGAAAAAAGTTAAAAAAAAAGATTATATATGATCTAGTAATTTCTAATTAAAGAAGAAGAAGAAGAAGAAGAAAAAGAAAGATTCATATCTTGATTTTGAGATTATTTAGACATAATTTGTTGGGTTGTTTATGAAAATTACAAAAATAATTCATAACGGGTATTTTTACGTCAATATATTTCTTTCTTTGTTAGTTATGGGTAAAGTAAATAATAATAATAATAATAGTGTCTTAGCTTCATTTGGATTATTTGAGTCTGATTTCATTAGTATTTCTTATTCTTGTAATTTTCTTATGTCTTTGTATCACTCATGCTTCACATGAATTCGTTTTGCTATTTACGATTTTATATTCGTACTTTTGTATTGATAGTTTTTAGTTTTTATTATTGAACTTCAATCTATATATTATTTTAGATTGTGCCATTATATTGTTAATTTTTCTGATTTGTTGTGAATTAGTTCTTTAAAAAACTGAAATTTATGAAATTCAATGGTAAAAGGCAAAATATGAGCTTATTATTGTGAAAAGTTAAAAATTTACGTGAAACACGAGATGAGTGATATCTGTAACACTATTAATCACCGGGACAAAACTAAAACATATTTATGAAAACACAACTTTTTTTTTTATAATGATAATCTACTGAAATTTCAGCAGAACTTGTGGTAAGAAGTCTCAAGTTATTGACTATAACCTATTACACTTCTATTCACATTTTTATTTTCGATCCAATCATCCTGGATCTCAAACCATAACAATATTAATTATCTCATCACCAAGTCCATAAGAATAGGTTCACAAATAATTATACATTTCAAGGAAAATAAAAACTAAGCATATGCATATAAATTCATAGGAATATCATTATGGAAAGATTCATTTGTATCCATACACCCATTTAGAAATTTAATTTGATTATTACATAATTAAATGGTTATTACATTTAATCCCAAAATATGCATACTACACCTAGTCTATGGCATTAAAAGAGAAATAAGATGTGAATTACTCTTGACGCAAATGAGATGGCCATGAAAAAATGCAACAAATCATTATAATTAATGAAACAAACTATAATTAATAACCATTTCATTGAAAAATATCACTATGTCCTTTTTTATTGAAAAATATCTCTTTAAGAACAATTAATCAAGAATATACTACTACCAAGTCACTAGTATCATTTGTTATCTTTCCTTAGATAGCTAACTCACATTTTGGTATGTTGATATCAAGCCATCCCCATGAAATAGAATTTGAACATTACAAAGAGAGCAAGCAAGAAAATGATCTTGATCTGAAAACCAAGATGCCTAAATGAATGGCAAATGCCTCCTTTTATAGGGTAAAATTTGAAACTATTCATTTGGTAATTGATTATTGATGTAGTGGCCAACTATTGATTTAGTAGACTTGGTGGACAGCAGCACTCAAGCATTTTGGCTGGATGAAATGACATTGATGCAATCAGAATTTTGCAAAGTGTTCTTCATGAAAGTTGTTGGAAATCATCTCCACTTTCCACCCACAACATTTCAGAGCATTTGGATCACTACAGATCGAGATATTGCTAAAATACTGAGTAGTGCTTCTTGTAAACGTGGTGGATAGCCCTCAAGCTCTTGTCTGGATGAAATGTCATTGCTAACATCAGAACTTGAGCAGGTGGTTCTCATGACAATTGTTGGAAATTGTCTTATCTTTCCACCCACCAAATTTGACATCATTTTACCTTCTAAAACTCCAGTGATGGGTAAAATTTTAAGCAGTATTTGGGCTGGATTACAGGACAAATTCTGACTTCTCTTTTGTGGCCAAGCTTTGAATTTGCAAACGGCAGATTTGGGTCTTCCACTCTTCATGAACGTTGTAGGCCTATTTCTTAGCTTTCTAGTCATATAAACCAAACTGAAATCCAAGATCTATAACTCCCGATATGAACCAATGACTGAATGGTGTTCCAGTTTGATCCAGCATCTCTTCTCTAACCTTAGCCCTTTCTTTGTTTTTTCACTTTCAATAGCTAATCACATCAATCAATCTTTTGAATTGTGAAATATGCCTGCATTTAAAATGAGTATTTACCATAAATTAAAGCTATCTAATATTATCAAACTTGTTATTATAAAACATGCTTAAGTTAGGGAATTTAATGATACTTTAAGTGTAATATGATGATATAAAGCCTTAATGAAAATGCACTTTTAAGTACCAATCACCCCTCCAACCAGCTTATTACTAGTCCCTAGTAATCAAGGCGTTAAAATAGAAAAACAATTTGCAAGTTCCACAAAGTAAGACATTCATCATTCAACTTCCATTAATCTATCCAAATAAACAAACTCTCATTAAATTTATATATCTGCTTTATAATATTGAAACAAAATATTAATAAACTTTTTTTTATATGCTCAATATATGAAAACATAGATGATGGGGCTTTTATTGAAAGAAAATAATATTCTGTTCTAATGTTCTTCCTTGGGTTGAGATTATTATCTTTTTTTTTCTTTACACACACACACACACATATAATTTAAAACACAATGCATCTTTAACCCATGTAACGAGCTTTCAGCTAATGACTCCCAGACCAGTTGGTCTTAGGACATTAGGTGTTGAGACACCCCTACGAGCTTAATAACCCGGGTTGCAGATACTATACGTAGATAGTGCAATGTTTGATTCCCTTAAGCTTTTCTCTTTAACCCATGTAACAAGCACTAGGCCAATAGCTTCCAAGTCAGTTGACTTTAGGGTATTAGGTGTTAAAACACCCCATCGGGCTTAATTACTTAGATTAGGGGGGCTACGAAACCAAACTTATCTACGTTTTTATTCTCATCAATATTTTTTTAAAAAAAATTATATACTATCTCGTTCCCTTAGTTGTTACCTTTAACAAAAGAACATAAATAATGTAATAATTCAATGTGCAACCCACAATTATATGTTAAAGTGTGTGTGTGTGTGTGAAAATGAAGGTTTAAGAATACTTGTTAAATGAGTATATGAGTAGAATCAATTGATAATAATGCGAGAGTTTGTAAACCTGAATATTTCAAGAAGTGCAATGATAGACCTTGTTATGAATGTTTATTAAGATGCGTCTTAAGACTCAATACTCATTACTCTGCCATCTTAATAATAACAGTTCTGTCTAATGGTTTTAATAACAAAAACAGTTAGTTTTTTCTTTTTAAATTTAACTACCCTCTCCCCTCAACCAAAACGAGACATTGTCCTCAATGTTTTAAGATAGAAAGGTAGAGTAAAGAAGACATCACTTAAAATAGAGACTACTGACAAACCTGAAACACACTTAAACAAAAGAAGAAATAACAAAACAAAATATTAAGCTAAAATCAAAAGACACAAGTTATTATAGAACATGTATATGCTCAAATAGTTATGATTGTGGCTCACATCTTCCCTTGGTTTTACATCCAAGAGCAGCTTAAACACCCTCTATGGGTCAGAGATAAGCTTCCCATCCAGTTTTTTTAAAAACTGACAAACAAAGTCTTTTTTAGTCAAATTCCCAAGACTATATTATTCATGTTCTTTATGAAAATGGGGCCATAAATCATGAATTACACGATGCATATCTCCACTAGAATTGTCTAAAGAGTTAATAGAAGATTATCTAAAGACTCCATACTTAGGCCATCCTTAATTAATTGTATTTTATCTTCACGATTTACAGATACTATTCCTAAATAACGACATTTTGCATTACAAGTCCATCTAGCCAGCGAATATCTTCAGAAATTCAATGATTTATGAACAACCTCAATCTTTCACACCTAATACGGTAAATTTTTGTAATCGTATTTTGAGGCAAAACGGGAAAATACTTTTTCAATTTTTCAAGAGTGATGTCCATTTTTCAAAAGAGAAGTGGAGAAGAGATGCAAAGAAAAAAGAAGGAACAAGGAATTGAACAAATATATAGACAGATATCAGTTATCATGGGAAACTGAAAGAACCGACTTAAGAGTCACGGAGTACCGTTATCCGCCATTTGACCGGGGTTGGAGAAAGATTAGCAAAACAAAAGTCACACCAAAAAGAAACACAAAAACAATATGAGAAAAATAAAATAATCAATCTTTTATACAGGATCAGTCAAACCAATGGATTCATTTTCACTAGGAAAATTATCAAAGTAAACTTTCAAACGATGCCCATTCACCTTAAAAACATTGTCATTCTTTGGATTCTCAATATCAAAGGCCCTAGAAGGATACACATGTTTCACAATGAATGGACCACTCCATCTTGATCTTAGCTTTCTAGGAAATAAGTTGAGTCGAGAATTATAAAACAAAACTTTTTGACCAACATCAAATGTTTTTCTCAAGATTCTCTTATCATGAAACTCTTTGATTCTTGCTTTATGAATTTTTAAATTCTCATATGCATCATTTCTTATTTCCTCAAGCTTATTTATTTGTAACTTACATAGCTGGCTACTATCATCAAGTTTTGAATTAAAAGCTTTAATAGCCCAGTAAGCTTTATGTTCAAGTTCCACAGGCAAATGACAAGGTTTTCCATAAATCAGCCTATAAGGTGACATACCTAATGATGTTTTAAAAGCAGTTCGATAAGCTCAAAATGCATCATTAAGTCTTAAAGACCAGTCTTTCCGATTAGGGTTCACTGTTTTTTCCAAGATTTGTTTGATCTCCCTATTAGCAAGTTCTACTTGTCCACTTGTCTGAGGGTGATAAGGGGTGGCAATTTTGTGTGTGATTCCATATTTTTTCATTAAAGATTCAAATGGCTTGTTACAGAAATGTGTTCCACCATCACTTATCATGGCCTGAGGAATTCCTAATTAACTCAAGATATTTTCTTTCAAAAACTTGATCACTGTTTTGTGATCATTATTTTGACTTGGGATTGTCTCTATCTATTTTGAAACATAATCTACTATGACCCAATAACTGAATGGTGTTCCAGTTTGATCCAGCATTTCTTCTCTAACCTTAGCCCTTTCTTTGTCTTTTCACTTTCAATAGCTAATCACATCAATCAATCTTTTGAATTGTGAAATATGCCTGCATTTAAAATGAGCATTTACCATAAATTAAAGCTATCTAATATTATCAGACTTGTTATTATAAAACATGCTTAAGTTAGGGAATTTAATGATACTTTAAGTGCAATATGATGATATAAAACCTTAATGAGAATGCACTTTTAAGTACTAATCAAAGGGGCTGATTCTAATGTGTATATTCAGATGGTCCAATAACGAGAGCTCGAGCAAAACAACTACAAAGTGCCTTAACAAGTCACATTAGCGCGATTGAAGCTTCGATGAGTTTGAGGGCTTGTGAATTGAATGGAAATAGTTTAAATATATTTATTTGTCTACAAATAAGGATTGGGTCATGATTTGAGAGTTTTAATGATTTTAGGTTTGTTGTCAGCCCATGGACCAATTTTGGCCTGAATTTGCTCCTGTTTAATGCGAGGGAAAATAAAGCCTATTCTACATGATTTTCAAGTTTAGAATTTCATCTTTCCAAATTGTCCAATCATATATGCATTAGAGTTTTGTTCAAAAAGTTATGGTTCTTTTAGTTTTGTGTGTCTATTTGTGTATTTTATAAGTAAAAAACGTGTGCTATTTATTATTTGTCTAGATTTCTGAACAAAGTCATTTATTTGGGACTCCATTATGTTATTTTGGTATTTCCTAGACTTGAAGGGTTGTTCCAAGTATACAATGATGTTTCAGACCATGTTTTGGATTTTTTTGGGCAATAATATTAAACTTTTCAACTTCTCATTCAAAGAGTTTTCTTCTTGTTCTCTCAATTCCATAATTTGATTGAAAAACAAATCAGATTTATCACTCTTAATCACAAAGAGTGTAGCGGCTTTATCTTGATTGGAATTCCTTTATGGCATCTCTGACTTATCGAAGAGTTTTCATTCAGACTTTATCCCTCATTTCCATTATAAATTACATAATTTTCAGCCTAAACACCATAAGAAAAACCATATAACCAAACCTACCTTCCTTCATCTTCACATCAGATTGTTAGTTTGTTTGGGTTAGGAAGTTAGGGCACATCATCTTGGTATCAGAGCAAAGGTTTTAGAACTGATTTGGGACTTTGTATATGGATCACTTGGGATAAAAAAACATCAAGGATTATGGATCTTCTCTCTTTTACTTTTTTGCTAAGGTTTGATTTGAATTGTATTGATTTATGGTTGTTCTTGTTATTCTTCTCTCATCTAATCTGGGTTGATTGGTTTGTGTGAATTTTGGACCATATTATAAGTATTATGGACTGAGACAAATTGGTTTTTTCCTTGATTTGGATTTGGATTAGAACGAGTTCCTTTGCTAATTGTGGTGGCTGTTTGTGACCTGATTTGAAAGACTTTGTTGTTTGGATTTATATGTGAATTGTGGGAATTGATATACTATGGTTGGTGAAAGAGATGAGATTCCAAGACGACTCAGTTTGGAACAAGCGCAACTTATTGGCTTGCAATGATCTCATGATGAGATTCGAGAAGAAATGACGGGAATTCGTGATCAGATGAGATTCAAGAAGAAATGAAGAGACGCTCTCATGATGCAAAGGAATAATTTGCAACCCCAACAAAGGCAAACCTGTAAGGTGCAATGAAATGCTATTGTAGAGGCTGAATTGGAGCCAAATAAGAAGACAGAATACTTGGAGCCAAATTGGAATTAAACTTACAGTTCTATCATTTAGAGGTAGTAGCTCACCTGAGGAGTACTTGGAGTGGGTTCAAAAAGTTGAGAAGATGTTCGGTTGGTACGATTATATTGACGAAAAAAAGTGTAAGGTGGTTGCGTTGGAGTTTATCGATTTTGGTTTGGTAAGTTGACATATGTATATATAAAAAAAAGGTACAAAGAATATAAGGGGCATATCCCAGTTTACAATGTAAACAAAAAGCTTCAAAAACAACAAATGGCCACAAGAAGGCCACAAAACAGAAAACTAAACCTAGCTAGACTAGCCACAGAAAACAATAAAACCAACCAACACATCAGTTTAAGATTCTACGTTATTCACCTTCCAAGCTCTTTGAATCCTAACGTTTTCATTTGTTACTGGAACGTTTCTCATCAGATCGAGCTTGTCGCGAATGATCCCTTCGATTTAATCAAAGACCAAATTTGAATTTCTAGACATACTTACAAAGATACTTGCATTTCGTTCTTGCCAAACACAATACACTATAGCTATGAAACCCAGTTTACCAGAAAAATTTCTGAAAGTTTTACCATTCCAAGTGACAGTAACCCATCTAATCCATTCATCCCAGCTTTTCCTCATTCTAGGAATAATGCGAACCTCATGATCACATTGTCACGCAACCCACAATCAAGATTGAAATCTGATTTAGAAAAACCGAAATAGGTCTGATAGGAGTGTGACACAATGGAAACCTGTCATAAGGCACCAACACTGGAATAAAGTAGAATGATGCCACGAAGTCAGTTAATTTTTGACAAGTCAAATTCAGTTTGTTCAAGAACTGCAGAATGCAATAATCACTCTCACACGTTAAAACTAAAAAATTCAGAAGTAATATTCATTAATGACTGCTAAAATTTAGGTTACATGTGTTTAAATAGTTCTTAAAAATTAACCATAATGGATTTAACCTTGTGGGCTGAACTGACCCACATACAAAACTAACCAAAAAACCCTAAACTGAAAAGCCTATATAACCTGATCCCAACAAGCCTTTGATCCTAACTAAAAATAAGGTATTAATTAAGCTCAAACAAGCCTTGGGTTGTAACTAACAAAAATAAAAATGAAGCCCATAATATTAAATCCATGTTTATAACCTTTCATGAGAAGAAGAGAAGGAAGTAAAATATTACAGAATTAATTCAAGACTTATTTATAGCCTTCCATGTAGCTCATTAATCCTAGAAACAAAAGGAAAAGGTAGCTCACCCATGTTGTTTCCAAGTTGTAGTAGGATTCTTTTGTTTCCTTTGTTATCCTCACCTCATGGCCCAAATAAGGTTGGACTAGGCCTCTTTTGCACATGGATAAGATGTACTAGGGCCTCATCTTGATACTCCAATGGACGCTTCAAATCTGACTTTGTTGAAACCTTTAAAACCAATGCATTCAATGCCTCTTGAGCCTTTGTCTTGGACCAAGTCATTGGACCATTTGAAACATGTAACGGGTCTTTGCTAGTGTTTCTGGGCCAGTCCACATCATCCCCTCTCTCCTTGAAAGGAATCGACCTTAAATCAAAACTTGTGTCAAACAAAGTAAGATCGGCAACATTAAAAGTAACATTGACATCATACTTACCTGTAAGATTAATTTTATACGCGTTGTCATTAATCCTTTCTAAAACCTGAAATGGACCATCACTACGAGGTTGATATTTTGATTTCCTTTGGTTAGGAAATTGTTCCTTGCGCATGTGAACCCAAACCCAATCACCAGGTTGGAAAACAACCTGTTTAAACCCCCTATATTTGCTTTAAAAGTGTATAAACTGTTCTTTTTCTCTATTTGCAGTCGAACTGCCTCATGGACAACTTTCACCATCTTTGCCTTCTTTTTACCATCTAAACTTACCATTTCTTCAATAGGTAAAGGAATTAAGTCCATAGGAGTTAGTAGATTAAACCCATAAACAATTTTAAAATGACAAAAGTTCGTGGTCGAATGCACAGTTTTATTATAAACAAACTCAATAAAAGGCAAACATTATTCCCAACTTTTCAAATTCTTTTGAATAACAACACGTAAAAGTTAGAATAAAGTTCTATTCACTATCTTTGTTTGTCAATTTGTTTGAGGATGACAAGTTATCGAAAATAAAAGTTTAGTTCTCAACTTTCCCCATAAAATCTTCCAAAAGTAGCTAAGAAACTTAACATCACGATCTAAAACTTTATTTCTAGGAATGCCATGCAAATGTACAATCTCCATAAAGAACAAGTCTGCGACATGAGATGCATGCAATGAAATGCACCATTTTTAAAACCTATCAACCACAACAAAAATAGAGTCTCTACCTTTCTTTGACTTAGAAATATCTAAAACAAAGTCCATAGAGATATCTACCCAATGTTCAGTAGGCACATGCAATGGTGTATACAGTCCATGCGGTTGTACTCTAGATTTTGCCTTTTTAGCATTATTCATAGATTCGTTGCACATCCATTTTCATCTTTGGCCAATAGAAATGCTTATGCAATACATCCAAGGTTTTCATAACCCTAAAGTGACCCATTAAACCACTTTCATATGTGCTTCACGAATAAGCAATTCACGTAAAGAACTGGCAAGAACACACAATTTACTCTCCTTGAACAAGTAACCATCCATCAAATAAAACTTACCCAAAGCTAAATGTCCACATATATTATAAATCACGACAAAGTCAAAATCACTATCATACAATTCCTTTACATATTCAAAGCCTAACAATCTAGTATTCATGGTGTTTAGAAGAACATACCTACGTGAAAGTGCATCAGCTACTATATTCTCTTTGCCTTGCTTATACTTGATTACATAAGGAAACGTTTCAATGTTCAACCCATTTTGGGTGCATATGCGTAAGGAGAGATTTCTGGCCCATAGAAAATCAAAGCTACAACCACGAGGAGATGGGCAATTTCAAATCCTTGAGAGGATCAATGACAATGCTTATAAAGTTGATTTGCCAGGTAAGTATGGTGTTAGTGTTACCTTCAATGTTTCTGATCTTACTTTATTTGATGTAGGTGATGATTCAAGGTCGAATTCTTTTGAAGAGAGAGGGGGATGCTGAGGATCAACCCATCACCAAGCTTAATCATGTCAAAGACCCATTGGAGGTGCCAAGTGGGCCAATTACAAGAGCTAGGATAAAGAAGCTTCTATAGGCATTGAATGAGCTTGTTCAGAACATATAGAGCTAGATGAACCTAGAGGAGCTTGGGACACCTAGGGAGTATGAAGGACAACCTCTAATTTATCTAATCCATGTCCAAGAAGAGCTCAATTTGTTTGGATCAAAGGGCTGTCAGACCTGATTTCTTAAGTTAGGAAGGATTAATTAATGATTTTCCTAGTCTAGGAAGGAAACTGAATTAACAGGTATAAAAGAAGGAGATTTTCTTCATTAATTGTCCATGCAAAATAAGAAAACCAAGCACAACAAGGTAAGAAGATTTCCTAGTCTATTTAGGACTTCTTAAGGGTGACAAATCTGATTCTAGCATATATAAGATATTAGTTTTGGATTTTTATTATTTTCTTCTTAGTCTTTGGTTTATTATTACTTATTTGGGTCAATTATATGTGGGTCTCATATAAGTCCATATAAGGGGGTCTATTAAAGTTTATTTCAATCAAAGTTAAAATAAATAAAGCTATAATCAAACGTGTAGGGGGCCACAAAAATGAGATTAATAAAAACTTATTTGTTATACCTTGTTGTGTGGGTTGGTGAGATTTTTCTTTGAGTTGGTGAGATATTATCCCTTCATTGGTTCTCCAAGAAACTGAAAACGACTTATCAAAGAACAACTGACTTAGTGGCGTCATTCTTATACTTCTCGTTCGCGAATCAATATTCGTTGGGTGGAGGTTTTTGTTTCCAATAGTGTTGGTGCCTTTCGGGGATTTACTTGGCTTTTCGGGGGATTGGTGTCTTTGCTTGTGGATTGCTTGACTGCATGTTCAAAAGGTTCGCATTAATATGTGAGCATATATTTTCTTGTTA
Organism: Populus simonii; assembly: GCA_007827005.2. Taxonomy (NCBI): domain Eukaryota; kingdom Viridiplantae; phylum Streptophyta; class Magnoliopsida; order Malpighiales; family Salicaceae; genus Populus; species Populus simonii. Next base: position 10,101,051 of record CM017482.2, read on the forward strand.
CTAATGTGATTTTCAAATCTTGACGATGTCAATCAAAAGTGGATAATCATCACCGAAGGATAAAAATAATATGGAATGGGTTTATTTGGTTGTGCAAGAATAATGAGAGTTGATGAACTTGAGGTTTGGACAAGTAATAAATGGGATGAATGAATTGAGAACCAAAGTAGTTAGCCTTCAAGATGGACTAGTTCGTACAGGTCCTAAAGGTAAACGACTTGTGAGACGAGCTATTTCACCTCTAGAGAAGTATATAGCAAAAAATACATATGACAAGGCTGAGGATTTTGTTCATGATCATGGTGTTAGGATTTGACAACCTAAAACCTGCAAATAAGGGAGAGTTTGGCCACATGATTATTTTGGCCATAGAAGAGAGAGCAAATAGATAAGATTGTTTTTGTGATGGTTTGGACAAACAATTGAGTATTAAGATGAAGATTATGTGGCTTTTCTAGGAAAAAACGATCTCGAAGCATATTTTAAGTGAGAAAAGAAAGTAAAGTTAATCTTTGTTTGTCACCATGACTTGGAGAAAAAGAAGGTAAAATTTTTTGCTAAATACTATAATTTAACGAGATGATGTACCATAATCATTTAGTGGAGGAATTATTTTTGAGATTGCAGAGTTTGACTCAGGTCTAAAGAATGTGGAGGATTACTACAAGAAGATGAAAATTTCCATGACCAGAGCTAATATTGTGAAGGATAGAGAGGCTATAATGGCAAGATTTTTGAATGGATTGAATAGAAAGATAATGTGGTTGAATTATAATATTATGCTGAGCTCAAAGATATGGTTCATATGGCTACCAAGGTAGAGAGACAAATGAAAAGAAAGGGCAAACATGTTAAAGAGGTAATTCGAGTTCTTTTTTAGCTTGATGATTTTCGATTTATAGTTTATATGTTGTCTTATGTACCTTTTCTACTAAGTTTAGAAATTGTGTTCCTTTACTTTGTTTTGAGCATGAAAGGTGCTAAAATGTTTTAGACAAAAGCACCAGGAGAACACCATTCATGTAACAAAAAGCTTTGTCTGTGGTTGTCTCTATTTTTAGCAAAGGATAATAATTTCCTCGAGCTCAGGTGGAAGGAAATTTGTTTTTGCCTACACATGTCATTCTATTTGGAATTTTTTGATGTGTGTTTTGGAGAGAGCATTGATTATCTTTAAAGAAAATCTTGCAAATACTCTCTCCTAATGAAACGTAATAGAAAAAAGAACTAGAAAGCATCATTACAAATTTAATTTCAATTCATATATTCTGGACATTATCCATCTTTGGTAATGCTAAAAGAAGGCTTGTCATATTAAGCGATATCAACAGATAGTTTTGATCTAATTCTGTTGAAAATTTTTTGTTTGGTATCCAATACTTCTAGATGCCTCATAAAAAATCTCAAAACATGCAACTAAGTCATAATAACTCAATTAATCTGATATTTCAAATTATTGTCCATTTTCTTCCAATTGAAGGTTATTTCTTGGCTTACTAAGAAGTCAATAGGGCAATTTATAATATGCATCCATGAATTAACCACGAATGGTTTATTGTATGCTTAAATTATTTTAGTTGATCCATTTGGTAATCAAAATGTTAGAGCTTGATGTAAATACGTGACGCACTGATGTTAGAATGTATCCAATATCCCCAAGGAGGCATGTAACTTGTGTTTGCTTCTACCATAATATAGTGTCTCTTATTGATGCGAACCTCGTGATCACACAACCCACACGCAAAGACACCAATTCTTGGAAAGCCAAGTAAATCAGATTTGATAGGAGGGTTATACAAAGATAACTTGTATCTAGGCACCAATACTATTGAAAACGGAAAACCCCCACCCAAGGATATTGATTTGCGAATGAGAAGTATAAGGATGACGCCACAAAGCCAGTTGTTCTTCGATAAACCGTTTTCAATGCTTTAGAGAACCATGGAAGGGAGATTATCCCACCAACACACACACACACACACACACACAAAGTGCGGCAAACAAGAAGTTTTATTAACCTGGATTCTCTAACTTACATGTCTGGTTATACTTTTATTTATACCAACTCTAGACTTAAATAAACCCTAATGGATCCCCCTTAGGTGGACTTATATGAAGCCGACTTACAATTGACCTAAATAAGTAATAATAAACCAAAGACTAATAAGAAAATAATTAAAAAAAATCCTAAAATTACCATCCTAAATATGCTAGAATCAGATTTGTCACCCTTAAGAAGTCCCAAATAAACTAGGAAATCTGATCTGAAGCTAGAATTAATTCTAAAGTCTTCTTTCCTTGTTGTAGCTAGGATGAATAAGTAATCCTTATAAGAAAAGGATTTTGAAACATTAATGAATCCTTGCCACACTTGGAAAACTATATTGCAGCCCATTAAAGATTCTTGTAGAATTAGGATATTCCCAAAACAAGCTGTCACATCCTTTTAGGAAAAGAATCCTAGCCAAATAGGAAGTCCGCAAGTCAAAAGGAAGTAAATAACAAAATTCGTATAGCCTTTGTTGACCGGTATCGTGATGCCTTTTCAAACTCCGATTAACCAGAAATGTTAACCCAAGGTAGGAAAACATGTCAGGAGACTCTATGTAAAATTTCAGCCCGATCCAACGGTCGGATTGAGAATTATGATTGTTGCTGTAAAATTAAATAGTTGCACATTTTACATTAAAATCTGAATTTGACCTTGCCTGAATCGTATCATTCCCTCTCTCTTCAAGATGATTCATCCTCGAATCACCAACAAGTTGAATGAACAATTCTTTAGCCTCATTTTGAAGCCTTTGGAGTTCTTTTCTTGCTAACAATTGTCGCCCACAACTCTGGATGAAAGTAGAAGCCGTTCTATTTCGTATTTCATCATTGCAACGTTTTTTCTCCTCTGTTTCTGAAGCTTGCTGCGCATTAAATGCTGCCATTAACACATCAATTTCTTGCTTCATCTCCCCTAGAATACGAGATAGGCTCTTGGATTCTTTTTTTAGAACACCAATCTTTTTATTTCTCTCTCTTTGATAGCACCTCTCATTTTGAATCCTCCCTTTTCTTTTTGCCATAACTCCTCATCAAAATACATGAAATCCTTTTGGTTTCTAGGCTGCCGAAAACCTTCCCAATGGCCTATGGTCTCATCCTAAAAACCACCATAACCAATATCATCAACGTCCTCCTTAAAATCCTCATAATCAGCCCACCTTGGCTTTTCAGCCGTACTACCACTATTTGATTTCGATTCAGCCCCAACCTTTCTCGCGTCTTGGTTACATGTTCCAACCATGTTATCATTTTCTCTCACCTTCTCAAGTCTGTTACACATGTTCCCCATCATGAAAGTCATTCGTTCCATCATCTTCATCATGGCTTGCATTTGGAATTTAAGTTCTACATCAGAAGGAGGTGGTGTGTTGTTCTGATCTGACATGATAGTACCTGCAAAAATTGGTTAGTGATAAAAAAAAATCCTCACATCGCTCGTGTTTCGCTAAAACACTCTTAATATCCTCACATGCTCACACCTCTCGTCTCACCCTCTTGCAGTTCTTTTTTTTTTTGGTAAGTTGACGTATGTATTAAAAGAAGAAGATACAAACATTATAAGGGGCATACCCCAGATTTACAATGAGAACAGAAACATAAAACAACAGATGGCTACAAGCTAGCCACCGACCATAAAACTGAAACCTCACTAGATTCGTTAGGGAAACCAATACAACCAACTAACTAACAAATTAAGAATCTATGGTATTCACCCTCCAAGCTTGTTGGATCCTTTTGTTTTCATTTGTTGGTACGACATTCCTCATCAAATCAAGCTTATCACGAATGATATATTCGATTTGATTAAAGACCAAATTCGAAGTTCTAGACATTCCAGCAAAGATCCTTGCATTCCGTTCTTGCCATACATGATACACTGTAGCTGCGAAACTCAGTTTTCGAGAAAAATTGACGAAACTCTTGCCATGCCAAGAGACAGTGGCCCATCGAATCCATTCATCCCAGCCTTTTGTCATTCTTGGAATGTCGCATCTGTCACAAACATCCCACCAGATCGCTTTAGTATAGGAGCATTCAAAGAACAAGTGGTTGTGATCCTCATTGTTGCGGAGACAAAGTGAGCATCTATTGGGACCATGTATACCAAACCGATGAAGTTTATCTTGAGTTGTGAGTTTCTGTTGGACAGCCATCCATAGAAGAAATGAATGTCTTGGAACAGCATTCTTGAACCACACAATGTCATGCCATTCAACCATCTGACGATGACCTCTTAGTTGTTCCCAAGCTACTTTGATCGAGAATCTGTGATTTGGCGAATCCAACCAAACTATCTCATCCTTTTGCCCCATCTTAGGATTAGAATTGGAAGGAATAGCTTCTATAATGGGGTGCCAGCCAATAGCTTGGGTGGTAGGAGTTTTCCATTCTGAGTTATGAATTAGCACTTTCACCCTCGCGTTCTTGGCCATACCTGAATCATAGATAAATCTTTCCCCGTAAGAATCCGCGAGTGGGCTGTGAGGATGCCAATTGTCAAACCATAGAGAGGTTGTCATTCCATCTCCTATGATGTACTTCATCTTCGGCCATGCTAAGGATCTGAGCTTTAGAATCTTTCCCCAAGCCCAAGAGCAATTCTGTGGCGTCTTGATTGTCCAGAAATTCCTACCTCGCAACAGATTGGATCTGATCCAAGTAGACCATATTGAGCCATCTGAGTCATTGCATAGGTTCCAAATGTGTTTCAACAAAGCAATCTTGTTCCATTCTGTTATCCTTTTTATTCCTAGCCCCCCCTCCTTTTTTGGAAGACATACCTGATCCTAAGCCACTTTAGCCCCAGTAGTTCTCATATCTGAACCTGACCAAAGAAAGGATTTCATAATTTGCTCCACATTTTTAATTACTTGCCCAGGTAAGAGAAAGAGAGATGCCCAATAGACCTGTATGGAAAATAAGACGGAATTAATCAGTTGTACCCGTCCTGCATACGAGAGTGTTCTACAAGTCCAATGTCGAACTTTAGAGGTGATTCGATCCACGAGGCCCTTACAATAAACAGCCTTTAGTCTGGACGAGAGAAGAGGAACTCCCAAATATTTCATAGGGAGCTCCCCCTCTCTAAACCCAAGAATATGAATAATTTGTTCCCTCTCAGCATTTAACACACCGCTCAAGAAGATGTCACTTTTGTTTGGATTTGGATACAGACCTGATAGGTCTTGAAACTTTGTGAGCACAGTTCTGATCATACGAATTGAGTTTACATCCCCGTTGCTAAAAATCATCAAGTCGTCAGCAAAACAAAGATGAGAAATTTTATCCTTCTTGCATCTCCAGTGGAACTTGAATTCTTGGTTGGCACTCATCTTGCAGAATAGCCCCGAAAGGATTTCCATACATAGGACAAACAAATATGGGGACAATGGATCCCCTTGTCTCAGCCCTCTTCCCCCTTGAAAGTAACCTGCAAGCTCACCATTGACGTTGATAGAGAATTGACATGATGTAACACAAACCATGATCCAATCAATTACTGTTCTAGGGAATCCCATTTTTATTAACACAGCGTCAACGAAATCCCACCGCACCGAGTCGTAAGCCTTCATCAGATCAACTTTCATAGCACAACGAGCAGGTCCCGTAGATTTATGATAGCCTTTCATTAGTTCCTGAGACAACAGAATGTTGTCACTGATTCTCCGTCCTGAGATAAAAGCAGTCTGATATGGACCAACTAAGGATGGCAAAACAACTTTGATTCTCCCAGCTAGAATCTTAGCGATGCATTTGTACACTGTATTGCAGCAAGATATAGGACGAAAATCTGTCAACCTTGTAGGATTAGCAACTTTAGGAATAAGGGAAATGGATGTAGCATTCATTTCTTTAAGCATTCTACGAGTCTGAAAGAAGGATCTAACAGCGTTGATTACATCTTCCCCAACTATGTGCCACATTCTTTTGAAGAAACCTGCGTTAAAGCCATCTGGACCAGGGGCTTTGTTGTTCTTCAAACTAAACATAGCATGCTTAATCTCCTCCCTTGTTACATCTTGTGCGAGTACTTGCTGTTGCGTTGAGGACAGTTTCAAGTTAATTGCCGATTCCATCACTTCCTCGTTCAGAACCCTAGGCATCTGATCCACTCCTAACACACGATGGAAGTATGCAATTACTTCTGATTTGACTGCCGCGTGTCCTTCGACAACCTCTCCATCCTCCCTTGTAAGTGATAGAAGCTTATTTCTATTCTGTCTTCCATTACTGATTTGTGAAAGTAGCTAGTATTCTGATCCCCCAAGCTAAGCCATTGTATCCTTGCCTTCTGTTTGAAAAAACTCTCTTCAGCCCTGACGGTAGAAGCGTATTTACGAACAGCATCCCTTTCTCGCATGCACAAAATTGGATTCTCATGCGCTGTATGCAGAGCCTGTTGAGCCTTATCCAGTTCGTTTTTTGCATCTTTAACTCTATCTGAAATGTTGGAGAAGTGAGCCATGTTGAAAAGTTTCAATTCCTGCTTTAGCTTTCTTAGTTTGCAACACAACTGATACATTGGACAACCCCCCGAATTCTGATCCCATACCTTCTTCACCAAGGGCATGAACTCGTCATGATCCATCCACATATCGAAGAATCTGAATGGTTTCTTTATGTTCTGATCATTGCCAATAACCTTTACCACCATAGGAGAATGGTCTGACATACTCGAAGGCAAAAATCTCGCTTCTGATAAGGGGAAGTTCAGATTCCACTTCTCATTGACAAGCACTCTATCTAGTTTCCGCATAATCAGATTCTCAGGACATTGGTTCGACCAAGTATAATGCATACCTGAATACCGAAGATCATCTACTTTCGCTTCTCGAATACATGTATCCAATCTGTCCATAGTACCAGCCCATGTAGTAGACCCTCCTAACCTGTCCGACTGGTTGCGGATAGCATTAAAGTCACCCATAAGAATCCACGGGGTTGACTCCCATCCATCACTACGACTCACTATATCAGACCATAATGCCTCACGTAAGGAAGCACTATTGTCTCCATAAATAATTGAAGTATTGAAAATGATATTGGTAGCTAATATAGTGACAGAAACATGAATAGCCTGATCTGACATTCCAACAACATCCACCTTCACCGTATCAGCATTCCAACAAACCCAAATACGACCACGACAAGAGAAATCATAATTATACAAGAAGGACCAAGAACGCATAAGAAGTTTAGAAACATTATCTTTATTCTTGTCTTTAACTCGAGTTTCAACCAAGCCAAAAAGAGCTATCCTCTCTTGATGGATGAGCCGACGCAATTCTGAATGCTTTATAGGATCATTCAAACCTCTAATATTCCAACATCCAATAATCATAGGAAAATAGAGAGGAGTACAAACAGCAACACAAAGATTACCTTGACGTGCCTCCTGGAGAGGAGCCAGATTTCTTATTCTTCTTTGAAGAGGCTTTTGAACCCTTTTCTTTTTCTCTAGAGAGTCTATAGCCTTAATAGCTAACTGATTAACAGTTTCCCTTTCGGTGGAATTCAGGGTTTGAGGGGTTGTCAGGATCGTTGACGTTAACTCCTTATCGGTTCGTTCCTCATCTGTATCATCTCCCATTGCGTCCATATCTTGAGCTAAAGCAGTACTTGCAGCCGCTTGCTCCTGTTTCATGTCTTCTCGTAAACTCGTCAAGACAAGAGGAGAGGAAGGATTTTCATCTTCATGACAAGCAGCATTGCGCACATCTGATGCCGCATGATCATTCATATTACAATCAGACATATGCATACCAGATGTTGAACAACCATTCTCATTACAATTACCCACTTTAGATGCCAAGGGAGCATTTTCCCCACTCACAGAACCCTTGTTCCGTTTACGAACTACCTGCCACTGAAACTGATTCTGCTTGTTATCCGCAGATTTAGAGTTCATAGCTCCTAGATTCCTCTTACCCTCTGCCACCACTTTAAGATTATCAATGTTCTTAGTAGCACATAGCGCTGTGGTGTGTCCAAAGACATTGCAATTACTGCACTTCGACGGTATCCATTCGTACTCAGCTGAAATTGTTATGAATAACCCATTTGGACAGCGAAGATCATATTCCTTAACCAACGTCTTCGAAGCATCTATCTCAACGCAAACTCTTGCGTAACTAAGCCTTTTTCGCAACAATGTAGTATGATCCGCATGAAGGGGGACTCCAATAGCACTCGCTACACAGCTCAACCCCTTAATAGTCCAATACTCGAGAGGGACATTATACAGCCTAACCCATACCGGAACTCTAGCCAAATCATCTTTCAAGAATTGCATGTTTGGTTGCCAACGTTTAAGCACCAAAGGCCTGTTTGCCATGTGCCATGGGGCTCCTTCCAGCACATTAGTGGCATGATCGATAGAATCAAAAGTGAAGATGAAGAAACCATTATCCGAAGACAAAACTTCTGATAGACCGTAGGAGCTCCATATTCTTTTGGCAATAGAATTAACCACGGGATACGGTAATTTCTGCCCACAAAATGACCAACCAGGGTGGATTTCCAAAATTCACAGCCATCTTCAAACACATCAAGTGGAGGAGCTACTGTCACACGACCATCAGTCGTAATAGGGGGTGCAAAGTGCAGATTACGGACAGAACTAATGCCAAGGGTCTTGCTACCCTCATTATCAGCAACATCAGAACCCTTCAAAGCATTTAAAAAATTCAGTTTGGGTCTAAATTTTAGTTGTTCTTGTTGATGAGACCCTACCTTCACCTCATCATCTTTAGAACTCAACACATGGTTCAATTCTGGAACAACATTAGAAGCTTGGACAGGAGAGTGTTTCTCTATGGTAACATCAGAATCAACTTGAAACTGAGAAAACCTCATCCCATGGCTATTCAACATATCTTGCAGTTCTAATCTTAATGTATGTCCAGACTTAACTTGATTGTGTTGTTCAATGTTAGAGCTAACCATTGGAACATTTTCCACAGAAGAACATAGAGACATTATGGTAGCACACAAATACTGGAGAGAACAAAATTCTAAGAAGATAAACTGAGTCCAAGAAGCAACCTAAGCTCAGAAATAACAGCAACCTAATCTCATAAACAACAAGATGCAGATTAGTTCATGAAGGAAGAAGATAATTGTAGAATTACGAGGCCAATATCTCCCAGCACACTGATTGTAACAATAATCCGTTCGGTCAAGATGTAGAGTAGGTTCTGAAGAACAACATACTCAAAAATGGTAACGATCCAACGGTGAACAAAGGAGATCAAGCTACGACAAACCACTCTGAAACTAGCAAGAAAAATGAAACTTTTCCAAAGAACTGTGAGTTAATCTTCACATATGGCAAAGGCCTTCATATCTATTACAGCCATAAGAGAAATCATGAAGAAAATCCGTTCACTATGCTGCAACTTCACCACTTCTCCATAGTTCCAGAACTGAAAATGCAGAATAGTAGAAATATTGCGAGATCAATATCTCTTACCTCGTTGATTGGATAACAGATCCGTTCGGTCAATGTTGAGAGAAGGTGGGAAGGAACAACATAGTCAGAAATGAGGGCAATCCAACGGTGGACGGAGTAGATGTAGCTCCGACAGCACCACACTCCCTCTTGCAGTTCTTGCAGAACTGAAACCAATACCAAATAGAACCAACTTGGCAGCGCAATCCAAATATATATTTGATTCAAGAAGCAATAAAAACCAAAAAACAAGCAAAATAAAACTGCGATGATAGTCTCGCGAGTAGCGAGCGAATTTATCAGAAATACAAACAAAACTGAAGACTCGAATAAAAACAGAAATGAAATATGCAAAAATGATGAATCAACACCCAAATATGTTGGAAATATACTGCAAGAAATGAAAACAACAGAAAGAAAGCGAATTTCAAAAGTTGACACAAAACATACTCGTTTACGACGAGTTAAGTCTGAATCTGGAACCTAAAGTAAATGATGTTCAATTGAGCTACAACTTCAGATATAGTGTGATATCAACCGAACTAGACAGAATATGAAGTTTGAGCAATTTACGATAACGTTTGATATACTGACACAAAGATGTTATGAATAAGACTTGATTATACCTAAAATTGAAAACCAAAGAAAATGATATCCAATCAACCCCAAAATTAATAAGTTGTGCCATTAGGACCCCAGTATCAACTTTGAGCTAATTCCGAGTTGATTTGATCTAATTTTTCCTTGTTTAGTTTTCTGCAGCAAAAACCAATAAACTTCTTTTTGAACGACTTTTTTTTCTTTATTTTTCTATGCTACTGATATTTTTTGGACAGTAATAGAATGTAATAATAATTTTTTTATTATTTTTTATATGCTGCAAAATCAAGGAGAAGAAGACATTGGACACTAAGGAATTTTTGCAGAAACAACAAGAAACAAAAATTTCAGAAGGATATAACCTGATTAATAGAGCCAAGCTCGAATATCAAATGATGCGAACCTCGTAATCACGTGGTCACGCAACCCACACGCAAAGACACCAATTCCCAGAAAGCCAAGTAAATCAGGTTTGATAGGAGTGTGACACAAAGATAACGTGTACCTAGGCACCGGCACTATTGAAAATGGAAAAACTCCTAGACATTTTACGTCAAAATCTAGATTTGACATTGCCTGGATCGTAACACTTATGCTCTTGCAAATTCTTATATAACTACTGTTAATAGGATCATGTTAGCTTTTCTACGACTAACCTTAGTGATTAAGGTCAGTGACATAATATTGAGTGATGTACTATTATCAACCAAGACCATTTGTACTTGTGGACTATTCATACTTGGTATGATGTACAAAGGCTTTAAATGTAGACTCATATCTATTATTGGTTTTAAAAATGTGAGACTTGACTCTTGTTTCACCATCGGTTCTGACTAATTAATATTAATTACATATGCCTTTTCTTCTATATTGTCTTCACAATCACTGTCCAGGTAAGATAGTGGGCTAGATTTGGCTTCAAATGAGCATATAGAGCAAACACCATGTTTATGGATGCAATTCCTTCATGGTCACTTACTTCTGTGTTATAAGGTATTTCCAAGCCCTCGTTATTTTTTTAAAAAATAATTAAATCCTTACAAGGACTAAGAACTTTAGTTTTTTTTAGATGTATCATCATCATAGAGGGTTTCCATACCTTCATCTGCCTTACCATCATCCAAGTAACTGATCTTCTATTTGGGGGGGTCCTTTATTACAGGAAAAGGTTAAACAAAGAAATTCATATTCTAGCGTAATTGTGCTTACTATCAAGTCTTACAACAATAATTATAATCTTAGGTATTTTATTTAATTAGGTGCCGCAACTTTAATTTATGTGTTAGATTTTTTATTTTTATTATTTTCTTCAAGTTTGGGCTTAGTTAACATACTTTGGGTTTATTGTAAGTGGCTTAAAATGAGCCCACAATGTTTTGGTGAATTAGGGTTACTAGTTAAACTATTATATAAGGTTTTGTAAGCTGGGATTTTCAGCAGCCATAGATTTATGAAATAAACTTGTGTTTTGCATGATGCATCACATTTTCTTTGCTGGGACAAAGAACAAATTTGACTTTTCAAGGTAATTGACCTTGTGTCGTCTTTCTTATACTTCTCGTTCACAAATTGATATTATAAAACTACGAAATCAAAACAAGATGCCACATCCTTATAGAAAAATAATCTTTGTCAAATAGAAAGTTCACAAGTCAAAAAAAAGTAAATAACAAAATTCATACATCCTATTATGATGTATGTCACAAAGCCTCCCTAAACTCTAATTGACATAAACATTTAACCTAACATATAAAAATATTCTGGAAAACTTTGGGTAAATTTTTAGTCTGGTCCAACTGTCAAATTCAAAATTATAATTATTGTTGTAAGACTTGACAATAGGCACAATTATGCTAGAATTCAAATTTTCATGTTCAACTCTTTCATCTTATTGCTTTTGTTAGAGAGCTAATGTCAACATTTTCTCCTAGTGCATAATAGATAATGACTTTGGCTAATATTGTGGTGTTTGTTTCCTTTATCCAAGCTCCTTAGGTGTTGGCCCAACATGTTGGGCAACTTTGTCTTGTCTTTGTGGTTATCGATCAATCCATGTCCTTACCTTAACAATTTGTTGAGTTGTGGTTCTTTCACTTTAAAGCTTGTTGCCTTTTATAGACTTTTTCATTATCTTAGTAATAACTTTATCTATTTGATATAGATTTCTTCAATAATTTGTCTTCGTAGTAGGTCATGTGTTAATTTTCATTAAAGAACATAATCATAACAAAAACAATAATTTTAAATTTTTCAGGAATTCCATGAATCCCATTAGAAAATTTAAGGTTACTCAGGATTTAAGCAAAGATTACTTGATTAATTCTATTTTAAGATTTAATTAATTTTTTAAGGGTTGTCTCAAATCACAATTCATCCATTTTTTCAGCCTCTAACAACAATTTACATGAATCACCATATCATAAAATCTCCTTAAATTTCGCAGCTACAGTGTATCATGTATGGCAAGAACGGAATGCAAGGATCTTTGCTGGAATGTCTAGAACTTCGAATTTGGTCTTTAATCAAATCGAATATATCATTCGTGATAAGCTTGATTTGATGAGGAATGTCGTACCAACAAATGAAAACAAAAGGATCCAACAAGCTTGGAGGGTGAATACCATAGATTCTTAATTTGTTAGTTAGTTGGTTGTATTGGTTTCCCTAACGAATCTAGTGAGGTTTCAGTTTTATGGTCGGTGGCTAGCTTGTAGCCATCTGTTGTTTTATGTTTCTGTTCTCATTGTAAATCTGGGGTATGCCCCTTATAATGTTTGTATCTTCTTCTTTTAATACATACGTCAACTTACCAAAAAAAAAAAAAAAATCTCCTTAACTCTTTTAGAAAAAGAGGGATAGTTATGACTTTTTTTTTTGGTAAGTTGACATATGTATTAAAAGAAGAAGATACAAACATTATAAGGGGCATACCCCAGATTTACAATGATAACAGAAACATAAAACAACAGATGGCTACAGGCTAGCCACCGACCATAAAACTGAAACCTCACTAGATTCGTTAGGGAGACCAATACAACCAGCTAACTAACAAATTAAGAATCTATGTTATTCACCCTCCAAGCTCGTTGGATCTTTTTTTTTTCATTTGTTGGTACGACATTCCTCATCAAATCAAGCTTATCACGAATGATACATTCGATTTGATTAAAGACCAAATTTGAAGTTTTAGACATTCCAGTAAAGATCCTTGCATTCTGTTCTTGGCATACATGATACACTGTAGCTGTGAAACTCAGTTTACGAGATAAATTGACGAAACTCTTGCCATGCCAAGAGACAGTGGCCCATCGAATCCATTCATCCCAGCCTTCTGTCATTCTTCGAATGTCGCATCTGTCACAAACATCCCACCAGATCGCTTTAGTATAGGAGCATTCAAAGAACAAGTGGTTGTGATCCTCATTGTGGCGGAGACAGAGTGGGCATCTAGTGGGACCATGTATACCAAACCGATGAAGTTTATCTTGAGTTGTGAGTTTCTGTTGGACAGCCATCCATAGAAGAAATGAATGTCTTGGAACAGCATTCTTGAACCACACAATGTCATGGCATTCAACCATCTGATGATGACGTCTTAGTTGTTCCCAAGCTACTTTGACCGAGAATTTGTGATTTGGCGAATCCAACCATACTATCTCATCCTTTTGCCCCATCTTAGGATTAGAATTGGAAGGAATAGCTTCTGTAATGGGGTGCCAGGCAATAGCTTGGGTGGTAGGAGTTTTCCATTCTGAGTTATGAATTAGCACATTCACCTTCGCGTTCTTGGCCATACTTGAATCATAGATGAATCTTTCCCCATAAGAATCCGCGAGTGGGCTATGAGGATGCCAATTGTCAAACCATAGAGAGGTTGTCATTCCATCTCCTATGATGTACTTCATCTTCGGCCATGCTAAGGATCTGAGCTTTAGAATCTTTCCCCAAGCCCAAGAGCAATTTTGTGGCGTCTTGATTGTCCAGAAATTCCTACCTCGCAACAGATTGGATCTGATCCAAGTAGACCATATTGAGCAATTCTGTGGGATTGTTATGACTTGAGCTCTATCTCTCTTTTTTTATTTTGTATTACATATCGCAATACTCTATATTACATATGTTTTTTTAAAACAAATACGAGGTTCAACATTCTATTTATATGGAAAACCTAATACCCCTAACAATGGCAAAATATCACTTTGCTCACTGAAAATATCACCTTTTATTCCAAGAAAATTATTAGAAAATTATGAAATCAATTCCCTATTTAATTTATTTGGGTCTAGAATTATAATCTCTTGTATTAATTACATTATAAATCTTAATTTCTAAAACTTATTTATAATAAAATCATAGTTTAATTTCTTATCAATGATTTTTAATATGTGTGACCCATTAGATTCAAGAACTATTCTGTAATTTTCTAAAACTTATTAATAGTTATAATTTCTCATAATTATAACTATTTTATAATTTTCTTTGCAACATATTTTTGTTTCAAGGACTTTATCTTAATTTTATACTCATTAATTAAACTTAAATGAATATTAAAGATAAAAATGCTTTTATATAATTATAAATAAAATATATTTATTGCATGAATAAAATCGTTGCCATATGTGGCACCTGATTAACTATAAGACATATACACTAATAATCTATCACTTGCATCAAAGTCAATTACTTATATATTTAATACCATGTAGTTCCATATGGAGGTCATGCTTCTATTGGGATAGTGAAAGGATTTATAAGATTCTCTTCAATAAACACTTGCTCTATCTTTTTATCTTTTCTTTGTATGATTTCTATAATTAAACTGAAGCACCTAGGTATGCATTTTGATTGTTGATGAGACATTAGTTTCTTTTCTTATGTAATGACTATTGTTTTCCTAGTACAAAGCTATTAGATTCACAATGTTAGAAATCACATATGGTTCAGTAATGAATTTCTTGATTCGAACAACCTTTTTTTGTTGTCTTGAACATACAGATGTAATTAGCTACAATTATAGAATTTGTTGTGGTATTTTATTTGAATTTTTTCCAACTCATAGAATCATCATTTAAAGTAAAAATATATCAAAAAATGAGATTTGTTATCATTAATATGTAATTGAAAATTAGCATTTGAATAACTATGAACTACTAGTTCATCTCCTGCAATAACCAAAAAGACATTATATGTTCTTCTTAAATATTTAAGCATGCTTTTAACTATATTTCAATGACCCTCACCTAGATTAGATTGATATATGCTTATTATGCTTAAATCATAAGATATATGTAGTCTTGTACATAGTATCACATACATGATGGATCCTATTACTAGAGTATACCAAATCGTTTCTATCCTATCTATGTTAATTTATGTCTTAAAGAACATGTCTTTAAAGAGATGAATCTCATGTGAAATAGGTAAGTCTCCCCACTTGGATTCTTTCATACTAAATTGTTTTAGCATCTTATCTATGTACGTGAATTAAGACAATCCAAGCAACCTTTTATGTTGATATTGATATATATTTATTCCTAATATATTAGTTGTTTCTCTCATATCCTTTATAGAAAAATTCTTAAATAACCAAATTTATACCGATTAGATTTACCGATTGGAGTAAAGATATGTTATTTTCTATTAATAATATGCTATATACCCATAGCACTATAAAAACAATTACACTCTTGCTAATCTTTTTCTAAACACAAGGCTCATCAGGAAATCAAACTATTTAATTGTCTCATCAAAACAAATATTCCAACTCTTTAAAGTGTGCTTAAGTCTATAAATAAATTTTTATATCTTGCGTATTTTAAAGAAAAATTCTTTAAATTCAAATTCTTTAATTTATGTCATATGCATGATAAGTGTTGATGTCATGCAAATATAAACTCTTAAAATATGTTATTTTTATTATGGAAAGTAAGGGAATTGTCCCCTAAACATACTAGTATTAGAACTTAATTACTTAATCAAAACAAGATATTTAAGTTTAGATTAAATCAAACCAAGTAAAGATGCACTAAATATACCAATCTTACATAAATAACTAATATGCAATTTAAATGATAAGTAATTAAAAGAGAGATGATGCGATCCAACAATCCAAAGATCCATTGGAGGTTCTAGTTGGTCTAGTTACTAGGCTTAGGGCTAAGAAGTTCAAAGAAACTTTCAATGGACTTCTTCAAGAGACATGGGTTAAGGTGGACTTCAAGAGGATTTGTAATAATAAAGAGTAAGCCTTGATTAATCTGATTCATGTTCAAGAAGGGCTTGTTGGTGGAACCAAGACCATTACACAAGGATTGGGAGAAGAAGACTAGATTCAGATAGTTTGACCTTTCGCTACTCGTTTGGTCATACCTGGAGCTACATATCTAATTTTGATGTGATTTCAGTTGGGCTGGAAACTAGACTTTCATACATTTCCAATGGTATATGGTACGCCTTCTAATTCATTAAGACGAGAGAGAACCATTCGTTTTAAGTTGGGCTTTTACTGCTGTCAGATAAAATGTGAAAACAACGAACTTGTCTTATTTAATTAGTTGGGCTATCAAACTCTATTTATTTTGAGAGGAGACATTTGGTTTGGATTTTAGACCTGTTTAATTAGTTTGGGCGAGTTTTAGCTTGGGTTGATTATTATTTAAATTGAGCTGATGTGAGATCCATTAGGAAAATTAGGGTTTTGGCTTGGAGTTTAAATACTCTTTAGGAGTAATTTTAGGGCAGACTTTTGATGATATTTTCAGCATTGTAACTGACTTTTTGGTTGCTCAATCTTGGTTGTGAATTTATACTTCTTTTGCTTGTCTCCAGGTGTAGGCGTTATGATCGAGTAGGTTTATAGTCTTGTTGCCTTGGAGCAAGTCTTCCATTGTGATAAACTTATTCAAATCTCAATAAACTTGGATTAGATTGATCTTAGGGTCGTGAATTCCATTAAATTCTGCTAGAGTTCACATCAAGAGATTTTGTTTATGATCTAAACTAACTAAAAACAACTTAAAAAGCTAAGAAAATAAAAGAAATCAAATCTAAAAATTAAAAGGTAGATTCGACAAAATATAAAATAAAGAGAGAAGAATTTTTTATTTTATAAGAAGTATTTCTTACAGATAATTAAGCATCAATCATTGAATAGATATATTTTCTAACCTGATTTGTGATAATAAATAAATCAACCATGAAAACAATAAGTCTTTCTACCTATCCTGACTTTTTAATTTATCTAGCATTCCTGCTTTAATTAACCCTAATCATATGCCTTCATTAAGTATGTAAAATTTAATTATGTGACAACATTAAGATTAAGATTGGTGTAATTGATTCATGATAATTAAACATTTATAGGGAGTTAATTTAACCAAGACTTATATTTTCCAAGTAAAAAATAATCAAAAATAGGTTTAAAAATTAGATAATTATGCTACTTAAGTTATGTCAGTCATGCATCTGTCATAAACTAATCAATAGCAATTGATTTAAAAAAAAAACATATGTTACAAATCATATAGAATTTAGGTCATCAATTATTGAATTTAATCATAGAAAAATATAAGATATTCACGTATTACAATCAGATATTGAATAATTTTAAACATAAATTCTCATGATAATTTCATATTCAAGAGTATTAACCTCTTAAAATTGAAAACTAAGCTTGCATGAAATTCATGATTAACAAATAAATTTTTATAACCCTAAAATTCCTATCCCTATCCTATGCCATGTCTTGAACTTGACCCTCCTTTTCTTTTAGGGTTAGGGTCGATTATGTGTGTGTGAGGAGGTGGAAAAGTTTCCTAATTAACGATTAATTCCTAATTAGGCTACTTTTAGGTTTTCTTATAATATTCTAACTTAATGACTTTCACCTTTTAGAAGAGTCTTCCAAGTCATATGGGACCCTAGCCATATCCTTAATGATCCGCCATGTCATCATTGGAAAGATGGTCTAGATTCGTGCTAGTATGTTGGCAAATTTCAAGCTCGACTTCAAAGATGTTGTCCTCTCTCATATGGATGAGTTATCGTACCTACTATATATGAATGAAAAGATTGAAATGTTTAGTGTTTATAAATTACACCTACAACTATATATATAATCCAAATAGTACACAAAGGTTCAGTTTATCAGGTTTGCTTTAACAAATCCTAACCCTATTAGGATTCCTTGTTTAAGTTGGATTCCTAATGCAATTAGAATTTGCACTTCTTAGATCCAATTATTCATCTTAATGTTCTCTTTCTAGTCCTTTGCTTGAGATTGTGCTAAAAATGCTTTATTTAGCTCTCTTTTTTACATTTTATGTCTCCATAGCATTGTTAAACACATAACAAGTTATGTAAGCTATTGTAAGACATAAAACATGTATGAAAAACTAAGAATAAGGCACAAAAAAGATAGAATAATATGAGTGTATCAAGTTCTGTCACATTTAGATCTTGCGCGTCCTCAAGCAAGGAAAAGAAAAGTCAAAGTCAAAGACAATAGACTTTAAAATGAGATTCAAGACTCAAAAATGAAGAAAAATCATTGACTCAAAATAAAAGCAACCAAATGGAAAGATAAAAAAAAAAACCCATGTCAAAACCACCTAAGCATTCAATTTTACTTTCAATCTCCCAACAACATCAAATAATACAAATATTATAGGTAATAAACAAGTTAAAGGAGATTTAAGCCTGAAATTTCATGAATTTATTCACTTTTGAATCTTCCTTAGCCTTTGGAACCTAAATGAAATGAATGTCATACCAAAATAACAACACTACGCCATTATACAGTTTTATCGACGGATTAATTCTGTCGGTATAAGGAACACAAACCGTTGGTAAAATTATTACCGACGGTATCTCCGACGGATTTATTCCGTCGGAGTCATGAGCGTCGGTAATTCTAATTCCGTCGCCATTTTTGTCGGTAATAAAAAAAACAATTCCGACGGAAATACAGACGGATCAGGGCGCCAAAAAAAAATAATTCCCGCCACCAAGTTACCGACGGAATATTTCCGTTTGTAAAATTCAACGGTAATTTCCGACGAAAGTTTCGTCGGTGATTGTGGCACGACCGTAAATATTGTAAACGATACTACAATACCGACGGACACATTCTCTCTGTAAATATGTCGGTATAAATTTCAAATATTTTTTAAAAAATTATTTATTAACAGTTAAAAAAGTTATAACCAAATAAATTTTCATTAGACATTAAAAATGTAAAATTAATGTTAAATAATATTCATCGAAATATTCATTACAAATTTAATGTTTTAAAAAAACAAAATTAAACTAATTAAAATAGCGGCGGGGCTGGAGGAGGAGGAGGCTGGTTGTTGCCGGGACCGTACGACCAAAAAGAAGCAGCACATGGATCATCACCCATCTTTGATCAAATCTCCATGACCATTTGATGGAGCTGAGTGTAATCCGTCGAGAGGCGTTCATATTGTTGTTTCAAGGCTAAAAACTCCTCTGACTGGGTGATCGATACTGATGGAGAGCTCCCAACGGTTGAGACACTACAGGCCGACCGTAATTTTTCGGCCGTCGTGTTGGAGAGCCCGTAGACTCGATTTTTATTGGGTCCACCAGACGATCCTACCTCCATCCACAAATTCGAATCGAAATCTGGTTGGGTCAAAGGATTGTCCCCATATCTCTCTCTCAACCGGCTATTATAGGTCTCCTGAATTTTTTTTTTAAAAAAATCATCATATTCAATTCAAGAAAATAATAACTTACAAAATAATTTGATTGATCGAACATACCACAAAATGCTGAGCACGGTTGTCCAGGTACTGATGCACCCCCTTTTGGCGGTCTTGACTCCGCACATGCGTCTCTACAAATAGCTCCATTGGACTCGGCTCACGTCCAAGAGACGTAGCCTGTAAGGAAAAAAAAGATTGCAAGTGAAATATATTTATAAGCAACAACAAATTAATTAACGATATATTTCATTTAAAATAATCTTACCATCCGCTTCGCATGTGCGCTGAACGGGACGAAGCCGCCGGTGTGCGTGGTCACCGAACCATGAATTTCCCGGTTCCGGTTGACGGCTCTGGATTGTGAGCGTCGTGAGAACCGCTTAGATGTCACGTGCTCAATATATGCCGCCCATAAATCTCCCGAGATGAATGGCGGTTTAAATTCCCACCAAACTTCAAGACCGTTGTCCCTCGCATATCTTTTCGCCTTTTTTTTAGTGTCATACCAAAAATCACGCAACCTACATCCATAGTAACTAATTAGAATTTAGAACATAAAATTATAAATCAAAAATAAATATTATTTTCGATGTTACCTAGTTGCCGCGTGATTCTCCCATACTCTCCTGACAACATTGTTGTCCGCGCTATCCCACTCAAATTTATTTTGTATATATAAATAATTCATTGAAAATAAAAATAGTACAAGATATAAAATTACAAAAATTATTTATTAAAAATAAACAGGAAATTAAAAATTAACACCTACCTGAAATCGCCGAAACCAGGCATCAATATTAGGTCTCCACTCAGGATGTCTGGAGACCTGACTCCATTGAAATAATGGAATCTCCATCGACGATTTCATCGCCAATGTAATTGTCCTGGCAGCCTCAATGTTTGTGAACCTGAAATTAAATAATAAAAAATTAATTATTTGTTCATAAATTATGTTATAAGTATTAAAAAAAACTAAAACCTAAACAAACTTACATTGAGAGGTCATCCTTCCATTGTGCTTGGTACTTGCGAGTGAATTGACCCCGCTGTGAAGGCACGCCGCTTCTGCGCTGTGAAACCGCGGTAGAAGAGGAAGCATCACACGATGGCGCAGATGCATCGCCGTGATCAGCATCTGAGGAGATGTCCTCCTCGCTGCTAGCAGAACTATGTGCAACCGTCTGCTGACGACTTGCTGTAGATTTCATTCGACGCATTTACACAAATGTATATGAATTATTACATAAATTAACTTTAATTATTTTTTAAAAAAAAATTCAGCAGCACCTCTTTTATACTAGAGACTACCCACAGTTTTCAAACCTGCAATATTTACAATAACCACAATCCATATAATCTCCATCAACATCATATATACAACCTAATATCATTAGGAATTCAATCATTGATAAAAATTCGGCAGCACCTCCCCTATATTGGAGACTACCCACAGTTTTCAAACCTGCAATCTTTACAATAACCACAATCCATATAATCTCCATCAACATCATATATACAACCTAATATCTATACCAATTCAACAATAACAATTATTCCAACACAAGCAATAATATCCTAAAATTAATATAAACTAATTAAATTTAATTCTATATTTCAATTCACATTTATAACATAAATTTAACAATAACAATTATTCCAATACAAACAATAATATCCTAAAATTAATATAAACTAATTAAATTTAATTCTATATTTCAATTCACATTTATAACATAAATTCAACAATAACAATTATTCCAATACAAACAATAATATCCTAAAATTAATATAAACTAATTACATTTAATTCTATATATCAACTCACATTTATAACATAAATTCAACAATAACAATTATTCCAATACAAACAATCATATCCTAAAATTAATATAAATTAATTAAATTTAATTCTATATTTCAATTCACATTTATAACATAAATTCAACAATAACAATTATTCCAATACAAACAATAATGTCCTAAAATTAATATAAACTAATTAAATTTAATTCTATATATCAATTCACATTTATAACATAAATTCAACAATAACAATTATTCCAATACAAACAATCATATCCTAAAATTAATATAAACTAATTAAATTTAATTCTATATTTCAATAACACTAAACAAAACATCCTAAATACAAAACAAACAAACACAAAACTAAAAAACAATACATTAATTCAAAATAAATTTTGGAATAAAAAATGCTTACCTTAATAGTGTTGATTTTTAGATTTTATCTATAAAAATACACAAAACAAAGAACACCAAAAAAGTAATGATAATTAAAATAAAAAAAATACAAAGATAAAGAAAAACCATTACATACCTTTTAATATGTTGAAAACTACCACCAAAACAATCAAATCTCTTCCAAAACTTAAACTAAAAACCGAGAGGAGAAGAAATAGAGATGAGAGCCAAGAGAAAAAATGAACCAAATAGGGGGGGGGGTTTTATATGCCAATATTTCCGTCGGAATTACAGACGGAACATTAATTGTTGTCGGTGGCATTTATTTCCGTCGGTAATTCCGACAGGAAATACCGACGGAAATAAATTGAAATGCGCACCAAAATTTTCGAAAATGCTGCCTTTTGTTTTTTATCACTCGGAAATTACCGTCGAAAATTGTACCGCCGACAATTCTGTCGGTAATAGTGCCTCTGACAGGCGTGTGCTTCGGGATGTGTGATTTTCCGTCGGTGATTCCGTCAGAAATTGTGGCACAAGCTCGTAATTTTTTTCCAACTCTCTGTGAAATACCGATGGCACTATTCTGTCGGTGTTACCGTCGGTAAAACAGTCGATATTTATGCGGCTTCTTCATGAATTTTCTTCTATCCTCCTGCACACTTAGATCACACACAGCACAATAACAGGAGCTGACAATTAAAAAAGAATAAATATTTCATGTTCCAAAATATTACGTTATAAAAATAAGGTTTTACAGCATGTTTAGTCAGAATTTTCATCTTCGTCTTCAATTGAATTGTTATCATCCGCTTCATCGCGCTCTTCAATGTGGTTATCATCTTCTTCATCAACATTCTGTACTGCACTAGTAGAGCTCAAAACGGCATTCAACTCCTCTGTGTCAACATCAACAAGACTATCGTCGAAAACACGAAAATTTGAATTTTCTTCTAAGTCAATCGAAGGAGCAACTCGGTATGGTTCAACCAACTCACTAGCTTGAAAGACTTCATCTATCACACTTGTGTCTTCGTTCTCATCCTGAACAACCTCGACACGACCCCTGGGTTTTATTTTTAAAACGGATAACCAATCAACTCTTGATCGGTCCCTTCTAAAGGAAGGGGTGTATGTGTAATAAACTTGTTGGCATTGCTTTGCGAAAACAAAGACGTCGTTTACCTTGCGGTGTCTAACTTTTGAGTTGATTTCAACGAGACCATAGTGAGGATCTACTCTGATTCCTCTATCAGTTGTGTCATACCAATAGCATTTGAATAAAAGCACTCTATTCTACTCGCTATGATATTGCAGTTCCATGACCTCTTCCAATCTACCGTAGTAGTCAACTTCAAACTCACTAGAAGTCGATCCCTTAATACAAACACCGTTGTTGTATGTCTTTCTTCCATGCCCATATATTCTTCAGTATGAAAGATATATCCATTGATAAAATATCCGTTATAGCACTTGACTTTTCTTTCAGGGCCCAGGCTTAGTAAAGACAGTGAAATAGTAGCACTAACTCCCATCTGATAAAACCTTGTATATTAAATACAACAATAATTAATAAACAGATATTATGTAATATATATTTACGTACAGTGAATTACATTGCAAGAGATTATGAGTTTGTGATAGGACTTACATGTGTTCTAAACCATGTGGCAAATTGTTCATCTTGTAATTGAAAGATCTGGGATTTGGTCATTTGTGAGTTATTGGACAGTAAGTATCGTTGATGTTGCCTGCAAGGTTGTTTCAAATTATATGAGTTTATGGTATCACAAAACATAAATAGTATACTCTTGACAAAGTTTATGTCGAACATCTACTTAATAAAAGGTCTCAGCTCATCACAGTTAAATAGGATATAATTGTGTGCTTGTCTGAACTCTATTTCAGACAAATATCTTCCCCTCACGGCATTTTTAGGTGTGGGTCATCCAGGATTAGAGAATATTGACAAGTTCCCACTTGAAGGCACTTCACCACCATCATCATGCCGTAGAACACGGTTGATCCTCGTTCTCAAATGAGGTTCGAAATAGTATGAGATAAATGTTGAGATCTCCTCAACAATATAGGCCTCACATATTGACGCCTCAACATGCGCCTTGTTCTTAACCCTTTTTTTAAGATTGAACAAGTACCTGCATATATATATATATATATATATATATATATATATATATATAATCAAAAATTATAAATAAATAAAAACATTTAATTATGAATTACATAGCAACTGTAATATCTAACCTCTCGAATGGATACATCCATCTGTACTGGACCGGTCCTCCAACTTTTACCTCAAACGGTAAATGTACGGGTAGATGCTCCATTGAGTCAAAAAATGATGGAGGGAATATCATCTCAAGTTTGCATATTGTCTCCACGATATTCGTTTCAAGCCTCTCAATGTGATCAACATTCAACTTGTTGGAGCATATATCTCTGAAAAAATGACTGATCTCCGTTAGTGCATCCCATATCCCCTTTGGCAACAAATCACGAAAAGCTAATGGGATGAGTGTTTGCATATACACATGGCAGTCATGACTCTTCATTCCATATAATCTGCATTCCTCGGTATTAACCAGCCTTGATATGTTCGAGGCATGTCCATCGGGAAAACGCAGACTCTTAAGCCATTTGTAGACTAGTAGTTGTGCGTTTTTCTCTAACACGAAGCTTGCTCTTGGTTTTGCGACCCGTGACCCATCACAAACCAACTCCATATTTTTACGGTTACAAAACAACGCTACATCCAATCTAGCCTTGATGTTGTCCTTTGTCTTCCCCTTCACATCCATGACGGTGTTGAAAATGTTCTCAAACACGTTATTTTCAATGTGCATGACGTCAAGGTTATGACGGAGAAGATTGGTCTTCCAATAAGGAAGCTCCCAAAATATACTTCGCTTCACCCAGTTATGGGTCAAACCAAAACCAAGAAACTTCTGCTTACCTGATTGGAGACCAAACACAATGTCACCATACTCTGAAACAACATCAAGCAATTCTTCACCGGAAAGACGCGGTTGTGCAACATCCTTTTCAACTCTGCCAACAAAGAAATCATTCCTATTCTTTCTGTACCTGTGATTCGGCGGCAAGAAGCGACGGTGACAATAAAAAAAAAGAAGCTTTACCCCCGTTTGTTAGCTTGAATGCCTTGTTGTTCTCCATACAGTATGGACATGCTAGCTTTCCATGCGTGCTCCAACCAGAAACCATTCCATAAGCTAGAAAATCATTGATAGTCCACATCAAAGCTGCTCTCATAACAAAATTATGTTTCCTCGAGATGTCATAAGTCAAAGCTCTAGAGGACCACAATTGCATCAACTCATCAATCAACGAACGAAGACAAACATCTATATTTCGACCCGAACTGCTCGGACCTGGTATGACCATAGATAGAAACATGAACTCCGACCTCATATACATCACCGGTGGCAAGTTATAAACCGTCAGTATGACCGGCCAACAAGAATAAGGAGCAGTAAATGACCCGAATAGGTTGAATCCGTCTGTACACAACCCAAGACGCACGTTCCTTGATTCAGCTGAAAAGTGAGGATGCACACTGTTAAAGTGTTTTCAGGCTTCACCGTCAGAAGGATGCACCATCACTCCATCAACCCCATGATGTGATTGGTGCCATGTCATGTGCTCAGCAGTCCTTGGTGACATGAATAACCTCTGCAGTCTAGGTGTGATTGGGAAGTATCTAAGTTTTTTATATGCCACGAGAGTCTTTACTCTTCCAGTTCTGGGTTTGTAACGGGAATGCCCACATGTCATGCACTCGGTCAGCTTAGCATTTTCAAAGTAGTATAACATGCAAAAGTTATGGCACATGTCAATTTTCTGGTATCCTAAACCGAGGGGTTTCATCATGGACTTGGCAGCATATAAGTTCTCTTTCAGACTGTTCCCCTCAGGTAAAATGCTTCTCGCCCATTCGATAATCTTGTCATAACCGGCCTCACTCAACCCGTGATCTGACTTTATGGTGAACACCTGTGCTACGGCCGATAATTTATTGTGGTTCGTGCAGCCATCCCATAATGGCTCGTCAGAATCTTTCAACAGATCAAAAAACCTTGCTGCATCTGCATTAGGTTCTTCTTTTATGTTTGGAAATTCACTGGCATTACCTTCACTCATTCTCATTGCATCCATAACCATATTCCTGTAAGGATTACTGTTCTCATTTCCAACTTCATGCATGTTGCTAGCACTAGAAGTTGACCCGACCACCCTTTCAACCATGCTCTCATTAGGAACAAATAGTTCTCCGTGTGCATACCAACATAGGTAGTCCTGCATGAACCCTTTGGTTAGAAGATGCATCGTTACAACATCTTGATGCAGAAACTTTAAATTTTTACACTTCCTGCATGGACACCTAATACCGCCATCAGTAAAATTTCTCGAGATAGATGTTGCGAAATTAATAAAACCCTGAACACCGTTACAATAATCCATCCTCCGCAATCCTTGGGGTGAGTCCCGATACATCCATGAACGATCATCCATAACTTCTATTGAATCTCTATAAAACATAAAAAAAATATTGGTTTCTTATGTTAAATATTCACTATCAATTATCCAACAAACTAAAAAAACACTTATGTTCAATATTCATTATCAATTATCAACGTTCATACTTACAAATTTATACATATATAAATTTACAGAAATCACAACTTCGCAATAGAATTGATAACAATTAAAACATACCCGTTAAACAAGCTATAATATAATTCGGTGTAATTCAAACAAAATTTCAACAATTTACAAACAAATATAATTTGATAAAATCTAAAACAAACTATAACAACTACAAAATTATACATTCATACAACAAGTTTCTTTAACAAAATACATATACTAAAAAAACAATAAAATTCATATTTAAAAGTTAAAACTAAAAAGGATAGATTTACTTACAAAAAATGATAAAATCCACAAGAATTAACGGATGTTGTGACCACGTACAAAAGTATAAGAAACTTGAGTGCTAGCTTGTGTTGAGAAGAGGGGAGAGTTGAGATGGGTGGTTGGCTGCAGTTTGGGACGGGAGAGGTGGGATGGGGAAGAAGAAGGGGAAGAAGAAGGAGAAACAGAGGAAGAGAGAGTGTCGGCAGAGGCAGTATATACTGGCGTTTACCGACGGAATCACTGATGGAAATATTCCGTCGGTGATTTTGCCGGTGTTAGCGACACGTCCCTGCTTGGCTGTCCGGGTTTGAATCCCTCGGTATTTCCGTCGGTAAATTCATCTGAAAAAAATCCACGTCATCCCGCCGTTGTAATTTTCAAAAAACATTTCTCGCCGTCGGTATATACCGACAGAATAATTTCGTCGGTATATACCGGCGGCATCACCGACGGAGTGTTTCCGTCGGCTAATTCCGACAAATTTTGAGACGGAATTATTTCCGTCGGTAAAAATTGCCGACAGAAAGTTTCCGTCGGTAATTCCGTTGGTGTTATCCGATTTTCTGGTAGTGCAAGTCCTCTTATTTGTATACACTTTAATATTCAAGTGTTTATGACTTATGTGTTTTCACTCAAACTCCTTCAATATTATGATACGTCATATGCATGCTTTTCAATCTTATCTCCACTACTAAGTATTACATGAAACACATTCTTTATTCAAGGTTTTAATGGGGTTATAGTTAAGGTGAGGTAAAAGAAAGGTAAAGAAAAGGTTACTAACCAAAGAACATATAAATGATGAACTCAACGACATAAAATTATCATTATAAAAGCATGATTACTTAGCTTTTTTATTTCAAATTCCCATGGTATATTTTCTTTTATTTCTTCTATCATCATCATGTTTCAGCTTTTATGTTAATTGATGAGGATCAGCCCAACACCAAGTGTAATCATGCCAACAACCCATTGGAGGAGCCAATTGGGCCAATTATAAGAGTTAGGGCAAAAAAAGCTTAAAAAAAGCAAGATGGACCTAAAGGGGTTTGAGACATTTAAGGAGCATGAAGGACAACCTTTAATTCATTTAATTTAGGTCCAAGAAGAGCCCAATTCTTGTGCAACAAGGGGCTGATGTATTCAGCCCAATACTAGCCTTGTTAGGCTTGTTTTTTCTAATGGTATAAGGATAAAAAGTTAGCAATTTATTCTTCTAATTAAGTAAGGAAGTTGGCCAGATTTTATTTCTAAAGAGGGGAGGATTATTTAATGTTTTTCCTAACTTAAGAAGGAAAGTAATTAAATCAGCAACAAAGGAGGAAATTTATTTTCTTATTTGTCAACGTTAAACAAGGAAATCCAAGCTAATCAAGGACATCAAAGGGGGCATGATACGATCCAGGCAAGATCAAATTCTGATTTTGACGTAAAATGTGCAACTATCCAGTTTTACGGCAACTATCATAATTCTCAATCCGATCGTTGGATCAGGCTGAAATTATACGTAGAGTCTCCTGACATGTTGTCCTACCTTGGGTTAACATTTCTGGTCAATCAAAGTTCAGGAAGGCATCACGATACTTGTCAACAGAGGCTATATGAATTTTGTTATTTACTTCCTTTTGACTTGTGGACTTCCTATTTGGCTGAGATTCTTTTCCTAAAAGGATGTTGCAGGTTGTTATGGGAATATCCTAATTCTATAATGATCTTTAATGGGATGCAATATAGTTTTCCAAGTGTGGAAAGGATTCATTAATTTTTCAAAATCCTTTTCTTACAATGATTACTTATTCATCCTAGGTACAACAAGGAAAGAAGACTCCATAATTAATTCTAGCTTCATATCAGATTTCCTAGTTTATTTGGGACTTTTTAAGGGTGACAAATCTGATTCTAGTATATTTAGGATGATAATTTTTTTATTTTTATTGTTTTCTATTGTTTTGTTCTTAGTTTTTGGGTTATTATTACTTATTTGGGTCAATTGTAAGTGGGCTTCATATAAGTCCACCTAAGGGGGTCCATTAGGGTTTATTTAAGTCTAGAGTAGGTATAAATAAAGGCATAACCAGACATGTAAGTTAGACAATTCAGATTAATAACACTTCTTGTTTGACGCACTTTGTGTGTGTATGTGTTGATGAGATAATCTCCCTTCCATGGTTCTCTAAAAAACTGAAAAAACAACTTATCGAAGAACAACTGTCTTTGTGGCGTCATCCTTATACTTCTCGTTCGTGAATCAATATTCGTTGGGTGAGGGTTTCCATTTCTAATATTGCTGGTGCCTAGGTATAAGTTATTTTTATGTCACACTCCTATCAAACCTGATTTACTTGGCCTTCTGGGATTTGATGTGTTTGCGTGGGAGTTGCGTGACCAGGTGATCACGAGGTTTGCATCACATAAGCACCGAATTAAGAGAGCAATCTCCACTCAAATTCGAAAGCCAAGAGATGGTGTTATTCTAAGAACAACGGCATAATGGAATGAGACATTTGGAGCATAAATCAAACCAAATACGATGAGAGAATGGACAATCAAAGAATAAATTATCAACATCTTCCCTATCACCTACACATAAATGGCATTGGATAGCTTTAATGATACCATAACACCTTAGCTTATTTTGAGTAGAGAGAGCATTATGAATAGCAATCCACAAGATAAATGAAAATCATGGAATAGCATGATTATGCAAAATAAGTTTCCACCACTCAACTTTTCCCGAACAAGACGAATAGAAAACATACCCTTTAGAGCGTCCTTCGAACATAATAGGTCATTCATCCCGAGAAAGGAAGTGGGAGTACATCGAATAAACTCAATCCTTTCGGGGGATCTAGAAGGTGGCCAAATCCACTCCTAACCAGCAATAATAGAACTTAGACGTGCATCCCTTCCTAAGCCAGAATCAATAATAATCCTATCCCCAAAGAACTCCACCAAGGGGCCCAACGGATGCCAATTATCAAACCATAGAGAAATAGAACGCCCATCTTCAACATGAAAGTAGATAAATTTTGGAACCACACCATGCAGACGGAGAATCTTTCTCCAGCTCCATAAACAATTTCCAAGGCAAGGAATCTCCCAAATACTCCTACCTCGCAACAAATGAAAAGATATCCATGAAGACCAAATAGATTTGGTCGGATGATAAATGGACCATAAATGATTAACCATTGCTGCCCAGTTTCATACTTCAAGATTTTTGACACCCAAACCCCCCTCCTTTTTAGGCCAATAGATAGTATCCCAAACAACTTTTGCATTACCATAAGAAAGATCACTACCCTTCCATAGAAAATACCTTAGTAAAGAGGTTATTTTCTCCATAACAACCTTAGGAGGAATAAAACGACAAGACAAATACACCTGAATAGCGAAGAGGATGGAATTGAGAAGTTAAAGTCTATCAGCATAAGAAAGCTTTGAAGTAATAAAAGGAACACCAAGATACCTAACCAATAGTTTTCCTTCCCTATACCCGAGAACCCGAAATTGATCAAGACAATTCCTAACCAAAGAAACCGAATCCATCCCCCACTTTACAAAAAATCATCAAATTATCAGCGAAGCATAAATGAGTAATTTCCTCCCTCTCACAATGCTAATGAAACCTAAAATCAGAGTGTCTAGCCATTTGACCCAACAAACCTGAGAGAACTTACATAACAAAAACAAATAGATATGGAGTGGATCACCCTGTCTTAAACCTATAGAACTAACAAAAGAAACCGGGAGTTCTTCATTGCTTGAAATACATTCACCAATCCAATTAACCATACGAGAGGGAAAGCTAATCGTTTGAAGAATAACCAATAAGAAATCTCATCTTACCAAGTCATAAGCTTTCATAAGATCCACCTTCAAAGAGCATCTAGGAGGGCCCCCCCCCCCCTATAATAATTATAAAGAAGCTCTTATAAAAGTATGATATTATCACTTATATTTCTCCCCTTAACAAAAGCAGATTGGAAAGGCCCAACCAAATCAAGCAATACTCCTTTAATTCTATTAGCGATGAGCTTGGCAATTCATTTGTAAATGGTATTACAACAAGAGATTGGCCTAAAGTCCTCAACCTTTGATGGGTTAAGGACTTTAGAGATTAAAGATATAGTTATAGCATTTACCTGCTTGAGAAGACGACTAGAAGAGAAGAAAGATCGAATGACATTAATAGTGTCTAGGCCGACAATACTCTAAGATATCTTAAAGAAACCTACACTGAAACAATCCGAACTGGGAGCTTTATTGTCCTTAAGAGAGAAAAGGGTCTTTTGTATTTCTTCATCGGTTATCGGAATATTGAGGGACGTACTTTAAGAGAGAGATAATCTTCTAGGGAGAGCCCTAGAAAGCATAGAAGAATCAAGAACTATATCAGAACTACAACCCCCCAAATTCTTCTAAAATAACTCGCAATAGTATCCTAACCTCCACGGCATCTGTAAGACACATACCATTATCATCATGGATAGAGAGAATTCTATTACGGCTATGAAAACCTTTCACTAAATTGAAGAAGAATTTGAAGTTTTTATTCCCCAAATTCAACCATTGCAACCGAGACTTTTTCCTAAGAAAGCTCTCCTCAGCTTCCGCTAGCCTTACATAATTCTTCACAAGAATAGGCTTAGTTTTATGGATTTTTACGTCTGAAGGATTTGTTTGTAATCAACATGAGCCTCATCCATCTTCCGCTTAGCTTCTAACATCCTCTCTGAAATCTTACCAAAGTGCTTGAGATTAAACTCTTTTAAAGCCCCTTTAACATTTTTCAACTTGTTACACAAAACATACATGGGAGTGCCCCTAACCTCCTTACACCATGTCTCGGATATCAGGGGGAGAAAAAGAGGATGCTTTGCCTAAAAATCAAAGAACTTGAATGGATTCTTCCTTTTCGGCAAACACGCCAACTTAACTAACATTGGATAGTGGTA
The DNA here is from genome assembly GCA_007827005.2 of Populus simonii. Taxonomy (NCBI): domain Eukaryota; kingdom Viridiplantae; phylum Streptophyta; class Magnoliopsida; order Malpighiales; family Salicaceae; genus Populus; species Populus simonii. The sequence continues at coordinate 10,133,000 of CM017482.2, forward strand.
TGAGATATCAAAGGGAAGAAAACGAGTTTCCGAACCTGTAAAATCACAATTTCATTGGACATTAACAAGAACCCGATCCAACTTCTTCAAGATAGTATTGTTACATTGCCGATTAGTCAAAGTGAATTTAGAACCCGTGAATCTGAGATCTTCTAGACATAATTGAAACAAACAATTGTTGAGATCAGAGTTTTGAAACTTGGACCGGCCCGGCGGGTCGACCCTCGACCTGGGCCTGGAACCGGTTCGGGTGGAGGTAAAAACCTGCCTGGGAGTTGGCCCGGCGAAACCCGGTCGACCCGGGTAAACCCAGGTGTGACTTGGCTATGTTTACTTATATATATATATAAGTAAAACGCCACCGTTACAAACCTTTTAAACCATGAAGAGTTGAGGACAGAAAACCTAATTTTTTCAATCTTCAAACCTATATCTGGTGCAAAGAAGAGCAGAGGAATTTAAGTTCAAGGCAAGCTTGTTACTTGTTTGGCTCTCTTCAGTTCAGTTCTACGTATCAAGGTAAGATTAAGCTGCTGTTATCTCTTTAATTTTTTGTTCTTCATCTAGAAAAGGTATTACTAACTCCCTGGATTAGGGCCATGACTCTATCTCTCACCTTCTCATCCGTTGCTGTCAAATAGAAGATTAAAATTCTGGTTTGAGAATGAAATGATATGGAATAATAGAGGAAATTATGGGGTTTTATTTATTGTTGCAGAACCAAGAATTAAGGCCGTGCAATTTTAGTTTTTACAAGAAAACACCAGAAACCAAAGAGCAACAAAAAGCCAAGTTTGTATGAGGGAGGGGTATGGGTTGTGTCTACAACTTGCATACCTTTATTGGTCTGTAGCATCATCAAACACTGCCTTCTGGTTTTTTAGGGGCATCCAACATTGGTTCCAAACAAAGAGGTGAGATGGAGCTTTTCCAATTGCAGTTTTAAGAATTTAGTTTTCATGTGGAGCATGAGAAACATTTGTGTTTACTTGTGTATGATTCTGAGTCCAGGTAGATGCAGAGCAATTGCTGTCTTTCTTTGGCAGCCACAGGGAGGATTTTAATTTTCCTTCGCCACTGCAGGCACAAATCTATGTACAGAATTACCTTTCAGTTGAAGAGGATCTGACAGAGTTTGCGGGCTCATTACTTGTTGATCCAGATGAATATGGCACTGAAAATGCTGCACTATTTCTCCCAAATGACCATAGCTCACCAAGGTAATCAAGGAAAGTTTATGGCGAGGATAGCAGTGACAGAACAACTTATCATGCCTATAGAGAGCTAATAAATAATCTCCAACGATCATTTTTAGCAACGCCTGATTCTCTCAGTAATTATTTAAGAGAATGCTAATGGGAGCATTGGAGAAATATGTAACTTACTCATTATTTCAATGCCATTGAAGACATTCTTTTTATAGTCGTGGAAGACCTTCAAGTGAAATGAAATTCTATGTCTTACTGAGTTCATGCACAGGTCAACCATTCTAGATTTGCTGCATTTCTAGGCCAGGAATCATTTTGTATTTCATGTGTATTCTTTGAGGACACTTGAAAATTTAACTTGTCCGTTCATATCTTTATGACAGTCTGCAAACTTGTATGGCCAACATTTTCAAGTCCTTAACTGCGAAGAAATCAATAATTAAAAAGCCAACAAGATTGATCACTTCTTTTAGCAGTCTATCTTCAACATGTGTAAGTTGTGGGGTTTTGGGATATATGCTTTCTGACTTTTCCAGCACTTAGTTTTCTTCCACTCATGCAACTCCATCTCCCGTAAGTTTCATGCTTATTGTAAGCATGCAACTATTTGCTCCTGAACTAGTAAGGTGTTGCATTGTAAGGTTTTATAAGGTTTTTTTTTTTTTGGGTTGATCCGGGTTAACCCGGGTCACCCATCTGACCCGTGACCTGATTATTATACCGGGTCAATCACCGGGTCGAATTTAAAAACTATGGTGATCATATTGCCACCCAAACCATGACATAGTGCCTCCACACTTCTCAACGAGAGATTGAATAACATTTAAATCCCCCAAAAGAATCCACGGAATAGTCTCTCATGCATTACTATAGTTAACAATATCAGCCCCCAAAGCCTTTTGTTTAGACAGACAATTATCTCCACAGACAAAGGAAGCATTGAAGGAAACATGTGATCCTACCATAGTAACATTGACATGAATAATCTGATTCGAGCTACCCAAAAGATCACAAATTAGGATCCCAACATACCCAAATATGACCACTATTAGAATGATCATAGTTAAACAAGTAAGCCCAATTCTGAAAAAGAAGACTAGAAACATTACCTTTGATATTCCAGCTGAATGAACAAAATAAAAGGATGTCGAAAACAACTACGGACACAAACAATTACCTTGAGTTGCCCCCATGCAAGGAGCTTGAGTTCTTCTTCTTCTTATTAGAACCTCATGATCCCTTCTTCTTCTTATCCTCAAGAGAGTCTTTGGCTTTACTTGCTAGTTGGTTATTTGGAAAAAAAAAAGGGAATTGCAGAGAAGGGCTTGTTGCTTTAGGGCAGTCATCATCCGAAAACATTCTCCACTGTGGTATTCTCAATTTCAGCTGCCATACAATCTTTATATGGTAAGACCCTTGTGTTCATGCAAACTTCTGGAGCAACACTTTCTTGTGGCACAGACTAACATATATTACTCTTTAAATTCAGCAATTCATTGGTTGGACAATCGGTAATGCAATCTATAGCCTGAATCTCCTCTTCATTCACTAATTGTGTACCATCAGTTGTACTATAACTACCAAGCATAGTCTTATGATTGTTCTTCTTTCTCTTTCCAACCTCCTGCCATTGAATATTGTTAAGCAAATTATGCTCTGAGTTAGTCTTATCAACCACCTTGCTTTTCACAGTCTCTTCCATAAATGTTGCTTTATCATTCTGAGTAGTCGGACATGTAGCTAAGTTATGCCCTAAAACATTGCAGGAACTGCACCTAGAAGGGAGGAGTCATTCATACTCACCTGAGAATCACAATACCATTGGGGCATTGCAGATCAAACTCCTTAACCAATACCTTAAAAGCTTCAATTTGAACACAAACTCTTGTATAAGTTAGGTGTTTGTGCATTAGGATATTGACATCAACATGTAAGGGAGCCTTAGAGCACTAGCAACATAACTCAGCCTCTTATTAGTCCAATATTCTAAGGGAACATGATGAAGCTTAATCCAGATAGGAATTCTGGATAACTCAACCTTAGAGAATTGCATGTTTGGTGTCCATCTTCAAAGGACCAAATGTCTATTGGCCATGTGCCATGGAGCACGGTCCAAGATAGCAGATGCATGTTCCACCGAATCAAATGAGAAGAGAAAGAAGCCATTACTGAAGACAACACTTCTAGTAAACCAAGGGAACCCAAATTCCGTTATCTATAGATCTAACCACTGGGAAAGGAAGTTTCAAACCAACAAAGTGTCCAACAATGGTGTATTGTCAATGAGTACAACCTTCTTCAAAGAAATCTTTAGGAGGACTTGATACGATCCAGAAAAGGTCAAATTTGGATTTTGATGTAAAATGTGCAACTATCCAGTTTTACAGAAACAATCATAATTCTCAATCCAACCGTTGTATCGAGCTGAAATTTTACATGGAGTCTCCTGACATGTTGTCTTCCCTTGGTTTAAAATTTCAGGTCAATCTGAGTTTGGAAAGGTATCGAAACACGGGTCAACAGAGGCTGTACGAATTTTGTTATTTACTTTCTTTTGACTTGTGGACTTCCTATTTGGCTAGGATTCTTTTTCTAAAAGGATGTGACAGCTTATTTTGAAAATCTACTAATTCTACAAAGATCTTTAATGGACTGCAACATAGTTTCCAAGTGTGGCAAGGATTCATAATTATTTCAGAATCCTTTTCTTACAAGGATTCCTTATTCATCCTAGCTACAAAAAGGAAAGAAGACTTCAGAATAAATTCTACCTTCATATCAGATTTCCTAGTCTATTGGGGACTTCTTAATGGTGAAAAATCTGATTCTGGCATATTTAGGATGATAATTTTTGGATTTCTATTATTTGTATTATTTTCTTCTTAGTCTTTGGGTTATTATTACTTATTTGGGTCAATTGTAAGTGGGCTTAATATAAGTCCACCTAAGGGGGGTCCATTAGGGTTTATTTAAATCTAGAGTTAGTATAAATAAAGGCTTAACCAGACATGTAAGTCAGACAATTCAGATTAATAAAACTTCTTGTTTGCCGCACTTTGTGTGTGTGTGTTGGTGAGATAATCTCCCTTCCATGGTTCTCTAATGAACTGAAAATAACTTATCGAAGAACAACTGTCTTCGTGGCGTAATCCTTATACTTCTCGTTCGTGAATCAATATTCGTTGGGTGGTGGTTTCCGTTTCCAATAGTGCTGGTGCCTAGGTACAAGTTATCTTTGTGTCACACTCCTATCAAATCTGATTTACTTGGCTTTCTGGGAATTGGTGTCTTTGCATGTGGGTTGCGTGACCACGTGATCATGAGGTTTGCATCATTTGGTATCAGAGCTTGGCTCCATTAATCAGGTTATATCCTTCTAAAATTTCCGGTTCTTGTTGTTTCCGCAAAAATTTCTTAGTGTCCAATTTCTTCTTCTCCTTGATTTTGCAGCATATCAAAAAAAAAAAATAGTTATTTCATTCTATTATTGTTCAAAATATATCAGTAGCATAAAAAAAAAGAGAAAAGCGAAAAAAAATCGTTTAAAAAGACGTTTATTGGATTCTGCCGCAGAAAACTAAACAATGGAAAATTGGATTCAGAATTAGTTCAAATTTTAGAATCTGATTACTGGAGTCCTAATCGCCTCACATATTGATTTTAGGGTCAGTTGGAGATCGTTTGCTTTGGGTTTCAAATTCGGGTCTAATCAGGTCTGATTCATAATGTTTTTGCGTTAGTATATCAAACCTTGTTGTAAATTGCTCAAACTTTATATTCTGTCTATCTGGGTTGATATCGCACTATGTCTGAAATTTTAACTCAATTTGACATCATTTACTTTAGGTTCCAGATTCGGACTTAACTCGTCGTAAACGAGTCTGTTTTGCGTCAACTTTTGAAATTCGCTTTCTTTCTGTTGTTTTCATTTCTTGCAGTTTATTTTCATCATATCCAACATATTTGTTTGCTGCACTTTGTGTGTGTGTATTGGTGAGATAATCTCCCTTCCATGGTTCTCTAATGAACTGAAAAACGACTTGTTGAAGTGAAGAGTTGATAGCACTCATCGCTTCTTTAATTTCCATCTCCCTCAACTGAATAAAAAAAGAAAGAAAGAGCCCAAAAACAAGAGGACCTCCGAACCTGAAGAAAAAAATGGAAGTTGGAATGAAAACGTTCAAGGAATCAAACTAAGCTAACATAAAACAAACTTAAGACATAATCAGATGCAAGGATTCCAAATCTGATCTAGTTGAAGGGAAGGAAAAGAGGAGAAAACAAAGAGAGAGGAGAGAGCATTCTCCCAACAATCTTCCATCATTTTTAGGCACAAGTAACATCAAAATGAAATGGATACAATGTTTCTAAAATTCTAGATAGTACTGAAATAAAATTAAGATAATGACGTTCTAATAGAACCTCATTAGTCCTTAATAATAAGTTCCTAAGACTAATGTAGCAACAATTGCTCCATTACCAACTCATAAATTCACTTTGCCTATATGCAAACGTTCAACTTCTTCTTAGTTCTTGTACATTCTTATAATTGTGAAAACCATATCTAGTTTCTAATACTAAGTACTAGCATCTGTGACAAACTCAGCCTTTATCATGATTGATTAGCCCTTACCTTTTATAGCTGTCATTTTTAAAGAGCTCATTAGGCTTAGAGGTAGTGATGCGAACCTCGTGATAACACAAGTCACACACAAAGACACCAATTCCCGGAAAGCCAAGTAAATCAGGTTTGATAGGAGTGTGACGCAAAGATAACTTGTACTTAGGCACATGTCTAGTACAACCTTAAATGTCTGGTTACGCTTTTATTTATAGTGACATCAAACTAAAATAAACCCTAATAGACCCCTTATGTGGACTTATATGATGCGACCTAAGGGTTTTTTATTATTTTCTTCTTAGTCTTTCGGTTATTATTACTTATTTGGGTCAATTGTAAGTGGGCTTCATATAAGTCCATCTAAGGGGGGGTCCATTAGGGTTTATTTAAGTGTAGAGTGAGTATAAATAAAGGAATAACCAAACATATAAGTTAGACAATTCAGATTAATAAAACTTCTTGTTTGCTGCACTTTGTGTGTGTGTGTGTGTGTGTGTGTTTGTGAGATAATCGTGTGTGTATTGGTGAGATAATCTCCCTTTCATGGTTCTCTAAAGAACTGAAAATGACTTATCAAAGAACAACTGCTGGCTTCGTGGCGTCATCCTTATACTTCTCGTTCGCGAATCAATATTTGTTGGGTGAGGGTTTTCCGTTTCCAATAGTGTTGGTGCCTAGGTACAAGTTATATTTGTGTCACACTCCTATCAAACCTGATTTATTTGGCTTTCCGGGAATTGGTGTCTTTGCGTATGGGTTGCGTGACCACGTGATCACAAGGTTCGCATCAAAAGCTCCTCTAGGTTCATCTTACTCCATATACTTTGTACAAGCCCATTCAATGCTTCTTTAAGCTTCTTTTCCCTAGCTCTTGTAATTGGCCCAATTGACACCTCTAACGGGGCGTTGGTATTATTATGTTTGGTATTGGGTTGATCCTCATCAATTATGCTAGAAACTGAATTTTATTGTTCAAGCCTTTCCTGGATCATATTAACATGGCTACCAAGAAAAGAAAGTACTATACATACCAAAATGGTAATTCAAGTTCCTTTTCAGCTTAGAGGCTGAATTATAAGAGAGGAGGTTGCCCCATCGAAGATGAATATATTGGGGAACAAAGCCAAGCCATCTCAAGCGATAAAGTAGGATTCAGGCACTATTGTCTAAGGTAAAGTAAAAAATCAATCATAACTATGATATTAAGTGTTTCAGGTATTTGAGTAATGGATATATGTTTTCACAATGTTCAAACAAAAATGTCATGGTCATGAGAGAATATTGGAAGATTAAATCTAATACGAACCTTCTGATCACGTGGTCACGCACAACCCACAATCAAGTTTGAGATCTGATCCTGGAAAGCCGAAATAGGTCTGATAGGAGTGTGACACAATGAAAACCTGCCCCAAGGTATCAACACTATTGGAACGAGTAGAATGATGCCACGAAGCCAGTTAATCTTCGATAAGTCAGATTCAGTTCGTTCAATAACTGATGAATGCAAGAATCACTCTCACACGTTAAAATTGAAAAAATCCAGAAGTAATTATTATCAAAGCTGCCGAAATTTATGTTACATGTGTTTAAATAGTTCTTAAAAGGAACCCTAATGGATCTACCCTTGTGGGCTGAATTGACCCCATACAAAATTGACCCAAAAACTCTAAACTGAAAAGCCCATAACCTGATTCAAACAAACCTTGGATCCTAGCTCAAAACAAAGTTTTAATTAAGCCCAAGTATGAAAGAAATTAATAAAAATAACTAATGTGTCATTAAATACCATTAGCCCTTCTTTCCTTGTGTAGCTAAGATGAATATGGAATTCTTATAAGAAAAGGATTCTGAAACATTAATGAATCCTTGCCACACTTGGAGATTATATTGCAGCTCATTAAAAATCCTTATAGAACTAGGAAATTCCCAAAACCAGCTGCCACATCCTTGTAGGAAAAGAATCCTAACCAAATAGGAAGTCCACAAGTCAAATGGAAGTAAATAACAAAATTCGTACAACCTATGTTCACCAGTATTGTGGTGGCTTCCCCAACTCTGATTAACCTAAAATTTTAACCCATAGTAGGGCAACATGTCTGGAGAGTCCACATAAACATTTAGCCCGATCCAACAGTCAGATTGAGAATTATGACTCCTGCCGTAAACCTGGACTCTTGCGCTTTTTACACCAAAATTCGAATCTGACCTTACTTGGGTCGTATCACAAGTCTGAACCGTATCATTCCCTCCCTCTTCTAGAAGATTCGCCCTCGAATCTTGAATAAGATTAGTAGCGACTTCAATAGCCTCTTGTTTTAAGCTTTCAGAATTCCCTTATTGCTAACACATTTCTCCAACAACATTGTATATAATTTTGAATGATAACCACAACGGCTCTCCTTCATCTTTTATTTTTTCTGCGCTGTACCTCTTTTTCTCATGAAGCTTGAAGATCATTGATGTGAACCTCGTGATCACATGGTCACACAACCCACACGCAAAGACACCAATTCTCGAAAAGCCAAGTAAATCAGGTTTGATAAGAGTGTGACACAAAGATAACTTTTACCTAGGCACCAGCACTATTGGAAATGGAGACCTCCACCCAATGAATATTGATTCGCGAACGAGAAGTATAAGGATGATGCCACGAAGACAGTTGTTCTTCGTTAAGTTATTTTTCAGTTCTTTAGAGAACCATGGAACGTAGATTATCTCACCAACACATACACACAAAGTGCGGCAAACAAGAAGTTTTATTAATCTGAATTGTCTAGCCTTATATGTCTGCTTACGCCCTTATTTATAGTGACTCCAAACTAAAATAAACCCTAATGGACCCCTTATGTGGACTTATATCATGCTCACTTACAATTAAACCCAAATAATATAAATAAACCATAAACTAAGAAGAAAATAATACTAACAATAATAAATCCAAAATTAGTATCCTAAATATGCTAGAATCAGATTTGTCACCATTAAGAAGTCCCAAATAGACTAGGAAATCTGATCTGAAGGTAGAATTTATTCTGAAGTTTTACTTCCTTTTTGTAGCTAGGATGAATATGGAATCCTTGTAAGAAAAGGATTCTGAAACATTTATGAATCTTTGTAACACATGGAAACTATGTTGCAGCCCATTAAAGATCTTTGGAGAATTAGGAGATTCTCAAATACGCTGTCACATCCTTTTAGAAAAAGAATCCTAGCCAAATAGGAAGTTCACAAATCAAAAGGAAGTAAATAACAAAATTCGTACAGCCTCTGTTGACCGATATTGAGATGCCTTCCCAAACTCTGATTGACCTGAAATTTTAACCCAAGGTCGGAAAACATGTCAAGAGACTCCACATAAAATTTCAGCCCGATCAACGGTCAGATTGCCAATTAAAATTGTTGCTGTAAAACTGGATAGTTGCACTTTTTACTGCAAAATCCGAATTTGACCTTACCTAGATCGTATCATTCCGTCTCTCTTCAAGATGATTCGTCCTCGAATCACCAACAAGTTGACTGGACAATTCCTTACCCTCTTTTTGAAGCCTTTAGAGTTCTTTTCTTACCAACAATCGTCGCCAACAACTTTGGATGAAAGTTGGAGCCATTCTATTTTGTATATCATCATTGGAGCCTTTTTTCTCCTCTCTTTCTGAAGCTTGTTGGGCATTGAGTGTTGCCATTAACACATCAAGTTCTTGCTTCATCTCCCCTAAAATACAGGATAGACTCTTGGTTTCTTTTTTTAGAACACTAATCTCTTTATTTCTCTCCCTTTGATACAACCTCTCCTTTTGAATTCTCCTTTTCTTTTGCCATAACATCTCATCAAAATACATGAAATCCCTTTGGTTTCTAGGCTGCCAAAAACCTTCCCGATGGCCTATGGTGACCTTAAAACCACCATCACCAATATCATCAACGTCCTCCCTAAAATCCTCATAATCAGCCAACATTGGCCTTTCGGCCCCACTGCCATTGTTAGATTTGTGTTCAGCCCCAAACTTTCTCACGTCTTGGGTACATGTCCCAGCCACGTTTCCATGTTTTCCCACCTTCTCAAGTCTGTCACACACGTTCCCCATCACGAAATTCATTTTATCCATATCTTCGGCATGGTTTGAAATTGGAATTTAAGTTCTACATCGTGAGGGGGTGGTGTGTTGTTTTGATCTGACATGATAGTACCTGCAAAAATTGGTTAGTGGTAAAAACAAATCCTTACATCACTCGTGTTTCGCTCAAACACTCTTAATATCCCCACATGCTCACACCTCTCGTCTCACCTTCTTGCGGTTCTTGCGCAACTGAAACCAACACCAAATAGAACGCAATGCAATCCAAATATATATGACTCAAGAGGCAATAAAAACTAGAAAACAAGCAAAACAAAACTGCAACGATAGTCTCGCAAGTAGCAAGCGAATCTATTTGAAATATGAATGAACTGAAGACTCGAATAAAAAAACAGAAACAAAATATGCAAAACAATGAAACAACACCCAAATATGTTGGATATGATGAAACTAAACTGCAAGAAATGAAAACAACAGAAAGAAAGCGAATTTCAAAAGTTGACGCAAAACAGACTCGTTTACGACGAGTTAAGTCCGAATCTGGAACCTAAAGTAAATGATATCCAATTGAGTTAAAATTTCAGATATAGTGCGATATCAACCCAAATAGACAGAATATAACTTTTGATCATTTTACGATAAGGTTTGATATATTGACGCAAAAACGTTATGAGTCAGACCTGATTAGACTCGAATTTGAAACCCAAAGCAAATGATACCCAATTGACCCCAAAATCAAATTGTGGTGTGATTAGGACTCCAGTAATCACATTCTCAAATTGGAGCTAATTATAAGTTGATTTGATCCAAGTTTCTCTTGTTTAGTTTTCTACTGTAGAAACCAATAAATGTCTTTTTGAACGACTTTTTTTTTCTTTTCTTCTTTTTTTTATGTTACTGATATATTTTAGACAGGAACCAAATGAAATAAGTAATTTTTTTTATATGCTGCAAAATCAAGAAGAAGAAATTGGACACTAAGGAATTTTTTACGGAAACAACAAGAAACGAAAATTTCATAAGGATATATCAGGATTAATGGAGTCAAGCTCTGATACCGAATGATGCGAACCTCGTGATCACATGGTTACACAACCCACACACAGACACTAATTCCCAGAAAGCCAAGTAAATTAGGTTTGATAGGAGTGTGACACAAAGATAACTTGTACCTAGGCACCAGCACTATTGAAAACGGAAACCACCACCCAACTAATATTGATTCACGAACGAGAAGTATAAGGATTACGCCACGAAGACAGTTGTTCTTCGATAAGTTATTTTTCAGTTCATTAGAGAACCATGGAAGGGAGATTATCTCACCAACACACACACACACAAAGTGCGGCAAACAAGAAGTTTTATTAATCTGAATTGTCTGACTTACATGTCTGGTTAAGCCTTTATTTATACTAACTCTAGACTTAAATAAACCCTAATGGACCCCCCTTAGGTGGACTTATATTAAGCCCACTAACAATTTACCCAAATAAGTAATAATAACCCAAAGACTAAGAAGAAAATAATACAAATAATACAAATCCAAAAATTATCATCCTAAATATGCTAGAATTAGATTTTTCACCATTAAGAAGTCCCAAATAGACTAGGAAATCTGATATGAAGGTAGAATTTATTCTGAAGTCTTCTTTCCTTTTTGTAGCTAGGATGAATAAGGAATCCTTGTAAGAAAATGATTCTGAAACATTTATGAATTCTTGCCACACTTGGAAACTACGTTGCAGCCCATTAAAGATCTTTGTAGAATTAGTAGATTTTCAAAATAAGATGCCACATCCTTTTAGGAAAAGAATCCTAGCCAAATAGGAAGTCCACAAGTCAAAAGGAAGTAAATAACAAAATTTATACAGCCTCTGTTGACGGGTATTGAGATGGCTTCCTGAACTCCGATTGACCTGATATTTTAACCCAAGGTAGGAAAACATGTCAGGAGACTCCACGTAACATTTCAGCCCGATCCAACGGTCGGATTGAATATTATTATTGTTGCCGTAAAACTGGATAGTTGCACTTTTTACGTCAAAATCCAAATTTGACCTTGCTTGGATCGTATCAATCATAGAATAATCTTCTACACTTATCAACTTTTCGTTCTAAAACCCCCAAACCATGGCTTAGTTTTTGGCATCATTGATCTACAATCCTCTTATGTTCCCTCTCCTTTGGTGAATACATGACACAAATAGAGAAAAAACGATTTAGACTCGAGATTACAAATCTGACTTTTGTTTGGACCAGAACTGATCGAAAACAAACAAATATGAAATTGATGAGAATAACTCAAACAACAGCCAAATATCCCAAATATGATGATAATATACTTGAAGAAACAAAATCAACAGAAACAAAACAAGTTTTGAAAGACAACGCAAAACAAAAACCGTTACAGCAAGAGAAAACCTGATTCTAGAAACTAAAGAAAACACAATCCAAATGAACTTGAGTTTAATATATAATATTAGGATACCAAAAAAACAACAAATCTCAATTTATAGGTCGTTCTATTATGTATAGGTACCCAAACCCCGTGTATGATCAGTTTGCGGCAAAATTGAACCTCCAATTAAAACCTCAAGAAAACGGTATCAAAATAAGACTAAATTTTATACATGTTTCGCTCTCACCCTAAATAGACATAATATGGATTTTAAATTGATTCTGAAGTAATTTGCTTATGGTTCACTAAGAATAATGTTTTTGCGGCAGAATTGAACCTCGAATTAAAACCTTAAGAAAATGAAATTGAAATAAGCCCAAATTTAATATATGGTTCGATCTCACCCCCGGTAGACATAATATGAATTTTAAATTGATTCTAAGGTGTTTTTCTTATGGTTCACTAAGAGTAGTGTTTTTGCGGCAGAATTGAACCTTGAATTAAAATCTCAAGCAAACAATATCAAAATAAGCCCAAATTTGACATATAATGCGATATCACTCTCAATAGACATAATATGAAGTTGAAATTGATTCTGAGGTGATTTTCTTATGGTTCACTAAGAGTAGTGTTTTTACGGCAGAATTGAACCTCGAATTAAAACCTCAAGCAAACAATATCAGAATAAGCCCAAATTAGAAATATATTGCGAGCTCACCTCCAATAGACTGAATATGAAGTTTCAATTAATTCTGAGGTGGTTTGCTTATAGTTCACCAAGAGTTGTGTTTCTGCGGCAAAAATTGAATGATCCTTCAAATTTTAACCAATCCCTCTCTCTCTCTCTCTATCTCTCTCTCTCTCTCTCTTGTTTTCCTTTTAATATACTGATATGATTAGAGACAGTAACAAGATGAAATATAACCTTTTTTTTTTGCTTAGATGACGCAGACATGAAGAACAAGAAGGTGGACGCAAACACTGAAAAACTTAAAGGAACACTAAAAAAACGGAAATAACAGAAGGATATGACCCTTTTTCGGAGCCTAGCTCTTATACCAACTGATGCGAATCTCATGATCATGTGATCATGCAACGCACAATCAAGTTTGAGATTTGATCCCTGAAAGCCGAAATAGGCATGATAAGAGAGTGTGACACAATGGAAACCTACCCCAAGCCTCTGTTGACCAGTATTGTGGTGCCTTCCCAAGCTCCGATTGACCTGAAATGTTAACCCATAGTAGGACAACATGTCTGGAGAGTCCACATAAACGTTTAGCCCGATCCAACGGTCATATTGAGAATTATGATTGTTGCCGTAAATCTGAATCTAACCTTACTTAGGTCGTATCACAAGGCTAAATCGTATCAGAATCCTAAATGACATATAGGAAAGGATGAGATGTCACCACTTGAGGATTGAAATAATGTTGAATATATAGTTGATGAAGATGCTTTGGTGATTAGGAGTTCACTTAATGTTCAGATTAAGGAGGATGATATGGAGCAATAAAAAAAGAACATCTCCAATACTAGATACCATAGAAGTAACAAGGTATGTAATATGATTATCGATAGTGTGAGTTTTGTTAATGTTGCTAGTGTGCTACACTTGTAAGAAAATCAAATATGAATACTACTAAACTTGAAAGACCTTATTAACTTCAATGTTTGAATGAAAATAAGAGTTACAAAATACATTTTGATTTTTTTTTTTTTGTGGGAAAGTATATGGATGAGGTTTTGTGTATTGTGGTTCCTATGCATGTTACTCATTTATTCTTGAAGTGTCCTTGGCAATTTGATACAAAGACCAAGCATATGGGTTTAAGAATAAACATTCTTTTGAAAAGGATGGAATTGTTTTTACACTTGCACCCTTGTCACCTAAATAGGTTTATAAAGATCAATTAAAGCTAAAAAAAAAGAAGGTGAAGGTGAAAGTTCAGAACAACCATGTGAGGAAGAGTGAAAATATTGGGAGCACTAAGAGAAAACATCCGGCCAAGGTGGAGAAAAATAAGGTGTCAACTGAGAGAGGAGAAAAGAAAAGAGGAAGAAAATGTGAGAATAAAGTAACATGTTAGTTTTGATGAAAAAAGATAATGAAATTAAGAAGGCTTATTTTTCTGACATGCCTATGATATTACTTTTGTGTAAATGAGGCATAATTAAACACTAATGAACTTGATCCATATATTCATAGTGTTTGTTTTTCTTTATTGCAGGATTATAAGGATATTTTTCCTAATGAAGTTCCTAGTGGGTTGAAACCTATTAGGGAAATTGAACATTAAATTGATCTTGTACCCATAACATTAATACCTAATTGGTCACCCTATAAAAGTAATCTTGGGAAGACAAAGATACTTCAAACGCAAGTGGACGAGCTAATGTAAAAGGGGTATATAAAAGAGAGCATGAGTTCATGTGCAATTCTAGCATTATTGGTACCCAAAAAAAGATGGGGACTTGAACAATGTATGTTGATTGCTGTGCAATGTGCAATCAATAATATTATAATGTAGACATTCAATTTCTATACTTGATGATATGTTAGAAGAATTGCATGGATCCTATGTGTTTTCTAAAATTGATTTGAAAAATGGATATCATTAAAGTCGAATGAAAGAGAGAGAAATGAATGGAAAACTGTCTTTAAAACTAAATATGGTTTGTATTAATGGTTAATTATACATTTTGAACTTACTAATTCACCTAGCACTTTTATAAAATTAATGAACCATATTTTATGCAATTTCATAGGTAGATTTATTGTGGTTTATTTTTATTATATTTTGATTTATAGCAAGAATTTAGATGAGTATGTTGAACATTTAAAGAATGTATTGGATGTATTAAGAAAAGAATGTGTAAATGTTAATATCAAAAGGTGTAACTTTTTCAGGAAGAACTCTATCTTTTTTAGTTGTGTTATTAGTGCAAAAGTCATTGAAATGAATGAGGAAAAGGTGAGGATTATCCAAGAATGGCTAAATCAATCATAGAGTTAAAAACTTTTTATTGTTTGGCTAGTTTATATAGGAGTTTTGTTAAAGATTTCAACACTCTAGCCCGAACCTTTAACTTAAATTGTTAAAATGTTAGTAGGATTTAAATGGGGTAAAGAACAAGAGCATGGATTTAACTTGTTAAAGGAGAAATTAGTTTCGACTCCATTGTTATCATTACCTGACTTTACAAAAACTTTCAAGATTGAATTTGATGCCTCTGAGACATGTATTAAAGTTGCTTTGATGGGAAAAAAAACATCTCATGGCTTATTTTAGCAACAAGCTCAATGGTGCTACACTGAATTATTCTACTTATGACAAGGAGCTTTATAATTTGGTGAGGGCAATAGAGATTTAATAACATTACTTGTGGCCTAAGGAGTTCATGATCTATTCAGATCATAAATCATTAAAAGATTTGAAGGGCCAAAGGAAGTTGAACCATCATGATACGATCCAGGCAAGGTCAAATTCAGATTTTGACGTAAAAAATGCATTTATCCAGTTTTACGGCAACAGTCATAATTCTCAATCTGACTGTTGGATCGGGCTGAAATTTTACTAGTCTTCTGACATGTTGTCGTACCTTGGGTTAAATTTCAAGTCAATCAGAGTTCAAGAAGGCATCTCAAAACGAGTCAACAGAGGTTGTACGAATTTTGTTATTTACTTCCTTTTGACTTGTGGACTTCCTATTTGGCTAGGATTCTTTTCCTAAAAGGATGTGGCAACTTATTTTGGAAATCTACTAATTCTACAAAGATCTTTAATGGGCTGCAACATAGTTTCCAAGTGTGGCAAGGATTCATAATTATTTCAGAATCTTTTTCTTACAAGGATTCGTTATTCATCCTAGCTACAAAAAGAAAAGAAGACTTCAGAATAAATTCTACCTTCAGATCAGATTTCTTAGTCTATTTGCACTTCTTAATGGTGACAAATCTGATTCTAGCATATTTAGGATAGTAATTTTTGGATTTTTATTATTTTTATTATTTTCTTCTTAGTCTTTAGGTTATTGTTACTTATTTGGGTCAATTGTAAGTGGGCTTCATATAAGTCCACCTAAAGGGGTCTATTAAGGTTTATTAATTCTAGAGTTAGTATAAATAAATGCATAATCAGCAATGTAAGTTAGACAATTCAGATTAATAAAACTTATGCCGCACTTTGTGTGTGTGTGTGTGTGTGTTGGTGAGATAATCTCCCTTCCATGGTTCTCTAATGAACTGGAAAATGACTTAATGAAGAACAACTGTCTTCGTGGCATCATCATTATACTTCTTGTTCGCGAATCAGTATTCATTGGGTGAGGGGGTTTCCGTTTCCAATAGTGTTGGTGCCTAGGTACAAGTTATCTTTGTGTCACACTCCTATCAAACATGATTTACTTGGCTTTCCGGGAATTGGTGTCTTTACGTGTGGGTTGCATGACCATATGATCACGAGGTTCGCATCACATCAACATGCCAAATGGGTCAAGTTCGTAGAAACACTTCCATATGTGATAAAATACAAGGTAAGAAAATATAGTAGTTGATGCACTATCGCATAAGCATGTACTTCTTTTAACTTGAAATGCTGAATTGTTAAGATTTGAGTATGTGAAAGATTTATATGATGTTGTTGATGTCATTTTAACGAGGTTTATAAAGCATGTGAGAATTTAGCATTTTATAATAATTATAGGTTTAATGGTTATTTATTTTTTAAAAAATTATGTGTGTCTAGTTGTTATATACGTGAATTGTTTGTTCGTGAAGCTCATGAGGGTGGTTTAATAGGATAGTTTAGGGTTGCTAAGACTTTAGATATTTTGTATAAGCACTTTTATTTGCCTAAAATAAAAAGGGATGTGTAAAGAATCTATGATAAAGATATTACATGTAGGCGCTACTCTAAAGTCTTACTGCATGGTTTGCATACTCTTTTACTCGTACCTAAGGAACCTTGAGTTTCTATATTTATAGATTTTGTTTTAGGTTTCTCTATGTAGAAAAGGGATAGGGATTCTATTTTTGTGGTTATAGATAGATTTTTTGAAATGACATTTTTTTATCTTGTCATAAAATTGATGATTACACTAATATAGCAAACTTATTCTTTAGAGAGATAGTTTGGCTTCATAGGGTTTCTAGAAGATTGTCTAACTATTTTTGGAATGTTTTGTGGGGTGAGGTTGGAATAAAACTGTTATTTTCAACTACTTGTCATCTAAAAATAAATGGTCAAATTAAAGTAGTTAATAGGATCTTCATTACATTGTTAAGAACTATCATTTTATGAAAAATTAGTAAGATTGTTTGACATCTATTGAATTTGCATATAATTGAAGTATGTATTCTACTACTGATTATTTTAATTTTAAAATTATTTATGGCTTTAATCCTTTAACGCTTTTGGATTTGATTCATTTATCCATTGATGAAATGGTTACTTAGTCTTGATGGCAATAGAAATGATACGATCCAGAAAAGGTCAAATTTGGATTTTGATGTAAAATGTGCAATTATCCAGTTTTACAACAACAGTCATAATTCTCAATTCAACAGTTGGATCGGGCTGAAATTTTGTGTGGAGTCTCCTGACATGTTTTCCTACCTTGGCTAAAATATCAGGTCAATCGAAGTTCAGGAAGGCATCGAAACACAAGTCAACAGAGGCTATATGAATTTTTTTATTTACTTTCTTTTGACTTGTGGACTTCCTATTTGGCTAGGATTCTTTTTCTAAAAGGATGTGGGAGCTTATTTTAGGAATCTCCTATTTCTACAAAAATCTATAATGGGCTGCAACATAGTTTTCAAGTGTGACAAGGATTCATAAATGTTTTAGAATCCTTTTCTTGCAAGGATTCCTTATTCATCCTAGTTACAAAAAAAGAAAAGAAGATTTTAGAATTAAGTCTACTTTCAGATTTGATTCTCCTGGCTTATATGGGACTTCTAAAGGGCAACAAATCTGATCCTATTATATTTAGGACATTAAATTTGGATTTATTATTGTTATTATTATTTTCCTCTTAGTTTAGGGTTTATTTATATTATTTGGATTTAATTGTAAGTGGGCATCATATAAGTCCACATAAGGGGTCCATTAGGGTTTATTTTAGTTTGGAGTCACTATAAATAAGGGTATAACCAGACATGTAAGGTAGATAATTCAGATTAATAAAACTTCTTGTTTGCCGCACTTTATGTGTGTGTGTTGGTGAGATAATCTCCCTTCCATGGTTCTCTAAAGAACTGAAAAACGACTTATCGAAGAATAACTGTCTTCGTGGCGTCATCCTTATACTTCTCATTCGTGAATCCATATTCGTTGAGTGGGGGTCTCCGTTTCCAATAGTGCTTGTGCCTAGGTACAAGTTATTTTTGTGTCACACTCCTATCAAACCTGATTTACTTGGCTTTTCGGGAATTGGTGTCTTTGCATGCTAGTTACGTGACCACGTGATCATGAGATTCGCATAAAAAAAAAACATAGGTAGTGAATGCTCTTCATGAGAGTGTACAAAGGCAAATACAGGAGCAATATACATTCAAATCTAATAAGCTCCAAAAAAGAGTTATCTTCGAACTATGTGATTGAGTTTAGGTGCATATGCATAAAGAGAGGTTTTCTGAATGTAAGAGATCTAAGTTGATTTCAAGAGGAAATGGTCCATCCAAATCCTTCAAAAAATTAATGACAATGCCTATAAAATATATCTACTAGGTGAGTATGGTGTTAGTGTTACTTTTAATATTTTTTATATTTTTTTGTTTGATGTTGATGACAATTTGAGGTCAAATTCTCTTGAGGACAGAGAGGATGATATGATCCAAACTATATCTTAGAATTTCAAGTTAAGCCAATTACAAAATCAAGGGCAAATAAACTTAAATATGCATTCAATGAGCTTATTGAGAGTATTTGGGCCAAGGTAAATTTCAAGAAGGCTACAACTTCAACAAGTAATGATCAGGCCTCAATCAACTTAATCTATACACAAGAGGGGTCTGATCCATCTACTTCATGAGCTAATTAATTTCAACATCATGGGTTATTCATAGGGGAGCATTCGACAACTATAAGGTTATGCATTTTCATGTTTTTTATAGATTCCAAACTTTAGGAGGATTCCTTATTATGTATGGAAACATAGAAGGCTATGGAAGAATTAATGGTAAGAGTTTTTCTTATTTGTTTTGGACTTGAAAGGGTGTACAACACATATTTTGGACAAAGGTCCTTTTCAAGTAAAGATTTCATACACAAATGTTTCTTCCACTATATCATATGCAACACATTAGTTTTAGTTTTTATAATTTTGATTTTTATTATTTCTCTTATTTTGAGTCTTATTTTAATTTGGGTTGATGTTAGCCCATTAGGTCAACTAGGTTTTAGTTTTCCCGAGTATAAATACTATTGTAAGACAATTTTTTTAAGAAGTTGGAATGCATTATTGTTGTATATTGTGTTTGTATTGTAAGGGAATTCTCTTATTTTAGTTATTCATTGAACTACTTTGACTTATCAAAGAATCAACCAAACTTTGTGGCATCTTCCATACTGCCCGTTCATGTATCTTAATAGGTGTTGAATAGGGGTTTGATTACTTATAATCTTGTTACTTCGATACTAATTTATCATTGTATCAAGCTCAATTACAAGCATGAATTTAATTTTACTAGAAAAGGTCAATTTGATTGTAGGTTTTAGATCTTTATATCCATGGGATTTGCATCTTCACCTAGTAATTAGAGGAAACTAAGAATCCTAAAGATTAGCACTGATTTTAGATATTTAGAAAAAAGTTAGTTATGCTGAAGGCAAAAATAACATCACCCATAATGCATCATTTCTTAAGAAATGTTACCTTTATTATATATTTTCTCTTAAATTCTTTTAATTATCATTAAATACTCTTATTATTTTTAACTTATTTACAATTTACATTTTAATTTATTTCTTATTATTCACAAAAAAATTCAATGCCGGTCCTTAAAAATAAGAGAAAAAAGTGACTTGTTGTCCAAGTCATTTGTAAACATTTTGACACCAGTCCCTTAAAAATGAAGACTTATCATTTAGGCCATATGCAAAAAAAACTTTGACATTAGTCCCTTAAAAAAGAAAACTTGTCATTTTGGACATACATAAAAAATTTGACATCATTCTCTTAAAAGAGAAAACTTGTCGATTAAGTCTTTCGTGAGAATTTTAACATCGGTCTCTTAAAAAAAACTTGTCTTTCATAAAACTTTTGACACCGAACCATTAAAAAAAGAAAACTACTCTAAACATCCTATAGTTTGGTCTATTGTTCACTTTTCAATCGATTTTTTTTTAATATTACACTTTACATCCTGAACTTTGAAGTGGGAAACACTTCACATCCTCTAAAATTGGTGCCAAGAAAAGTCAACAAAAAATATATATTTATTTACAAGATTAACATTATATTTTATATATGGGTAACACCTACCATAGTACATGTTAAGTAGCTCTATCTCTTACTTGGATCACATTGATCAAGGCTTGATCCTCGTTTAAACTTAACTCTATGCTTGACACCACCTTAGAAGTAATTCTCGAAGCTTGTTCAGCCCAAACATCTTGAATCAACTTATTGAATGCATTTTGATCTTCTTGACTCTTGCCCTTGTAATTGGTCCATTCGACATATGCAATGAATTATGTGGTGTTTCTTGTTGATTCTCATCACGATCGACTCAAATTGAAATTAAAATAAAATTTTTTAATTGATTCTCCTTTATTGTGACATGTGTGTTTATAGTACCAATAAACAAACCCAAATCAAAATTCAAGAAACCCATATCATTAATTGATCTAGTTTTGACCTTTCTTTTATTGATTTTCAAATTTGTTCTCTTCTTCTTTTCTTTTTTTTTTATTTTGTTTTTAATTTTTGCATGTTGATTTGATCAACTTAATGTTGGGTTTTTGGATTATTGAGAAGGGGACTTTTATTTCAATTGTGAGAGAAAAGAAAGAGATGGTTTGTACAACTTTAGGCTTAGGGTGATAGATGGTGAATGAGTTGTTTTGGATCCTTGTTTTTAGTTTAGCAGGAGATGGTTTTGGTTTTGGTACTATGTTTAGTGAGGGAAATGGCTAAACAAGGTGGTGTCATGGTTTAGAGCTTATTTGATGGTTGGTGTGGGTGTCGTGGTTTAGAGCTTATTTGATGGTTGGTTTGGTGTTGTGGTGGTGGAAATAAATGTATGTTATTGCTTCAGTTTGGTGTTATGGTGGTGAAGAGAAATAGATGCTTATGGTTGTTGGTCTAATGCCAATTTATCATTATTTTCTTGTTATTTTTTAATTATCTATTCTAGGTTGGAGTTTCTTTAAGTTGGATGGTTTCTATTACCTAGTTTTCAAAATGAATAATGGGTTAAAATAGGTTTGATATCACAAAAAGCCTTTTGCTTGAATCAACTTTGTTATGCATAGAAACAACAAAGGTGGTTTTAGCTTCAAATGCTTAGTTAACAACTCTAATATGAAAGGGGCCAAAATTCTTTCTTGTATTAGCAGGATCTAAAATAGTTTAGCATTGACGTGAGAGAACATGAAAGAATTGCAAGTGTGAAATAGGAAATGTGTGAACTACTTGCGATTTATCAAAAACTAAATATTTTGTAGAGATAAGCTATATACTCTATGCCTTGAATGAACATTGTTAACATGAGTTTCCAGGTATGCTCCTGCTTTTAGTAAATATGTCTTGTAGCTAATCGATTGGTTACAAGTAGTTTTGATTTTATTTGTGTAAAACATAATTATTATTAATAAAACTTTCTTTATTTCTAATATTCAATTATATTTTATTAATGAATCTAATGTTTGATTAAATAATCTAGAATAAAGATAAAATCCATGGAAGAAAAATATTTTGCATAGAAAATTATAAAGTTGTTATAGTTACAAGATTCCTAATGCATTAAAGCATTGTTCCTTAATGATCCTGGTCAATGTTCTATTAAGACTGGATATGAATTAAAGCTGTTAAGATCAGTGCATATAATGTTCCTTCTTTTATAAAAGGAAACAGATGCTCTCATAAACTGAGATATGAGATATACTTGGAACTAATATGCAGATGTTTGTCAAATGACATGTACAATGAATTGACTTGCAAGAGAATTTTATATGGAGAGATCACTTATGTCTATGAAAAGACTCACATGATAGTTGTGTAAATGATTCTTAGACTTGAAATCACTAAGTTATCTTATATAGGGAGTGTTATGTTTCGATCCTGACCATATATTGTCTTGATCAATGGTAACAAACAGACAGATATTGGGTATAACATAAATTATATGAAGATATTTGAGTAATCAAAAGAGGATTCATCACCCTAGGTGAATTAGAAAAAAATATTTCATATGTTCTCAAATAGCATTGATTGTGAAATCATTGGTCTAGGTGGAATGAGTTTTGAAAAGAATTTCAAAATCATATTTAAAGAATCAATTATTATAATGTTGAGAACTAAAATGATTTAACAAATAAAACATAATTCATACTAATTTTAAATCAAAATTTTCATGATGAAGGGATAAAAATTGCACTGAAAAAATAGTCACTGAAATGTTAAGTCAAACCACATGAATTTTCTAATATTTTAGGGATCATGACAGGTTACTAGACATTGTACTTAATCTTCGAATATAAATCAATCAATTGTTGAATTGATAATAAATTAAATAGTTTAATTTATTTAATCTAATTTTATTTAGAATTATAATTTATATTTAGACCAACTTATTAGAAAACCTAATGGGTCACACATATAAGAACTACTGATCGAAATTAAAATAGGATGATTATTCAAATGTGACGTGATTGCATAAATATCTAAATTATCATAAAATAATATATGTGATATTTTTGAAGGGTCAAATTGATATTTTCTCATTTATATAATTTTTAGGTTTTCTTATAAATAGAATATTATACCTCATATTTCCTAAGAAAAGGGGTGAGAAGAGGAAACATCTAAAACACAAAAGAAAAGAACTAGCATTTTAAGGTATAGCAATCCTTCTAAAAAGATTTAGGAGATTTCTTACTAGTGGTTCGTGTGGATCATCGTTAAAAGCTTGATACTTGGACGACTTGTGGTTTGCGACAGCCCAGCTTTGAAGCGATTATTTAAAACTGAAAAGAATATTTGATCTTCAGGTAATTTCCGTATAAACCCTAAATAATTCTATATCTGTCTAATAGAATTCTTGAGACTCTAAAAATTTTAATTTATTATTTTCGTTTCAAAAACCAACATCTGCAACTCAATTATGGAGAGGCAGACTGCATGTGATGGGTGGCAGCAAGGAAATTCACCAAGCACCTAGAGTAGATCACTGGAGTATTGCAATAAAAGATGGAAATGCATTAGAGAAGTAGTGGCTCTCTGAAGTACCTGTTCCCGTGGAGGGCCACAGGTCTGCTTGCTGCCCTTATTTATTTTTGAAATTAGGATCGAGATTCTGTTTTGATGATTAATCTTCAATCATTCATCTCCTACAAAAAATCCCCCACGTTTATGATAATATGATAATTACCTTCTGTACTATAATTATGAATGTCACTTTGATAACATGGCTTTTAATAATAATTCACACCGAACACCAGTAATGATCATCTACTTGTTGCTTATTGCAGTCAATGATCATCTTTTTTGTCATTGGAGGTCAAGAGGTGACTTCATGCCTAAACTTGGGTCCCCTATTTTCAAATGTTCTCGAAGGAATGAGGTACACAGGTTGATCATTTTGTTTCATTTGACAATATTAGATTTGAGCAAACTGCTCTCTCTCATTGTCCATGTTACTGTATATGATATAGCTTTTAGATTCTGCAATGTTTCAGGTAGTGTATAGCGATGTTTATATGCTAGATGATGAAATGAAGTGGAAAATTTTACCTTCAATGCCAAAACCCAACTCCCATATTGAGTGTGCTTGGGTAATTGTCAACAACTCAATTATCATCACTGGAGGTAAAAGCACCCGGTTACCAAAAGGATGATCTTGGTTGGAGAGGCGTTCCAATTCCATTTGGACTCGCGGGTACTGATCTTCTCTTTCCCACACTTAAAAAGAAGGATATATATATATATATATATATATATATATATATATATATATATATATATATATATATCACTAGTCGTTCTTGAGTAAAACTCAGAATGAGCCAAACTCTAACCACACAAGCATTTCCTACCATGGAAGGTAATGCGAGGACATCTCTCTATTAAACCATTGCACATTTCTTATGCTGCTTAACTAAAGTGCAGCCCTTCTTTAGCTTCTTCGTTAATGTGGCACCTAGGGCTTTAATCAAACTCAGTCCTTGCCGAATTGACTCGTTTAGGAGCCTATTCAACACTCATCTTCATTCGTCATATTTTGCTACCTCCGTGTCCTCCATAATCTAAACAAGAAAAGTAAGCAGCTATTTACCGGAGGCGTTCTGTTGGCCTTCTATATATATAAATAAGCAATGTGTGATCTGTCATCAATCGCATAAAATGAGCAATGCCTAATAACCCCGCTTGCAAACAAGGCTACTCCGTGAATTTAAGCTAATCTTACTTTGTGTAATCACTTTCAGCTCAGTACAATCTAGACTTTAGGTATGAGGTATTGGTGGCAAATTGATTTTCTTTTGAACAAGTACAAGAGAAGTCAATAACTATTAGGAAGAAATTATGCTGTTTTCTATTTTTTTAATATAAAAAAATATTTGGTATTATTAATGTTTTTCTAATTGAAAAAAATTAATTGCATGAAAATTAATTGAATATAATTTATGAATCTAATAATAACTTTGCTAACTAATAAAAATAAAAACATAGTTTAAATGAAAATAAATATTAAAAATAAAATTCTTTTAATAAGTATTAAAACGATAGTATATATTAGAATGATTCAGTAATTCCTCTGAATTGCAGACATGTTCAGTGACCGGAAAACTTCCTTTCAGCATGAATATTATCCTTGCTGGTTTTTGGGATGGCTGGTTGTGCTTTACGTCAGAGAAGCTAGACAAAGGTCCAGATAATCCACAGCCAAGGAAGGTCATTGGAGATTGTGGAGAACCAACTTGCACCCGTGATTAAGGACATGTTATGTACCTTTTAAATGTTTTTTATTTTCAAAATAATATTTATTTTATTTTTTAAAATTTATTTTTAATATTAACTTATCAAAATAATTTAAAACAATTTAAAGATATTAAGATTTTAATTTTAAACAAAAAATAATAATAAATTTTTAACTTTTTAAAAAATATTTTTGAAACAAACAAATTTTCTTTCAAGTATCACAGCTCATATAATTTTTTTGCTTTTTAACTTACCATAATTGGGAATTGGAAAAGGATCATCTTATCCTATTTGTGCGTTTTCCTTTCTATATTTTGAATTTAGACACAGTCCAACCAGCATTTCTAAAAATTTTAAATTTTTTTATTTAAAATAAATTTTTTTTAATATTTTTGAATCATTTTAATAAACTAATATCAAAAATAACTTTAAAAAAATAAAAAAAATCTTCTTACTACATTTTTAAACAAAAAATATTTTTAACTGCCACTACAATCTCAAACAGGCCTAAGCCAACTAAATTAGAGTTCGATAGCACTTTCTGCCTAAATCCCAGCGATGATGAAAATCATTACTATTTATTTTTATTTAGTTCATATTGCTTTTGTTCACTCCGCTGGTAATTTGGATTTTCGACTGCCTAATTCTTGGATATCCTTCATCTTCCTGCAACATTGTGCAAACTTCAAACTTTCAACGTGTTCTCTTGTATACAGAATCTATAGTAGCCAGAACGAAACCTGACAATTGAAATGGATCCAAGACCACAGTAAAATAGAGGTTCTCAACTCAGAATATATAAAGCAAGTTTCATAAAAAGAAAACGAATGTACACAAATCACCGAAACAAGGTTCAGTTAACTTTGTTCATCCAGCCCTGCATTTACAATTTACTCAATATGCCATGAATGGCCAAGTTATCTATAGACATACAAGAAAATGCTGGGTTTTTTTTTTTTTTGTAGATATTAGCTCTCCCCTTTTCAAGTGCTAGTGCACTATAACTGGTCTGGAGACAAGGGAAAAAAACCAGTTGAAAAAATGTCCAAGTCAAAGTAGAAAGATGCAGTGGTTGATCTAGGCTTATGAACAAATTATTAAATGGACCCAATAGCTTCCAATCAGTTGAATAGAATAAACGTGACTAATTATTAAAGGCATATGCTAGAGGCTGTAAAACTAGTTGTACTCATTGGTTACCTTAAGCAGTATCCAAAATGCATCTACCTGTAAAACGAAAAAAACTGAAATAATTGAGGACACAAGGCCAAGTGATTAATAAGCCAGTTCTGATTTGTATGGGGAAATATATATATCAGCAAATGATGCAAAACATTCAAAATTCCCCTTTCACCCCTTTTATCACTCGAGAAACTATAAATATAGGTTTTGCAATAACTTGTCCAAGATTCTTCAAATTAAATTTTCATCCCTATAAGATATGTGATTTTCCATATTCAATAATTCTTTTGATTCTTTCCAAAATCATTTTTTCCGTTAACATGCCATCACAAATTCAATAATTGCACAAGAAACCAAACAATTGAAATTGGCTTTTTGAGCTTTACCCATAAAGACAAACAACAACTTATCACATACCACTCCATTTGGGAACGCGGTGCAAACCGCATTCCCAAAAAAAAAAAAATTTTGCTAAAAATTAATTTTTTTGTATCGTTTTGATCCGCTGATCTCAAAAATAATTTTTTTAAAAAAAAAAAAAACTTTATTTTAATGCATTTCAGCACGAAAAACACTTTGAAAAGTAACCGTAACCACACTTCCAAACAGGCTAAGTACTAATAATAACTGTAACAGTTCAGCCACTGTTTACGTGATCAGAATAATGATCCTTTGCACAAAGACATGTTATCCCTTAGTTTTAACAGTCACAGCATTATTCATGAAAGCATTCATCAAAAGCAATGTGTGGAGGCTCCATTCCACTAACCTGGTTTATATTCCTCGTTTGGAATCCATGAGCCTGAGGACAGCAAAGTAACTTCTTATTCCACACAATCCATGCACAAATAATGTTATCTACACCAAGTTGATCCAAGTTAAGATGAGTTAAGATGTAAACAATAAGCAAACATGTAAGAAGTAAACATACAGCAGGGAGAGAGAAAGAAAGATATACCTTTTTCATTTCAATAAAGGGGCATAAGGAGCTGGGCATGGAGGCATGGTGTGATCAGGTAACTGGTTTATCAAATCAACTGTAGCCTGCAAGCATGCCTTCAGCATTTTCTTTTCCAATCTAACAAGCTGAGTAGCCACTCGCTTCTTGGGGTTCAAGTTAGGATCTGCCAACTAGTGCAGCAAAATTATTCTGGATTAAACCTCTATCACCAGCACATTAGACTATCAATGGGGTCGGTAAAGTCTTACCATCAACTCATCTTCACTTATGCTGGTACAATAGCCAGCAAGGCGCGTTCTAAAATAAACAGTAAGCTGATCTAACACTGCTTGTTCCATACAAGGGCTTACCTGTAACAGCTAAGCAATTTCAGAGTGAATCTTGGGAAGATAGGAACCATGTTCCATTTAACTAGAGAAAGTCCATACGAATTTCATTAAATATAGATCTCCAGAGTCATAGGCATAGGTAAAATCCATCACAATTTACCAGACCTTGCTCCATAATGCTCATATTGCAAGAATAAAAAGAATAAAAACTAAAAGACAAAGCTCTCCTCATGACATGGCAGCTAAGGTTAGCTCACGAAGCTTTGCCATACCCATACAAGTCCAACCATAAATCCTAAAAATGAGATAATTGCATTATTAGGACACTAACTTTACACCTTTTCACAATTTAATACATGAACTTTGATTTATTTTTATTTTTTAGGTATACCAACTTTTTCAAAAATTTCAATCAAATACTTCAGATCATCATCCGTCAATTCTTCAATTATTTGATGATATGTCATTTGTCCTTAAATCGTTGTTGGTACTCCAACTTTTGTTTTACATCAATCAAGTATAAGAACTTTAATATTTTTCATTTTAACACACCAACATTTTTTATTGTTCCAATAAAGTACTTCAGTCAATTTTTCATTTTCTAATGTGAGTTTTATTTAGTAAAAGAACCCTCTAAAATAAGATTATTTTAATAAATTAAATATTTTAAATTAAAATAAATGCTTGTAAAAAACTAAAATAAACTCTTTGGTAAATCATTTAAATAAAGAATAAAAACTATTTTATAATTAACTACCATTAAAAAATAAATTATTGATTTAATTAATATATTTATAATTTTAACCAAATAAATGAATATCATATGATTGCAACATAAATGGAAAGTGGATGAAATCATGACAAAGAGAACACGTTAAAAAAAATTACCTAAGTAAAGGAACCTGGTCAATTAAAAAATGTACTTGATTGGAACAAAAAAAAAATGTTGGTGTATCAAAATGAAAAGGATTAAAGTTGTTGTACATGATTGACATAAAACGAAAGTTGGACATAAAACGAAAGTTGGAGTACCAATAACAATTTAAGAGAAAATGGCATGTCATCAAAATAACAGAAGAATTGATGGAAGGTGGACCAAATTACTTCATTGAAATTTTTTAAAAAGTCGGTACACTCAAACAAAAAAAATTGAAGTTCATGTACTTAATTGAAAAAAAGTGTGAAGTTGGTATATTAATAGAGCAATTATCCCTCCTAAAAATCATTGATCTCTGCATAAAGCATGATTAGCATGGATTCCAAATTTTAGTAAAAATCAATTGACCAGAGCTTGAGAGTGATAAGAACAATATCGATGAATCCTGATTTCTTACCATAAAAAAAGAATAAACAAAAGAAAGAAAATGGGGATGCATTCACCACACTAAACATCCAAAAATAAATAAAATCACATATGATTTGAAAAAAAATGAACTTACTGGACAAACTGGACCTTGAGAAGAAATTACAGATTGCATTTCAGAAGGATCTGATACATATCCCAATCGCAAATAAGGAAGAATATCTGACACAGCTTCTTTTTCCTTTCCAGCGTATACCTGCAGCAGGGACAGATTAAAAGATCTGAAAGAAGAGACCGATACAATAACCTACGCAGGAAAATTTGTTTCATACTTGAAAAACTTGTACTGACAATTTCCCATTTCTTTGAGCAACCATTCTCTTGTCCTGATACTGAGGGTCCTCAGTGTTCAGTGCTGCCTGGATCATACAGTACATAATACATATCAATACAGATAACATCCAAACATATGAATATTTCAATACAGAAGGGGGGAAATTAAGATCACCTCAACTGCTATTCGGTCATAAGGATTATCTTCATCAACAAAGCCATAGTTTAAAAGCAATTTTGAATTTGGCTGTGGCCCACACCTGAAAATGCAAATTTCAAATTTCTTAATGAAAAAAACCGAGTCCTGCAGAGCAAAATGAAATTAAGGCCATCAAAGCAATTTACATACCATACAACAATGGGCTCCCCAGCCTTGTATGGTCGATCAACCACTAATTCAACAGCACCATCAACAGCAGTTAACATTGCCTTGCAGTTGCTACTGTATGCTAGCAAAGGTGGTCCAAGAGGAACCAAAGCAAATCTTCGAGCCAAACTGACTTTCTGAACATTTAAGAGCATCAATAGATCAATCAGATTGACTTATTCAAAAATAGCTATATCTAAAAACCACCACAATAGACATCCTAAGCTAGCATAGCAAAGAAATGCAGCAAATTAGCAGAACTCAGAAGAGCAACAAAATCAGAAATAAAAGCAACTTAAATGGCATACGCGGATTGCTTAACATTTACAATGAATACACTCCATGACAAAACAACTGCGCTCATGATTTTGAGGCAGCCACAGTCCACATGGCATCCATCAAATTCTGTATGAATCAAGCATAATGTATGGCACAGAGCTAAGATGAAATGGCCCGAGAAAGAGCAAGGTAGTAACAACAGAGAAGAAGATGCACAAAGGCTAATGTTCATGCCTTAGAAAGCAGCAATTGTAAGCTCAAAAGGAGTCCAAGATCACCCCATGATAATAGCCAAACTGACAGAAAAGAAGATGTAGAAGGATAGATAGAAAGAATTATTACTTGTGAAAAGGAAAATATTACTTACTGTGAAGAAAAAGATATGGAAAAACATGACAATAGAATAACCACTCACAAAAAGAACAAATTTATGTACCAATTGTATTGTATTACCTATTCTACTAATCATATGTTGTAGTAGGATGTTTTAAAAGTAAAACACATATTATGAGCCTTCATTAATCTATACTATCAACCAATTCAAGCTGTAAATGCTTGAGTAGGTATATCATGTGTTATCGCTCTGCTAGCAGGGCAAATATACCTGTAAATGCACCACACAGGATTGAATGGCTACAAAAGCTTGTTTAAAAATCTCAAAGGGAAAGGCTTCAGTAGGTATATCATATGGATATTGCTGCAATATGGACATGGATATCAAAAGAATGTCAGAAGGTAACAATATTAAATCTCTTTGAAGAAAGTAGCAAGGACATATTGTAGAGAGCTTTCAAATTGGAAACTACAAAGGTATAACCTGAAATAGAGAACCAGCCATGAACCAAACAGTGTCTAGCTCCTCATATTCTCTTTTAATTCCATCTGCCCTGTCAAGAACTTCAGCCTACTTCACCAACATAAATCTAGTCTTAACCATGGAGCATAGCATCAATTTTATTTATAAAGGAGATCAATAAAATAATGTGCCAGAATTCAAATGATCACAAAGCATATATAGTACCTTAGTTGGGCTACCAGTCAGGTAAGCCAATTCAGCCTCAGACCATAAAAGTGGAGATTCCACAGCCAGCTGACCCCTACCTCGCTGACGATCAAGCTCCCTTATATATGGATACCAGAATGACTTCTTTCCTTGCTTCTTCTCATACATCAGGTATAAGGCCAAGCATGCCAATTCCGATAATTTGTTTGTGGTTAAGAGTTCCGCTATATGAAAGATCAAGCAGACAGAAAAAAATATCTTACAATTGGTTCAAGGTAAGTTTTTCATGGAAGCTGAACACCTAAATTAGTCACACTGACATTTATCATGGTTTCACTTATAGCATGCTGAGTGGTTTCACTATCTAGTCAAGCAAAGAAACAGTTTACACAAACACATACATTCCCTACCTGTTTGCTAATACTCTCGAAACTGAATAAGATGGCATGG
This sequence comes from Populus simonii, assembly GCA_007827005.2. Classification (NCBI taxonomy): domain Eukaryota; kingdom Viridiplantae; phylum Streptophyta; class Magnoliopsida; order Malpighiales; family Salicaceae; genus Populus; species Populus simonii. The sequence continues at coordinate 10,164,656 of CM017482.2, forward strand.
AAGAGGCAAATCCCTCCCCACCAACACTCCCATAAAGTTGACAGTGCAGATTCAAAGCATTACCAGAAACCGACTGCATGAACAAACATGATTCCAAACACAATATCTTTGTTGTTTTATGGAGTTTCTCCTATGATTGAGAATTGAAAGCTTAAAACAGCTTGCACAAAAAGACTTGCACCATTTGAAATAACGAATGAGGATAACTCCCGCATGCACTATGCATCAGAAAACTGTACGATAAATGGTAACAAGTGCAAGAGCAGAATAGCAAGATTATAATCTATCTAGTATGAATGAAATTTACTATTTCAACCCATTTTAACCTTTCTAAGTTCACAACACACTAATTGACTACATGAAATCAACAATGAACATTCACCACAGCTAAATCCCCAGCACAATACACAATCAAAAAAGTGCTGAAAACACTACACCTTACCAAGAGTCTCATTTCCCAAAACCCTCTCGAGTGTAACAACAAGCGAATTGGGCACCGAAACCGCCACATCAGTGGCCTGCAAAAAGCTCAAACGCACACAACAATTAATAAAGAAAAAAAAACAAATTGATTTTCAAAAAAAAAATTCACAAATTATAAAACCCTAAAAAGACCTGAAGATCCTCGCTAGCAGCAACATAATGAATAGGTCGAAGTTTCTTGTCATGAGAAGGTCTTTCTTTAAGCACAACTTTGCAAGGAGGCAATCCATTTTTATGCATCCACGACTTCAAATCCCCAAATTCGTCTTCTTCTTCTCCTCCTCTTTTGCTCACAACTTCACTAGTACGTTTCCCATCGACTAATGTTGCAAAGCACAAATTTCTCCGCCGCCGGTGAAATGAAACGGCGCGTTTAGGAAGATTGGAAAATGAAATTGAAACCCTAGAGAGAACAGTAAGAGAAGGTGAAATGCATTTGTTGTGTAAACAAGTGAATTCCATTTTCTTTTCTTTTAGGGTTTAGGATTGATTGCTGAGAGAAGCGAAAGATTGTGTGTTTGGAGATTTTCTTTCTTTTTTTCTTTTTTCTTTTTTGTGCTGTGGGGATAAGAGGATTACAAGAATTTGTTTTCTTTTGTCGATTTCATGAATTGGATTGGAGGGAAACAAAAATATACCTTTTGTTTTTTTGGGTGGGGTTGCGGTTGACGGAGCTTCATCACCACTACACCCAGGATAATGTATATTTTAGTACCTAATTTGTATCAACTTTTACAGTTAAGTATTCATTTTGAATTGAGACAGTAATATTCCGATGTCTAAACTTTGATTTGTTGCTATAGATGAGTGCTTGCTTTTAATATTTATGAGATTGATCATTGATGTGATAATTTTGAGTGCTCCCATTTAGTATATTGTTGGATGTTTGAATTCTTATGGAACAACCTTGCATTGAGTGTCTTTTTGTTGTTGTGGTGTAAAGTGTTTTTAAAAAATAATATTTGCATGAAAATACATTAAAATAATATTTTTTTATATATTTTTTATTTTTAACATTAACACTTCAAAATCATTATAAGGCATAAAAAATTAATTTGATACATTTTCAAGCTAAATAAATTTTTAAAATGCACTTAAACATAGTTTGAAATACAAAAAAAAAAAAAACAAGTGGCACATGTTAATTTTTAATAATGTTAGCAATTATGACAGGTCTAGTAATAATGATGGACTGAAGTAGACAAATTCTCATTATGATTTTGGAAATAAAGTTTACATCAAGAACAATTTTATCACATGAACATGTGGCACATGTCAATTTTTAATCATTTTAGGAATATTAACTTACATAAAGGTGTAATAATGATAATAAAAATGTAGTGGTAGGGTTAATATTAAGAAGAAAAAAAAAGTAAAGGGATCTTTTAAATATAAAACATAAAAATAAAGTAAAGAGATGCATAGAAGAATGAATCCAGTTTAAAATGGTTTCATTCACCCCTGTTATCTTGAATTTGTATTTTAAATGAATTTGTATTTTAAAAGTCCTTTTATTACTTTCATCCCCATCCTAGTATGTTTAGTTTTCTTTACTTGGTCATGTCTTTTTGTTTAATATACTTAGGTGATGTTTGATAGTATGGCTGCGTATGAGGTTTAAAGTGAGCAATGAAAATATGTGTTTGGTTAGATTAAAATCGAGTTTTATTTTGGTGGGACCCACTAAGAATTGAGATTACACTTGAGGTTGAACAAAAGCAAGATACTTGAGCTTTGCAAACAGCAGCTCACCTTATTTTTTTAAGATCCACCGACAAAACACATCCTAAAGAGAGAAAAAAAAGCCATTAGAATATCAAACTTCCCAAAACCTCAACAATTCATCTAAAAAATTAAAGCAAAAATACCTTGCAATCTTGTATTGTATTGATCGGTCAAATTCTTCATCTCTCTCATAAAAAAATTGAGATCTTTTTGTCTCCTCCGGCCATCTTCTCTCCTCTACTGTCAAAAATAATTTCCCTTCCTTTTTTCTACTCGATACGCTTCTACAATGTAATGATCTTGTAAATTTGTTTAAAAAGGTAATTTTTTTTCATTTTTTTATTGTTGTCACTGTGAACAGTTTTTTTGTCTTCTATACTTGTCTTCCTCAAAATTAATACATGATCTAGCATCTTCTTGTTTTGTAGTTGTAGAAAAAAAAAGAAATGAAGTCCATTTTTTTTTATTGTTTCTCACAATTTCATATTTATTGTTATGAATTTATTTTTAGATTTGATGGTTTGGGAGGCACAAGAACAAAGAGATCTTGAAAACTTGTCTAGGAACAAAAAGAGAAGGTGATGTAAAATTGATTATGTGTTTCTTTTTTTACAAATATTTAACTAATTTCATGTTTTAATCATACATGAATTAAAGTTTGGGTGTTATATATTGTTCTTGTTTACAATATTGTGAACATATAGTGTTGTGAGGTAGGTTAATTAACCATTTGCATTACATGGTTTGCATGCCGATATGAAGAAAAAACTTTGGGTGTTGTGAAGTAGGTTAATTAACCATCTGCGTTTTCTGGGTCATTTGCATTTCTAGGTCTACAATACTACAAACTTTGTTGATTGTTCTTATTTACAAGATGTTATGTTAGACCCTTTTTTTATTTCATCATGTACTCTATTTTCGAAATTTCAATTAAGTCTTTTGTTGACATCAGAAAAACTTAAAGGGGTTGTTATGCAATGAGAGAGAGAAAGATAGGAGGGGGGGAGAGAGAGATGATCTTTCAAGATCTGTAAATGTTGGACAACATACCTGTTATGGCCTGTTTGAGAGTGTGGTTGTGGTTGCTTTTCAAAGTGTTTTTCATTTCGAAATGCATCAAAATGATGTTTTTTCATTTTTTAAAAATTATTTTTGAGATCAGCATATCAAAACGATCCAAAACATAAAAAAATTAATTTTTAGCGAAAACAAAATTTTTGAATTTTTTGGAAACGCGAATTGGCCCGCATTTCCAAACGATCTTGTAATTAGAAAAGCAAAGAAATAATTATTTAAGTTAAAATTTTACATAAACAAATACATACTCAATTATGGTTTTGTGCATGTGAATTGGCATAAATTAATATACAATAAGAAATTTGTAACAACCCTGATTTTCTACATTCTGTTTCGCGATACATTGGAAATTTTCAGGTAATTTTTTTTTTGATATACAGGTTCCACCAAAATTTCCACCAAAATTTCGGCAGAGTCTCCCCTATACTAGGAGGTCCCAAGTTATCGACATATACCCTGTTTACACTTCTAATATCTCACATCTCCTCATAACTCAATTACGACCCAATCGTCCTGGGTCCCAACCCAACTTATTATCATCAACACAACACATCTTATTCAATAACATCATATAATGTAGTTCAAATGAAAGATTCAATTTCAACTATAAACATGCATGGTTAAATAGGTACTTAGAGTTTCAACCATTAGATTAAAGGCATACATTCAGATTTACGGGTTGATATTACATCTCAAGTTTTAGGAGATAAGTCTTTTAATTTACAAATAATTTACATGGTCAAAAGCAAAAGACAAACTAAATTAGTATCACTCTTGACACGACCCTAATGGACCTGAAAATAGAAATTAACATGTACACATAATTATAAAAGACAGTAACAAGCAATAACAATGGCAGACAATAATTTCTACGGAATTTCTTTTGATATATAAAATTAGGCATAAACCTCTTTTACAACATATTTTTTCCATCTATTACCAAAATCCATCTAATATCCTTTCTCATTTGCCAAGAATAATTTCATATTGGAAATCTCAACACAACTCAACGGTTTGTGAACACCATCTCCTTATAAATCAATTCTCACTTAATACCAAGATATTCCTCTCTTGGTATCATTAGCTTATCTCATTCTTTTGGAATGACTAATCCATATATTCCCTTTCTGAATCTGTTGCTAAAAGGTAATCGCTGAAACTAATAAATCTCATTAGTATCATTAGTCTTCTAATATTAGGCTAAACTAATCAATTATATTCACATGTCAATATCAATACAACCGGTCAGTATCATTAACTATTCCTTCCTTAGAATAGTTAATCAAATCTTATTCATATCTGGTTTACCATCAAAATTGCCGATGTCAAGAACCCTTGACATCATTAGCCTCCTTACCTGGAGTAGCTAATCACACCAGAAATGGTTGTCGATACCAATGTGACCTATTGATATCATTAACTATTCTCGACCCGGAATAGTTAATCAATGCCCTTTGATTCTTCCATTCGTGTCGAACCCCTTTCATTTTTCTTATTAACATCATATACATTGTAACCACGGTTGCCAAGTATCATTCGCACACAATCTTAGTTATCGACACTACGGTCACTAAGCATCCTTCACATAACTTTGGTCACCATCATCACAGTACTAAGTATCAATTTATGCCCTTAGCCACCGTCATTATGGCGTTAAGTATCATTGTAATGTATCCTTAGCCACCAACACTATGGTAACCAATTATCTATCAATTCCCCTCCAATCTCTAAGTCATTGTGTCTACCCAATAACCAAATTAATTAATTTACTCAATATTTTAGTCATATTTTAATTATTTTACTCATAACATTTAGAATTTACTACTTCTAACTTCAATAAATTAATTCACATAATCTCTTCAAAACTTAACTATCCGGCTACTCATCCCGATTGCCAATAATTCTGGTAATTTCATATAATTACCCACACATTTGGTTAACCTTCCTCGGTTACCAATAAATCTAGTAATTCCATACGAATTACCCAGCCTCCAGCTAACCTCTTTTGTTAGCCAATCAATCTGGTAATTCCATACGAATTACCCCATATGCGGTTAACTTCCTCGTTAACCAATAAACCCGGTAATTCTCTTAATTACCCAAGAAATCCGGCTAACCCATCCTGGTTGTCAAAATCAATCCGGTAATTCCATACGAATTACCTAGCATCCGGCTAATCTCTTTTGTTAGCCAATCAATCCGGTAATTCCATACGAATTACCCCATATTCGGTTAACTTGCTTGTTAACCAATAAACCTGGTAATTCTCTTAATTACCCAAGAAATCCAGCTAACCCATCTTGGTTGCCACAATCAATCCGGTAATTCCATACGAATTACCTAGCATCCGGCTAACCTCTTAAGGCATCATTTGCTGAGGTTAACCGTTCACTCACCCCGGTCATCCACTTCGGATGCCATTAGCCAAAGCTAATCAATCATTCGTCCCGGTCATCCATTCGAATGCCATTAGCCGAAGCTAATCATTCATTTATCCCGGCCATCCATTCAGATGCCATTAGCCAAGCCGAAGCTAATTAGTCGTTCGTCCCGGTCATCCATTCGGATGCCATTAGCCGAAGCTAATCATTCATTTGTCAACATTTAAGCCTTCGACGATCTAATATCTGTTCTAACGCAATATGGTAATATTCATGATAAAGTATTTTATTATTCAACGTATAAAAAAAAGAGAAGGTGCAAGTCACCTTCTTAGAATAGGTGCACGTGCTGTCACTCCATGCAATTGTCCAGTCCCCACAGCTTTCCCTGTACCACCAGGGATTCAATTGTTATCAACAATACAACCAACATCACATATTCATTTAATTCTCATTCAACTAGTATTCTCAAACTAATCACAAGGAATTTTCTTTAAGATCTCATACTCTTACTCATTTTAATGTTTATATTCATTCTTATAATTTTGTTATCAAAACCATCACTCAACAGCAATTCCAAGCAACGATTAAAAATTGTCTAATTCCGATCAATTAAGCTTAACCAACCCAGAACGCTATCTAGTGTCTTAATCATAACTAAAGTTGTAAAACTCAGTTTTGGGCGTGATTTATCTCTATGAAAGTCTAAACATAAAGATACAACTTTTATGAAGAAACCAACTCCAAATTATTTTGTTTTAAGGCTTAAAATCAACAATCACAATAGCCCCTTCTTTATAGCTAAAATTTTGGACAACAAGGATTTTCATTCCTTGGAAATCCTTTTCAACTTCCAACTTATTTTCATGCAAAATCAACATCATCCAAGGTCATTTGGCATCATTAAATCACAAATTCAAACCAATTCTAAAGCAAAACATTCAAACAATTTCCCTACCTCTACAATATAGCAAGATTAGACCAAAATAAGGAAACTTATTCCTTTTGAGCTTTCTCCTATTATTATTATTATTAATACAACAAAATTATGAACTATTCATTTTCTTTCGCTTTCTCCTCGTGCGATTAAAGATATACGACAAACCTTAACAATTAATATTCTCAGATCATTATCACAACAATAATTTCACCCTACTAATTGGGATCCATGACAACCTTCATTAACTAACCATTTGCTAAAAACACTTATGGCTAGCTTTAAATATGTTTTATTTTTCCAAATTTCTTTCATTTCAATTTCTTCATGGTTCCACCCCATTTATATCCACACAACCAACAAGTTAGCTTTCTATTCAATCAACATGTTCTATTCAATCAACATGTTCATATAGCAATGTTCCTTACTATTCTTACACAATAATCATTCTTCCCCTCATATAAAGAATACACAATTAATTTATAATAATATTAATAAAAAGAACATATTTTACCATTACATCTTCCATAAAACCTACACCCACACAATTCTAATTTCATCAAAACATGTATTTAATCAAGCTTACTACATTTTGCCAAAACTAGCAATAGATTCAAAAGGCAATAAGTCATCAACCTCTAATTATTGTTTCAAACCCAACGGTCAGACTACATATCATAGAGTTGTGCATAATATATCTCAAAATCATAATGATCCAACGGTTAAATCTCCCTAGATCTGAAGCAAACCGAGCTTACTTGAAAATGGGCGAGCTACTGTTCAACATGCATGAAACCTTGCCGGAGAAATATTTTCCGATCTCCACCGTCCAGCATGAAGGTAACATCTAGGCGCACCACATATCCAAGAATGAGCATGACCCAACGGTGGAAGAGAGAGAAATCGGCCGGCGACCAAAACTGCTCTGCAGAATTATTTCCTTTTGTTTTCCAGAAAAGTTCAGATGATGATTTCTGTCAAACGGATTGTGTTCCTTCAAATCCCTCCGGTCAGTTAGTATAGGAGTGTGAGAAGAACAATATATCAAAAAATCAACATGATCCAACGGTGGATTATAGAAATATGGCCACCGGAGTATTATTGTTTCTTCCAAATTCTGCACCCCTCTCTCTAACCGAATTCTCCATTGTCTCTCCCTCTTTTCTCTTTTTTGTTTTCTCTTTTCCTTGAACTGGTGGGCCTTTGGCTGTTTTAAATATACATTTTCCTCTAATTATAATTATGTCCCTCATTTATGCCTTTATGTATTTTATTTTATTTTTAATATAAACTATCCGGTTTATTTCTGCTTGAATCGCTAGTCTTTACTGAACTCCGATGGGGATGTGATCTTTAACCAAGGTAAGAAAACATATTAATAGACTTCATGCAAAAATTGCATCCCGATCCGACGATTGGATTGAGAGCTTTGCTTTCTAATGTAAAATTGGTCATTTCATGACTTTTCATAAACAATCTAGATTTTTCTTGTTCAATCTTCACATAAAATCATATCAATTGTCCTTTTAACCCTTTAAGGTCATTTTATTATTTTGGAATATATTCATTTTAGAATTTTCACCTTTATTTATTTATCGGGCTTATTACCGTTTTAAAATAACATCACTAATTTTAATCAGTGTTTGCACCTTCAGTCCTACCCTTTTCATTGCATTATCCTTTATTATAATGTATTCTTTATTACCTCACTTATTTCCTAGAAATATTTTGTCATTTTTCTCATTATCTTATCCATCAAAACACGTTACCAGTTTCTTTGTCCTTATGAATTCTAAATCAAAATTCATTTTATGGAGGTCATCTTTTCCATTATATATCATTATTTATCTATTATTTCAAATCTTGGTTTCCATTACTCATTGAAATATTACCACTTTCAGTCTTACGTTTACATGAGGGTTTACGCATCTGCATATTTAAATTATAAATTTCCAGGGTTTCACAAAATTAATTTTCTAAGTTTGTATACTGACCAAATTAATATACATAAATGTATACTCCATAAGGTTCTCTTTTTCCATAAGAAAAATGAGAGGAAACCTTGTAAATTCATAATTTGAATCCAAAAAAAAGTGAGAGTAAGTAAACTAAGAGTGCTTCAAGTAAGTTCTAGGAAGAAAACTTTGAGAAAACTTTGAGAATTTACTAGTAGGAAGGGAAAGGTTAGAAGAAGGAAGGAAGGAGAAGAAGAAAAGGGGTTGTTCTCAATCTTTTGACTCATTGTTTTGTAATAGAAGATAACAAGCTCTCTTATTAAGTCACTTGAATTTGTTTGTGTTTTTCTTGAATAATTGAGATTTTAGAATAGCTTAGTATAGGTTTAAGAAATTTGTTAAATAATGATAAGTAGAGGCATTTTGTGTTTATAGTGGCTGGAAATGATGGAAAATGCATGGGAAATGAATTTATAATTGTTGAACTTAGAAATCAAAACTGAACAGGTTGTCTCTCAATTTCTCTACTAAGCTTTGGACCCTAATATAACAGAAATTGAGATACTTTTCTTCATGAAAGTTGTAGATATGGATGTTACCTTTCAAATATAAAAGACTTTGCTTGTAACGGAGTGACAAAACACTAAATATGGAAGAAAAACCAAAGGTAAGTCAAAAACTGGGAATCAGCAGGATAAATTTTTATGTTTCTAAAATTTGTGAATTTAGGCATGTAGATGGAAAAACTGGGTATATTCATCTTCATGAAAGTTGTAGACATTGATGTTATCTTTCAAATGAAATTGAACTTGCTTAAATTGGAGTGATAAAACACTAAATATGGAAGAAAAACCGAAGATAGGTCAAAAACCAGGAATCAGCAGGACAAATTTTTAGGTTTCTGAAATTTGTGCATTTAGGCATGTATTGAAATTTAAATTATTGTAACTATTGGTACAGGTGAAATTGTGGGAAATAGACAAGTGTAGGGGACGACTAGCAGAGCATAGATTTCTAGTAGGTGTCTGACACTTAGATCTCTAATTTAAAGTCTTGTTTAATTCTTCAACTTAGTCCCTAATAAGATGTAGTTCAAATTTTTATATTTATATGTAGTGCTTAAATGATGGTTGAACCAGTTCCTGGTTTGGGACTAACACCTGGTGAATGGGCTGATGATTGGATCAGTGTCTTGGTTTGGAACTGGTGCCCTGCGAATGGGCTGATGGTTGGACCAGGGTCCTGGTTTGGAACTGGTGCCCTGCGAACTAGTTAGTATTAAAGTAAGCCTCTTTGTACACAAGTAAAATCATTGGCTTGTTAGTGAAAAATGCATATCTGACCTCACCCTCTCTAGCATAAAAATTGAATTGTTTCTTTAGTTTTTCCAAATAATTCTCATCACCCTTCCTGACTTTCTTCACTCCTATTGTCTTACCTCCACTCTCGACCAGATTTGAGTGTTTTTGAGTAGTTTGAATGGTCTGAATTTTTTGGAGTGTTAGCTGAATGGGTTGTAGTGGTGTTTTAGGTATTGGTTGAATCTAATGGTCTTATTTCCCCTTGTTCCTTACCTTGATTTTCTCTCCCTATAGCTTTATGCTCACATTCTAGCTTTATTTGATTATCATACATCTGTTTGGGTTAGGGTGATTATTTTCGGTTCAGTTCGGTTTTTACTTTAAAAAACAACCAAACCGGTTTTTTAAAAAAAACCGAAACCGAGTCAAACCGACCGATTTCAGTCCGGTTCGGTTCTTGATTTCAAAAAACCGAGAAAACCTATACGCTCATATTTCTTCTCGAACTCGCTAGTAAGATGCCTTTTCACAAATGTTGTTTTCCCTACATTGTGCAAACAACCAAAAACCAAAAATCAACACCATTGATTTCAATTAAAAAATAAAAATAAAATCAACATCCCAAATCCAAAACTCTGCTATAAATCAAAAACCTAAATTTCTTGCAAAATAAACATGGTTTTTTCTATATTTTTCAAATACCCAAATGCCAAAAATCCAAACCTGATTTTTTAAAATCAAAATCCCAAATCTTCTTATATAGATAAATCTTATCTTCTTTGCATTTAAAAGAATACCCAGAAGCCCAGAAGCTGAAAAACAAAACCTATGCTTTTATTATATAAAAAATATAAAAAAGAATGTTAACAAGATAAGCTGAACATCTTATCTTCTCTACATTTAAGAGAATGTTGACAAGATTGAAGATGCATATATGGTTGGCTGGTTGTTTTGGATCTCTGCTGGTTGTTTTGGATCTCTACCACTCTATGTTTCTAAGTCTAGGAAGAGGGAGAGGGGAGAGGCGAGAGGGGGCTGCTGGTAGCTAGGGTTACTGGGGGGCAAATTATTTTTTCTATTTATAGTACCTTTTTTTAAACCGGTTCGGTTCGGTTTAGGTTAACCGGTTTCTGCCTTACAAAACTGAAACCGAACCGAACTGGAATTTTTTTAAAATATTCTAACTTAGGAAGGAAAGTAATTAAATCAGCAACATAGGAGGAAATTTGTTTTCTTATTTGTCCAAGTTAAACAAGGAAATCCAAGCTAATCAAGGACATCAAAGGGGGCAGCAACACAACTTTTCCAAATCAGATTTTTCCTAGTTTATTGAAGACTTCTTAAGGGTGACAAATCTGATTCTAGCATATTTAGGATGCTAATTTTTGGATTTTTATTTTTTCTTCTTAGTTTTTGGGTTATTATTACTTATTTGAGTCAATTGTAAGTGGGCTTCATATAAGTCCACCTAAGGGGGGTCCATTAGGGTTTCTTTTAAGTCTAGAGTCAGTATAAATAAAAGCATAACCAAACATGTAAGGTCACACAATTTTCAGATCAATGAACTTCTTTGCTGCACTTATTGTGTGTTGATGGGATAATCTCCCTTGCTTGGTTCTCTAAAGGACTGAAAACGACTTATCGAAGAACAACTGTCTTCGAGATGTCATCCTTATACTTCTCGTTCGTGAATCAATATTCGTTGGGTGGGGGTCTCTGTTTCCAATAGTGTTGGTGCCTAGGTACAAGTTATCTTTGTGTCACACTCCTATCAAACCTGATTTACTTGGCTTTCCGGGAATTGGTGTTTTTGTGTATGGGTTGCGTGACCATGTGATCACGAGGTTCGCATCAATATTGCCATGGTCTCCCCAACAAGATGTGACTTTTTTTTTTGGGATAAGGTTAGTATATTAACCAAAAAAATAGCAAAATACAATAAAGGGTATAAACCTACAAGAGGCATCGACGGACAAACTCGCTTACCTTAAACAAAATGTAGATGCAATAAAGGGTATTAGGGCATTAGGTGTTGAGAAACCCTTACTAGCTTAGTAACTCGGGTTGCAGATACTAAAATGTAGATAGTGCAATATTTGATTCCTTTAAGCTTTCTCCTCAACCCATGTAACAAGCACTGAGTCAATAGCTCCCAAGTCAGTTGACTTTAGGGTATTAGGTGTTAAAGCACCCCTTTGGGCTTAATTGCTTAGGTTAAGGAGGCTATAAAACCAAACTTACATGTCTGGTTATACCTTTATTTATACTAACTCTAGACTTAAATAAACCCTAATGGACCCCCCTTAGGTGGACTTATATGAGGCCCATTTACAATTGACCCAAATAAGTAATAATAACCCAAAGACATAATAAAAATAACAAAAATCTGAAAATTACTATCTTAAATATGCTAGAATCAGATTTGTCACTCTTAAGAAGTTCCAAATAAACTAGGAAATCTGATTTGAAGGTATAATTAATTTTGAAGTCTTCTTTCTTTATTGTAGCTATGATGAATAAGGAATCCTTGTAAGAAAAGGATTCTGAAACATATATGAATCCTTGCCACACTTGGAAATTATATTGTAGCCCATTAAAAATCCTTGTAGACCTAGGAGATTCCCAAAACAAGCTGTCACATCCTTATAGGACAAGAATCCTAGCCAAATAGGAAGTCCACAAGTCGAAAGGAAGTAAATAACAAAATTCGTATAGCCTTTATTTACCAGTATTGTGATGTCTTCCTGAACTCCGAGTGACTTGGAATTTTAACCCAAGATAGGATAACACATCAGGAGATTCCATATAAACTTGCAGCCCGATCCAACGGTCGGATTGAGAATTATGACAGTTGCTGTGAAACTGGATAGTTGTGCATTTTACGTTAGAATCCGCATCTGATTGTTTTTTTATTGCCCATATTGTATTATTCCCTCTATCTTCAAGATGATTCGTCCTCTCTCTTTTGTCTATCATCATTGCGGCATTGCTCCTCTCTTTTTGAAGCTTGCTGGGCATCGACTAATGCCGTTAACACATCAAGTTCTTGTTGCATCTCCCCTAGAATATGACATAGACTCTTGGTTTCTTTTTTGAGAACTCCAATCTCTTCTTGTTCCATAATACATCGTCAGAATACATGAAATCTTGATTGTACTGCTCCCTTTGCATTTTTTTTTATATCAGAAGTTAAAACGAAAGCTAATGATAGTAAAGAAAGTAAAAAGACACTATGGACTGAAAACTGACCCAAAATTACAAGGACTTTCAATTGATGAACGTAACAAATCCCTTTTAGACCCAAAAAAAGGACCCTAAACCAAACGACTTCCAAATGGTCTGAAATTTGATATTTGGAGCAAATTCATGCCAAGAATCCAAAATATAAAGTTTGATTTAATTTCGAATTGATTTGATATATGGACGTGAAACTGACGCGAATCAACCCCTTTAAAAGCCTGCTTGGGAGTGTGGTTGCTTGCGGTTGCTTTTGGAAGTGCTTTTTATTCTGAAATGCATCAAAATGATGTTTGTTCATTTTTTAAAAATCATTTGCGAGATCAGCACATCAAAACGATCCAAAACATACAAAAAAATTTAATTTTTAGCAAAAACAATTGAATTTTTTAGAAACGCGAGTTTCCAAACACTATAAAACCTGAATTTGGAACCTAAACCAAACGATTTCCAAATGAGTTGAAAATTGACATATTGTGCGATTTCACCCTAGATAACCAGAATATCAAGTTTTACATAATTACAATATGGTTTGATAAGTAGACGCAAAACAGAAGTGAAACAAACCCCTTTGTCCTAAATAATGTTTTTTTTTTACTCCAAAAAAGAAAATTTGGACAGAAAGACTAATATGAAACCTTTTTTTTTTAATTCTAAAAGACTCAAATTCAATGCAATTTATCAAGAATAATGTAGGAAGAAGATAATCTAACCGAAACTAATTTGAAACAAGATCAGACCCGAAATAAAGACGACACAAAGAAAAATTGACGTGGAAGATAAAATAAACAAAAATACAAGAAATAAAGGGATATAACCTGATTAATAGAGCCAAGCTCTGATACCAAATGATGCGAACCTCGTGATCATGTGGCCATGCAAAAACACCAATTCATGGAAAGCCAAGTAAATCAGGTTTGATAGTAGTGTGACACCAAGATAACTTGTACCTAGGCACCTGCACTATTGGAAACGGAAACCCCCACCCAACGAATATTGATTCACAAATGAGAAGTATAAGGATGATGCTGCGAAGTTAGTTGTTCTTCGATAAGTTGCTTTTTTTAGTTCTTTAGATAACCAAGAAAGGGAGATTATCCCACTAACACACAACAAGCTTGACAAACAAGAAGTTTTATTAATATGAATTGTTTAACTTACATGTCTGGTTATGCCTTTATTTATACTAACTCTAGACTTAAATAAACCCTAATGGACCCCCCTTAGGTGGACTTATATGAGGCCCACTTACAATTGACCCAAATAAGTAATAATAACCTAAAGCCATAATAAAAATAAAAATTACTATCCTAAACATGTTAGAATCAAATTTGTCACCCTTAAGAAGTTCCAAATAGACTAGGAAATCTGATCTGAAGGTAGAATTAATTTTGAAGTCTTCTTTCCTTGTTGTAGCTAGGATGAATAAAGAATTCTTGTAAGAAAACGATTCTGAAACATTTATGAATCCTTGTAGACTTAGGAGATTCCCAAAACAAGCTGTCACATCCCTCTGTAGGAAAAGAATCCTTGCCAAATAGGAAGTCCACAAGTCAAAAAGAAGTAAATAACAAAATTCGTACAACCTTTGTTTACCAGCATTGCGATACCTTCCCAAACTTCGATTAACTTAAACTTTTAACCCTAGATAGGAAAACATGTCAGGAGACTCCACGTATAAGTTTATTCTGAACCAACGGTCGGATTGAAAATTATGACAATAGTCGTGAAAGTGGATAGTTGTGCATTTTACGTCAGAATCCACATATGATTGTTTTTTTATTGCCCTGATCGTATCAAAATATCTCTTCTAATGTACCCTGACCACTTGGTAAGGCAATGCAAGCGTTAACATGATCCAATATTGCAACCATTCGTTCAGACATTGTGAAGACCTGTAGTTCCGCTTTAATTGTTTTTTTTATGATGTCCACTTTGGCTAAAGCTTTTGGAATGATACCTAAAACTTGACTACCTCCTAAAAATACAAATACAGTTGTTGATAATGCCCCATTAAACCAAGGCTACCTCCTCCATCACTAAATGAATCTTTCTCTCAGCTAGTACCCCGACGAAGATGATTTACTGATTCTAAACACTCATTTTCTTTCCCAAGACTAGATCCACAAAAAACACAAATATTTTTTATTTTATGAGCTGAGGAACTTGTCATTTCTACACACTTCTATATCTGTTGAATGTATGGGTTGAGTAGAAATAAAGGGAAGGAAGAAAAGATTTTATAGATGAGAAATTAAAAATGCAATCATACCACTTATATGTAGGCTAGCTAGAGTCACTCTTTTTTTTTTGTCAGAACATATGTATGTACAAGTAGTTGTGATTGTGGCTCACATCTTCCCTTAGTTTTACATCCAAAAACTGCTTAAATGCCCTTTATGGGTTGGGGACAAGCTTCTCATCTAGTTTTCTTAAAAACTGACAAATATGGTCTTTTTTAGTCAGATTCCCAAGACTATGTCAATCATGTTCTTTATGAAAATGGGGTCATAAATCATGAATTACATGATGCATATCTCCATTATAATGCATCTCAAGAATTAATAGAAGATTATCTAAAGACTCCTTACTTAGGCCATCCTTAATGAATTGTATTTTATCTTCACGGTTTATAGATATCATTCCTAAAGAATGACATTGTGCATTACATGTCCATCTTGCACATCTATGATAGACTTTCAGTTGTTTTGCACAACGTTACTTCTCAAAAGTGCTTTTACCTGTCCTAGGCATGTATGAAATAAAAGAATTGGAAGACTCGCCTGATAATTGGACCTTTGCTTCAATTATCTAGCGAATATCTTCAGGAATTCCATGATTTATTAACAACCTTAGTCTTTCACACCTAGCACGATAAATTTTTATAATCGCATTTTGAGGCAAAACGGGAAAGTACTTTTTCAATTTTTCAAAAGTGGTGTCCATTTTTCAAACAAGAAGTGGAGCAGAAATGCAAAGAAAAGAGAAGGAACAAGGAATTAAACAAATATATAAATAGATATAAGTTATCATGGGAAACTGAAGAGTCACGGAGACTAGCAAAACAAAAGTCACATAAAAAAAAAAAACACAAAAACAATGTGAGAAAAACAAAATGATCAATCTTTATAAACAGGATCACTTAAACTAATAGATTCATTTTCACTATGAAAATTATCAAAGTAAGCTTTCAAACGATGCCCATTTACCTTAAAAACATTGTCATTCTTTGGATTCTCAATATTAAAGGCCTTATAAGGATACGCATGTTTCACAATAAATGGACCGCTCCATCTTGATCTTAGCTTTCCAGGAAAAAGTGAAGTCGAGAATTATAAAGCAAAAAATTTTGACCAACATTAAATGTTTTTCTCAAGATTCTTTTATCATGAAACTCTTTGATTCTTGCTTTATAAATTTTTTAATTCTCATATGCAGCATTTCTTATTTCCTCGAGGTCATTTATTTGTAACTTACATAGTTGGCTAGCATCATCAAGGTTTGAATTGAAAGCTTTAATAGCCCATTAAGCTTTATGTTCAAGTTTCATAGGCAAGTGACAAGGTTTTCCATAAGCCAACCTATAGGGTGATGTTTTAAAAGCAGTTCGATAAGTTCAAAGTGCATCACTAAGTCTTAAAGACTAGTCCATTCGATTAGGGTTCACTTTTTTTTCTCTAAGATTTGTTTGATCTCCCTATTAGCAAGTTCTACTTGTCTGAGAGTGATAAGGGGTGGCAACTTTGTGTGTGATTCCTAATTTCTTCATTAAAGATTCAAAAGGCTTGTTGCAAAAATGTGTTTCACCATCACTTATCATGGCTCGAGGGATTCCAAACCGACTCAAAATATTTTCTTTCAAAAACTTGATCACTGTTTTGTGATCATTATTTCGACTTGGAATTATCTCTATCCATTTTGAAAAATAGTCTACTGTGACTAATATGTATAAAAAACCAAATGACGGAGGAAATAGATCAAATTTCCTAGTCTATTTGGAACTTCTTAATGGTGACAAATCTGATTCTAGCATATTTATGATGGTAATTTTCAGATTTTTATTATTTTCTTCTTAGTCTTTGGGTTATTATTACTTATTTGGGTCACTTGTAAGTGAGCTTAATATAAGTCCACCCATGGGGGGTCCATTAGGGTTTATTTAAGTCTAGAGTTAGTATAAATAAGGGCATAAGCAGACATGTAAGGCTAGACAATTCAGATTATTAAAACTTCTTGTTTGCGCTTCATGTGTGTGTGTGTTGGTGAGATAATCTCCCTTCCATGGTTCTCTAAAGAACTGAAAAACGACTTATCGAAGAACAACTGTCTTCGTGGCGTCATCCTTATACTTCTCGTTCGCGAATCAATATTTGTTGGGTGGGGGTCTCCGTTTCCAATAGTGCTAGTGCCTAGGTACAAGTTATTTTTGTGTCACACTCCTATCAAACCTGATTTACTTGGCTTTCCGGGAATTAGTGTCTTTGCGTGTGGGTTGCGTGACCATGTTATCACGAGGTTCGCATCAATATTAAATGGGAGAATGACTTGGTCTTTGCTGGCTATGTTATAAAATACATTAAATCTAGTCATTTAGCTATTTTTTTGCTGTCTTTGGAAGTCCAAGGGTCTTAAAAACGTGGGGACTTGTTATGTTATTGTTTGTATGGCTTCTAAAGCTGTAGTTATGACTTTTCCTATTCTTGGAGGCTTGTTCCAATTATATAGATAGGAACTTTATGAATTTTAATGGACATGTTGGATTTTCAGAGAAAACTATTATCATTGTGAGGTGTGTTTCTCTTGGTTGTTAAAAGAACTCTTTGAACTTATCAAGATAATCTTGTGGCGTTCAAGCAACCAAACTTATCACCTTGATTCTTGAGACATTCTTAGGTTTTCTAGGTGTGGCGTTTTCAACCCTTCATAGTCTTGATTTTCAATTTGTTAGGTGAGGGGTTAAGGCTCAACAAACTTGGCTACATGTTCTTGGGATTCCAAACCATCATTGTTATCAGGTTTCATCACAATTGTTGGTGGAGTTCATATTATTTTGGTATTAGAGCTTTGGTTCTAAGATAAGTTTGACTATTTTTTATTTTCATTTCTATACACCTTGCTGTAAAAAAGAAAGTGCAGAAATTCGTTTTTCCAAGGGGCTGTCGAAATTCCTTGTTTTAAGGCTGCCAATATATACTTGTTCTTAGGGTTTGTGAATTCTTGTGTGGTTGAATTTATTGTTATTGTTTGTGATTGATTTAGTGAAAAAAGAAAAGAAAATTTCAAAAAAAAATATACACGATTCTAGTAGAAAATTTCTTCCTTTCACTCTTGTTTCTCACCTTATTCAAAAGTTCTCGACCTTTTTTTATGAGTTTTGGTTGTTTCTCATTTTTGAATTGTTGCTGGATTATTTTGAACTAGTTTCTTGAAGTTTGATCAAGAACTAAAAAAGAGACAAAAGAGTGGAAAAAAGTGAGCGTGTGAACAAGAGGGTAAAAGCCGTTTAGAGTGAAAACACGTGTGCAAGTGTATCAATTCTTGAGTGGAACATGTAAGGGAGTGCTTGTGAGGATTCTAACCTCATTTTGCAGAATTTTAAATATGTCCAATAATCAAGAAGAAGGCACCATCGAAGACTTTCGACAACCTGAAGCTCCGAACCTCCAAATGCAAGCGATGTTAGGGGAGATGAGGCGTATGTTGAGGTCTGAATTAGAACCTCTTAACGAGAGGTTGGACAGGGTAGAAGCGGGAAATCCTAGGGGCCAACAACATGACATCTCTAATAAGCAGCAAGGTGGGAGTGTTCAGTGGCAAAATAATGAGGAAAAGGCGAAGTTAGAGGAGTTTGATGAGCCAAACTTGAACCGAGGCAGGTTTGAGCGTGGATATGGGAATAAAGAAGTTAGGATGGGTAAGCCTAAAGGGATAATTTACCAATTATGCCATTGTTTGGTGGGATCAATTATTGATTAATAGGAGGAGTAGAGAGCCACGCGTGGACACTTGGGAGGAGATGAAAATGCTTATGAGGAAGCGTTTTGTGCCCAATCATTATTATATTGAATTGTATCAAAAGTTGCAGATATTAACTCAAGGTTCCAAGAGTATGGATGAGTATTACAAGGAGATGAAAGTAGCTATGATCCGAGCTATAGTAGAAGAGGACCGAGAAGCCATCATGGCTAGGTTTTTGCACGATTTAAATTGTGAGATTGCGGATATAGTTGAGATGCAGCACTATGTTGAGTTGATGGATATGGTGCATCAAGCCATAAAGGTGGAGGAACAATTCAAACGAAATGGATTGGCTAAGAGGGAACAACCTATGGCAACCACCAGCCCATGGAAGACAACTCTAAAAAAGAATGAGCAACTACAAAATAAGCCAAAAATTTAACCCTCTAAGAATCCCAACTCTAAGACTGCCACTACTTTAGGTAACATTGAGGCTTCGAGTTCTAAAACACGTGATATTAGGTGTTTCAAATGTCAGGTGCAGGGGCACATTGCCAACCAGTGTGTAAACAAAAGGGTGATGGTAATAAATGCTCAAGGAGAGCTTGAGTTGGAGAATGAGGAAGAAGTTAATGATGATGACATGCCATCTTTGAAGGATGCCGATGATGAGCAAAATGTTGTGGTTGGAGATTTATTGGTAGCAAGATGAGTTCTCAATATACAGATTAAGGAGGAAGAAAGAAACCAAAGGGAGAACTTGTTTCATACTTGGTGCTTTGTAAATAACAAAGTTTGCAATGTCATTATCAATTAAGGGAGTTGCACAAACATAGCCAGTATTTATTTGGTAGAGAAATTGGCCTTAACTACCTTGAAACATCCTCAACCTTACTAGCTTCAGTGGCTGAATGAGTGTGGCAAAATCAAGGTGACAAGACAAGGGTTAGTAGCATTATCCATTGTCAAATGTAAGGATGAGGTGCTTTGTGAAGTGGTACTTATGCATGCATTCTATTTATTGTTGGGACGACCATGGCAGTATGATTTGAGGGTTATGCAGGATGGATTCACAAATAAGTATTCTTTCACTCTTAAAAGGCAACCCTTTACTCTTGTGCCATTAACTCCAAAACAGGTCCAGGAGGACAAATTAAAGTTACAAAGATCAAATGAAAAAAAAAAGGAAAAAGAAAGGAAGTTGAAATAAAAAAAAAGAGAGAGAAACATGAATCAGAGTGAAAAGGAAATAGAGAGTACTTCGACCCTAATGAGAGAAAGAGAGGAAAAATTCAATTACATTGCAAAAAAAAGTGAGATCAAGAAAGCATTATTTTCACATCAGCCCCTTATTGTACTCATGTACAAGGAGGCTTTTTTATGTACTAATGATCCCGTCGATGCTTTGCTGAGCGATATTGTTTCTATTTTACAGGAGTTTGAAGATGTCCTTCTTGAAGAGGTACCTTCATGGATTACCTCTAATCCGAGAAATTGAACATCAAATTGATTTCATACCTGATGCATCAATTCCAAACCGACCTGCTTAGAGGGCAAGAAACTTCAGAGGCATTGCTCATGATTACTCCTGACCCTCTATTAAGACCAAACATTAATTAGAAATGTTGAGACTAATACATATTATATTCTTTTTGTTAAGAAAATAAGCACATGTTCTTATAAGTTTAAACATGAGGGATACCTTAAACTAATATGCAGTTGCTTATCAGATGACATAACACTAAACTAATGCACATCAAGTTTTCATATGGAGAGATTGTTAGTGTATATGCCTTGTAGCCAATCGATTGATTACGTGTGATACTTATTTTGTTCATGCAAAATATATTTATAATTAATAGGGGCTTTTCTTTTTCTTTAATATTCATTTATCTTTGATAAAGAAAGCTAATGTTTGATTAATGAATATAGAGTAAAGATCAAGTTAAAGTGGTTATAATTATGAGATTCCTATTGTATTAAAGCATTGTTCCTAAATGTTCCTTACCAATGCCTTATTAAGATTGCACAATTAATTTGAGTTGTTAAGACTGATACATGTTAATCTTTATTTTATGAAAGGAAACAATTGTTCTCATAAACAGACATTCCTAAAACTAGTATGTAGGTGCTTATAAAATGACATGTATACTGAATTGAACCACATGAAAATTGTATATGGAGAGCTCACTTATGTCTATGGAAAGGTTCACATAATAGTTGTGTAAGTGATCCTTTAACTTTAGATCACTAATGATGTGAACCTCGTGATCAATCAAAAACACCAAAATTCAAGGAAAGCCAAGTTTGATAGGAGTGGGACACAAAGCCAAGTTTGATAGGATTAAGAATTATGACTGTTGTGGTAAAACTAGACACTTGCGCATTTTATGTCAGAATCTGAATTTGTTTGTTTTTTCTTTGCCTGAATCGGGATAAAACTTTACATGGAGTTTCCTGACATGTTGTCCTACCTTCGGCTAATTTTTCAAGTTAATTGGAGTTCGGTAAGGATTCATAAATATTTCAGAATCCTTTTCTTACAAGGATTCCTTTTTCATCCTAGCTACAACAAGGAAAGAAGACTAAACAAGGTTCGCATCATTTGGTATCATAGCTTGGCTCCATTTATCAGGTTATATTCTTCTGAAAATTTCGTTTCAAGTTATTTCCGCAAAAAAATTCCTTAGTGTCCAATTTCTTCTTCTCTTTGATTTTGCAGCATATATAAAAAACAAATTGTAATTTCATTCTGTTACACTCCAAAATATATCAGTAGCATAAAAAATAAAAATAAAAAAATAAAATTAAAATCGTTCAAAAAGACGTTTATTGGTTTTTGCCGCAAGAAAACTAAACAAGGGAAAATTGGATCAAATCAACTCAAAATTAGCTCAAAGTTGATACTACGATTAATAGGGTCTTTATCGCAGCACATTTTAATTTTGGGGTCAATTGGATATCATTTGCTTTGGTTTTCAATTTGGGGTCTAATAAGGTCTCATTCATAACGTTTTTGCGTCTATATCAAACCTTACTGTAAATTGCTCAAATTTTATATTCTTTCTATTTGGGTTGAAATCACACTATAACTGAAATGTTAACTCAATTGGACATCATTTACTGTAGGTTCCTGATTCAGACTTAACTCTTCGTAGACGAGTCTGTTTTGCGTCAACTTTTGAAATTAACTTTGTTTCTGTTGTTTTTTTTTTCCTTGTAGTATATTCTCAACATCAAAATCTATAGGTGTTGTTTCATCATTTTTGCATATTTCGTTTCTGTTTTTTATTCGAGTCTTTAATTTTGTTCATATTTCGGATAGATTCGCTTGCTACTCGCGAGACTATTATCGCAGTTTCATTTTGCTTGTTTTCTGGTTTTTCTTACTTCTTGAGTCATATTTACATATTTGGATTTTGCTGCTAAGTTGGTTCTATTTGGTGTTGGTTTCAGTTCTGCAAGGGTGAGACGATAGGTGTGAGGATACTAAAAGTGTTTGAATGAAACACGAGCGACATGTTGGTTCTATTTGGTGTTGGTTAAAGTTTCACAAGGGTGAGACGATAGGTGTGAGGATATTTTTTATGTTTGAGTGAAACACGAGCGTCGTGAGGATATAATTTTACCACTATCATGTCAGATCCATACAACACACCCTCCCGAGGGAGATCTTAAGTTCCAAATGCAAGTCATGACACAGATGATGGAGAGGATGAATTTTGTGATGGGGAACGTGTGTGACAAACTTGATATGGTGGAGAGACATGGTAACGAGGCTGGTACAAGCACCCAAAACACGAGGAAGGTTGAGGCTCAATCGAAAGCAAATAGTGGCAGTAGGGCCGAAAGGCTAAGGTCGGCTGATCAGAGGAGATTCAATATGAGTAATGAAGAGAAACAGAGGTTACGAGTTCCAAATATTTATGCCCATAATGCTTTTATGATGTTAGATAAAAAGCGCGAGGCCGAAGGACTTGCAAAGGTTTATCAAGAACAAATAAAGAAAATCAAGAATGGAGAACTTCAATTTAGCGCCAAAGGGATAACAAACGAAAGAGGAAAGCATTGGTTATCATTCGAAAATATACACACAAGTGGATGGGAAGACATGTTTATTTGAAATTATTATCGGCAACTACATTCATACAATGTTGTTACTAGCTTGCGTGCAAGAAAAGAACTCCAACGGCTGAAACAAGAGGCTTAGGAATTGTCCATCAAACTTGTTGGTGATTCGAGGATGAATCATCTTGAAGAGAGAAGGAATGATACAATCCGAGTACTGAAAAAATAATCAGATTCGGATTCTGACATAAAATGCGCAACTGACCAGTTTTACGACCATTGGATCGGGCTGAAAGTTTACGTGGAGTCTCTTGACATGTTTTCCTACCTTGGGTTAAATTTCAGGTCAATTGGAGTATGGGAAGGCACCGCAATACTGGTCAACAGAGGCTGTATGAATTTTGTTATTTACTTTGTTTTGACTTGTAGACTTCCTATTTGGCTATGATTGTTTTTTAAAAAGGATGTGGCAGGTTTTGGGAATCTCCTAGTTCTATAAAGATCTTTAATGGGTGCAACATAGTTACTAAGTCTGGTAAGGATTCATAAATGTTTTAGAATCCTTTTCTTACAAGGATTCCTTATTCATCCTAGCTACAACAAGGAAAGAAGACTTCTTTTTTTTTTTTGGTAAGTTGACATATGTATTAAAAGAAGAAGATACAAACATTATAAGGGGCATACCCCAGATTTACAATGAGAACAGAAACATAAAACAACAGATGGCTACAGGCTATCTGGGACTTCTTAATGGTGACAAATCTGATTCAAGAATATTTAGGATAATAATTTTAGGATTTTTATTATTTTCTTCTTAGTTTTTGGGTTATTATTACTTATTTGGGTCAATTGTAAGCGGCCCTCATATAAGTCCACCTAAAGGGGGTCCATTAGGATTTATTTAAGTTTAGAGTTAGTATAAATAAATGTATAACCAGACATTTAAGTTAGAAAATTCAGGTTAATAAAACTTCTTATTTGTTGCATTGTTTCCATTGTGAGAGTGATTCTTGCATTCTTCAATTCTTGAACGAACTGAATCTAACTTGTCGAAGATTAAATGGCTTCGTGATGTCATTCTATTTCATTCCAATAGTGTTGGTGTCTTGGGGTAGGTTTCCATTGTGTCACACTCCTATCAGACCTATTTTGGCTTTTCGAGATTAGATCTCAATCTTGATTGTGGGTTGCGTGACCACGTGATCACGAGGTTCGCATCAGTTGGTATTAGAGCTAGACTCCGAAATAAGGTCATATCCTTCTGTTATGTTCATTTTCTTTAGTGGTCCTTGAAGTTTTTCAGTGTTTGCGTTGTTCCTTTTCTTGTTCTTTGTGTCCGTGTCATATAAGCAGAAAAAAAAGAAAAAAAGCTTATATTTAATTTAATTATTGTCTCTAATCATATCAATAGCATGTATAAAAAGAATAAAAGAGATTAGATGAAACTTGAGGGATAATTCAATTTTGCCACAGAAACACAACTCTTAATAAACTATAAGCAAATCACCTTAGAGTCAATTGCAACTTCACATTCTGTCTATTGGGGGGTGAGATCGAAACATATATAAAATTTAGGCTCATTTTGATGTCGTTCGCATTCAATGGTTCATGTTGATTTTGATAGTGGCTATAGACACTTAGACAACTTTTGGTTTGCGACAATCTCATCTTAAAGAAACTAATCAAACCTTAGGAAAAAGATTTGATCTCTAAGCAATCTTTCTATAAACTTTAACAACTTCTAGATTGTCTAACAATATTCTTGGGACACCAAAAAAAGTTTAATTTTATTTGCTACGTTTATGTACTTTTAGGAAATCCAACACTGGTAGCAAAGCTATTGAATGTTATGTAATTTAAAAATATAGAAATTTAAATAGAAAAAACTATTTTGTAATCCCAGATGAAGCAGTGAAGGTTACAACTGTGGTGCTTGCAAAAGTCTTATGAAGATTTTCAGCTGCAACCTAGGTTTTGATTACCTAATTTAATTTAATGTCTCGGGGGAATTAGTTTGGATATGTCCATATTAATCCAAATAGAATGGTATGCTATGGATGTATTTTTATATATTATTGTTATGTTAAATAAATAAATTATGTCATGGAATGAGACGTGATTAAAATATCAAATTCTTTGTCAATATTAAGTGCATGTTAGGAATATAATTTGGTGCCTTTCAATTTCATATGCATAAAACTAGAGTTCCATTCATGAATAAGTTGTTGAGTCATTCAAGATTACCGTTAATCGAATATGTTTAATGCTATAGAATTGTCATACAATCCAAAAAAAAATTGAACAAGGCAATTCAAATTATAATGTAATTGTGTCTATTGTCCATGTTTGTACTATAGAGCATAACTTTTAATCTGACCATTAGATTAGACTGAAATTCTACCAAACGTTTCTAGATAATTGTTCTACATTGGGTTAAACTTTCAGATTAATCAAACTTGAAAAGATCAGGAGATGCAATACATATTTTATTATTTGTTGTCTTTTGACATGTGTACTTTATATTTGGAGAGGATTGTTTTCCTCGTAATGCAAGGATATTCAATAACTTATTTTTGCAAGCTTCATAGTTCTACAAGGGATCTTTAATAAGTAGCCAAGGATTATTGAATAAAATTGATGTTTTGCTTGAAGCAACATGTTTTTCAAAGGGTTGTCACTTAACTGATCTAGGAGTCACATAGAGATGTGATTAATAAGTCAAGATATCTACCTAATTTTGTTTATTTTGATTTGTTAAGCCGCTCAAGGTTGAATATATTAAATGAGACCCTAGTCCACTAGAAAATCTAAACGAGATTTCCTGAATTAATAAAAAGAGCTATTAATTTGAAAACAAAATAGTGAGATATCAAATTATGATTAAAGACATTACTAAATTTGATTTTAAATATCAATACTTGAAACTAATACTCGTTATCCTTATATGAATAGTTTGATAAATCAAGAATGAGTAGCGACTTGTCCCTACGTAACATACTTGATGCTAATAAATTGATTCCAACAAACCTCCTAGATTGTACCTCAATCTCAAGCAAGAAAGAATATTATATATTCTTAAAAATCCAATTCCTGTTACCCTTGATGAGAGAATGCTGATGAAGTTAAGAATGAATATCAATGTCATATTGATAATAATGATGAGCAGGATGCATGCGTGATTTGCATCATGGGAATTATAATCCATCTCGTAAAGCTATATCTTATATGCAAGAGGATTCAGATGGTCCAATGACAAGAGCGAGAACGAAACAACTACAAAGGGCCTTGACGAGCCAAATTGGAATGATTGAAGCTGCATAGGAGTTAAAAATTAGCAATTTGGTTGAAATTGGTTCAAGGGTGCTTATTTTGCCTATAATTGGAACTTGGAGATGGGAAAAGCCCTTAATGGTTCTTTTGATGCTGTTTATGGTCAGAATAGTAAATAAATTTGGTGGAATTCAAATTTAGAATGTGATCGTTCTAGATTGTCCAACCATGATTGCATTGGACTTTGGTGCAAAAAGTTAAATTTGGTCTGTTTATGTTTCAAAATGGTCAAAAAACGTGTGCTAGTTAAATTTATCTAGTTGCTTTGTCAAAGTCTAGTTTTTAGGCTTGACTTCTGTCATTTTGAATTCCCTAACTTTGGAGGGATGTTCCAATTATAAATATAGTATCAGAATATGTATTAAACACTTTTGGCCAAGATTTGAAACTTAATTCAGAGAATTAAGAATTGTTCTTCCAAATTGATTTTTATGAAAAACCCTACCTGACTAATCACTCTTCAATCACAAAGAGTGTGGCGTTGAAATCCTAGATTGATCTTTGTGTGTGTGTGTGTGTGTTTGTGTTGGTGCGATAATCTCTCTTCCATAGTTCTCTAAAGAATTGAAAAATGACTTATCGAAGAACAAATGTCTTCGTGACGTCATCTTTATACTTCTCGTTCACAAATCAATATTCGTTGGGTGGGGGTTTTTGTTTCCAATAGTGCTGGTGCCTAGGTACCAGTTATCTTTGTGTCACACTCCTATCAAACCTCATTTACTTGGCTTTTTGGGAATTGGTGTCTTTGCACGTGATCACGAGGTTCGCATCATTTGGTATCAGAGCAAGGTCAAATTCGGATTTTGATATCAATCAGAGTTTGAGAAGGTTACGCAATTTTCAGATCAATAAACTTCTTTATTGCACTTATGTGTTGGTGGGATAATCTCCTTTCCTTCGTTCTCTAAAGAACTAAAAACGACTTATTGAAGAACAACTGGTTTCGTGA
This sequence comes from Populus simonii, assembly GCA_007827005.2. Lineage (NCBI taxonomy): Eukaryota > Viridiplantae > Streptophyta > Magnoliopsida > Malpighiales > Salicaceae > Populus > Populus simonii. The sequence goes on from CM017482.2 coordinate 10,192,060, forward strand.
CGTTATCCTAATACTTCTCGTTCGCGAATCAATATTCGTTGGGTGGCGGTTTTTTCGTTTTCAATAGTGCTGGTGCCTAGGTACAAGTTATCTTTGTGTCACACTTCTATCAAGCCTGATTACTTGGCTTTTCGGGAATTGATGTCTTTGCGTGTGGGTTGCGTGACCACGTGATCACGAGGTTTGCATCATTTCTATATAGTATCATATACATTATGGATCTTATAGTAGAAGCATACAAAAGTTTTTTTTTTTATCTTATCTCTCTCAAGTTGTGTCTTAGAACACATGTCCATGGAGAGACATATCTAATGTGAAATAGTTAAGTATCCTCTTTTGGATTCTTACATGATAAACTATTTTAACATCTCATCTATGTACATGGATTGAGATAATCCTAACAATCTCTACAGGTTTTTATTTATAGTATATAGGCTACTTCTCCCATATCATTCTTGGAGAGAATCTTGGCCAATAAGATATTTACTAACTAAAGTAAAGAAATGTTGTTTTCTATCAATAATATATCATCTACGTATAATATTACAAAAACAAATTCACTCTCATTAACCTTTTTAGAAACACAAGGCTTATCCATATTTTTAATGAAATCAAATTGTTTGATTATCCCATCAAAATAAATATTCCAACTTTTTGAAGCTTGTTTAACTCTCCATAAATAGATTTTTATAGCTTATATACTTTGTTAGAAAATTTTTTATATTCAAAAGCTTCAAGTTGTGTCATATACACATCTTTATGAAAATTCACATTCAGGGATGTTGTTTTAAAATTTATTTTCCAAATCTTATTATCATGGTATGCAACTATAGCAAGCAAAATTATTTTGGGTTTTAACATAGCTATCGATGAGAAGTTTCATCAAACTCAACACATTGTTTTTATTTGTAACCTTTGGTAACCACTCTAGCTTTATATGTTTATATATTGCCATCCATTTCAGTCTTTCTCTTAAAGACCCACTTTATAAGTTTTATCTTTTCAGGTGGATCAACCAAGGTCCATACCTAGTTAGTATACATGGAATTCATCTCAGATTTCATGGCCTTAAGTCATTTCTCTTAATTAATATTAGATACTACTTTCATGTAAGTCGTAGGCTCATCAAGTATGAATAACTCATCATTTTCAACTTCTATGCAAAGTACATATCTCATTGGTCCATGGCGTGTCCTACTAGATCTATGAAGTTCTTGTGTTTCTTAAGCTTCAGGATGAACATAAAATGTAGCCTAGAGCTCAAGTTCTAATTGGATATTATTTTTTGGTTCATGAATTTTATTAAGTTCTATTTTCCTCCAACTACTCATTTCAAAAACAAATTCTTTCTTTAGATATGTAATATATTTTGAGATAAACTTTTGCTAAACGAGATGGTAAAGACAATATCTAATAGTTTCATTTAGATATCTGATTAGTACTTAAAAATGTATTCTCATTAAGGCTTTATATCATCATATTGCACTTAAAGTATCATTAAATTCCGTAACTTAAGCATGTTTTATAATAACAAGTCTGATAATATTAGATAGCTTTAATTTATGGTAAATGCTCATTTTAAATGCAAGCATATTTCACAATTCAAAAGATTGATTGATGTGATTAACTATTGAAAGTGAAAAGACAAAGAAAGGGCTAAGGTTAGAGAAGAAATGCTGGATCAAACTGTAACACCATTCAATCATTGGGTCATATCTAGAGTTGTGGACATTGGATTGATATTTGGTTTATTATTCTGGAAAATTAAGACATAGACCTACAACTTTAATGAAGAGTGGAAGACCCAAATCTGCCGTTTGCAAATTCAAAGCTTGGCCACAAAAGAAAAATCAGAATCTGTCCTGCAATCCCGCCCAAACACTACTCAGAAGTTTACCTATAGCAGGAGGTATCCATTGTGAGAGAATCTCATTCTCTTTTAAATAATCTTAGAAATCTTGACTCAAATATTCACCACCTTGATCAAATTGAAGTATCATAATACTCTTTCCAATTTGTTTTTCAACTTCACATCTGAATTCTTTGAACCTTTTAAATGATTCAAACTTATGTTTCATCAAATACACATACTCATATCTAGAATAAACATTAGTAAATATGATGAAATATGTATATCCATCTATAACACAAATCGTCTAGTCCACACACATCTATATGTCTCAAACCTAATATTTCTTTAGACCTTTCACTATTTCTAGTTAAGCGATGTTTTGGTCATCTTAACCAATAAACAAGCTTCACGACTTTCACATAATTCATATGTAAAAAGATCAAAATATCCTTCTTCATATAACTTAGTAATTCTTGTTTCATTAACATAACCTAGTTTGCAATGCTATAAAAAAGATGGATATTATCTAACTTATAAGTTCTTCTTGATGTTTATATTGAACATGGGCATTTTGAAATCAATTATATATAAATTATTTGTATAAGTACCATATCCATAATAAACATCATTATTATCAAAGAAATAACATTTGTTGTTAATAATATAGTTAAATCCATTAAAAGCTGAGGAAGAAATGAAGACTATTCCTAGAAAGTACTGGAACAAAATAACAATTATCAAGTTCTAGCATTAACTCATTTTGCAAAGTAAAATAATAAGTTTTTATAACTAAAAGAATAATTGTTGCTCTATTTCCAACTCATAGGTCCCTTTCTCCTTTTATATAATCTTCTATTTGTTTTTAGTTCTTGCAAATTATTGAAAATGCAAAAGCCATATCCGTTATCTGATAGTACTTAAAAGTACATTCTCATTAAGGCTATAAATCATCATATTGCACTTAAAGAATCATTAAATTCACTAACTTAAACATGTTTTATAATAACAAGTCTGATAAACTAAGATAGCTTTAATTTATGGTAAATGCTCATTTTAAATGTAGGCATATCTCACAATTCAAAGGATTGAGTGATGTGAGTAACTATTAAAAGTGAAAGTACAAAGAAAGGGTTAAGCTTAGAAAAGAGATGCTGGTTCAATTCAAACCGGAACACCATTCAGTCATTGGGTCATATCTTGAGCTGTGGATCTTGGATTTCAATTTCGTTTATATGGCTAGAAAGCTAATACATAAGCCTAAAACATTCATGAAGAGTCCAAGACTCACTTCTGTCGTTTTGGAGTCCAAATCTTAGCATCAAAAGAGAAGTCTGAATCTGTCTTGCAGCCCAGACACTGTTCAATGTTTAGTCCATATCTCGGGTTCTAAAAGTCCAAATGAGCTCATTCTTCATTTAGTGGAACGCTGATACAAATTCCTATAACTTTCATGAAGACCACTTTGCCAAATTCTAATTGTGGAAATGTCATTTCGTTCGAAAAACAAATCCATACCTAAAACACCAAGTTCACTAAGTCATTAGTTGGCCACTAATTCAATAGTTAATTACCAAATGAATAGTTCTTTTTGGCCTATAAAAAGAGGCATTTGCCATACATTTAGGCATCTTAGTTTTCAGATCAAGATCATTTTCTTGCTTTCTCTCTTTGTAATGTTCAAGTTTTTTTTCATGTTATATTAATCTCTTATTTATGCTTTTTATTTTCTTTTTTTTTTGGTAAGTTGACGTATGTATTAAAAGAAGAAGATATAACCATTATAAGGGGCATACCCCAGATTTAAAATGATAACAGAAACATAAAACAACAGATGGCTACAGGCTAGCCACCGACCATAAAACTGAAACCTCACTAGACTCGTTAGGGAAACCAATACAACCAGCTAACTATAAGAATCTATGGTATTCACCCTCCAAGCTCGTTGGATCCTTTTGTTTTCATTTGTTGGTACGACATTCCTCATCAAATCAAGCTTATCACGAATGATACATTCTTATGTTCTTATCTTGTTTATTTATGTTTCTTTTACTCATAATGTCTAGCTAAGTTTAATTTGTCAAGGTGAAAAGGTTTCACTAATGGTGTTAGAATATGTATAATATAAACTCAACTTGGATTTCAATGTTTATATTCAAGAAAGTTTGTTATTAATATGTCTTATCTTTTTATCTTACTAATTCTTAATACCTTGCTTGTTAAATGATTAATCTAGATTTGTGTTGTGTAACACTTGATACAATAAATGCTTTATCCTTCATAGTCTTCGGGCGACATCGTTGTTATGTGAGGAATTTGATTTGTTGTTAACATAAGTTAGCATCATGAATTCTTGACAATAACTAAAAGTATGGTGTTACTAAAATAAGATAATTAACATGATCATGCTAAAAATTTATAATGAACTATTAAGGATAAATCATCTGATTGGAACCTCCACGTGTGTGGTTTTCAATTGAGTAATAAAAAGAGTTTATACTATACTTATTTCTAATACCATTAGTGGATCCTTTAACCTGATATTTGTTTTTATCATTTTTTAAGCTTCACATTAATCTCACATCTTAAAGATCTCTTTAACTCTTTGTTAAAATATATATATTATTTATAATTTATATAGTTGACCTCCCTGTGGTTCGACCCCGGTCTTACTGGGTTATTTATTACTTTGACACTCCTGCACTTGGGATAAGACATCAACTATTTGATCGTGTCAAGTTTTTGACGCCGTCACCGGGGAGGTAATTACTGTATAAATTTTATTTTTTTTCTTTTCACTTGTCTCTTATCAAACTTTTGTTTCATTTTTTTTCCTTTTTCTTCTCTTTCTACACTTGCATGAGAGTTTGATCACGCACATTAAGTGATAGACTTTCTAGGAAATCCTTATCTTTATCTGAAAACATGGTCGAAGAGGATAACCAGTCACTTCATAATGAGAATAATCATGTTAGAACACTGAGAGACCACACGAATCCAACAAGAACAAGTGCACCATTATGTATAATTTTACCTCCTGATGCATCTCAGTTCAATTTTAAACCAGACATTATTCAACTGCTTGCTTTTCATGACTTAGATCTAGAAAATCCATATTTGCATTTGAGAGACTTTGAAGAGGTTTGTAATATTTAAATGACTTAAATTATAGCATAAATACCATCAGATTAAAGCTTTTTCCTTTTTCATTAAAAGATAAACCTAAAACATGGTTACAAAATCTTAGGTCAGGATCTATTCGTGCTTGAGATGAAATGCAACAACAGTTTTTGAAGAAGTTTTTTCCATCTCATAGAACTAACTTTTTCAAAAGACAAATCATCACTTTCACTCAAAAACTAGGAGAAACATTTTACCAATATTGGTTTTGGTAAAATAGAGACTTGCTTAATACTTGTCTTCATCATGGTTTTGAAATATGGAGATTGGTTTCATATTTTTATGAAGGGTTAACACCTAAAGATAGGCAAATGGTGGAATTGATTTGCAATGAAACTTTTGAAAATAAAGACCCTGATGAAGAAATGAAGTACCTAGACTTAGTTGAAAATGTTCAAAATTAGGACACTACAAGCACTTGTGAGGCACCAGGTAAAACTCAACCTCATACATCTAGTGGAGGAATGTACAACCTTAGAGAAGATCATGACCTCCAAGCCAAATTTGCATTTTTAGCTAGAAAAGTCGAGGCACTTGAATTTAAAAAGAGTGTTCAATTAAAATCTGTTCAAGACATTGTGTGTCAAATCTGTGAAACGAATGAACATTCAACCAATGAGTGTCCAACTTTGCCTTCTTTTAAGGAATGTCTCCATGAATATACGAATGCTTTAAACAGTTTCCAAAGGCCAAATCATAACCCATACTCGCAAACGTACAACCCTTGTTGAAAGAAATCATCCAAATTTAAGTTGAAAGAGTGGTAATAATAATACACAAACTTGATGATGTAACCATATTATTCGATAGTTTCACCCACATCTACCTAATGTTTTGTCCATGTTTTATATATAAAATGCCTTGATATTCTTTGTTTTTTGTTTTGAAGGCATTTTTGGATGAAAGATGCAAAAAGGAGTAAATTGGAGGTAATTGGCAGATTTGACGTTCAGTCGATGTTTTGTGCAGAGCGTGAGTTCTAGAGATCGAAATGAAGTGATTCCAGTGGCACTAAAAAGCTAACATCCATACCTTTCTGGAAATGTAATGCAAGAAAAATAAAAGGAGAAAGATCATGGAAATCACATCCTGCAAAGTCAAATCTCGCATTCTGCCAGTGTTGACCTTTGGTCATTCAAAATTTAATATCTGGAGCTACAGAAGTCCAATTGATGCAAACTCAATTTTCTTGGATTCCTAATTCAAAGACCTATCCACGCTCCAAATTGCAGCCAAAACCGATGTCATATGAGGGAGATATGATTTTCCAAAGATGACAACTGAATTCTGCCAGCAAACAGGTTTCGTGAAGAAACGAGTCCAAATTACATTTCGAAGCATCTAAACCGACATCCAAGTTTTTATATCAGCAATTTAGCTCCTCTAAGTCAGAGTTTGAAGATTTCATGCAAGGCTATTTCTCCTTTTTAGGAAAAATAGTTATTGAAGTACTTAAATGTAAACTGTCAACTTAAGGAAGGACTATTTTGTAAAATAGAGACTAGGGTTTCTTAGCATATAAAAAGAAAGAGAGAAGGGGCAGCAGCTAGAAAAGAAGAGGGAGAGCAGAAGGAGGCAGCAGCCAGCAGAGAATAAACACAAATTCTCTCCTCTACAAACCCAAAAATCATGCTCTTTTCATTCTTTAGAAGTAGTTGTTCAATAGTTATGCAAGGCTAAGCTCTTTTCTTGGTTGCAAGGACACAACAAACCTTCGGACTTCAAGAACCGTGAGATTTATTCTTCCTTCTATTTTCAGTTTATGTTATGAATGAGTATGATTGTTTTCCTATGCATATTTTCTATGATTGTTGTTGATGATTGCTAGAGCGGACTCTAAGTTATTGTTGTGAACAATCTATTGCTAAGTTTAATATCAAAACCGGAGTTGTGATATATGAACTTGTGAAGCAACTAAGCTTGATAATTGTGGCGGAACTACGTTATTGAACTTAGGGAGAACATTAGAACAAAGTGACACAAGCTGCGGACAGCTTGTATGTTAATCTTGATGAAATTATCTAGTTCTTAAAGCTACCATTAAATTGAATCATTAGTGCGGACACTTTGATTGTTTGTTGGTTAGGATTAGTTATACGGCGGATCCGTTAATTAATCAACGTTAAGAAAAGATAGAATTTCAGAACATAAACTACAATTTTTGTTTCAAGGATCGGTTCTAATTTCCGTTGGTGGATGTGTGCTTGCGACCAAGGTTTGTTTTCTTGATAAGTTTCGGTTTTGATTGATTTTGTTTGCTAGTTTAATTGCTGCCATAGTTTAGATAATCACAAACCAAATTCCCCCAATTACATAACGTACAACATAAAAATCTGACTTGAAACTTCCTCGTGGGATCGACCCCTTGCTTGCTCTTTACTATCTTGTGTGTTTTAAGCTAGGGTAATTAATTTGTGCGACCGCGACATCGCAACAAATTTTGGCGCCGTTGCCGGGGAGGTAATTTTAGTTGATTGTTGTGCTTGTACTGTTATTTTTATTTGCTGTGATTAAAAAAAAAAAAAAAAGAAAGAAAGATAGAAACATAATTTTTGCTTGCGACGGTACTGTTCACTTGCGGTAGCGGTACTGTTCAAAACAGAGTTTTTGGAGGAATTAGGTATCGGCCTTTTGTTTTCTGAAGGGAAACGACGTTTTGAACAGGACTAGTGATAAATCACTAGCCCCACCCTTTTGAGGCCAAATTCCTCTGTTTTCTGGTGTTTTTAGGCAGTTTTAGTTTTCTACCGTAGGATTTTCGTACAATTTGCATTGTTTTTGATCTCTTGTGTGGTTACTTTCTTTTGAGTTTTCTTAGCAATTTATGCCTGTGACCCGTTCTACTAATCAAATTCAAGTGCAGATTGATCTTGAAATAGAAAGCACTTTACGCAGGTTAAGAAAGGAAGCTCGCCTCAACACCATGGCTATTGCACGACAACAAACACTCAAGGAGCTTGCTGCTCCTAACGTGGAAAATCAACCATTGTGCATAAACATTGACAATAATGTAAACTTTGAGCTCAAATCTGGTTTTATACATTTGTTACCAACATTTAATGGTCTTGCAGGAGAAGATCCTCATACTCATCTCAAGGAGTTCCATATGGTTTGTGTTGGCATGAAACCGAATGGAGTTGATGAAGAACAAGTTAAGTTGAAAGCTTTCCCTTTCTCTTTGAAGGGGGCAGCAAAGGCATGGCTTTTCTCTATTCTCCCAGGATCTATTGGAACTTGGAATGCTATGAAGAAGATTTTCCTTGAGAAGTATTTCCCAGCATCTCGAGTTGCCAACATAAGGAAAGAAATATGTGGGATTCGGCAATCTCATGGAGAGACACTCTCTGAATATTGGGAAAGATTTGAGCAACTCTGCATTCAATGTCCTCATCATCAAATACCCGATCAGCTGCTCATTCAATATTTCTATGAAGGATTGATGCCTACTGACCGTAGTATCATTGATGCTGCAAGTGGAGGTGCATTGGTGGATAAGACACCCGAGGCTGCACGCCAATTGATCTCAAACATGGCAGCCAACTCAAAACAGTTTGGCACTCGTGGAGACTTCTCCAACAAACGAGTAAATGAGGTAAGTATTTCTAACCTTGAAAATAAAGTTAATGATCTTACTTCTCTTGTGCGTTCTTTGGCTTGTGGAAATGTGCAGCAGGTGAAAGTTTGTAGCATATGCTCCTTACAAGGACATGCTTCGGATATGTGCCCAACAATGCAAGAAGATTACATTGAACAAGCTCATGCAATTGATGGAGCATTCAATGGACAGCCCCAGCGTAAATATGATCCCTTTTCCAACACGTACAATCCCGGATGGAGAGATCATCCCAACTTACGCTACAACAACCCATCCCAACAAGGCAATCAAGGCCGACAGTTCCATCCCCATGGATTTCAGCCCCAACAAAATTATCAAGCAAGACAGCCCCCTCCATTCACAAACTCCAATGTTGTGGGGTCGTCATCCAATGATGATCTTCGTGAGATGATGAAAACTTTGGCTTCTAATACTGTTACCTTGCAACAAAATGTCATGTCTTTTCAACAGGAAACAAGGTCAAGTATTAACAACTTGGAAAAGCAAATGGGGCAAGTAGCTTCAAGCGTAGGGAAATTAGAAGCACAAATGAATGGAAAGTTGCCCTCCCAAGCATTAAATCCAAAAGAGAATGTTAGTGCAATCATGCTGCGAAGTGGGAAAGAACTTGAAGAGCAAAGGTCAAAACAAATTGAGATGGAGGAAGAAAAAGAGATAGAAACTGAATTGAGTACAAAGAAGGAACATCCTTCTCCTCCACAAACTGAAATAAAGACCAACACTCCAAAGGTAACTCCTCACTCAATTAATTCCAGTTTTAAAACAATTCCACCCTTTCTTGTGAGTTCTTCTAGGTCAAAGAAAGAAGACAAAGAAAAAGAGATTTTAGAGGTTTTCAAGAAAGTGGAACTCAACATTCCTTTGCTTGATGCTATCAAGCAAATTCCCAAGTATGCAAAATTCTTGAAGGAGTTGTGTACTACCAAGAGAGCTTTCAAACTGAAAGGTCATGAAACGGTAAGTATGGGTGAAGTTGTATCTGCCGTTGTTCAAAAGAATCTGCCTTTGAAACAAAAAGACCCAGGTGCGTTTACTATCCCATGTGTCATTGGTAATGCTAGTTTTAAAAGAGCTTTATGCGATTTAGGTGCATCCATTAGTGTTATGCCCAAACATGTTTATGATTCTCTTAGTCTTGAGCCTTTGAATAAAACTAGCATTGTAATACAACTTGCGGATCGTAGTTTTGTTTACCCACTTGGTGTGATAGAAGATGTCCTAGTCAAGATTGATAGTTTGGTTATTCCATGTGATTTTTATATTCTTGATATGGAACATGATTCTTGTGATTCATCAACCAGCACTCCTATATTGTTTGGGAGACCATTCTTGAAAACCGCCAACACAAAGATTGATTGTGGTAAGGATACCTTGTCTATGGAAGTAGGAGATGAAAAAATTGAATTCAATTTTCATGATGCAATGAAATATCCTTATAGCAATGTTTATTCTATCACATGCTATGACCAAATTGATAAGTGTGTGCAGCAAGTTTGTGATTTTGATTGCGAAGATGGATTAAGCATAGCTTTGAGCTATGGCTATGATTTCACCAAGATAGAAGAGATGGAGAGGCACGTGTGTGTTCCCCAAAACGTGCACGAATCAGTATTGGCCTTACAAGCTTTGCAAACCGTTCCTCATGGTAATGTCTTTGTTGATTTAGTACTCTCACATAAAAAGCTTTTGCCATCTATTTTACAGGCCCCCGAGTTAGAATTAAAACCTTTGCCCGATAATTTGAAATATGTATTCATTGGCGACAACAATACACTTCCCGTTATCATAGCAAAAGGTTTGACAACTATGCAAGAGGAAAAACTTGTGAAGTTGTTGTGTGATCACAAGACGGCCATTGGATGGACTTTAGCCGACATCAAGGGCATTAGTCCCTCAATGTGTATGCATCACATACTATTGGAGGACAACGCAAAACCAACAAGGGAAATGCAAAGGAGGTTGAACCCGCCTATGATGGAGGTAGTGAAAGCTGAAATTTTGAAACTGTTAGATGCAGGAGTCATTTACCCCATCACTGACAGTAAATGGGTCGCGCCAATCCATGTGGTGCCCAAAAAGACAGGAATCACATTGGTGAAAAACAAAAATGATGAGCTCATTCCTACTCGCATCTCGAGTGGATGGAGAATGTGTGTTGATTACAGAAAGCTCAATCTTTCTACACGCAAAGATCATTTCCCATTACCATTCATGGATCAAATGCTTGAACGCCTAGCAGGTAAGTCTTTTTATTGCTTTCTTGATGGATATAGTGGATACAATCAGATTGTTATTAATCCTGAGGATCAAGAAAAGACTACATTTACATGTCCATTTGGTACATATGCATATAGGAGAATGCCTTTTGGTCTCTGTAATGCTCCTGCAACTTTTTAAAGATGCATGATGAGTATTTTTTCTGACTATGTTGAAAGAATAATCGAGGTTTTTATGGATGATTTCACGGTGTATGGTGATTCTTTTGATAAATGTCTAGAAAATTTATCTTTAATCTTGAAAAGGTGCATTGAAACTAACCTTGTCTTGAACTATGAAAAGTGTTATTTTATGGTAGAACAAGGAATAGTTCTTGGGCATGTTGTGTCTTCACGTGGATTAGAGGTTGATAAAGCTAAGATAGATGTTATTTCATCATTGCCTTACCCCTCATGCGTGAGGGAAGTTCGTTCTTTTCTAGGCCATGCAGGTTTCTATCGACGCTTTATCAAAGATTTCTCGAAGATTACAGCACCCTTGTGTAAACTATTAGCCAAAGAAGTAGATTTTATGTTTGATCAAGCATGTAAAGATGCCCATGATGAGCTTAAAAGACGTGTCACATCTGCCCCTATCATCCAACCACCAAATTGGGATGAACCTTTTGAGATAATGTGTGATGCGAGTGACTATGCGGTAGGAGCTGTGCTTGGGCAAAGAATTGGGAAGAATTTGCATGTTATCGCCTATGCTTCTCCTCTCAGGTATCTTTTGAAGAAGAAGGAGTCCAAACCAAGACTGATTAGGTGGATCTTGCTTTTACAAGAATTCGATCTTGAGATCAAAGACAAAAAAGGTGCCGAAAACCATGTGGCTGATCACTTGAGCCGACTGAGGACTGAGGATATACAGATCGAAACAATAAGAGAGACATTCCCCGATGAGCAGTTGTATATGTTGCATTCCTCTACAAGACCATGGTATGCTGATTTGGTAAACTATTTAGTCACCAAAGAATTCCCTCCAGGTTTGTCTAAACCCCAAAAAGATAAGTTACGAGCTGATGCTAAATATTATTTTTGGGACGATCCTTACCTTTGGAAATTTTGTGCGGATCAAGTAGTTAGGAGGTGTGTACCACAAGATGAATTTCATTCCATTCTCACTTTTTGTCATTCTCATTCTTGTGGTGGGCATTTTGGAGCAAAAAGAACAGCCCACAAGGTACTTGAAAGTGGTTTCTATTGGCCTTCTATTTTTAAAGATGCATATCACTTCTGCAAATCATGTGAAAAATGCCAAAGAACAGGTAATATCACTCATAAGAATCAAATGCCTTTAACGAATATTCTTGTAAGTGAAATTTTTGATGTTTGGGGTATTGACTTTATGGGTCCATTTCCTTCTTCATTTGGCAATCTTTATATTCTTCTTGCTGTTGATTATGTGTCTAAATGGATTGAGGCGAAAGCCACACGAACTAACGATGCTAAGGTTGTTTTAGATTTTGTCAGGACTCACATATTTGACAGGTTTGGAATCCCTAAAGCTATCATTAGTGATCGTGGCACTCATTTTTGTAATCGTTCCATGGAAGCATTGCTACGCAAATATCATGTGACTCATCGAACTTCCACAGCATATCATCCTCAAACGAATGGCCAAGCTGAAATTTCAAATCGAGAAATCAAGTCCATTTTGGAGAAAACAGTGCAACCTAACCGGCGAGATTGGAGTCTACGTCTTGGAGATGCACTTTGGGCTTATCGGACTGCTTATAAATCACCTATAGGAATGTCACCTTATAGAATGATTTATGGGAAAGCATGTCATCTACCGGTGGAGCTTGAACACAAAGCTTTTTGGGCCATTAAACAATGTAACATGGATTATGATGCTGCTGGGATTGCAAGAAAACTGCAACTACAAGAGTTGGAAGAAATTCGAAATGATGCTTACGAGAATGCAAGGATTTACAAAGAAAAGACTAAGAATCTTCATGACCGAATGCTTACAAGAAAGGAGTTTCATGTTGGAGACAAAGTCCTTCTTTATCATTCGCGTTTGAAACTTTTTCCTGGAAAATTGCGCTCTCGTTGGATTGGACCCTTTGTTGTTTCTAATGTTTTTCCTTATGGTGCAGTTGAAATTACAAGTTTAGAAACCAACAAAGTACTCAAGGTCAATGGGCATCGTTTGAAACCTTTCTATGAAGGTTGGACGGCAGAACTCACCGCTTTTGTAGAGTTAGCTGAACCAATCTATGAAGAATGAGCATGCCACATGTCAAGCCAATGACATAAAACAAAAGCGCTTACTGGGAGGCAACCCAGCACAAAAAAAAAAAATCAGATTTGCTTTCTTTGTCCTTATCTTTTATTTTTTTTCGCATTTTAATTTTTTTTTCTTTTCTGTCATTCTCTTATGTTCCTTTACTTTTATTTCAACATTGAGGACAATGTTGTGTTTTAAGTGTGGGGGTATTGGGAGAATTTTAGTTTTCTTTGTTGTTCTTTAAAAGAAAAAAAAAAATTTATGTTTGATCTTTTGAACTCCCATTGGTTTTTTAGAATATGAGTATTATGTATGAGAATTAGTTGAGATAGATGAATAATATAAATCAAATGAAGGAGTGTGCATGCAAGTTTTAAGGTTTAATTGGTTTAGGGATTGACTTTGAGAATATGCCATGTTGACTTTATAGTGTTATACCAATGCAAGCTTTTGAGCCTTCAACATTATATTCTTTTATTGTGCCTTCTTTTAATGATATGTATCTTTAGAACTTGCTTCATATCTTGTTGAGATTACATTCATATTACATATATACATGAAGATGATAAAGGCATTAGGAATTTTAACCACTTGAGCCAAAAAGCCAACCTAAAGCATATTATCCTTAGTGAGCCCCTTTTGAGCTTGTTTATCTTTTCTTTGCTTTATCCATGTATAAGCCTTAACTTTTTATATGTTTTCCTTTTCCCCTGGCCAAGGATTAGTAGAGCGTATACTTATGATATCTCATGGAATTATGGTTGGAAATTATGTGAAAAGAAAGAAGAAGTGATGTTTGATGAAAAGATGGGCAAAGTTGCCAAAGGTAAAAAAAAAAAAAAAAAAAAGGAAAGAAAAAGAAAAGAAAAAGAAAAAGAAAAAGAAAAAGAAAAAAGTGTTCCTTTATGTTCTTAAGATTTTATATTGAAAAAGCTTGAAATCAAAAGAAGTTAAGCATTGGTGATTAAAGATGGAAAATTTATGTGCTTTGATGGAATATCTTGTTTGAAATATCATTTTTCAGAATGCTCTACTTTCTTTGGTTTGAACCTTTTCTTTTACTCTCTTTTACCTCACCTTAACCTTAGCCCCATTACAACCGGAAAATAAGACCTTTTGATTCATGTAGTACTTGTAATAAGTTGCTAATGGAGATGAGATTGAAAAGCAAGCTTATGGTAGAACATACTCTTTGATTGAATTTGAGAGATTTAAACACATAAACCCTAAACACATGAGTGTTGGAGTGTATATCAATGAGAGGACCTATCACTTTGGCATGGCATAGATTTCATTTAAATCCCGACGGTTGATTGAGTTTTGAAGTTTGCATGTAAATGAATTCATAAGAATTATACTATTTATCCTTCATGATTGTATTCTTGTTTATAATGTATATATTCTTGGACATTGATGGGAGATTAAGAGATTGATCATAGTTTTTTTCAATTTGATTTTATTTATCCTTTCTCGAGGACGAGCAAGAGCTAAGTGTGGGGGTATTTGATGTAACCATATTATTCGATAGTTTCACCCACATCTACCTAATGTTTTGTCCATGTTTTATATATAAAATGCCTTGATATTCTTTGTTTTTTGTTTTGAAGGCATTTTTGGATGAAAGATGCAAAAAGGAGTAAATTGGAGGTAATTGGCAGATTTGACGTTCAGTCGATGTTTTGTGCAGAGCGTGAGTTCTAGAGATCGAAATGAAGTGATTCCAGTGGCACTAAAAAGCTAACATCCATACCTTTCTGGAAATGTAATGCAAGAAAAATAAAAGGAGAAAGATCATGGAAATCACATCCTGCAAAGTCAAATCTCGCATTCTGCCAGTGTTGACCTTTGGTCATTCAAAATTTAATATCTGGAGCTACAGAAGTCCAATTGATGCAAACTCAATTTTCTTGGATTCCTAATTCAAAGACCTATCCACGCTCCAAATTGCAGCCAAAACCGATGTCATATGAGGGAGATATGATTTTCCAAAGATGACAACTGAATTCTGCCAGCAAACAGGTTTCGTGAAGAAACGAGTCCAAATTACATTTCGAAGCATCTAAACCGACATCCAAGTTTTTATATCAGCAATTTAGCTCCTCTAAGTCAGAGTTTGAAGATTTCATGCAAGGCTATTTCTCCTTTTTAGGAAAAATAGTTATTGAAGTACTTAAATGTAAACTGTCAACTTAAGGAAGGACTATTTTGTAAAATAGAGACTAGGGTTTCTTAGCATATAAAAAGAAAGAGAGAAGGGGCAGCAGCTAGAAAAGAAGAGGGAGAGCAGAAGGAGGCAGCAGCCAGCAGAGAATAAACACAAATTCTCTCCTCTACAAACCCAAAAATCATGCTCTTTTCATTCTTTAGAAGTAGTTGTTCAATAGTTATGCAAGGCTAAGCTCTTTTCTTGGTTGCAAGGACACAACAAACCTTCGGACTTCAAGAACCGTGAGATTTATTCTTCCTTCTATTTTCAGTTTATGTTATGAATGAGTATGATTGTTTTCCTATGCATATTTTCTATGATTGTTGTTGATGATTGCTAGAGCGGACTCTAAGTTATTGTTGTGAACAATCTATTGCTAAGTTTAATATCAAAACCGGAGTTGTGATATATGAACTTGTGAAGCAACTAAGCTTGATAATTGTGGCGGAACTACGTTATTGAACTTAGGGAGAACATTAGAACAAAGTGACACAAGCTGCGGACAGCTTGTATGTTAATCTTGATGAAATTATCTAGTTCTTAAAGCTACCATTAAATTGAATCATTAGTGCGGACACTTTGATTGTTTATTGGTTAGGATTAGTTATACGGCGGATCCGTTAATTAATCAACGTTAAGAAAAGATAGAATTTCAGAACATAAACTGCAATTTTTGTTTCAAGGATCGGTTCTAATTTCCGTTGGTGGATGTGTGCTTGCGACCAAGGTTTGTTTTCTTGATAAGTTTCGGTTTTGATTGATTTTGTTTGCTAGTTTAATTGCTGCCATAGTTTAGATAATCACAAACCAAATTCCCCCAATTACATAACGTACAACATAAAAATCTGACTTGAAACTTCCTCGTGGGATCGACCCCTTGCTTGCTCTTTACTATCTTGTGTGTTTTAAGCTAGGGTAATTAATTTGTGCGACCGCGACATCGCAACACTTGACAACCACCATTTCAAGCCCACCATAATTTTCAAAATTCTCAAGGATATGCAGCTCCTTATGCTCCCCCTCCTAGAAGAAATGAGGAAACATTGCATGCATTCATTGAAAAGCAAGAGATAAAATGCTCAAACCATGTCAGATTTAAGAGATACTCTTGTAAAATTCACATCTGCTTTCAGTTTTCAGGAGAAAGGTAAGTTTCCATCTCAACCACAGAAAAATCCCAAAGGGCAATGCAATCCAAGTGCAAGTAGCTCTAAAAGCCAACACATGGATCAAGTCAAATCAGTCATTACTTTCCACAGGGGTAAGGTTATTGAAAAACTCATTCTTGAACCTTGTGTGAAAGAAGATGAGTTAGTCTCTGAGGGTAAAGGAAGGGTTGAACCTGAACATTGCAAAGACAAGACTGATTCCCCACAAGCACTTTCATTTCCTCATACCATGACTGATGCGAACCCTAACGGAATTTAATGGACTTCGCGACTCCAAGATCAATCTAATCCAAGTTTGTTGAGATTTGAATGAGCTTATCACAATGGAAGACTTGCTCCAAGGCAATAAGACTATAAACTAACTCGATCACAACGCCTACACCTAGAGACGAGCAAAAGAAGTATAAATTCACAACAAAGAATGGTCAATTCTTTGAAGTGTTGAAAGTTCAATCAAGAATCAAGATTGAGGAACCAAAAGTCGGCTACAATGCTGAAAATATCATCAAAATTCTGCCCTAAAATTATTCCTAAGGAGTATTTAAACTCCAAGCCAAAACCCTAGTTTCCCTGATGGGTCTCATATAAGTCCAATTTAAATAATAATCAACCCAAGCTAAAACTAGCCCAAACTAATTAAAAAAAAATAAACAAGTCTAAGATCCAAATAGAATGTCCCCTCTCAAAATAAATAAAGTTTGATAGCCCAACTAATTAAATAAGACAAGTTCGTTGTTTCCGTATTTTATCTGGCAGCAGCAAAAACCCAATTTAAAACGGATGGTTCTCTCTCGTCGTAATGAATTAGAAGGCATTCAATATACCATTAGAAAGTTATGGAAGTCTAGTTTCCAGCCCAACTAGAATCACATCAAAATTCTATCTGTAACTTCAATTATGACCCAAAGAGTAACAAAAGGTCAAACTGTCCGAATCTAGTCTTCTTCTCTCAATCCTTGTGTAATGGTCTTGGTTCCACTAACAAGCCCCTCGTGAACATGAATCATATTAATCAAGGCTTGCTCTTTATTTTTACAAATCCTCTTGAAGTGCACCTTAACCCATGTATCTTGAAGAAGTCCATTGAAAGCTTCTTTGAACTTCTTAGCCCAAATCCTAGTAACTAGACCAACTAGAACTTCCAATGGATCCTTTGATGGTTGGATCACATCATCCCCTTTCTCCTCAAAAGGATTCGACCTCGAATCATCACCTACATCAAATAAAGTAAGATCAGAAACATTTAATGTAGCATTAACACCATATTTACCTGGTAGATTCACTTTGTAGGCATTATCATTAATCTTTTCTATGATCTGATAAGGACCATCTCCTCAAGGCATCAACTTTGCTCTTCTTTATTTAGGAAACCTTTCCTTCCTTATATGCACCCAAACCCAATCACCTGGTTCAAATCTCACCAATTTTTGTCCCCTATTGGCTTTGTTTGCATATTTTTCATTCTTCTTTTCGATTTGTTGCCGAATCTTTGCATGGAGATCTTTCACCACCTGTGCTTTTTTATTACCATCAAGACTAACCATTTTATCAACAAGTAAAGGAATCAAATCTAATGGTGTCAAAGGGTTAAAACCATACACAATCTCAAATGGTGAATAATCAGTAGTAGAATGCACTCTACGATTCTTTTGAATGATAACCCTTAACAATTGAATCAAAGTCTGGTTAATAACTTCAGTTTGGCCATCTGTTTATGGATGACAAGTAGTATAATATAAAAGTTTAGTTCCTAACTTACCTTACAAAACCTTCCAAAAGTAACTCAAAAACTTAACGTCTCGATCGGATACAATGCTTATAGGAAGACCATGTAGCCGAATGACCTCTCTAAAGAATAGGTCAACTATATTTATTGCATCATCAATTTTATGGCAAGCAATGAAATGTGCCATCTTAGAAAATCTATCCACAACAACAAATTTAGAATCTCTCCCTTTCCTAGACCTAGACCCAAAATGAGATCTATAGAAATATCAACCCAAGGTTCCTTAGGAACAGGCAAAGGTGTATATAGTTCATGAGGCATTACCCTAGACTTAGGTCGCCTACTTGTTATGCACCTATCACATATTCTTTGCACATCTGTTTCCATATTAGGACAATAAAATTGCTCATGCAGAACCTCTAAAGTTTTAGTAATTCCAAAATGCCCCATTAAACCTCCCCCATGTGCTTTCCTCACAAGCAATTTACGTAAAGAACAATTAGGCACACATAATTTATTTTCCTTAAATATAAATCCATCATGCCTAAAATATTTATCCTTGGCTGAAACCTTGCATGTGTCATATAGATACAACTCTTTAATATACTAAAATCCTAGCAATTTAGTATTAAGAGTACTAAGAAGAACATTCCTTCGCGACAAGGCATCAATGACCACATTTTCTTGACCTTGCCAGTATTTAATCACATATGGAAAAGTTTCAATAAACTCAACCCACTTAGCATGTCTCCTACTTAACTTACCTTAACCCTACAAATATTTCAATGATTAGTGATCAGTATGTATGACAAACTCCCGGGGCCACAGATAATGTTGCCAAGTCTCCAAAGCCCTCACTACTTTTTTTTTTTTTGGTAAGTTGACGTATGTATTAAAAGAAGAAGATACAACCATTATAAGGGGCATACCCCAGATTTACAATGATAACAGAAACATAAAACAACAGATGGCTACAGGCTAGCCACCGACCATAAAACTGAAACCTCACTAGACTCGTTAGGGAAACCAATACAACCAGCTAACTATAAGAATCTATGGTATTCACCCTCCAAGCTCGTTGGATCCTTTTGTTTTCATTTGTTGGTACGACATTCCTCATCAAATCAAGCTTATCACGAATGATACATTCAATTTGATTAAAGCCCTCACTACTGCATACAACCCTTTGTTATAAGTGGGATAATTAAGAGTTGCATTAATGCGAACCTCGTGATCACATGTTCACGCAACCCACACACAAAGACACCAATTCCTGAAAAGTCAAGTAAATCAGGTTTGATAGGAGTGTGACACAAAGATAACTTGTACCTAAGCAACAACACTATTGGAAACGGAGACCCTCACCCAACAAATATTGATTCCCGAATGAGAAGTATAAGGATGACACCACGATGACAGTTGTTCTTCAATAAGTCGTTTTTTAGTTCTTTAGTGAACCGTGGAAGGGAGATTATCTCACCAACACTCACACACACAAAGTGCAGCAAATAAGAAGTTTTATTAATCTGAATTTTAAACCAAGGTAGAAAAATATGTCAGGAGACTCCACGTAAAATTTCATCTTGATTCAACAGTCGGATTGAGAATTATAATTGTTGCCGTAAAACTGGATAGGTGCACTTTTTACGTCAAAATCCAAATTTGACCTTGCCTGGATCGTATCATTAAAAAACTCCCGATAATAGTGTTTAGGAACATACCTTTTCTTCATTATTGTCTTCAACTTCTCCCGTGTGCTAATTGTTGTTCTTTCTACCACCAATCTCTCCCACCAAACCATGGCATAGTCAGTAAACTCCACTACATCTAACTTAACCTGCTTCTCTTCCGAGTACCTATGAATGTCAAAAATCATCTCTACCTTTCTTTCCCACTCTAAGTAAGCTTCAGGGTCAGTTTTTCCCTTAAATGTTGGGATTTTCAACTTAATACTACCCAAATTTCGATCTACATCACCAAAATCATCAAAATTCCTCTTATGCCCATAATCCCTATCTGGCCGAATTCTACCCTTCATTGGCCGAGCCTCATACAAGTCATTCCTATGTGTATGGAACTCACTACCACGATTAAAATCATCTTCGGCTCCTCTTATAGAGTTTCCAGCAACACCCTCCTTCTTCCTAGCTTCTCTACCCTTTTTCCCAAGCCCACTTTCAACCTTAGTCTTCAAATTTTCAAACCTATCTTTAAACCTACTCATCATCTCTCCAAACATGAACTCCATCTGTTTTTGCATTTTAGATAGCTTATCCTCTGGAAATCCTCTCTTTTTCGGTGACACACTACTAGAAAACATTATCCCCCTTCTTCCTTTTCTTCTTTTTATACCTGCCCGAAATTGTTAGCAAAAAAAAATAAAAATAAGAATAAAAATAATACCTCACACACTCGTGTTTCACATAAAAATATAGGCTTTTCACTTTAATATGCTCACCACGCCTTTTTTTTTAATCAAAATTGCCGTTCTTTAGTTCTTAAGATCACCTAGCAACAATTTCAGAAAAACAACCAACTACGCAGTGAATTTATAAACACAATATAGACTCAAGAAGCAAAGAATTATGAAACTAACAAAACGAAACTCGATGACAAATTCACGAATAATAATGTAAATTTGTACGAATATTATGATGATTTGAAGAAAAAACAAAAAAGAGCTAAACAATTACGAATTATCAAGAACTAAGGATTTAATTAAAGAAAATTCTAGGAACTCAAGAAATCAACTCACTACCTAAATTTTCAAGAACACAATCAAGACTACTAAAAGATTCATGAATCAAGACTAACCGATTGCCTAATGATCAAGGTTTCTTAAAGCATGTATTTGGCCAAAACTCAAACAAAGTGAATTTTTTTCTCTTTTTTTTTTGTGCGGCAGCAATCAAGATTTCAAGATCAAGCCTCCTTATATATATATATATTGGCAAGAACAAAAAAAATCAAGAACTTAGGTATGTATGCCGATTTTGATCAAGGAAGCATCAAAAGAACACTAACTTATGATTAAGTATTCGACAAAGTAATAAGAAGTGTAAGATCCTTAATTTTTTTTATAGGTGGCCAAATCTATCAAGAATCAAACAAGAAATAATAAAGACTCAAATTGAAGGATATAACTTGTGATTACATCAGCTTGGATACCACCTGATGCGAACCCTAGTGGAATTTAATGGAATTTGCGACCACAAGATCAATCTAATCCAAGTTTGTTGAGATTTGAATGAGCTTATCACAATGGAAGACTTGCTCCAAGGCAACAAGACTATAAACCAACTCGATCACAATGCCTACACTTAGAGACGGGCAAAGGAAGTATAAATTCACAACAAATAATGGTCAATTCTTTGAAGAGTTGAAAGTTCAACAAAGAACCGAAGAATGCAAGGATCACTCTAACATGTTAAAAATGAAAAATTCAGAAGTAACTATCATCAAAGTTGCCAAAATTTTGGTTTACATGAGTTTAAATAGTTCTTGAAAAATTAACGCTAATGGACCCCCTTATGTGGACTTATATGAGGTCCACTCAAAACTGACCCAAAACCCTAACTGAAAAGCCCATAACTTAATCCAAACAAACCTTGGATCCTAACTGAAAACAAAGTATTAATTAAGCTCAAACAAGCCTTGAGCTGTAACTTACAAAATAAAATAAAGCCTTTAATATTAAATCTATAGTAAGAAATTAAATGAGCATCTTGATCATTTGCGAAATGTACTTAGTGTATTATGTAGTGAGCAATACCACATGATACGAACCTCATGATCATGTGGTCTCGCAACCCACACGCAAAGACATCAATTCCCGGAAAGCCAAGTAAATCACGTTTAATAAGAGTGTGACACAAAGATAACTTGCACCTAGGTACCAGCACTATTGTAAACGAAAAACCCCCACCCAATGAATATTGATTCCCGAACGAGAGGTATAAGGATGACGCCACGAAGCCAGTTCTTCTTTGATAAGTCGTTTTCAGTTCTTTAGAGAACCAATGAAGGGAGATTATCCCACCAACACATAACATGTGGCACATAGTTGGGGAAGATGTAATCAACGCTGTTAGATCCTTCTTTCAGACTCGTAGAATGCTTAAAGAAATGAATGCTACATCCATTTCCCTTATTCCTAAAGTTGCTAATCCTACAAGGTTGACAGATTTTCGTCCTATATCTTGCTGCAATACAGTGTACAAATGCATCGCTAAGATTCTAGCTGGGAGAATCAAAGTTGTTTTGCCATCCTTAGTTGGTCCATATCAGACTGCTTTTATCTCAGGACGGAGAATCAGTGACAACATTCTGTTGTCTCAGGAACTAATGAAAGGCTATCATAAATCTACGGGACCTGCTCGTTGTGCTATGAAAGTTGATCTGATGAAGGCTTACGACTCGGTGCGGTGGGATTTCGTTGACGCTGTGTTAATAAAAATGGGATTCCCTAGAACAGTAATTGATTGGATCATGGTTTGTGTTACATCATGTCAATTCTCTATCAACGTCAATGGTGAGCTTGCAGGTTACTTTCAAGGGGGAAGAGGGCTGAGACAAGGGGATCCATTGTCCCCATATTTGTTTGTCCTATGTATGGAAATCCTTTCGGGGCTATTCTGCAAGATGAGTGCCAACCAAGAATTCAAGTTCCACTGGAGATGCAAGAAGGACAAAATTTCTCATCTTTGTTTTGCTGACGACTTGATGATTTTTAGCAACGGGGATGTAAACTCAATTCGTATGATCAGAACTGTGCTCACAAAGTTTCAAGACCTATCAGGTCTGTATCCACATCCAAACAAAAGTGACATCTTCTTGAGCGGTGTGTTAAATGCTGAGAGGGAACAAATTATTCATATTCTTGGGTTTAGAGAGGGGGAGCTCCCTATGAAATATTTGGGAGTTCCTCTTCTCTCGTCCAGACTAAAGGCTGTTTATTGTAAGGGCCTCGTGGATCGAATCACCTCTAAAGTTCGACATTGGACTTGTAGAACACTCTCGTATGCAGGACGGGTACAACTGATTAATTCCGTCTTATTTTCCATACAGGTCTATTGGGCATCTCTCTTTCTCTTACCTGGGCAAGTAATTAAAAATGTGGAGCAAATTATGAAATCCTTTCTTTGGTCAGGTTCAGATATGAGAACTACTGGGGCTAAAGTGGCTTGGGATCAGGTATGTCTTCCAAAAAAGGAGGGGGGGCTAGGAATAAAAAGGATAACAGAATGGAACAAGATTGCTTTGTTGAAACACATTTGGAACCTGTGCAATGACTCAGATGGCTCAATATGGTCTACTTGGATCAGATCCAATCTGTTGCGAGGTAGGAATTTCTGGACAATCAAGACGCCACAGAATTGCTCTTGGGCTTGGGGAAAGATTCTAAAGCTCAGATCCTTAGCATGGCCGAAGATGAAGTACATCATAGGAGATGGAATGACAACCTCTCTATGGTTTGACAATTGGCATCCTCACAGCCCACTCGCGGATTCTTACGGGGAAAGATTTATCTATGATTCAGGTATGGCCAAGAACGCGAGGGTGAAAGTGCTAATTCATAACTCAGAATGAAAAACTCCTACCACCCAAGCTATTGGCTGGCACCCCATTATAGAAGCTATTCCTTCCAATTCTAATCCTAAGATGGGGCAAAAGGATGAGATAGTTTGGTTGGATTCGCCAAATCACAGATTCTCGATCAAAGTAGCTTGGGAACAACTAAGAGGTCATCGTCAGATGGTTGAATGGCATGACATTGTGTGGTTCAAGAATGCTGTTCCAAGACATTCATTTCTTCTATGGATGGCTGTCCAACAGAAACTCACAACTCAAGATAAACTTCATCGGTTTGGTATACATGGTCCCAATAGATGCTCACTTTGTCTCCGCAACAATGAGGATCACAACCACTTGTTCTTTGAATGCTCCTATACTAAAGCGATCTGGTGGGATGTTTGTGACAGATGCGACATTCCAAGGATGACAAAAGGCTGGGATGAATGGATTCGATGGGCCACTGTCTCTTGGCATGGCAAGAGTTTCGTCAATTTTTCTCGAAAACTGAGTTTCGCAGCTACAGTGTATCATGTATGGCAAGAACGGAATGCAAGGATCTTTGCTGGAATGTCTAGAACTTCTTTTTTTTGGTAAGTTGACGTATGTATTAAAAGAAGAAGATACAAACATTATAAGGGGCATACCCCAGATTTACAATGAGAACAGAAACATAAAACAACAGATGGCTACAAGCTAGCCACCGACCATAAAACTGAAACCTCACTAGATTCGTTAGGGAAACCAATACAACCAACTAACTAACAAATTAAGAATCTATGGTATTCACCCTCCAAGCTTGGTGGATCCTTTTGTTTTCATTTGTTGGTACGACATTCCTCATCAAATCAAGCTTATCACGAATGATATATTCGATTTGATTAAAGACCAAATTCGAAGTTCTAGACATTCCAGCAAAGATCCTTGCATTCCGTTCTTGCCATACATGATACACTGTAGCTGCAAAACTCAGTTTTCGAGAAAAATTGACGAAACTCTTGCCATGCCAAGAGACAGTGGCCCATCGAATCCATTCATCCCAGCCTTTTGTCATTCTTGGAATGTCGCATCTGTCACAAACATCCCACCAGATCGCTTTAGTATAGGAGCATTCAAAGAACAAGTGGTTGTGATCCTCATTGTTGCGGAGACAAAGTGAGCATCTATTGGGACCATGTATACCAAACCGATGAAGTTTATCTTGAGTTGTGAGTTTCTGTTGGACAGCCATCCATAGAAGAAAGGAATGTCTTGGAACAGCATTCTTGAACCACACAATGTCATGCCATTCAACCATCTGACGATGACCTCTTAGTTGTTCCCAAGCTACTTTGATCGAGAATCTGTGATTTGGCGAATCCAACCAAACTATCTCATCCTTTTGCCCCATCTTAGGATTAGAATTGGAAGGAATAGCTTCTATAATGGGGTGCCAGCCAATAGCTTGGGTGGTAGGAGTTTTCCATTCTGAGTTATGAATTAGCACTTTCACCCTCGCGTTCTTGGCCATACCTGAATCATAGATAAATCTTTCCCCGTAAGAATCCGCGAGTGGGCTGTGAGGATGCCAATTGTCAAACCATAGAGAGGTTGTCATTCCATCTCCTATGATGTACTTCATCTTCGGCCATGCTAAGGATCTGAGCTTTAGAATCTTTCCCCAAGCCCAAGAGCAATTCTGTGGCGTCTTGATTGTCCAGAAATTCCTACCTCGCAACAGATTGGATCTGATCCAAGTAGACCATATTGAGCCATCTGAGTCATTGCACAGGTTCCAAATGTGTTTCAACAAAGCAATCTTGTTCCATTCTGTTATCCTTTTTATTCCTAGCCCCCCCTCCTTTTTCAACAAAGCTTTAGAATCTTGTGGAATGTCTAGAACTTCGAATTTGGTCTTTAATCAAATCGAATATATCATTCATGATAAGCTTGATTTGATGAGGAATGTCGTACCAACAAATGAAAACAAAAGGATCCAACAAGCTTGGAGGGTGAATACCATAGATTCTTAATTTGTTAGTTAGTTGGTTGTATTGGTTTCCCTAACGAATCTAGTGAGGTTTCAGTTTTATGGTCGGTGGCTAGCTTGTAGCCATCTGTTGTTTTATGTTTCTGTTCTCATTGTAAATCTGGGGTATGCCCCTTATAATGTTTGTATCTTCTTCTTTTAATACATACGTCAACTTACCAAAAAAAAAAAGAATTGCATAACTTTACATGTTTGGTTATACCTTTATTTATACTGACTCTAGACTTAAAGAAACCCTAATGGACCCTCTTTAGGTAGACTTATATGAATCTCAGTTATAATTGACCCAAAGAATAAGAAGAAAATAATAAAAATAATAAAAATCTGAAAATTACCATCCTAAATATGCTAGAATCAGATTTGTCACCCTTAAGAAGTCCCAAATAAATTAGGAGAAATATGATATGGAAAATTTGT
The DNA here is from genome assembly GCA_007827005.2 of Populus simonii. NCBI lineage: Eukaryota > Viridiplantae > Streptophyta > Magnoliopsida > Malpighiales > Salicaceae > Populus > Populus simonii. The sequence goes on from CM017482.2 coordinate 10,218,314, forward strand.
GTTGCTGTCCCTTTTGATGTCCTTGATTATCTTGGATTTTCTTCTTTAACTTGGACAAATAAGAAAACAAATTTCCTCCTTTATTGCTCATTTGATTACTTTCCTTCTTAAGTTAGGAAAACCATTAAATAATCCTCCCCTCTCTAGGAATAAGATCTGGCCAACTTCCTTACTTAATTAAGAGAATAAATTGCTGACTTTCTATTCTTGTAGCATTAGGAAAAAACAACCCTAACAAGGCTGGTATTGGGCCGGATACATCAGCCCTTTGTTCCACAGGAATTGGACTCTTCTTGGACCTGAATTAGATAAATTAAAAGTTGTCCTTTATGCTCCTTAAATGTCCCAAGCCCTTCTAGGTCCATTATGCTTCATATGTTTTGAACAAGCCCATTCAATGTTTCTTTAAGCTTCTTCGCCCTAGCTCTTGTAATTAGCCTAATTGGCACCTCCAATGGATCGTTGACATGGTTACGCTTGGTGTTGGGTTGATCCTCATCAGAATGTCCGAACAAGAGAGTTATGGTGGTGCATGGTAAACATGGAGAGTTCGTTAGTAGCGATGAGGTCGAAACTGAAGTTGAGGATAAGCATGGAGAAGATTTTGTGCTAGAGGAAGGGGATTTGTTAGTGGTGCAACGGGTTTTGAATGCACAAATTGATGTTAGTGAAGAACAACGTGAGAACATTTTTCATATGAGGTATAAGATTCAGGATAAGGTGTGTGGAATGATTATTGACAATGGAAGTTGCACTAATGTTGTGCCCACTACCTTGGTGGAGAAGTTGGGTTTAACTATTGTTCCACATCCAAAACCGTATAGTTTATGGTGGCTTAACGAGAATGGAGAGATTCGGGTGACAAAGCAGGTTTGTGTGCCTTTTTCCATCAAAACCTATCATGATGAGGTTTTGTGTAACGTGGCTCCGATGTCAGCTAGCCATGTCTTATTGGGGCATCCATGGTAATTTGATAAAGATGTGACCTACAATGGATGGAAAAATACTTACTCGTTTATAATGGATGGGAAGAAGGTGAATTTTTTTGCCATTGAGTTATTAACAAGTTAGAGAGGATCAGTTGCAAAGTCAACAAAATGAGGTGAAATTGGGTAAAGGGCTTATGTTAGCCAAGAAGGGAGACATCGAGCAAGCATTAGCTTTGATTGGGGTTGTTTTCATGGTATGGGCAAAACCATCATTACAAGTAGAGAATGTGGAAATTATGAAGTTGCTTCAGGAGTTTTTAGATGTGTTTCTAGAAGAGTTACCTAAGGGTTTACCACCTATTCGTGGGATTGAGCATCAAATTGACTTGGTGCCAGGAGCTTTACTTCCTAACCTACCAACCTATAGGTGTAATCCATAGGAGGCAAAGGAGATTCAAAGGCAGCTTGGTGAGCTTTTAGGGAAGGGTTACGTGCGAGAGTCACTTAGTCTATGTTCCGTGCCAACCTTGCTTGTGTCGAAGAAGGATGGAACCATGTGGATATGTGTAGATAGTCGTGCTATCAACAAGATAACAATTGAGTATCGATTTCCTATACCTATACTTGATGATTTGCTTGATGAGTTGCATGGTACTGTGTTCTTTTCTAAGATTGATTTGATGAGTGGTTATCATCCTATTAGGATGAAAGAAGGGGATGAGTTGAAAACAACATTTAAAACTAAACACAAGTTTTTTTTTTTTTTTTTTGTAAGTTGACGTATGTATTAAAAGAAGAAGATACAAACATTATAAGGGGCATACCCCAGATTTACAATGAGAACAGAAACATAAAACAACAGATGCTACAAGCTAGCCACCGACCATAAAACTGAAACCTCACTAGATTCGTTAGGGAAACCTACAACCAACTAACTAACAAATTAAGAATCTATGGTATTCACCCTCCAAGCTTGTTGGATCCTTTTGTTTTCATTTGTTGGTACGACATTCCTCATCAAATCAAGCTTATCACGAATGATATATTCGATTTGATTAAAGACCAAATTCGAAGTTCTAGACATTCCAGCAAAGATCCTTGCATTCCGTTCTTGCCATACATGATACACTGTAGCTGCGAAACTCAGTTTTCGAGAAAAATTGACGAAACTCTTGCCATGCCAAGAGACAGTGGCCCATCGAATCCATTCATCCCAGCCTTTTGTCATTCTTGGAATGTCGCATCTGTCACAAACATCCCACCAGATCGCTTTAGTATAGGAGCATTCAAAGAACAAGTGGTTGTGATCCTCATTGTTGCGGAGACAAAGTGAGCATCTATTGGGACCATGTATACCAAACCGATGAAGTTTATCTTGAGTTGTGAGTTTCTGTTGGACAGCCATCCATAGAAGAAATGAATGTCTTGGAACAGCATTCTTGAACCACACAATGTCATGCCATTCAACCATCTGACGATGACCTCTTAGTTGTTCCCAAGCTACTTTGATCGAGAATCTGTGATTTGGCGAATCCAACCAAACTATCTCATCCTCTTGCCCCATCTTAGGAGTAGAATTGGAAGGAATAGCTTCTATAATGGGGTGCCAGCCAATAGCTTGGGTGGTAGGAGTTTTCCATTCTGAGTTATGAATTAGCACTTTCACCTTCGCGTTCTTGGCCATACCTGAATCATAGATAAATCTTTCCCCGTAAGAATCCGCGAGTGGGCTGTGAGGATGCCAATTGTCAAACCATAGAGAGGTTGTCATTCCATCTCCTATGATGTACTTCATCTTCGGCCATGCTAAGGATCTGAGCTTTAGAATCTTTCCCCAAGCCCAAGAGCAATTCTGTGGCGTCTTGATTGTCCAGAAATTCCTACCTCGCAACAGATTGGATCTGATCCAAGTAGACCATATTGAGCCATTTGAGTCATTGCACAAGTTCCAAATGTGTTTCAACAAAGCAATCTTGTTCCATTCTGTTATCCTTTTTATTCCTATCCCCCCCTCCTTTTTTGGAAGACATACCTGATCCCAAGCCACTTTAGCCCCAGTAGTTCTCATATCTGAACCTGACCAAAGAAAGGATTTCATAATTTGCTCCACATTTTTAATTACTTGCCCAGGTAAGAGAAAGAGAGATGCCCAATAGACCTGTATGGAAAATAAGACGGAATTAATCAGTTGTACCCGTCCTGCATACGAGAGTGTTCTACAAGTCCAATGTCGAACTTTAGAGGTGATTCGATCCACGAGGCCCTTACAATAAACAGCCTTTAGTCTGGACGAGAGAAGAGGAACTCCCAAATATTTCATAGGGAGCTCCCCCTCTCTAAACCCAAGAATATGAATAATTTGTTCCCTCTCAGCATTTAACACACCGCTCAAGAAGATGTCACTTTTGTTTGGATTTGGATACAGACCTGATAGGTCTTGAAACTTTGTGAGCACAGTTCTGATCATACGAATTGAGTTTTCATCCCCATTGCTAAAAATCATCAAGTCGTCAGCAAAACAAAGATGAGAAATTTTGTCCTTCTTGCATCTCCAGTGGAACTTGAATTCTTGATTGGCACTCATCTTGCAGAATAGCCCCGAAAGGATTTCCATACATAGGACAAACAAATATGGGGACAATGGATCCCCTTGTCTCAGCCCTCTTCCCCCTTAAAAGTAACCTGCAAGCTCACCATTGACGTTGATAGAGAATTGACATGATGTAACACAAACCATGATCCAATCAATTACTGTTCTAGGGAATCCCATTTTTATTAACACAGCGTCAACGAAATCCCACCGCACCGAGTCGTAAGCCTTCATCAGATCAACTTTCATAGCACAACGAGCAGGTCCCGTAGATTTATGATAGCCTTTCATTAGTTCCTGAGACAACAGAATGTTGTCACTGATTCTCCGTCCTGAGATAAAAGCAGTCTGATATGGACCAACTAAGGATGGCAAAACAACTTTGATTCTCCCAGCTAGAATCTTAGCGATGCATTTGTACACTGTATTGCAGCAAGATATAGGACGAAAATCTGTCAACCTTGTAGGATTAGCAACTTTAGGAATAAGGGAAATGGATGTAGCATTCATTTCTTTAAGCATTCTACGAGTCTGAAAGAAGGATCTAACAGCGTTGATTACATCTTCCCCAACTATGTGCCACATTCTTTTGAAGAAACCTGCGTTAAAGCCATCTGGACCAGGGGCTTTGTTGTTCTTCAAACTAAACATAGCATGCTTAATCTCCTCCCTTGTTACATCTTGTGCGAGTACTTGCTGTTGTGTTGAGGACAGTTTCAAGTTAATTGCCGATTCCATCACTTCCTCGTTCAGAACCCTAGGCATCTGATCCACTCCTAACACACGATGGAAGTATGCAATTACTTCTGATTTGACTGCCGCGTGTCCTTCGACAACCTCTCCATCCTCCCTTGTAAGTGATAGAAGCTTATTTCTATTGTGTCTTCCATTTACTGATTTGTGAAAGTAGCTAGTATTCTGATCCCCCAAGCTAAGCCATTGTATCCTTGCCTTCTGTTTGAAAAAACTCTCTTCAGCCCTGACGGTAGAAGCGTATTTACGAACAGCATCCCTTTCTCGCATGCACAAAATTGGATTCTCATGCGCTGTATGCAGAGCCTGTTGAGCCTTATCCAGTTCGTTTTTTGCATCTTTAACTCTATCTGAAATGTTGGAGAAGTGAGCCATGTTGAAAAGTTTCAATTCCTGCTTTAGCTTTCTTAGTTTGCAACACAGCTGATACATTGGACAACCCCCCGAATTCTGATCCCATACCTTCTTCACCAAGGGCATGAACTCGTCATGATCCATCCACATATCGAAGAATCTGAATGGTTTCTTTATGTTCTGATCATTGCCAATAACCTTTACCACCATAGGAGAATGGTCTGACATACTCGAAGGCAAAAATCTCGCTTCTGATAAGGGGAAGTTCAAATTCCACTTCTCATTGACAAGCACTCTATCTAGTTTCCGCATAATCAGATTCTCAGGACATTGGTTCGACCAAGTATAATGCATACCTGAATACCGAAGATCATCTACTTTCGCTTCTCGAATACATGTATCCAATCTGTCCATAGTACCAGCCCATGTAGTAGACCCTCCTAACCTGTCCGACTGGTTGCGGATAGCATTAAAGTCACCCATAAGAATCCACGGGGTTGACTCCCATCCATCACTACGACTCACTATATCAGACCATAATGCCTCACGTAAGGAAGCACTATTGTCTCCATAAATAATTGAAGTATTGAAAATGATATTGGTAGCTAATATAGTGACAGAGACATGAATAGCCTGATCTGACATTCCAACAACATCCACCTTCACCGTATTAGCATTCCAACAAACCCAAATACGACCACGACAAGAGAAATCATAATTATACAAGAAGGACCAAGAACGCATAAGAAGTTTAGAAACATTATCTTTATTCTTGTCTTTAACTCGAGTTTCAACCAAGCCAAAAAGAGCTATCCTCTCTTGATGGATGAGCCGACGCAATTCTGAATGCTTTATAGGATCATTCAAACCTCTAATATTCCAACATCCAATAATCATAGGAAAATAGAGAGGAGTACAAACAGCAACACAAAGATTACCTTGACGTGCCTCCTGGAGAGGAGCCAGATTTCTGATTCTTCTTTGAAGAGGCTTTTGAACCCTTTTTCTTTTTCTCTAGAGAGTCTATAGCCTTAATAGCTAACTGATTAACAGTTTCCCTTTCGGTGGAATTCAGGGTTTGAGGGGTTGTCAGGATCGTTGACGTTAACTCCTTATCGGTTCGTTCCCCATCTGTATCAGCTCCCATTGCATCCATATCTTGATCTAAAGCAGTACTTGCAGCCGCTTGCTCCTGTTTCATGTCTTCTCGTAAACTCGTCAAGACAAGAGGAGAGGAAGGATTTTCATCTTCATGACAAGCAGCATTGCGCACATCTGATGCCGCATGATCATTCATATTACAATCAGACATATGCATACCAGATGTTGAACAACCATTCTCATTACAATTACCCACTTTAGATGCCAAGGGAGCATTCTCCCCACTCACAGAACCCTTGTTCCGTTTACTAACTACCTGCCACTGAAACTGATTCTGCTTGTTATCCGCAGATTTAGAGTTCATAGCTCCTAGATTCTCCCCACTTAAACACGAGTTTTATGAATGGTTGGTAATGCCATATGGGCTATCTAACACACCTAGTATATTTATGTGACTTATGAATCATGTTTTGAGGAAGCATATTGGATTGTTTCTTGTCGTGTATTTTGATGATATTTTGGTGTATAGTAGAACTTTTGATGATTAGGTGGAGCATCTTATGGTTGTATTTGAAACTTTGCGAGATGCTAAATTATATAGGAAACTAGAGAAGTGTCATTTCTTTCAATAAAGTGTTGTATTTCTTGGTTATATCATTTCTAGTAGTGGGATTAAGGTTGACGAAGAAAAGATAAATGCAATTAAAAATTGGTTGAAACCCTCTAGTATTGTTGATGTAAGGAGTTTCCATGGTTTAGCTCTATTTTATTAACGATTTATGAAGAACTTCAATTCTATAGTTGCACCTTTGATCGAATGTTTGAAAAGGGAAAGTGAGTTTCAGTGGAGCAAAAATGCACAAAAGTCTTCTAAGTTGGTTAAAGAGAAGTTATGTACTGTGCCTATTTTAACACTTCCAGATTTTGCTAAGACGTTTGAGATAGAGTGTGATGCTTTTGGGGTTGGAATGAGGTTGTGTTATTGCAAGAAATGAGGCTATTGTATACTTTAGTGAAAAGTTTAACGGTGCATGATTGAACTACTCAACTTATGACAAAAGAGTTTTATGCCTTGATTCGAGCTTTAAAGGTATGGCATCACTACTTATTACTAAAGGAGTTTGTTGTGCATACTGACCATGAATCATTAAAGTATATTAAGGTTCGAAGAAAACTAAACTGAAGACATGCTAAGTGGGTAGAGTTTATGGAGTCATTTTAATATTTCATTAAGTATAAGAAGGGGCAAGTTAATGTAGTTGTTGATGCTCTTTCTAGGAGGTATGCATTGATTTCTATATTGAATGCAAGGTTGATGGGTTTTAAGCAAGTGAATGTGCTAAGGGAGCTTGTGATGGGTTCTTTATGCATGAAGGTTACTTGTTCAAGATGGGTAAAATGTGTATTCCTTCAGGTTCTTTATAGGAGTCGCTTGTGCGATAGGCATAAGTGGTGGTCTTAGTGTTCATTTGAAGGATGTTGATGAAAAGAAGACTTATGTGTATTGAGATACTAAATAGAAACAATGAATCACTAGCTACAAGCAATGATGCACTACTGCAAGACAACACTTTGTTCCATTACAAAATAGAACAAACAAACAGGTTGATTTATAGGTTGGCTCAAAAGGTGAATGAATTGTGAGTGAAGGCTTCTCTAATCAACAATAGTGCTATCAAATACTAGGAATATTTGTTGAAAGGCATATTTCTCTTAGAGAGAAGAGAGAGAGTGTGGTGCTGTCGGAGCTACATCTACTCCGTCCACCGTTGGATTGCTCTCATTTCTGACTATATTGTTCCTTCGCACCTTCTCTCAACATTGACCGAACCGATCTGTTATCCAATCAACGAGGTAAGAGATATTGATCTCGCAATATTTCTACTATTCTGCCTTTTCAGTTCTGGAACTATGGAGAAGTGGTGAAGTTGCAGCATAGTGAATGGTTTTTCTTCATGATTTCTCTTATGGCTGTCATAGACATGAAGGCCTTTGCCATATGTGAAGATTAACTCACAGTTCTTTGGAAAAGTTTCATTTTTCTTGCTGGAAAGAGCCCCATGGCACATGGCAAACAGGTCTTTGGTGCTTAAACGTTGGCAACCGAACATGCAATTTTTGAAAGATGATTTGGCCAGAGTTCCGGTATGGGTTAGGCTGTATAATATCCCTCTCGAGTATTGGACTATTAAGGGGTTGAGCTGTGTAGCGAGTGCTATTGGAGTCCCCCTTCATGCGGATCATACTACATTGTTGCGAAAAAGGCTTAGTTACGCAAGAGTTTGCGTTGAGATAGATGCTTCGAAGACGTTGGTTAAGGAATATGATCTTCGCTGTCCAAATGGGTTATTCATAACAATTTCAGCTGAGTACGAATGGATACCGTCAAATTGCAGTAATTGCAATGTCTTTGGACACACCACAGCGCTATGTGCTACTAATAACATTGATAATCTTAAAGTGGTGGCAGAGGGTAAGAGGAATCTAGGAGCTATGAACTCTAAATCTGCGGATAACAAGCAGAATCAGTTTCAGTGGCAGGTAGTTGGTAAACGAAACAAGGGTTCTGTGAGTGGGGAGAATGCTCCCTTGGCATCTAAAGTGGGTAATTGTAATGAGAATGGTTGTTCAACATCTGGTATGCATATGTCTGATTGTAATATGAATGATCATGCGGCATCAGATGCGCGCAATGCTGCTTGTCATGAAGATGAAAATCCTTCCTCTCCTCTTGTCTTGAAGAGTTTACGAGAAGACATGAAACAGGAGCAAGGGGCTGCAAGTACTGCTTTAGGTCAAGATATGGACGCAATGGGAGGTGATACAGATGGGGAACGAACCGATAAAGAGTTAACGTCAACGATCCTGACAACCCCTCAAACCCTGAATTCCACCGAAAGGGAAACTGTTAATCAGTTAGCTATTAAGGCTATAGACTCTCTAGAGAAAAAGAAAAAGGGTTCAAAAGCCTCTTCAAAGAAGAATAAGAAATCTGGCTCCTCTCCAGGAGGCACGTCAAGGTAATCTTTGTGTTGCTGTTTGTACTCCTCTCTATTTACCTATGATTATTGGATGTTGGAATATTAGAGGTTTGAATGATCCTATAAAGCATTCAGAATTGCGTCGGCTCATCCATCAAGAGAGGATAGCTCTTTTTGGTTTGGTTGAAACTCGAGTTAAAGACAAGAATAAAGATAATGTTTCTAAACTTCTTCTGTGTTCTTGGTCCTTCTTGTATAATTATGATTTCTCTTGTCGTGGTCGTATTTGGGTTTGTTGGAATGCTGATACGGTGAAGGTGGATGTTGTTGGAATGTCAGATCAGGCTATTCATGTTTCTGTCACTATATTAGCTACCAATATCAGTTTCAATACTTCAATTATTTATGGAGACAATAGTGCTTCCTTACGTGAGGCATTATGGTCTGATATAGTGAGTCGTAGTGATGGATGGGAGTCAACCCCGTGGATTCTTATGGGTGACTTTAATGCTATCCGCAACCAGTCGGACAGGTTAGGAGGGTCTACTACGTGGGCTGGTACTATGGACAGATTCGATACATGTATTCGAGGAGCGAAAGTAGATGATCTTCGGTATTCAGGTATGCATTATACTTGGTCGAACCAATGTCCTGAGAATCTGATTATGCGGAAACTAGATAGAGTGCTTGTCAATGAGAAGTGGAATCTGAACTTCCCATTATCGGAAGCGAGATTTTTGCCTTCGGGTATGTCAGACCATTCTCCTATGGTGGTAAAGGTTATTGGCAATGATCAGAACATAAAGAAACCATTCAGATTCTTCGATATGTGGATGGATCATGACGAGTTCATGCCCTTGGTGAAGGAAGTATGGGATCAGAATTCGGGGGGTTGTCCAATGTATCAGCTGTGTGGCAAACTAAGAAAGCTAAAGCAGGAGTTGAAACTTTTCAACAAGGCTCACTTCTCCAACATTTCAGATAGAGTTAAAGATGCAAAAAACGAAATGGATAAGGCTCAACAGGCTCTGCATACAGCGCATGAGAATCCAATTTTGTGCATGCGAGAAAGGGATGCTGTTCGTAAATATGCTTCTACCGTCAGGGCTGAAGAGAGTTTTTTCAAACAGAAGGCAAGGATACAATGGCTTAGCTTGGGGGATCAGAATACTAGCTACTTTCACAAATCAGTAAATGGAAGACACAATAGAAATAAGCTTCTATCACTTACAAGGGAGGATGGAGAGGTTGTCGAAGGACACGAGGCAGTCAAATCAGAAGTAATTGCATACTTCCATCGTGTGTTAGGAGTGGATCAGATGCCTAGGGTTCTGAACGAGGAAGTGATGGAATTGGCAATTAACTTGAAACTGTCTTCAACGCAACAGCATCTACTCGCACAAGATGTAACAAGGGAGGAGATTAAGCATGCTATGTTTAGTTTGAATCAGTGATAACATTCTTTTGTCTCAGGAACTAATGAAAGGCAATCATAAATCTACGGGACCTGCTCGTTGTGCTATGAAAGTTGATCTGATGAAGGCTTATGACTCGGTGCGGTGGGATTTCGTTGACGCTATGTTAATAAAAATGGGATTCCCTAGAACAGTCATTGATTGGATCATGGTTTGTGTTACATCATGTCAATTCTCTATCAACGTCAATGGTGAGCTTGCAGGTTACTTTCAAGGGGGAAGAGGGCTGAGACAAGGGGATCCATTGTCCCCATATTTGTTTGTCCTATGTATGGAAATCCTTTCGGGGCTATTCTGCAAGATGAGTGCCAACCAAGAATTCAAGTTCCACTGGAGATGCAAGAAGGACAAAATTTCTCATCTTTGTTTTGCTGACGACTTGATGATTTTTAGCAACGGGGATGTAAACTCAATTCGTATGATCAGAACTGTGCTCACAAAGTTTCAAGATCTATCAGGTCTGTATCCAAATCCAAACAAAAGTGACATCTTCTTGAGCGGTGTGTTAAATGCTGAGAAGGAACAAATTATTCATATTCTTGGGTTTAGAGAGGGGGAGCTCCCTATGAAATATTTGGGAGTACCTCTTCTCTCGTCCAGACTAAAGGCTGTTTATTGTAAAGGCCTCGTGGATCGAATCACCTCTAAAGTTCGACATTGGACTTGTAGAACACTCTCGTATGCAGGACGGGTACAACTGATTAATTCAGTCTTATTTTCCATACAAGTCTATTGGGCATCTCTCTTTCTCTTACCTGGGCAAGTAATTAAAAATGTGGAGCAAATTATGAAATCCTTTCTTTGGTCAGGTTCAGATATGAGAACTACTAGGGCTAAAGTGGCTTGGGATCAGGTATGTCTTCCAAAAAGGAGGGGGGGCTAGGAATAAAAAGGATAACAGAATGGAACAAGATTGCTTTGTTGAAACACATTTGGAATCTGTGCAATGACTCAGATGGCTCAATATGGTCTACTTGGATCAGATCCAATCTGTTGCGAGGTAGGAATTTCTGGACAATCAAGACGCCACAGAATTGCTCTTGGGCTTGGGGAAAGATTCTAAAGCTCAGATCCTTAGCATGGCCGAAGATGAAGTACATCATAGGAGATGGAATGACAACCTCTCTATGGTTTGATAATTGGCATCCTCACAGCCCACTCGCGGATTCTTACGGGGAAAGATTCCTCTATGATTCAGGTATGGCCAAGAACGCGAAGGTGAATGTGCTGATTCATAACTCAGAATGGAAAACTCCTACCACCCAAGCTATTGGCTGGCACCCCATTATAGAAGCTATTCCTTCCAATTCTACTCCTAAGATGGGGCAAGAGGATGAGATAGTTTGGTTGGATTCGCCAAATCACAGATTCTCGGTCAAAGTAGCTTGGGAACAACTAAGACGTCATCGTCAGATGGTTGAATGGCATGACATTGTGTGGTTCAAGAATGCTGTTCCAAGACATTCATTTCTTCTATGGATGGCTGTCCAACAGAAACTCACAACTCAAGATAAACTTCATCGGTTTGGTATACATGGTCCCAATAGATGCTCACTCTGTCTCCGCAACAATGAGGATCACAACCACTTGTTCTTTGAATGCTCCTATACTAAAGCGATCTGGTGGGATGTTTGTGACAGATGCGACATTCCAAGAATGACAAAAGGCTGGGATGAATGGATTCGATGGACCACTGTCTCTTGGCATGGCAAGAGTTTCGTCAATTTTCCTCGTAAACTGTGTTTTGCAGCTACAGTGTATCATGTATGGCAAGAACGGAATGCAAGGATCTTTGCTGGAATGTCTAGCACTTCGAATTTGGTCTTTAATCAAATTGAATGTATCATTCGTGATAAGCTTGATTTGATGAGGAATGTCGTACCAACAAATGAAAACAAAAGGATCCAACGAGCTTGGAGGGTGAATACCATAGATTCTTATAGTTAGCTGGTTGTATTGGATTCCCTAACGAATCTAGTGAGGTTTCAGTTTTATGGTCGGTGGCTAGCCTGTAGCCATCTGTTGTTTTATGTTTCTGTTATCATTGTAAATCTGGGGTATGCCCCTTATAATGGTTGTATCTTCTTCTTTTAATACATACGTCAACTTACCAAAAAAAAAAAAGAAGAAGACTTATGTGTATTCCTAGCATGTTGAAGGATGTTCACAGGTGATTGAGAGATGTGATGTGTGTAAGAAGGCTATAAGGGCAAGGAGAATGCATATGGGCTTTATATGCCATTACCTGTTCCGGAGCAGCCATTAATTGATATTAATATGGACTTTGTACTTGGGCTGCCTAGAACACAATGTGGAAAGGATTCAGTTATGGTTGTGGTTGATCGATTCTCCAAAATGTCACATTTTATTGCTTGCCTCAAGACTGACAATGTTGTAAACATTGCTGATTTGTTCTTTAAGGAAGTTGTACGTTTGCATGGCGTGCCTAAATGTAACATCCCCCATTTTGGGATAAAAACAACAATATCATATCCACCGAAAAACAGAGTAATATATGTGTGTGTGTGTGTGTGTGTATTCATGGTTTTCGTATTAAAATCTACCGAAATTTCGACGAAGTCCACCGTATACCGGAAGGTCCCAAGCTATCGACAAGTAACTTGTTTGCACTTCTAATAACTCGTATCTCATAACTTAAATCTCGACCAAATCATCCTGGGTTTCAATTTTCACAAATATTCTCACACCTATCAACCACAATATTTATGATATACATTATATAATAAAATATCATTATGAATGGATAAAAAAAATATAAATACATAGACATGAAATATGGTTATATGAACTACAGAGTTAAGTTCATTCAATCAAATTTAAATATTAATTATATAAATTAAGTTACACAAACATTTTCATGTTTACAAAATACAAGGGTATACCCCCTAGAATCTAAATTATAAGCTAGGATCTAATCCTGTCATGCATGTGATGATTCTGAAACGAAATACATATTATTGATAGGTGAATATCACACAAATATAACAATACGAATATCTAACAATATCAACAGGGTAACATGCATTCATATTTCGTTCACTTCTCCCTTCTGGTTTTCATTTGAATTTCTTCCTTATTCAACTATTAGTATCTGTGCCCTCTATCACTATTAGCCTCAATTCCATACGTTATAAGATCAAACATGATTATTTTTGTTTAACACATTGCCGATACCACTTTCACTGGTATCATCAGCATCAGTCCATAGGAGTCGATGCAAGGTGATCACCTTACCCGGGATCCTAACATGTAAACACTAAATGTATGCTAGCCAATACATGATGATCCCCTTACCCGGGATCCTAACATACACTAAATGTTTGCTAGCCAATACATGATGATCCCCTTACCCGGGATCCTAACATACACTAAATGTATGCTAGCCAAAATATGGTGATCCCCTTACCCGGGATCCTAACATACACTAAATGTATGCTAGTTTACGCCTCAAATCACACTTCTCATATTTCTTTTGTCAGTGATAGTTTCATCACTTAGCAATTCACACAATAACCTTTCCCCTTCAATACACATATATTCAGTAATTTACATTTCACATTGGTAATATATATTAAATCATGGAATTTAACTAGAAGGTATCGGTGCGATTCACATACTTGCAATAGAAGCTCTACTTATGGTCCCCTGCTGCTACTGTTGCACCACGCCTGTGGTCCCTCCTGCAAATCACAGGTTGTCTCATAAATTTTTCTCACTCAAGGATATGTTTTATAATAAACATATCAACAACCAATAAGTCTTTCTTTCAGTCATTTCTTAATATTTTATGTTTTTCTCATTTCACCATTAATATTGTCGTTCTTTATTCAACCCCAGTTATCATTCCTTTCTTTATATTTGGACTGTTACTGTCTTGTTTTTGAATTGTTACTGTCTGACCTCTCCTCAGATTTTTAACTATATCTGGAGTTATAAAACTCTGATTCAAGCGAGTTTAGTCTCGTTGGAAAGTTAAGACATGAGGCTACAAGTTCTATGATTAAGGAGAACTCAATTCTGCCGCTAAGATAGTTAAAATTGCTCATCAACAAACACTTGGACTGTTACTGTCCAATTATTACCGTCTCATTTTTGAACTGTTACTATCTGACCTCTCCTCAGATTTTTAACTATATCTGGAGTTATAGAACTCTGATTCAAACGAGATTAGTCTCATTCGCTAAGACATGAGGCTACAAGTTCTATGAATTAAGGAGAACCTAGTTCTGCCTCTAAGATAGTCAAAATTGCTCATCAACAAACACTTGGACTGTTATTGTTCAACTATTACTGTCTCGTTTTTGAACTGTTACTGTCTGACCTCTCCTCAGATTTTTAACTATATCTGGAGTTATAGAACTCAAATCTATAATTTAACATCCAGGCATCAATTCATAATCGACTTTAAAACAACTCATAAGACCATGTTTAGAATATCCCTCCTTTTCTTTCTAATGAAAGCCGGCCCTCCCCTCTTCTCTTCTTGTTCAATTTTTCTTATTAATCCTTTGCCCACCAGTGTTTATTTTACCTATAATCCTTAATCTTGGATGGGTTCTTGAAATTTGGCGTTTCTCTCTTAATCTGTAAAAATAGATACCAAAACGCCCTCTCTTCTTTCTTCACGATAGTTGCAGATTTGTTTTTAGTAAGAATAGTAGTATTTATCCTCTGTAATTATTCTTCTTTGCATTTAGTCCCCATTTTCTTTAAGTGTATCATTTTGCCCCCACTTCGTTTTAGTTTAGTTTATTTTCTTTAATTTAATCCAGCTTTGATTTTCTAGGGGTTTACACTAAAAGTATTGTATATGATCGTGATGCAAAATTCCTAAGCTATTTTTATAAGACTCTTTGGAGGAAGCTTGGAACGAAACTACTATTCAGTACGATATGTCATTCGCAAATTGATGGACAAACAGAGATAGTGAACTGGACTCTTTCTTCTATATTGCGAGCTATTATAAGTACAAATTTAAAGACTTTGGAAAGTTGTTTGTTTATTGTGGAGTTTGCTTATAATCGTAGTGTGCATGAAGCTATGAAATTTTCACCATTTGAAGTTATGTATGGTTTTAACCCTTGCGAACTATTGATCTGGTGCCTGTTCCAATTGATGAGGACTTCTATGAATGGGGTTAAAAAGGCAGAAATGATGAAAAACCTCTACGAACAGGTTCGATCTCATATTGAGGAGAAGATGGCAAAGTATGTCAAGCATACTAATAAAGGGCGGAAAATGGTCAGTTTTCTGAGCAAGCAAAATTCTAAATTGATCCTGAGAGTTGGTGGACCATTTTGGGTTGTCGAAGGGTGAATGATAATGCTTATAAGGTTGACCTTCTTGGTGAGTACAATGTTTCAGCTACCTTTAATGTAAAAGACTTGTCACATTACTTAGAAGATGTTGATGATTCTAAATTTGAGGACAAATCACTTGCAACTTGAGGGTGATATGAATCATGATTCTAACATGGAAAGGGTTGATTCTAATGTGCATGAGCTTTCAGATGGTCTAATGATAAGAGCTTGAGCAAAACAACTACAAAGTATCTTAACAAGTCAGATTAGCGCAATGAATTTGAGGGCTTGCAAAATGAATGGAAATGGTTCAAATATGTTTGTTTGTAAGGCTTGGGTCATGATTTGAGAGTTTTGATGAGTTTGGGTTTGTTGTCAACCCATTGACCAATTTTTTGCTTAAATTTGCTCCTGTTTAATGCGTGGGAAAATAAAGCCTATTACATGATTTTCAAGTTCAGAATGTCATCTTTCTAGATTGTCCAACCATGCATGTATTGGAGTTTTGTACAAAACATTATGGTTGTTTTAGTTTTGTATGTCTTTTATAAGTAAAAAACATGTGCTGTTTATTATTTATCTAGTTTTCTGAACAAAGTCATTTATTTGAGTCTCCATTATGTTATTTTTGTATTTCCTAGACTTAAAGGGTTGTTCCAAGTATATAATGATGTTTCAGACCATGTTTTGTGACTTTTAGAAATAATATTAAACCTTTTGACTTCTCATTCAGAGAGTTTTCTTCCTTGTTCTTCCATTTTTAAAATTGGTTGAAGAACAAATCAAACTTATCACTCTTAATCACAAAGAGTGTGGCGTCTTATCCTGATTGGAATTCCTTTGTGGCGTCTCCGACTTATCCAAGAGTTTCGTTCAGATTTTATCCCTCATTTCCATTATAAATTACGTAATTTTCAGCCTAAATACCATAAGAAAAATCAAAGAACCAAACCTACCTTCCTTCATCTTCACATTAGATTGTTGGTTTATTTGGGTTAGAAAGCTAAAGCACATCAACAAGTCCATGAAAAATCATTACCTCGATCACAAACTTTGGTGTAAGCCAAACCCTGACGGCCTAACCTTCTCTTCATCCATCTCAATACTCTCTCTGCGCAATTAATACATATCCAAAAAACATAATTTTCTCCATGCAAAAAGTACATTTATTGAGATTAGCATACAATTTATTATCGTGCAACACACTAAGTACACTACGCATCAAGATGCTCATTCAAGTTCTTACTATAAATTAGTATGTCACAAAGTACATAACCATAAAATTACCAATGAATGCACGCAAAACATGATTCATCAATCTCATAAATATGCTAGGTGCATTTGAAAGCGCAAACGGCATGACTAACCATTCATTCAAACCATGTTTTGTCTTAAATATTATTTTCCATTCATCACCTTCTTTTGTCCTAATCTAATAGTGCCCACTTTTAAAGTTAATTTTAGAGAAAATAAATGCTCCATACAACTCATCCAACATGTCATCAAGCCTAGGGATAGGATGTCTATACTTATTCATTATGTTGTTGATACGATCCAGGAAATGTCAAATTCGGATTTTGATGTAAAATGTGCAACTATCCAGTTTTATGGTAACAGTCATAATTCTCAATCCAACCGTTGGATCGAGCTGAAATTTTACGTAGAGTCTCCTAACATGTTTTCTTACCTTGGTTTAAAATTTCAAGTCAATTGAAATTCAGGAAGGCATCGAAACACGGGTCAACAGAGGCTGTACGAATTTTGTTATTTACTTCCTTTTGACTTCCTATTTGACTATGATTCTTTTCCTAAAAGGATGTGGCAACTTATTTTGGAAATTTACTAATTCTACAAAGATTTTTAATGGGCTGCAACATAGTTTCCAAGTGTGGCAGGGATTCATAATTATTTCAAAATCCTTTTCTTACAAGGATTTCTTATTCATCCAAGCTACAAAAAGGAAAGAAGAGTTCAGAATAAATTCTACCTTAAGATCAGATTTCCTAGACTATTTAAGACTTTTTAATGGTGACAAATCTGATTCTAGCAAATTTAGGATGATAATTTTTGGATTTGTATTATTTGTATTATTTTCTTCTTAGTCTTTGGGTTATTATTACTTATTTGGGTCAATTATAAGTGGGCTTAATATAAGTCCACCTAAGGGGGGGTTCATTAGGGTTTATTTAAGTCTAGAGTTAGTATAAATAAAGGTATAACCAGACATGTAAGTCAGACAATTAAGATTAATAAAACTTCTTGTTTGCCGCACTTTGTGTGTGTGTGTTGGTGAGATACTATCCCTTCCATGGTTCTCTAAAGAACTGAAAAACAACTTATCGAAGAACAACTGTCTTCGTGGCGTCATCCTTATACTTCTCATTCACGAATCAATATTTGTTGGGTGGGGGTTTCCGTTTCTAATAGTGGTGGTGCCTAGGTACAAGTTATCTTTATGTCACACTCCTATCAAACCTGATTTACTTGGCTTTCTGGGAATTAGTGTCTTTGCGCGTGGGTTGCGTGACCACGTGATCACGAGGTTCGCATCAGTTGTTAACGGTGCAACAATCAACACACATCCTCTAAGTTCCATCCTTTTCAAGCACAAGGAACACTGACACAACACAAGAGCTCATACTCTCACAAATATACCCCTTTATCATCAACTCATCTACTTGCCTTTGAAGCTCCTTCATCTCCTCAAGATTGCTTCTATAGGCCGGACGGTTAGGAATGAAGCCACATACATATGGTCAATTTGATGTTCAATTCCCCTTAATAATGGTAATCTACAAGGGGTGTCTTTAGAGAATACATCTTCAAACTCCTGCAAAAAAGAAATAGCCACACTGGGAATAGCAGAATCAAGATCATTAGTGTCAAAATAAGCCTCCTTATATACAAGTAAAATCATCGACTTGTTAGTAAAAAACACAAATTTGATTTGAGCTTTTTTTGCATAAAAATAAGGTTGTTTATTTTATTTTTCCACACTATTTGATACGATTCAGCCTTGTGATACGACCCAAGTAACGTCAAATTCAGATTTTGGCGTAAAAGCGCAACAATCCAGGTTTACAGAAACAATTATAATTCTCAATCCGACCGTTGGATCTGGCTACAATTTTATGTGGACTCTCCAGAAATGTTTTCCTCATATAATTTTGAGTTTAGGGTTTTGGGTCAGTTTTTAGTGGACCTCATATAAGTCCACATAAGGGGTCCATTAGGGTTAATTTTTCAAGAACTATTTAAACTCATGTAAGCCAAAATTTCGGCAGCTTTGATGATAATTACTTCTGAATTTTTCAGTTTTAATGTGTGAGAGTAATCAAGGTTGTCAAAAACGCTTTTTTGACACGACACGGAACATACAATATAAACTCGAATCGTAAAATCACAAGTAAAATATTTTAACAATACGTTTTAAAATAAATAATTCAAATTAAAGTAAAATAAATAATACAAATATCCAAACATCTTAAAATACAAATTGCACTTCTGCAGACTGCAGGTACCACTTCAGTAATCAAAGATATCCATGAAGATTGCAGACTATTGAAAGTCATGCCTACCTACTATTTAAAGGATAAAAAAAGAAAAACAATGTATGTGAAGATATTACAATCTTTTGTCAGGCATTGAAGTCGAACACAAAGGATCTGGAGTCTGGACATATTGAAAGTCATGCCTAACTACTATTTAAAGCATAAAACAATTACTCTTTATTAAGCAAAATCATCACAGACACAATTTCTTGCAGCCAAATTATCACAGAAACAATTGCAATTTCAATTTCTTGCAGCCAAATCATCACTGAAACAATTACTCACAATTCTAAGCTGTACCATAAATATGACACTTAACATGACAGAAGATTCAACAATGGTGGCCATGGCTATATATGAGCATGTATAAACTCCCTCAAAAGCTCAAACTTTCCAAATTATCATCCTCTTTACCAATCCAACTCTAATCAAATATGGTTTTAATTCACAGTTCAGGAACTTATCAAGTGCTAGGTTATATTCATGCAACAAAAGCACTACGAAAGGCATTGGGAATAAATTACTACTAACGTTTGCAATTTTCTCTGGAGAATTAAATGTGAAATATAAAAAAATCTTAAAACATTGAGAACCAGAAATCCTACACCTAAATTCACAGAATACCTCGATAAATTACACCTAAATTCCCTTCACATTCAGTTTTCTCTCAAAATTTCATATAATTAAGAAGCTTAGTTAAAGATAATCTTACACGGTTACATCAGCAATCCTGGAATGCTTCGTTGTCTATGCAGAATTGCAGATTCTGCAACACCATAGCAAGCAAGATCAAACAGAACATAGGTGAACATTACAAGTAATACAACACACAGAAGAAAAAAATTACTAGAAATTACAACACATAAGTAAAAAATTACCAGCAGCAGTAAGATAAACACAGATAATTACCCTCCAAGAAAATTCCCAGAAGCAAACCAATTAATAGTAGAATACCCAGATAATTTTTGTCTCTAATCACCACCATAAGACAAAAAAAAAAAAACAAAGCTTGGGATTATGAATAAATTCTTACCTTCATCTCGCCAAGAACGCTTCGGATCGGGGGAAAGTGCTTTTTTAATCTGCTGGGAAAAGGGGAAAGGGGAAAGGGAAAAGGGGAAAGGGGAAAGGAGTCAGGGAGAGTGGGAGTGGGAGACAGGGACGAAGTCTTGAGTCTTGACTATGGAGTAACTGGAGTGGACTGTGGAGTGTCTATGGACTGTGGAGAGTGGACTGTGGAGAGTCTATGGACTGTGGAGTGTCTGTGGACTATGGAGTGTTGGTCAATGAGTCACGGGTGGGGTGGGGGTGGAAAGAGACTGCTGAGTCAGAGGGCATTTCAAAATTTCTGCATTTGTTGAAACTTTTGGTTATCTCGTGAAAACGTTACGTTTTTACCGTTTTGTACGAGTCAACCCGTTTTATACGAGTTTGACCGAGTCAACCCGATTTTGCTGGTTTTCGAGTTTTAACCTCGATTCTACATTTTTTTGTGTTTTAACTCGTAAAATCGAACAATTTTACGAGTTAAAATGCATTTTTAACAACCATGAGAGTGATTCTTGTGTTCTTCAATTGTTGAACGAACTGAATCTGACTTATCGAAGATTAACTAGCTTCGTGGCGTCATTCTACTCAATCCAATAGTGTTGGTGCCTTGGGGCAGGTTTTCATTGTGTCACACTCCTATCATATCTATTTCGGCTTTCCGGGATCAGATCTCAATCTTGATTGTGGGTTGCGTGACCACGTGATCATGAGGTTCGCATCACTATTATCATCACACAAGCTTACCTTCTTCACTCGTGTTTTACCACCACTCTCAACTGGTTTAATTAATGAATTAGATTTAGCTAAATCTCAGACTTCTCTCACCATTGTCCTCGCATGAATTTTCACTCTTTCCATCCTCACAATCCCTTTTTAATTTCATTTGATCATCATACACTAGTTTTTGGAGAAAGAGATATGATCAGTACTTAAAGTGCATTTTAGGTTTTATATCATTATATTACACTTAAAGTTTCATTAAATTCCCAAACTTAAGTATGTTTTATAATAACAAGTCTGATAATATAAGATATCCTTAATTTATGGTAAATCGTCATGTAGGCATGTCTCACAATTCGAAAGATTGATTGATGTGTTTAACTATTGAAATTGAGAAGACAAAGAGAGGGCTAAGCTTAGAGAAGAGATGCTGGTTCAATTCAAACTAGAACACCATTCGGTTATTGGGTCATAACTAGAGTTGCAGACATTGGATTTAGGTATAGTTTATCTTGATGGAAAGCTAAGACATAGACCTAAAATATTCATGAAGAGTCCAAGATTCAAAGCTACTGTTTTCAAGTTTCAATGTTAACAACAAAAGAGAAGTTTGAATCTGTCCTGCAGCCTAAATACTATTTAGTATGCAACCCATATCTCGAGTTCTAGAAGTTCAAATGAGCTCATTCATTTTTTGTTGGAAAGCTGAGACAAATGGGCAAGTTCATGAAGACTATATGTTCGAATTCTGATGTTAGCAATGATGTTTTGTCCAGCCAACAAGTCAATAACTAGCCACCAACTCAACGGTTGGCCACCAACTCAATAGTTAGTCATCAAATCAATTGTTCTGAATTTTAACCTATAAAAAGAGGCATTTGCCATACATTTAGCCATCATGGTTTTTAGATCAAGATCTTGTTCTTGCTTTCTTTCTTTGTATTTTTGTAATGTTCAAGTTTTATTTCATGTTATATTTTCATTAATCTCTTATTTATGCTTTTCATTTTCTTTACTATACTTAGTTAACTTATTTTGTCAAGGTAAAAAGGTTTCAGTAATGGTGTTAGAATAAGTATAGTATAAACTCAACATGAACTTTAATTTTTATATTCATGAAAGTTTGCTATTAACATGTTTTATAATTGTTATCTTACCAATTCGTAATACCTTACTTGTTAAATGGTTAATCTAGATTTGTGTTGTACAACTCTTGGTACAACAAATACTTGATCATTTCATAGCATACTGTATAGATGATAACCAACACCTGTGCTATAAAAGGAACTTGATTTGTTGTTGACATAAATTAGCATCATGAATACCTGAAAATATTTACAAGTGTTGGTGTTACTTAAATAAGATAACTAATATGATCATGTTAATAATTTATAATGAGTCATTAATGATAAATCATCTGATTGGAACCTCCTATGTGTGTGGTTTCCAGTTGAGTAATAAAAGAAGTTTATAATATGCTTATTTGAACTACCATTAGTGGATCCTCTAAACTTGACAATTATTTTATCCTTATTTAGTCTTTACATCAATATCACGTCTCAAAATTCTCTTCAACTCCTTGTGGTTCGACCCTAGTCTTATCGGATTATTTATTACTTTGACACTCCTGTACTTGGGAGAAGACATCAATCATTTGTTTGTGTCAAGATATAAGAGTGATGATTTTACCATCTTTTACAATGGTGAACCTATTTCTAAAAACCCATCATGAATCGCCTTTTGATTGAACTGTTATGGATGCCCTAAAAGTAGGTGACTAGCATGCATTAGGACTACATCACATATAACGTCATCAAAATACTTCCTAGTAGCAAACACAATCGATACTTGCTTATTAACCTTGATGTGGGTCAGCCCAGAAACACCAACAAGGACCCATTAGGTCCAATGACTCGGTCCAAGATAAAAGCATTGAAAGATGCATTGAATGCATTGATTTTTAAGGTTTCGACCATGTCAGATTTGAAGGGTTCATTTGAGTGTCAAGAGGAGGCCTTAGTACATCTTATCCATATGTAAGAGGGGCCCAATCAAGCCTTCTTTGCGCCATGAGGTGAGGACAACAAAGAAAAATAAAAGAATCCTACTACAACTTGGAAACAACATGGGTGACTACCTTTTTCTTTGTTTTTTTTTTAGGATTAATGGGCTGCATGGAAGGCTATAAATAAGCCTTGAATTAGTTCTGTAATATTTTATTTCCTTCTCTTCTTCTCATGGCAGAACATGGATTTAATATTGTGGGCTTTATTTTATTTTATTAACTATAGCCCAAGACTTGTTTGGGGTTAATTAATACGTTGTTTTCAACTAGGATCCAAGAGTTGTTTGGATCAGGTTATTGGTTTTTTAATTTAAGGTTTTTGGGTCAGTTTTATAAATGGATCAAATCAGTCCACTATGGTAGATCCATTAGGGTTAATTTTTCAAGAACTATTTAAACTTATGTAACCTAAATTCCAGCGGTCATTGATGAATATTACTTCTGAATTTTTTAGTTTTAACATGTGAGAGTGATTCTTGCATTCTTCAGCTCTTGAACAAACTAAATTTGACTTATCGAAGATTATCTGGCTTCGTGGTGTTATTCTACTTCATTCCAATAGTATTGTGTCACACTCCTATCAGACCTATTTCGACTTTCCGGGATGAGGTTGATCTGGTTGTGGTTGTATTTATACTGACTCTAGACTCAAATAAACCATAATGGGCCCCTTTATATGGACTTATATGTAGCCCACTTACAACTGACACAAATAAGTAATAATAAACCAAAGACTAAGAAAAGAATGATAAAAATTCGAAATTAATATCATAGATATGCTAGAATCAGATTTGTCACCCCTAAAAAGTCTCAAATATACTAAGAAATCTGATCTGAATGTGGAATCCTATCAAACCTATGTCTTTGGTTTGGTTCATAATCGAACCAAATATTTATGGTCAACCAAGTTAGGACAACTCAGTCGAGTCAAAATTAAATCAATGGTAAAGGCTTTGTTTGGATAGCAATATTTTTGCTAAACGTTTTGTTTTTGTTTAAAGAAGTGTTTGGCAAACACATTTTAGGCTTGTTTGGGGAGTTTTATTTAAAAAAAAGGGTTTTTTTTCCAAACAAAGTTTAAAAAAACACTATAAAAATTATTAAAAAAATTCTTTTTTTTCTTGGATATGGCCAAAAAGCCTTAAAATTATCTGAGCACTTTTTATTTTAAAAAATCTAAAATACTTTGGCATGTTTTAAAAAATGTATTCCATGGATTTTACAACAGGTTTGTAAAATTCCAAAAGATTTTGGTCTATATTTCAATAACCCTAAAAAGTTTGTTTCATGAAAATTTTTAGTCAACAATCTGGTATAAATGTTGGACTTATAAGTAGGTGAATATTTAAATACCAGGAGTTAACTAGAAAATTTTAAGAATTATTTTATATATTCACTAATTTTACTCGAGAGTATTTTTTATCATAATATACGAGTTATGGAGAACCCTTTCACCTTCCAGGATAGGTGAACCCGATCAGAGCACCTACAGGGACCCTTCCCATAAGAATTTTCTAAGTATACGAGCCCATAATAAATTCGAATTGTTAGATTTATTCATGGGAGTAAATCTTTAATATCAGTCATAAATAAACTACCGGTTAGGAACCCATTAAAACCTTTAAACCATATCTAGATCACACAATGTTGTTTACCTTAGGTACGGTGCACTAGAGGTGGTAATACCTTCCATAGCTACAACTAGTCCCTTACCCTTCCATGACCGGTAGTCATAAATAAACTAATGGTTACAAGCCCATTAAAACCTTTAAACCATATCTAGATCACACAATGTAGTTTACCTTAAGTAAGGTGCACTAGAGGTGGTAATACCTTCCATAGCCACAACTAGTCCCTTACTATTTGAATTTCTGATAAGACCAGTACACCCGAGAGGATCTCTTAGTGACCCTGAACCAAACAACTAGGTGGTGACTCCTTGACCCACCATGCCACTCACGCCATTCACCCACGTACGACAAAATTCTTGCGCAAGGTGGAATGAGATTTGAAAAGATTTCAAATCTTATTCAAATAATGAATAACTATAAGTGTTGAAAACAAACATGATTTAACAGAGTAGAAAAACTTCATGCTATAATATCAAAATCAAAACATTCTTGATAAAAGAGTAATAATTACACTTAGAACTTTCTCAATGAAGGTTAAGTCAAACTACATACGACTTTTTTAATATTTAGAGAATCATGACACGATGTTAGATAGTGTAATTGATCTTCAAATATAAATCAACTAATTATTAAATTGATAGTAAATTTAATTGTTTAATTTATTTAATCCTATTTTGATTATAATTATTATTCATATTTGGGCCACCATATTAGAAACCTAATGGATCACACAAGGTAAGAACCATTGGTCAGAAATTAAACTAGAATGATTAATCAAATGTGACTTGAGTGAAGATGTGTTAGAAATTAAAAAAAAATAATATTTTACCATTTATAGGGTTATTAGGATTTCTCTATAAATAGAATGTTATGTCTTATAAGTTACCTAGTATTATGGTCACTAGGAACCCTAACTAGTCAACATAGATTCTATGGTACGAGACTGGTTATGTGAAATGAAAGATATTATCACCTCTTAAATGTCCTGCCCAAGGTTGTCAAAAACGCATTTTTGACACGGCGTAGAAAATACAAAATAAACTCAGATCGTAAAATCATAAAATCGTAAGGAAATTTTTTTTCATACATGCTTCAAGCATTTTAAAATATATGGTTCAAATAAAAATTCCTATATAATTTAAGTAATTTTTCATTAAGTAACAATTAACAAACTTAAAACAAACAATCATGCATCTAGATATTAAACATCCCATCTGAGCTATTTCAATGAATTAAAGTTTGTTGCACGGTTGCACCACCGAAATCTGGTTAAAGCAGTAAACTATCAAAGAAGAACCACAACGCAAGATATGATTCCAAAAAGTAAAAATAAAAAAGCCAGTTGAGGGCACATTTCATCAAAATATCTCAGGTTTATTAGTAACATAAAATTAACAAATCAACTATCCTACAAACTCATGATACATACTTAGGAATTGCATATCACAAAGCAAAGAAATTCTCTGTTTTCAGGAAGCTAAAACAAATTCAAAGGGAATAGAGATCATGCTCGTATATCACAAAGCACATAAATGCTTAGCCTACCAAAACAAATGAAAGAGCAACCTTCTGTTAGGCGCAACTAAGAAGGGAGATTTATTAATTATTTTAGTTGATTTGAGGTGGCATAATTAAGAGCAAACTAGCTAACTTTTACTAGAGAATCAAGCATTGAATCACATACAGGCAACGAATGAAAAGAACAAAAATTGAATAAAGAAAAGAAAAGTCACCATTCAGCACCGATAATGAAATTTACAGTCAAGGAAAAAGGCACATAAAATCTAAAGAGAAGTTCACCGCTACAACAAAGCATGGAGATAGAGCTTGTGCATTACAGAGAATGGCAGTAGTAAGTAAGGAAACAGAGAAGAGAAGGAACTACCAACTACCAAAAAGAAAAGGGCCCATTTGAGTAAAAACAAAAACAAAATACAAGAAGTTAGCTCACCTTGAATGAAGAAGAAAGGAGAGAAGACAAAGGGGTTGATGAGCTCGAAATCTCAGTGGGAGACATAGGCTTTGCTCTATGAGGTCCCTAAGCAGCAAGAGGAAGAGGAAGTCGTGAGGCATGAGGGATTAGATGTATGGATTTAGAATTTTAGGGATTTAAATTTTGTTCTTTCTGTGTGTGTATCAGCTGGACGAAAGAACATGATTTAGATGTTGTTCTGTAATAACCAATAGCTAATAGCCGCTTGACAACTGGAGCTGGAGGAAACAGTAATGGCAATTTATATTTTATGCTGAAATCGTTAAATCGGTCCTAAAATCACGATTCTTTGCGATTTTATACGATTTTAACGATTTCACCTAATTTTAACCTGATTTTACCCATTTTCGAGTTTTTAGAATGATTTCGCACGTTAAGCATGTATTGACTCGTAAAATCATACAATTTTACGAGTCAAATCGCAATTTTAACAACCTTGGTCCTTCCTATGACAGACTGCATTGCTGATTTTATCTTTAATTGCTAAAAGTTTCTTAACTCTGGCGTCAATGAATATTCAACTACAAATATTTCCAACTCTAGCGTAGCTAAATATTTCACAAACCCAAAAAAGTTGCGATATTCCTGACTCTGGTATTAGTAAATAATTTTTGCAAAAAACATTTAATTTAAAGAAGAATTTTTTTCTATGCCATTTTATTTTTGGTTTATCCTTTATTATTATTTGCCATTTTTATATAGAAAAAAAAAAAGATTGCACGACATATTTGCATTTAACACTACTAGTACACCGATTGAGTACATAGCAAAGAAAAAAAATACAAAACACAAAGATAGAATAAAAAAAATCAAAGCGTGAGGGGCCCACAAATAAATTAACAAAGATACCCAAATATTTTTGGAATTTTCTGATATCGAAAAGGACTTGTTTGGCCAAATATCAAACTAAAATGAGCATAAAAATTATGGCTAAAGGCATAAGGTTGTGTTTTGTCAAACACACCCTTAGGAAAAACAATTGGGCCGGGTCGGAAACCCAGACCAGGCCCACTCTTTTTTTGGGCCGGATAAAGCCCAACCATAAGGGCTGGGCTGGATCCAGCCAACCCGGCCAGGTTATTGGCTTAGGCCAATAACTGGGCCAAGCAGCAGGCACGCATGAACTGGTTCACGTGTGCCCTAGACAGTGCGAAGATAGTTAATTTACGTTCGCATTGTTTTAAACAAACATTTTAAGAATAAGAATTTGCAGAGTATGAGGAAGATAGCCTACCTAGGTGAAGACAGTGATGGAGAAGCAGACGGGGTGACGATTCTAGCTCCGATCGAAAAACGTCCTGCTCTTCCCTTTTATTTTCAGTCCCACTCCCCTTTGTTTCCTTGGTTTTTTTTGTGTTTACCTATTCTGCTTGAATCCGGGGACAAAGACAAGGCTGGGTTTAGCTTTTTATATTTTATGCCCTCAATTCTTTTGCTCTATTCTTCTCCTCTCCTGTTTCCAAGCATTTGTTTTTTTTTTTTGCTCTGTTTTTGCTCTCTACCTTTTGTTTGGTGTCTTCCCCTTTGTTGAAGCTTCCTTCAGGCAGCCTCATAGTGTTTGTTCGTTCCTTTTTTAGCTTTTTTTTTCTCTGGTGTTCTTAAGCAATAACAGCAGCGCCTGCTGAAAATGGAGCTTTTGGAGCTGCCACCAAAGAAGAAGATATTTGTTTTCTAGCTTTTTTTCCAGCCCAATACCAGCCTTGTTAGGCTTTTTTTTCCCTAATGCTACAAGGATAAAAAGCCAGCAATTTATTTTCCTAATTAAGTAAGGAAGTTGGTCATATCTTATTCCTAAAGAGGGGAGGCCTATTTAATGTTTTTCCTAACTTGGACAGGCTTCTTATCTGTCCAAGTCAAACAAGAAAATCCAAGCTAATCGAGGACATCAAAGGGGGGCAGCAACACAAATGTTTTAAATCAGATTTTTCCTAGTTTATTTAAGACTCCTATCAAACCTGATTTACTTGGCTTTCCGGGAATTGGTGTCTTTTTGCGTGTGGGTTGCGTGACCATGTGATCACGAGGTTCGTATCATTTGGTATCAGAGCTTGGCTCTCCATTAATCAGGTTATATCCTTTTGAAATTTTTGTTTCTTGTTGATTCCGCAAAAATTCCTTAGTATCCAATTTCTTCTTTTCCTTGAATTTGAGGCATGTACAAAAAAATTGTTATTTCATTCTGTTATTGTTCAAAATATATAATTAGCATCAAAAACAAAAAATAAAAGAGAAAAGAGAAAAGCAAAAAAAAAAATTGTTCAAAAAGACGTTTATTGGATTCTGCCGCAGAAAAGTAAACAAGAGAAAATTCGATCAAATCAACTTGGAATTAGCTCAAATTGGACACTCTAATTACTGGGCTCCTAATCGCAACACATATCAAATGTGGGGTCAATTGGATATTGTTTGCTTTGGTTTTCAATTTCGGGTCTAATCAAGTCTGATTCTTACCCTTTTTGCGTCAGTATATCAAACCCTATCGTAAATTGCTCAAACCTTATATTCTGTCTATCTGGGTTGATATCGCACTATATATGAAATTGTAGCTCAATTGGACATCATTTACATTAGGTTCCAGATTCGGACTTGTCGTAAACCAGTCTATTTTGCGTCAGCTTTTGAGATTCGCTTTCTTTCTGTTATTTTTGTTTTTTGTAGTATATCTTCAACATATCCAACATATTTGGGTGTTGTTTCATATTTTTTTTTCATATTTCATTTCTGTTTTTATTCGTGTCTTCAATTTCGTTCATATTTCAGATAGATTCGCTTACTACTCGCGAGACTATCATCGCAGTTTCGTTTTGTTTGTTTTTTTGGTTGTTATTGCTTCTTGAGTCATATATACATTTGGATTGCGCTACTCAGTTTGTTCTATTTGGTGTTGGTTTCAGTTCTGCAAGAACCGCAAGAAGGTGAGATGAGAGGTGTGAGCATGTGAAGTTAGTAAGAGTGTTTGAGCGAAACACGAGCAACGTGAGGATATTTCTTTTCATCACTAACCAATTTTTGCAGGTACTATCATGTCAGATCAAAACAACACACCACCCTATCTTGAAGGAGAACTTAAGTTCCAAATGTAAGCCATGACGCAGATGATTGAGAGGATGAATGTTGTGATAGGGAACATGTGTGACAGACTTGATAGGGTGGAGAAACGTTGATGGGGATCAGCCCAACACCAAGCGTAATCATGCCAACGACCCATTTGAGGTGCCAATTGGGCCAATCACAAGAGTTAGGGCAAAAAAGCTTAAAGATGCATTGAATGGGCTTTTTCAGAACATATGAAGCAAAATGGACCTAGAGGGGCTTGAGACATTTAAGGAGCATGAAGGACAACCTTTAATTCATCTAGTTCAGGTCTAAGAAGAGCCCAATTCGTGTGGAACAAGGGGTTGATGTGTCCGGCCCAATACCAGCTTTGTTAGGCTTGTTTTTTTCCTAATGCTACAAGGATAAAAAGCCAGCAATTTTTTCTCCTAATTAAGTAAGGAAGTTGGTCATATCTTATTCCTAAATAGGGGAGGGCTATTTAATGCTTTTCCTAACTTATGAAGGAAAGTAATTAAATCAGCATCAGAGGAGGAAATTTGTTTTCTTATTTGTCCAAGTTAAACAAGGAAATCCAAGCTAATCAAGGACATCAAAGGGGGGCAGCAACACAAATGTTCCAAATCAAATTTTTTTCTAGTTTATTTAGGACTTCTTAAGGGTGACAAATCTGATTCTAACATATTTAGGATGATAATTTTTGGATTTTTATTATTTTTATTATTTTCTTCTTAGTTTTTATGTTATTATTACTTATTTGGGTGAATTATAAGTGGGCTTCATATAAGTCCACCTAAGGGGGGTCCATTAGGGTTTCTTTAAGTCTAGAGTCAGTATAAATAAAGGCATAAGCAAACATGTAAGGTTACATAATTTTCAGATCAATAAACTTATTTGTCGCACTTGTTGTGTGTTGGTGGGATAATCACCCTTCCTTGGTTCTCTAAATGACTGAAAATGACTTATCAAAGAACAACTGTCTTTGTGGCATCATCCTTATACTTCTCGTTCGCAAATCAATATTCATTGGGTGGGGGTCTCCGTTTCCAATAGTGCTGGTACCTAGGTACAAGTTATCTTTATGCCAGCCACAATCCTATCAAACCTGATTTACTTGGCTTTCCGGGAATTGATGTCTTTGCGTGTGGGTTGTGTTACCATGTGATCACGAGGTT
The DNA here is from genome assembly GCA_007827005.2 of Populus simonii. Classification (NCBI taxonomy): domain Eukaryota; kingdom Viridiplantae; phylum Streptophyta; class Magnoliopsida; order Malpighiales; family Salicaceae; genus Populus; species Populus simonii. Next base: position 10,249,057 of record CM017482.2, read on the forward strand.
CGCATCAGGGTATATATGACTTTTTTTTTTAACAATAAAATGAATTCACTACCCTTCAGATCAAGTTGTTTTAAGCTTTTCGGCAAGGGTGTTTAAAAGTCTTTATTTTCAAAAATACAGTGAAAATATATGTCACACCCTCGCGACGACCCTCAATTGATTTCAGGTTTTTTTTGTTTTGTGAATAAGGGAGTCGCCACTTAGTATTATGGTCACTAGGAACCCTAATGACTTTTCAGAGATTCTAAGGCAAGGGACTGGTTGCGTAAAGGGAAGATATTAGCACCCCTAGTACGCCCTACCTAAGGTAAGTTGCTTGGTGTTTGGTTTGCCTTATAATTGCTATGGTGTTGGTGTTCTCTTAATTAGTTTTCCTATGATAGGTTTGCTATGATGAATGATTTAGGTTCAAAGTCTAAAAGCAAGAATCCTTGGTCAATATAGATCATACCTTTAGATATGTCTACAAAGTGTCAAGGGGAACCAATGTAGATCTATTGAAATCTGTGTTTGATTCAGACTAAATTTATTAAGATAGAAATCCAAGGAGATTCAATGTGCTTCAAAAGCTTATTTTTTCCTTAGTATTTCAAGAGTTCGCGACTCGTAAATCGCAAGAAATCTAAGGAAATTCAGAGCGCTTTAAAAGGCTCTTTTTTGGCCTTAGTATTTCATACTTTCACGGTTCGTAAACCGTGGAGTCAAAAATTGAAATGTCCTCAATTATAATCGAGGTTTCTTTCAATGATGTATGGTGACTTATTATTCCTAGAAAAATATTTTGGATATTAACCACTTGGGTTTCTTTATCCAAACATTAACAGCGAATAATAATAAATTATTCCTAATAATATTTTGAATATTCATCCCTTAGGGATTTTTTTATCCAAACATTAACGGTAAATAATAGATGAATTCCCCCCTATAATAAGATTTTTATATTTTTTGGAATATTGGCCAACACCCTTTGGATTTTTACAAACATGTTGTAAAATCCAGAAATGCAAGAAAATAATTTTTTGTTGTGTTTAAGAAATCCATGCGAAAACATATTTTCAAAACTTCAAATATTTGTTTTTTTATTAAAAAAAACGTTCAAAACATGTTAGAGTATTGACCGTATGCAACACACAAGAAAACATTTTTTGTTTTTCACACACACACACACACACACACACAGATATATATATATATATATATATATATATATATATATATATATATATATATATATATATATGCAACATTTAGTGGAAAATCAGGTATTTTAATACCAGATTTGTATTTCCACAATGTAAAAAAAATACAAACCATAAACTAAATACACGAGAAAACCAATGATATTACTCGTTTGTTTTTACGGCTAGGTTCAGCCGGGTCACTAGCCCAAACCAGTGACCCGGCTGGGCACTGTTGCAGATTTGCATGCGTGAATTACTCACGCATGCACTGCACAGTGCATAGGTAATTAATTTACCTTCGCACAGTGCCCAAATCCTTTACGTAAATGCACAACAAAACAAGGAAAGAAAGACTTACCCAGCGAGACAGCGGCTAGAGGCGAAGTGGAGGGAGACAACTGGTTGCTGCTCACGAAGGACATCCCTGCTCACTGTTCACGGTGGAGCCAGGTTTGCCGGCTGTTGTCGCTGCTAGTTTTAGACGCGGTTGCAGACAAAACGGGAAATGGTGACCCGCTAGCTGGTTGATATTTCTCCTCTATTTCTCGTGTTGTTGGAAGGGAAGGATGGCTTCTACTGATTTTGCTACTGCGACTGAGGAAAGGTGTGGCTTCTGTTGGTTCCATCACGGCAGCTGAGGAAGGATATAGCTGCGGAGGAGGCTACAGCTGGGCGAGTGGCTCAGCTCGTTTCTGGTTGTTGTGTTGACAAAGAGGGAAGGCCTGTAAGTGGTGTTCATGGTGGTTGCAAGCTGGGGGAATGAGGTCTGGCGAAGGGAGATGGGAAGCTTGTGTGCAGAGGGAAAGTTTTAGCTGAGAAAGGGGGAGGAGCAGTGACGGCTGTTGTGGAGAGGGAGAGTAGCGCCGGTTGCCTCTTGGTTGGGAGAGAAGACCGTGAGTTTGTGTTCAACTGAAGAGGGAAGTTCGTGCGTGTGGGGGCTGAAGGGAAGAAGAAAACCAAAAGGGAAAAAGCTGGAATCAAGGAGAAGAGAGTGTTGTTGCTGTGGTCGAGTGTCTGTGGGGGTGCAGTGGCTGAGATGGAGAAATGGAGGGGCTCTCGTTGGTGGCTGGCTTAGAGAGGGAAAAAAAATTAGAAAGATAGGGGCGACGGCTTGGTTTCGGCCGGGAGAAAAAATTAGGTTTAGGGTGTTTTTTGTGGTTGCCCTAAATTTCTCTCTTTAAAAAAAATTGTGCTCTGTAATTTTTTTTTTTTACATATGGCTGGAGGTTCACTTATATAGAAAATCTCTACACGTGCTATTTAAGAAAATATTGCAATAATTATTGCAGAGATTGTCTTCTATAAGCAGCACCAGCAAATCCTATATATATGGTATTTTATATTGCAATGATTATTTTCCATAACCAGCACGAATCAAATTATATATCTATGGTATTTTATATTGCAATAATTATCTCCTTGACATATTACTTCCTTAATATTACCTATGATGCTCTATGTTATCGCCACATGTAAAACCTTATTTTTTTAATTTTTTTTTTATCAAAATATGGATAAAAAATTGGGTAGCAACAATATATATTTTCCTTTAAACCAAAAAAAATAAAACATGGGTATAGAGGCTTTTTGGTCTTTTCAGCTTTGTTTATTCTTTAATTCCATAGTCATTAGGGCTAATTTGGTTCTTTTGATGTCATTAATTAATTTTAAAATTCAAAAAGTTGTTAGTGCTTGTCATATACGTGCTAGCGAGTGAGAGGTGTCTACGTTGTTTAGGCGATACATGTTGCACCTACCGGTGGCCGAAGCCGCCCTTTCACCTTGTTATTAAAAGTGATGACGCGTCATCTTCCTTCTGGTGCGGTGCATGTCGGCGGTGGCTGGGCGATTTGTCGCTAATGAACCTTTTTTTTCTTCTTTTCTCTCTTCTCTCCCTAAATGTATAACTTTGTACTCTTTATTTTTAGTATTTTGATTTCTTTTCTTTTTCTTAGCCCTTTTATAAAAGTTTTGTTTGTTTTTAATTTAGTCAAAAAAATTCAATTCTAATTTGTCATGTATTATTTTTTTCAAATTGGTCCTTATTCTTTTGATTTATAATTTCTTTTCTTGGCCTTTTTATAAAAGTTTTATTGGTTTTAAATTTTATTCTTCAATCCAAGTATATGATGTATTATTTTTTATGATATAGTCTTCATTCTTTTAATTTTTTTCCCTTTTGGTAGAGTTGTTTTTCTTTTCAACTTAACCTCTAATTTATTTTTTATTTTGATTTCCACCCTTATTCTTTTAATTACCATTTTTTAAAAAATTTTAGGTCTTTTTATGTAATTGATTTTTTTTCTTGATCTCATCCTTCAACGTTTGATTTGCTGGGGATTAGGCTTCATGGTTTTTTCATGTATGGTGTTTTCAATCTAATGACCCAGTCATGAGTTTTAAAACTTAACAAGGGCCAACATTCTTTTTTATTTCATCATTTGATATTATTATTTTTTTAAAGATTGGCTTAGTAATTTTCTTCAATTTCTTTTCTATTAGGTTATCTTGATCTCATAATTTGTGCCACGAGTTTTGCGGGTGAACCCAGGTTGGCTCAAGTTACATATCTATCATACTACCTCATGTGTCACTAAGCTTAAGTTTTTATCATTTTTTAATCCAATTTCATGCTTTCAAAGTGTTTTTTTTTCAAGTTATCGTAATCTCTTTTATTTTTCCATTTACTATCATTATTTTTTTTATCATCTAATTATAATAAAATTAACTTATACTAAACCTGGTCAGGGTTATTTTATATGTATTTCTTTTCCATTTGTTTTTGTTATTTCTTTTAAATGGCTTGCAGCACTTGGACTATAGTTGCCTTTTTAATTTTTTTTTTCTAATTTTAGTTGTTATTTTAATTGATACTTTTTTCAAAAAAATATCTTTTTTAAATAGTTTTTTAATTTATGTTTGAATTAAAATTCTTCCTCTATAATTTTTATTTTTTTATTTAGTCTTTTTTTAATAGAGGCTTATATTAAATTATTTTGTATGTATTTAATTTTTGAAGATATTATTCTTATTCATATTAAAAAAAATATATGTTTGATATAGATGAACTTTGTTTTTACAAATAATAAATATTTTTTTAGATGATATTTATAATATGTGTGCCCTTGCATAATTTATTTTTCCTTTTATTTTTTTTTCAATCAATTTAATGTGCATGTCTATTTTTGTTATAAATGATTGCATAAAAGTTATTTTAATAAACAAAATCAGTAAACATAACTGAGTTAATGTTCCATATTGCGAGATTAAATATCTTGATCTATATTTGTCTCTTGATTTTTTCAATTGTGTTTTTAATTATCTTTAATGATTTTTTTTTCTATTTATGTAATGGTTCTAGATTTTTTTTAATTAGATTATTTTATAAGATTTTTGATTTATATTTAGAATGTTTTATGTAAAAAAAACTTATTAAAAAAGCCTGTACATCTATCTTTTTGAAAAAAATATACTACCAGCGGCGAATCATGGTTCAAACCATAGTTATTAAACCTAGCCCGGGGGTTGACCTGGCCAAGGGGCTGGGTCCCGAGTTTCATGGGTCAACCCGGGTTAACTCGGTCAACCTTGAAAAATTTAACTAAATATAGGCTATATATATTGTAAATAATGAAGTTTAAAAGAATATTTTAAAAAAAATTTATCCAACATTCAAAGAGATATTATGTTAAGCTTTTAAGTTAAAGTATTTAAACAAAAAAAGTTTCTTATCCCACATTGAAAAAACATAGCTTTTAACTTGTCAACATAGAGTATATATACTAATGGGTTTCAAATCCCACATTGAAAAAAGATAACTTTTTTCTTGGAAACATAGAGTATATATACTAATAAGTTTCAAATCTCACATTAAAAAAACATAGTTTTTTTCTTGTGAACATAGAGTGTGTGTGTGTGTTGACTAATGAGTTTCCAATCCCACATTGAAAAAAAATAACTTTTTTCTTGGGAACATAGAGTATATATATTAATGAGTTTCCAATCCTACATTGAAAAACATAGTTTTTTCTTGTGAACATAGAGTATATATACTAATGGGTTTCAAATCTCACATTAAAAAGATACTATGTTATCCTTTTAAGTTGAAGTATTTAAACCAAAAAGTTTTTTATCCCACATTGAAAAAACATAATATTTTTTCTTGGGAATATAGAGTATATATACTAATGGGTTTCAAATCCCACATTTGAAAAAAAAAAACCAGGTCTTGGCCGGGTCTCGCCCGGGTCACGGGTTGACCCGCCGTGTCAACCGGGTTTGACCGGGTCCTTGCATTAACCGGTCTTTTAAGAAACCCGGACCGGTCCAGCCCCCGAGTCGACCGAGTCTCGGATCGACCTGCCAAGCCGGTCCGGGTTTAATAACTATGTTTCAAACAACTACTATTATCTGTATCTTGTCTTTTGCTATAAAAGCATTTAATCTAATAGTTCATTTTTGAGAAGCAGACATGCTCAGATGGCCGTGATGTGACAAGGAATACATTTAGCTTTTCCTTTCCAGACAATTTTTCAATTTTTTTAAACCAGCTGTACAAGTAAAATATAATATCGATGAAGGCAGTACTGGAAAAACCACAGTTCCTCCAATCCTTCTTCAATATTTTTTCCGCTGGACTCTAGGGTGTGGAACTACAAAGGCTACACGCCTGGTGGGTGCAACCTGCTCTCATGCAAAATGCGTCAGCAAAGCATTAGAATTGATGAGCATAAATAAATTAGGCTCCCAGACAAGTGATGATGAATTTGCTTATCGTCAATGCTATTCACGTAGCTCTAGACTGCACCGAAAGTGGAGTGCAGATAGCATTTAGGGTACTAAGAGCTCCATCCAACTATAAATTGTTGAAGTTTAATTACGAGATGCATCATCTCCCTTGGTCTCCAAAAAAATCTCGGAACGGTGTTGACAAACTTTTGGCTATTACAACGTGATGAACTCATTGAAGTTTGATGCAAACCTACTAATCACGGTGTAGTTACATAACTTATAATCAAGATTGAGGTCTGATCTCGAAAAGCCGAAATAGATCTGATAGGAGTGTGACATAATAAAAACATGTCCCAAGACACCAACACTATTGGAATGAAGTAGAATAACACCATGAAGTGAGTTAATCTTTGATAAGTCAGATTTAGTTCATTCAAGAACTGAAGAATGCAAGAATTACTCTCACATGTTAAAAGTAAAAAAAATTCAAAAGTAATATTCACCAATGGCTGCTGAAATTTTGGTTACATGAGTTTAAATAGTTCTTGAAAAATTAACTCTAATGGACCCTTTATGTGGACTTATATGAGGTCCCCTCAAAACTGATCCAAACAAGCCTTAAATCCTAGCTGAAAAAAAAAAGTATTAATTAAGCTCAAACATGAAAGAAAATAATAAAAATAACCAATTTGTCATTAAATACCACCAACCCTGCTTTCCTCATGTAACTAGGATGAATAAGGAATCCTTATAAGAAAAAGATTCTGAAACATTAATGAATCCTTACCACAATTGGAGATTATATTGCAGCTCATTAAAAATCCTTGTGGAACTAGAAAATTCCCAAAACAAGCTCCCACATCGTAGTAGGAAAAGGATTCTTGCCAAATAGGAAGTCCACAAGTCAAAAGAAAATAAATAACAACATTTATACAACATATTCTGACATATATCACAAGCCCTTCTCGAACTTCGATTCACTTGAAAATTTTCCCCAACATAGAAACATACATTTGGAATCTTATGGTAAAGATTCAGTTTGATCCAACGGTTGGATTTGAAGTTTTGCTCAATAGCATAAAACTGGACGGTAGAAAATTTTATGCCAAAATCTGAATCTCACCTTGCTTAGGTCATATCACAAGGTTGAATCGTATCATTCCCTCCCTCTTCAAGAAGATTCACTCTTGAATCTTGAATAGGATTTGTAGCGACTTCATTAGCCTCTTGTTTAAAGCCTTCGAAATTCCCTTATTGCTAACACCTTTCTCCACCAACATTGTATGGAAGTAATAACTTACAAGAATTTTAAATAAGCACGTCGTACTAACCACTTGTGTATATACTTTTGAATGATAACAACAACAGCTCTCCTTCGTCTTTTATTTTTTGGCGTTGTACCTCCTTTTTCCATGACATTTGAAGATCATAGAATAATCTTCTACACTTATCAACTTTTTATTCTAGAACCCATAAACCATGGCTTAGTTTTTCGCATCCTTGAGCTAGAATCCTCCTTCGTTCCCTCTCCCTTGTTAAATACATGACACAAATAGGAAAAATAGAAGAAGACGAAGACACTCTTGGTCTGACCTTCTTGTTGTATGCCTTAGCCATTCTACTTTGGTATAACCAGTTGTGATAAATGACCACTACTAGTCTCTTTTCATTGATCAAATTTAACTGCTTCAATCTCAGCTTTGCCTATTCCGATTAATCCAATTTTGAATTCTTTAAGACCTTTAGTGATTGAATCTCTCCTTCTAAAGGCATAACCGCTTTCATCCTGTATATCAAAGAATAAGGGGTTGCATGTGTAGAAGTTCTAACTGTGGTGTGATATGCGTGAATTGTGTACAAAAGCATTTCATTCTAATCCTTGTAGGTGATCACCATCTTCTGTATGATCTTTTTGAGATTCTTGTTAGTAAGGAGAAGAATTGAGGTGTTTAATATTCCACCTATTGCAAAGCTCAACAATCAGCATTCCATTGAAATTCTGAGCATTATCGGTTATCAATCTTGTTGGTAAGCCATAACAACATATCATATCTTTCTCATTGAACCTGCTGACTACTTTCTATGTCACATGTGCATAAGAGTTGGCCTTTACCCATTTAGTGAAGTAGTTGATGGCCACCAAAATGAACATATGCTCATTACTAGCCTTCAGATTAATTGGTTTTATGACATCTAACCCCCATATATCAAAAGGCCAAGGCGAGGTTATATTGAATAGAAGTATCAAGATATATGTTGGAGGTGCATTTGTCTTATCACCATATATCTGACACTCGTGGCATTTTCTAACAGTCTATACAATCCCTTTCATGGTCAACTAGAAGTATCAAGATATTGTATTTGCCTTGCAATTGTATGTTTGTTGGCATAAGTGGTATAAATTCCCTCATGGATTCCTTTTAATTCTTACTCAACCTAATTCTCATTCAGACACCTGAGTAGAGTCTTGTCAAACGATCTCTTATATAGGTTCCCACCATCCAAGTAAAAATCCACGACCATTCTCCTCAAAGTCTTTTCATTCGTCTTGGAAGCCCTTTAAGGGTATTCCTGGTGTTTGATAAACCTCTTAAAGTCACTATACCATGGTTTTCCCGTCTATTGATTCTTTAATTGTATAGCAATGAGCTTAGAGATTTCAGACTTTGATGTTTATTGGTTGGATCTTGCCTCCAGTAACGATTTGTGTCATAAAACTAGGGTTGCTAAGACATCAACAAACTGATTCTTGTCTCTATTATGGGTGAATTTTATTTCTTCAAATTTGCTAGCTAATTTCAAGAGATAATTCTGATATGGCTTCAACTTCTCATCCTTGGTTTGCCACTCCCCTTTCACTTGGCAGATAATTAGTAGGAAATCCCTATAGACCTCAAGCTTCCTATCCTTAAGCTCAAAAGTAACTTCCAGACCAACGATGTAAGCTTTATACTCGGCCATGTTATGGGTGCATTCAAACTGTAACCTTATTGAAACAAAGTATTGCTTCTTTTATGGAGAAATTATCATACTCCAGCTCCATTTCTTGATACCTTTTAAGGTCCACCAATCATTTATCTCACTGGTATCTTTGACTATTACCACATCCTCATCAGGAAGGTCAAAACTCAATGGTTGTAATCCTCCATAGCATGATATGCAAGATGGTTAGCAGTTGCACTCCATTTTACAGCCTTCTTTGTCATAAAAACAATTTCATATTCAACAAGTAAAGTTTTTTATAAAAGTACTTGAGTGGATCCAATTTTGAGATCAACTAGGTCGTGCTTGAGCTTTTTTGCGCTCCATACCGAGGCACAATATAGCTTTTTGATTGTTGTATACTAGGATTCATAGTCATTGAACTTTTTACTTAAGTAGAAATCTATCTTGTTCTTTCATCCTCAACTTAGCATGCTGACCCAACATGCATCCCATGGTCATTTCTGTCACTCTTAATATATAGGATCAAGGGTTTTCCTGTGTAGGAGGCACTATCAGTGGTGGGTTTTGCAACTACCTTTTTATTTTGTCAATAGCTTCTTGGCAATCATTGTTCTATACCCTAGGAATTTTCTTTCTGAGCAAATAGAAAATTAGCATGCATGTTACTGTTAGATGAGATATGAACCAAGCTATGTAGTTTAAATGCCTAAGGAAACTTCTTACTTCTTTCTCTATTTAGGCACCAACATATCCTGGATAGCCTTTGCTTTATCCAAATCAACTTCTATTCCCTGACTAGTTACTACAAAGCCCAATAGCTTTCCAACTCTTACCCCGAATGAGCATTTTGCAAGATTCAGCCTTAATTAGTATTTCCACAGCCTCTCAAATAATTTCCTCACGTGATCTCCTTCTTTCTTTGATTTAGCAAGTATATCATCTACATAGACTTCCACTTCTCGGTGCACCATATCATGGAATAAAATGACCATTTGCTCTTTGATACGTGGCATCAACATTCTTTAACCCGGATGGCATCACTTTATAACAAAAGGTTCCCTACGGCATGACAAAAATGGTTTTTCTTTGTCTTCTTCTGCCATTCTAATTTGATTATAACTTGAGAACCCATACATAAATGACAATGTGGCACTCTTCACAGCATTATCAACCAAAACATTTATATGAAGTAGAGGAAAGTCATCATTTGGGCTTCCTTTGTTTACGTCTCTATAATCCACACACACCTGGATCTTGCCATCCTTTTTAGGAACTACAACCACATTAGCTACCCACCGAGGGTAGTGAAGCACATCCAAAAATCCTACATCCCACTGTTTATATATCTCTACCTTTACTTTGAGCAACATATCTGGGCGTATTTGTCTAGTCTTATGTTTAACTGGCTTACTACCTTTTATCGTAGGAATCATGTGTAGCACTATGTTAGTGTCTAAACCAGACATATCCATGTATGTCCAAGTGAAAATGCTTGCATACTCATGTAGCAGAAAGATTAACCTGTTTCTTTCCTTAGCTGTAATAAGAGGGCCAATCTTCAAACCAGTGAAACAGAAGACTAGACAAATATGCCCAATTATACTGCTCAAAGTAAAGATAGAGATACAAAAAAGGGGGATGCAAGATTACTAGAAGTGCTCCACTACCTTTAGTGGGTAGTTAATGTGCTTGTAGTTCCTGAAAAAAATGGCAAAATCTAGGTGTGTATGGATTATAGATGATGAGGACCAACCCAACACCAAGCTTAATCATGCTAAAGACCCACTAGAGGTGCCAAAGTGGGCCAATTACATGAGCTAGGGTAAATAAGCTTAAAGAATCATTGAATGGGCTTGTTCAGAACGTATGGAGCAAGATGGACCAATAAGAGCTTAGGACATCTAAGGAGCATGAAGGACAACCTTTAATTCATATAATCCAGGTCCAAGAAGAACCCAATTCGCGTGGAACAAAGGGTTGGTGGTTCGGCCCCATAACAACCTTGTTAGGCTTGTGTTTCCTAACGCTACAAGTATAGAAAGTCGGCAATTTATTCTCCTAATTTAGTAAGGAAGTCGGCCAGATCTTGTTCCTAAAGAGAGGAGGATTATTTAATGTATCCTAACCTAGAAAGGAAAGTAATTAAATCAGAACAAAGAAGAAAATTTGCTTTGTTATTTGTCCAAGTTATACAAGGAAATCCAAGCTAATTAAGGAAAAGAAAGGGGCTGCAGCAAGGAAACCAAATCAGATCAGATTTTCCTAGTCTACAAGGGACTTATGATGGGCGACAACAAATCCTATACTTGCAAGGAAGGTTCATTCAACTATAACAATTTATAAACTAGGGAAATCAAATTCATTATCTTTTATTTTCTTAAGTTATATGCGGCAAAACAATACCAGACTTTATGTTATTTTTATTTCTTTATATTTTGGGTTATATTTGGGTTTAATTGTAAGTGAACCCTCATATAAGTTCACATAGGGGGTCCATTAGGGTTTATTTCAGTTTGGAGTCAGTATAAATAAGGGTATACGAATCTAGTGAGGTTTTAATTTTATGGTCCGGGGCTAGCCTGTAGCCATCTATTGTTTTATGTTTTTGTTATCATTGTAAATCTAGGGTATGCCCCTTATAATGTTTGTATCTTCTTCTTTTAATACATACATCAACTTACAAAAAAAAAAAGGTATAACTAGACATGTAAGGTTACACAATTTTTAGATTAATAAACTTCTTTTGCCGCACTTGTTGTGTGTAGGTGGGATAATCTCTCTTCTTGGTTTTCTAAAGAACTGAAAAATGACTTATCGAAAAACAGCTGACTTCGTGGCATCATCTTTATACTTCTCGTTTGTGAATCAATATTTGTTGGGTAGGGGTTTCCGTTTCCAATAGTCCTGGTGCCTAGGTACAAGTTATCTATGTGTCACACTCCTATCAAACCTGATTTACTTGGTTTTCCGGGAATTGGTCTCTTCTTCAGTAACATGTATATTTATTTCCTCAGTCAGGTCCACTACTTATTCCCCCTTAGCCTTCCTTTGTTTCTCAAGTTCTTCTAGGGTAAAGCATCTTCCACTACACGTTAGGCCTCCAACTTCCGCTTGAAAGACTTGTGTTGGTTGTGTGCTATGAAAGGAGCACCCTTAGTTATAAGGTAAGGCATTGTAGTTTCCCTTCTTTATCACTATAGGTTTGGACAAGACTAATTTGGGCATCCCGCTAGTAGTGAATTGCATCCAGCACATTTCTTTGTTTTTTCTAGATTCATCCAATATGGACATCTCTATATTGGAATTGCATCCAGCACATTTCTTTGTTCCTTTCTCAATTCAAAGAATTCCTTGAATCATCATTTGCTTCACTTTGTTACAGAAGCCTTTGAATTGGTTGATCATGTGGCCTTCTTCACTATGATACTTACAAAAATTCATGCTTGTTAATCCTTCATAACTACTTTCTTTATACCCAACTTTTTCCATCATCTCATAAACTTTATTCATCAGTACTTTTAAACTTCTTGAGTATTTCACCTTTAATGCGTTTACCAACTTGTTACCTAAGGCATGATTGGGTAGAGGGTTTGTGCTCATGTTTGGAGCCACCTCAAATATTATCTACCTGGCTTTAATTAATTGGAATAGCATTTTCTTAAAGACATTGCAAGAATGAATGATGTCCTGCAACGCCAACATGGTACTCACAAGTGAGGTTTGACATATATCAGCTAAGGTAAGGTGGCTATAGAGGTGCGAGTAGTATTGGAACTACATGCCCGATGCTTAGTAGCTTTTGGTACATCTCCTTTAAGGGTAGTGGTAATGGGGGTAGTTGTTCTTAGACTCTTTGGTAATTTTTATTTAGCAAATTTTCGGCTTTGTTTTTTACTTGGTTATTTTAAGGCTTAGATTTTATGGCAAGAAATGGAGAGTTAAAGTTGATGTAGGCAATTTGGGATGAAAGGGGATGGGTTGTTGTAGTTTTGGAATTGGTTTTTCTTACTTTTGTAGCAACCTTCGATATGATTGACTTCTTTCTTCTTCTCTAGGAGCCTTTTTCTCAATGGCTGTAGAGATTCTGCTGCTTCTTATTCGCAAATGCGCTCAAGGTAACTATTTTTTCATCCAAAAGTGGGGGATGTACTTGTGTAACCATCTCTCTCCACTTTTGAGCATACTCTTTTATGCTTTCTTTATCCCCTGTCTCTAGATAGGATAAACTGGTTTTATCAAGAGCAATATTCATGTTGTAATTATATTGTTTAATGGAAGTGTCCACAAGATTTTTTCATCTTCAAATCTTCGTGTTGTCTAGTCTCATATACCGACTCAACGCTGACCCACTCAAATTATCTTGAAAGATAAGCTTTAGTAGTTTTTCATTGTGTACTACTTTTACTATTTTGTTACAATAGGATTTGAGATGGGTAATAGGGCATTGAATTTAAGTGTATTTGATGAACTCGGGAACACAGAACTTCTTTGGTACAAACATGTCGGGATTAGACACATTTATGTGGCTTGCACTGGATCATACAAATCTAATCCCTCAATAGCCCTTATTGTGGCTTTTAATGCTGCCATCTTGTCTTGATCAATATCATGAGATGATTTTTGCTTGTGAGATTTATTGGCAAATGCATCTATAATTGTAGGGGCTGGTGTCAGTGTTGTCGACTGCACAAATACTGCATTATATTGGGGGTCTTGACCTTGAACGCCCATCCTCTATTCGGGCTGAAAGATTCATCTATGATTCAGGTATGGCCAAGAACGCGAAGGTGAACGTGCTTATTCATAACTCAGAATGGAAAACTCCTACCACCCAAGCTATTGGCTAGCACCCCATTATAGAAGCTATTCCTTCCAATTCTAATCCTAAGATGGGGCAACAAGATGAGATAGTTTGGTTGGATTCGCCAAATCACAGATTCTCGGTCAAAGTAGCTTGGGAACAACTAAGACGTCATCGTCAGATGGTTAAATGGCATGACATTGTGTGGTTCAAGAATGTTGTTCCAAGACATTCATTTCTTCTATGGATGGTTGTCCAACAGAAACTCACAACTCAAGATAAACTTCATCGGTTTGGTATACATGGTCCCAATAGATGCTCACTCTGTCTCCGCAACAATGAGGATCACAACCACTTGTTCTTTGAATGCTCCTATACTAAAGCGATCTGGTGGGATGTTTGTGACAGATGCGACATTCCAAGAATGACAAAAGGCTGGGATGAATGGATTCGATGGGCCACTGTCTCTTGGCATGGCAAGAGTTTCGTCAATTTTTCTCGTAAACTGTGTTTTGCAGCTACAATGTATCATGTATGGCAAGAACGGAATGCAAGGATCTTTGCTGGAATGTTTAGCACTTCAAATTTGGTCTTTAATCAAATTGAATGTATCATTCGTGATAAGCTTGATTTGATGAGGAATGTCGTACCAACAAATGAAAACAAAAGGATCCAACGAGCTTGGAGGGTGAATACCATAGATTCTTATAGTTAGCTGGTTGTATTGGTTTCCCTAAAGAATCTAGTGAGGTTTCAGTTTTATGGTCGGTGGCTAGCCTGTAGCCATCTGTTGTTTTATGTTTCTGTTATCAATGTAAATCTGGGGTATGCCCCTTATAATGTTTGTATCTTTTTCTTTTAATACATACGTCAACTTACCAAAAAAAAAAAAAGTAGTTCATATAAGGACCTCTACTCAAATGTCAGCCTTCTATTGGCTATATTCTTTTTTTTTTTTGGTAAGTTGACGTATGTATTAAAAGAAGAAGATACAACCATTATAAGGGGCATACCCCAGATTTACAATGATAACAGAAACATAAAAAAACAGATGGCTACAGGCTAGCCACCGACCATAAAACTGAAACCTCACTAGATTCGTTAGGGAAACCAATACAACCAGCTAACTATAAGAATCTATGGTATTCACCCTCCAAGCTCGTTGGATCCTTTTGTTTTCATTTGTTGGTACGACATTCCTCATCAAATCAAGCTTATCACGAATGATACATTCAATTTGATTAAAGACCAAATTCGAAGTGCTAGACATTCCAGCAAAGATCCTTGCATTCCGTTCTTGCCATACATGATACACTGTAGCTGCAAAACACAGTTTAAGAGAAAAATTGACGAAACTCTTTTTTTTTTTGGTAAGTTGACGTATGTATTAAAAGAAGAAGATACAAACATTATAAGGGGCATACCCCAGATTTACAATGAGAACAGAAACATAAAACAACAGATGGCTACAAGTTAGCCACCGACCATAAAACTGAAACCTCACTAGATTCGTTAGGGAAACCAATACAACCAACTAACTAACAAATTAAGAATCTATGGTATTCACCCTCCAAGCTTGTTGGATCCTTTTGTTTTCATTTGTTGGTACGACATTCCTCATCAAATCAAGCTTATCACGAATGATATATTCGATTTGATTAAAGACCAAATTCGAAGTTCTAGACATTCCAGCAAAGATCCTTGCATTCCGTTCTTGCCATACATGATACACTGTAGCTGCGAAACTCAGTTTTCGAGAAAAATTGACGAAACTCTTGCCATGCCAAGAGACAGTGGCCCATCGAATCCATTCATCCCAGCCTTTTGTCATTCTTGGAATGTCGCATCTGTCACAAACATCCCACCAGATCGCTTTAGTATAGGAGCATTCAAAGAACAAGTGGTTGTGATCCTCATTGTTGCGGAGACAAAGTGAGCATCTATTGGGACCATGTATACCAAACCGATGAAGTTTATCTTGAGTTGTGAGTTTCTGTTGGACAGCCATCCATAGAAGAAATGAATGTCTTGGAACAGCATTCTTGAACCACACAATGTCATGCCATTCAACCATCTGACGATGACCTCTTAGTTGTTCCCAAGCTACTTTGATCGAGAATCTGTGATTTGGCGAATCCAACCAAACTATCTCATCCTTTTGCCCCATCTTAGGATTAGAATTGGAAGGAATAGCTTCTATAATGGGGTGCCAGCCAATAGCTTGGGTGGTAGGAGTTTTCCATTCTGAGTTATGAATTAGCACTTTCACCCTCGCGTTCTTGGCCATACCTGAATCATAGATAAATCTTTCCCCGTAAGAATCCGCGAGTGGGCTGTGAGGATGCCAATTGTCAAACCATAGAGAGGTTGTCATTCCATCTCCTATGATGTACTTCATCTTCGGCCATGCTAAGGATCTGAGCTTTAGAATCTTTCCCCAAGCCCAAGAGCAATTCTGTGGCGTCTTGATTGTCCAGAAATTCCTACCTCGCAACAGATTGGATCTGATCCAAGTAGACCATATTGAGCCATCTGAGTCATTGCACAGGTTCCAAATGTGTTTCAACAAAGCAATCTTGTTCCATTCTGTTATCCTTTTTATTCCTAGCCCCCCCTCCTTTTTTGGAAGACATACCTGATCCCAAGCCACTTTAGCCCCAGTAGTTCTCATATCTGAACCTGACCAAAGAAAGGATTTCATAATTTGCTCCACATTTTTAATTACTTGCCCAGGTAAGAGAAAGAGAGATGCCCAATAGACCTGTATGGAAAATAAGACGGAATTAATCAGTTGTACCCGTCCTGCATACGAGAGTGTTCTACAAGTCCAATGTCGAACTTTAGAGGTGATTCGATCCACGAGGCCCTTACAATAAACAGCCTTTAGTCTGGACGAGAGAAGAGGAACTCCCAAATATTTCATAGGGAGCTCCCCCTCTCTAAACCCAAGAATATGAATAATTTGTTCCCTCTCAGCATTTAACACACCGCTCAAGAAGATGTCACTTTTGTTTGGATTTGGATACAGACCTGATAGGTCTTGAAACTTTGTGAGCACAGTTCTGATCATACGAATTGAGTTTACATCCCCGTTGCTAAAAATCATCAAGTCGTCAGCAAAACAAAGATGAGAAATTTTGTCCTTCTTGCATCTCCAGTGGAACTTGAATTCTTGGTTGGCACTCATCTTGCAGAATAGCCCCGAAAGGATTTCCATACATAGGACAAACAAATATGGGGACAATGGATCATGCCAAGAGACAGTGGCCCATCGAATCCATTCATCCCAGCCTTTTGTCATTCTTGGAATGTCGCATCTGTCACAAACATCCCACCAGATCGCTTTAGTATAGGAGCATTCAAAGAACAAGTGGTTGTGATCCTCATTGTTGCGGAGACAGAGTGAGCATCTATTGGGACCATGTATACCAAACCAATGAAGTTTATCTTGAGTTGTGAGTTTCTGTTGGACAGCCATCCATAGAAGAAATGAATGTCTTGGAACAGCATTCTTGAACCACACAATGTCATGCCATTCAACCATCTGACGATGACGTCTTAGTTGTTCCCAAGCTACTTTGACCAGAATCTGTGATTTGGCGAATCCAACCAAACTATCTCATCCTCTTGCCCCATCTTAGGAGTAGAATTGGAAGGAATAGCTTCTATAATGGGGTGCCAGCCAATAGTTTGGGTGGTAGGAGTTTTCCATTCTGAGTTATGAATCAGCACATTCACCTTCGCGTTCTTGGCCATACCTGAATCATAGGAATCTTTCCCCGTAAGAATCCGCGAGTGGGCTGTGAGGATGCCAATTATCAAACCATAGAGAGGTTGTCATTCCATCTCCTATGATGTACTTCATCTTCGGCCATGCTAAGGATCTGAGCTTTAGAATCTTTCCCCAAGCCCAAGAGCAATTCTGGGGCGTCTTGATTGTCCAGAAATTCCTACCTCGCAACAGATTGGATCTGATCCAAGTAGACCATATTGAGCCATCTGAGTCATTGCACAGCTTCCAAACGTGTTTCAACAAAGCAATCTTGTTCCATTCTGTTATCCTTTTTATTCCTAGCCCCCCTCCTTTTTTGGAAGACATACCTGATCCCAAGCCACTTTAGCCCTAGTAGTTCTCATATCTGAACCTGACCAAAGAAAGGATTTCATAATTTGCTTCATATTTTTAATTACTTGCCCAGGTAAGAGAAAGAGAGATGCCCAATAGACTTGTATGGAAAATAAGACTGAATTAATCAGTTGTACCCGTCCTGCATACGAGAGTGTTCTACAAGTCCAATGTCGAACTTTAGAGGTGATTCGATCCACGAGGCCTTTACAAGAAACAGCCTTTAGTCTGGACGAGAGAAGAGGTACTCCCAAATATTTCATAGGGAGCTCCCCCTCTCTAAACCCAAGAATATGAATAATTTGTTCCCTCTCAGCATTTAACACACCGCTCAAGAAGATGTCACTTTTGTTTGGATTTGGATACAGACCTGATAGGTCTTGAAACTTTGTGAGCACAGTTCTGATCATACGAATTGAGTTTACATCCCCGTTGCTAAAAATCATCAAGTCGTCAGCAAAACAAAGATGAGAAATTTTGTCCTTCTTGCATCTCCAGTGGAACTTGAATTCTTGGTTGGCACTCATCTTGCAGAATAGCCCTGAAAGGATTTCCATACATAGGACAAACAAATATGGGGACAATGGATCCCCTTGTCTCAGCCCTCTTTCCCCTTGAAAGTAACCTGCAAGCTCACCATTGACGTTGATAGAGAATTGACATGATGTAACACAAACCATGATCCAATCAATGACTGTTCTAGGGAATCCCATTTTTATTAACATAGCGTCAACGAAATCCCACCGCACCGAGTCATAAGCCTTCATCAGATCAACTTTCATAGCACAACGAGCAGGTCCCGTAGATTTATGATAGCCTTTCATTAGTTCCTGAGACAAAAGAATGTTATCACTGATTCTCCGTCCTGAGATAAAAGCAGTCTGATATGGACCAACTAAGGATGGCAAAACAACTTTGATTCTCCCAGCTAGAATCTTAGCGATGCATTTGTACACTGTATTGCAGCAAGATATAGGATGAAAATCTGTCCACCTTGTAGGATTAGCAACTTTAGGAATAAGGGAAATGGATGTAGCATTCATTTCTTTAAGCATTCTACGAGTCTGAAAGAAGGATTTAACAGCATTGATTACATCTTCCCCAACTATGTGCCACATTCTTTTGAAGAAACCTGCGTTAAAGCCATCCGGACCAGGGGCTTTGTTGTTCTTCAAACTAAACATAGCATGCTTAATCTCCTCCGTTGTTACATCTTGTGCGAGTAGATGCTGTTGCGTTGAAGACAGTTTCAAGTTAATTGCCGATTCCATCACTTCCTCGTTCAGAACCCTAGGCATCTGATCCACTCCTAACACACGATGGAAGTATGCAATTACTTCTGATTTGACTGCCTCGTGTCCTTCGACAACCTCTCCATCCTCCCTTGTAAGTGATAGAAGCTTATTTCTATTCTGTCTTCCATTTACTGATTTGTGAAAGTAGCTAGTATTCTGATCCCCCAAGCTAAGCCATTGTATCCTTGCCTTCTGTTTGAAAAAACTCTCTTCAGCCCTGACGGTAGAAGCGTATTTACGAACAGCATCCCTTTCTCGCATGCACAAAATTGGATTCTCATGCGCTGTATGCAGAGCCTGTTGAGCCTTATCCATTTCGTTTTTTGCATCTTTAACTCTATCTGAAATGTTGGAGAAGTGAGCCTTGTTGAAAAGTTTCAACTCCTGCTTTAGCTTTCTTAGTTTGCAACACAGCTGATACATTGGACAACCCCCCGAATTCTGATCCCATACTTCCTTCACCAAGGGCATGAACTCGTCATGATCCATCCACATATCGAAGAATCTGAATGGTTTCTTTATGTTCTGATCATTGCCAATAACCTTTACCACCATAGGAGAATGGTCTGACATACCCGAAGGCAAAAATCTCGCTTCCGATAATGGGAAGTTCAGATTCCACTTCTCATTGACAAGCACTCTATCTAGTTTCCGCATAATCAGATTCTCAGGACATTGGTTCGACCAAGTATAATGCATACCTGAATACCGAAGATCATCTACTTTCGCTCCTCGAATACATGTATCGAATCTGTCCATAGTACCAGCCCACGTAGTAGACCCTCCTAACCTGTCCGACTGGTTGCGGATAGCATTAAAGTCACCCATAAGAATCCACGGGGTTGACTCCCATCCATCACTACGACTCACTATATCAGACCATAATGCCTCACGTAAGGAAGCACTATTGTCTCCATAAATAATTGAAGTATTGAAACTGATATTGGTAGCTAATATAGTGACAGAAACATGAATAGCCTGATCTGACATTCCAACAACATCCACCTTCACCGTATCAGCATTCCAACAAACCCAAATACGACCACGACAAGAGAAATCATAATTATACAAGAAGGACCAAGAACACAGAAGAAGTTTAGAAACATTATCTTTATTCTTGTCTTTAACTCGAGTTTCAACCAAACCAAAAAGAGCTATCCTCTCTTGATGGATGAGCCGACGCAATTCTGAATGCTTTATAGGATCATTCAAACCTCTAATATTCCAACATCCAATAATCATAGGTAAATAGAGAGGAGTACAAACAGCAACACAAAGATTACCTTGACGTGCCTCCTGGAGAGGAGCCAGATTTCTTATTCTTCTTTGAAGAGGCTTTTGAACCCTTTTTCTTTTTCTCTAGAGAGTCTATAGCCTTAATAGCTAACTGATTAACAGTTTCCCTTTCGGTGGAATTCAGGGTTTGAGGGGTTGTCAGGATCGTTGACGTTAACTCTTTATCGGTTCGTTCCCCATCTGTATCACCTCCCATTGCGTCCATATCTTGACCTAAAGCAGTACTTGCAGCCCCTTGCTCCTGTTTCATGTCTTCTCGTAAACTCTTCAAGACAAGAGGAGAGGAAGGATTTTCATCTTCATGACAAGCAGCATTGCGCGCATCTGATGCCGCATGATCATTCATATTACAATCAGACATATGCATACCAGATGTTGAACAACCATTCTCATTACAATTACCCACTTTAGATGCCAAGGGAGCATTCTCCCCACTCACAGAACCCTTGTTTTGTTTACCAACTACCTGCCACTGAAACTGATTCTGCTTGTTATCCGCAGATTTAGAGTTCATAGCTCCTAGATTCCTCTTACCCTCTGCCACCACTTTAAGATTATCAATGTTATTAGTAGCACATAGCGCTGTGGTGTGTCCAAAGACATTGCAATTACTGCAATTTGACGGTATCCATTCGTACTCAGCTGAAATTGTTATGAATAACCCATTTGGACAGCGAAGATCATATTCCTTAACCAACGTCTTCGAAGCATCTATCTCAACGCAAACTCTTGCGTAACTAAGCCTTTTTCGCAACAATGTAGTATGATCCGCATGAAGGGGGACTCCAATAGCACTCGCTACACAGCTCAACCCCTTAATAGTCCAATACTCGAGAGGGACATTATACAGCCTAACCCATACCGGAACTCTGGCCAAATCATCTTTCAAAAATTGCATGTTCGGTTGCCAACGTTTAAGCACCAAAGGCCTGTTTGCCATGTGCCATGGGGCTCTTTCCAGCACATTAGTGGCATGATCGATAGAATCAAAAGTGAAGATGAAGAAACCATTATCCGAAGACAAAACTTCTGATAGACCGTAGGAGCCCCATATTCTTTTGGCAATAGAATTAACCACGGGATACGGTAATTTCTGCCCCACAAAATGACCAACCAGGGTGGATTTCCAAAATTCGCAGCCATCTTCAAACACATCAAGTGGAGGAGCTACTGTCACACGACCATTAGTCGTAGTAGGGGGAGCAAAGTGCAGATTACGGACTGAACTAATGCCAAGGGTCTTGCTACCCTCATTGTCATCAACATCAGAACCCTTCAAAGCATTTAAAAAATTTCAATTTGGGTCTAACTTTTAGTTGTTCTTGTTGATGAGACCCTACCTTCACCTCATCATCTTTAGAACCCAACACATGGTTCATTTCTGGAACAACATTAGAAGCTTGGACAGGAGAGTGTTTCTCTATGCTAACATCAGAATCAGCTTGAATCTGAGAAATCATCATCCCATGGCTATTCAACATATCTTGCAGTTCTAATCTTACTGTATGTCCAGACTTAACTTGATTGTGTTGATCAATGTTAGAGCTAACCATTGGAACATTTTCCACAGAAGAACATAGAGACATTATGGTAGCATACAAATACTGGAGAGAACAAAATTCTAAGAAGATAAACTGAGTCCAAGAAGCAACCTAAGCTCAGAAATAACAGCAACCTAATCTCATAAACAACAAGATGCAGATTAGTTCATGAAGGAAGAAGAGAATTACAGAATTACGAGGTCAATATCTCCCAGCACACTGATTGTAACAATGATCCGTTCGGTCAAGATGTAGAGTAGGTTCCGAAGAACAACATACTCAAAAATGGTAACGATCCAACGGTGAACAAAGGAGATCAAGCTATGAAAAACCACTCTGAAACTAGCAAGAAAAATGAAACTTTTCCAAAGAACTGTGAGTTAATCTTCACATATGGCAAAGGCCTTCATGTCTATGACAGCCATAAGAGAAATCATGAAGAAAAACCATTCACTATGCTGCAACTTCACCACTTCTCCATAGTTCCAGAACTGAAAAGGCAGAATAGTAGAAATATTGCGAGATCAATATCTCTTACCTCGTTGATTGGATAACAGATCCGTGCGGTCAATGTTGAGAGAAGGTGGGAAGGAACAATATAGTCAGAAATGAGAGCAATCCAACGGTGGACGGAGTAGATGTAGCTCCGACAGCACCACACTCTCTCTCTTCTCTCTAAGAGAAATATGCCTTTCCACAAATATTCCTAGTATTTGATAGCACTATTGTTGATTAGAGAAGCCTTCACTCGCAATTCATTCACCTTTTGAGCCAACCTATAAATCAACCTGTTTGTTTGTTCTATTTTGTAATGGAACAAAGTGTTGTCTTGCAGTAGTGCATCATTTATTGGCTATATTCTTGATAGAAGCTGAAACATCATTCAAATATTCTTCATACTTATGAATGGTACTGTTGATCATAGCGGCTTTCACTCGCAATTCATTTGCCTTTCAAGCCCCCATATCAATCAGCTTATCAGTTTGTTCAATCTTGTAGTGGATATCATGTATTATCTTGAAGCAATGTACCATTTCTTGCGGCTAATGATTCATTGTCTTCTCCAATTATTGGTTCTGGTTTCTAGCCCTTTGAAGTTCTTCTCTCTCGATATTGAGCTCATCTATCTTTGTATTTAGCTATACATCGAAGCTGCCAATGTGGTCCTCCCACTCCTCAAATTGCTCTTTCATTGTCTTCACCTTTTCTACATAGAACTCCAACTCATACTGGATTGTAAAGACCCAGTCTCTCGAGGTGTTTGCTCTATTCTGGTATTCCCTCATATCTGACTCAACTACCCTTCTTACTTCACTCTTATTATTAGCTTAAGCCTTGTATTAAGCTCTTAAACTTCTTTCTTCTTCAATAGTGAAATTAGCAATTTTATTATGTTCTTTTTTAGCTTTCAGTCTCATTTTGAATAAAGCCACTCGATCAATTATAAAAGCCAATTTTATGAGGTTCAGAAAGGTGGGGATTGCTTCTTAGTGTCTTGTATGGTTCACCTTGGGGTTTGATCATTTCTATCATGAATAAAGATGCCAATACCTTTTTTATAACAAAATATTTCTTTATTTCAATGCAAAGATCAAATTATGAAAATGCAAAATCCATTAAAAATACAATCACGTTTTGCAAAACATCTAAAAATAAAAACATGGTCTCGAAGACCTTATTCACAAAGCTAAAATGACAAGGCATATTGACTATAACAATCTGGCTTCTTTTGTTTTCTTCAACACTTGAATTTTTCATTGTCGCTATGCATTGCCCTTGAAAGTTTTCTAGCACTCAAATGTAACCGGTCTAACCTCGATAAGCTGAATAAGCTTATCCATGAAAGAATGAAAACTTCCAATGTTGTACTCCGTTGCTTCATCATGGTACTCATATGTTTGGTCAGGTTCATACCACTTCAAGTTTGGTGGTCAAAATGGTTTTTGTGAAATCAACATGATGTGTCCAATAGTGACCAATTTTTTAAACTTATGTTTCAAAGGAAAAGAAAGAGGTGGTAAGGTTTCTTGTTATATTATGGATGTTCATGCGGTTGCTTATTGATTTTGAGGGAATGGGACAAACATAGATGCTGGGAACTGAACATAGGGAGTGTCATTTTGCTACCGTAGCGTCCACTTATTGTTCCACCATTTTCTTGGTTGATTTTGGATAGATCCCAACTGGTGGATCTCATTGTTTCCTAGTGATAATTTTACCAGCTCTTATGGCTTACTCAACTCCCTCAACCACTATCAAATGATCAATATATTAGTGAAGTGTTAGGTCGGGGCACCTATCAAATGATCAAAATAAGGGTTTTTAAAAGTATTATTAAGTAGATTGGTCATTTTTTTCTCAAGTACGGGCAGATCAACTTAAGTAGCCTTTTCTCTCTACTATTGAGCATACTCTCGAACTGATTCATGAGCTTCCTTTCTCCAACACTAATGACTAGATTTGTTTGGAGTCATGCCAATGTTAAATTTGTATTGCTTAATGTTGCATGTACATGATCCTTTCAGCTTCGAATTTATGTGTTATCCAACCTCATATACCAACTTAATATAGCCCTTCTCAAGTTATTCTAAAAGAAGTGCATTAATAACTTTTCATCATGCATAATTTCTGCCATCTTTTGCAATAGGACTTGAGGTGAGTGGCAAGGCACTAAATTATGGTTTACTTTATAAACTCAGGAACACAGAACTTCTTTAGTACAACCATATTCAGGATTGTCTACATCTTAGTGGCTTGAATAGGATCATACAAATTAATGCCTTAATATCCCTTACTCTTGCTTCTAACGTTGCTATCTTATCATGATCAATGTCCTTAATTGGAGAATTCATCCACAATTGTTGGGGCCGGTATAAGTATTATTGACTGCACAAATGCTATATTACACTAGGTTCCTAACCCTGGCCACCTATCCCTTCTTTAGGTTGGATTGTAGCCTAAGCTTGGGCAAAGGTAATTGGCTGATTAGATGAACCTTTACTAGAGATGTTTTGAGCATTTGCTTGAGCAAGCTAGGGATACGGGCCATGTTAACCTTGAAGAGTCCAACTCGTATTAAAAGTGAGCATCATGGTGAGCACGTTTTTCATCTTCCATGTTTCTTTGTCGAAGTTAGGTGTTGTAAACTTTGTGGAATTAAGATTTTCAGGAACCTATGTTTTAACTTGTATATGCACACATGACATTTAAGACCCGAAAGCATGAATGCTTATGGATGTAATATGTACACGTACATCGAATATGGATTAACATGTTAAAATTGCTAATCCATGACTTCTTTGTTGAATACGGGCAAAAATTCATAATTTGATGAATATTAAAAGATCTTTCCCAACTCCTCATCTTTGTTAAATGTTAAATCTCATACACATTGGAGAGTACAAAACAAAAAGGTGGGTCTAAGCTTACCCTTTCCATTCAAAAAATATAAAATGGTCCTTGGGTAATTCCCCATCTAGCTATATTATCTCAGATTCTTACCTGGTATTCATGGTCTTAGCTCTAAAAATATTGTGGAGTTCAGGATTGTTGATCAGGTGCAGCTTGATGCAAAATGAATTATTTGGAAGTCCATATCTTAAAGGCAAGTTCTAACCACTACATCTAGGCTTACTACCTAGTCTCAAAATGGTCTATAATGTAACTTCTTCAATCCCAGGACAAACACGTCAATAAAAAAAAGGAAAAAACATGGTAATTTTTTAATTTTAATTCATACCATGATCACCGAAATTATGAGTCTCCCCTATACCGGGAGGTCCCAAGTTATCGACTATAACATGTATATTAGTAATACTCATAATTTAAACCATCCCCTAACCATTCAAGATTTCCATACCATTACATTCCAAAAAATACAACCGTAATATTCAATTGCCACATCTAAATATAGAATATGAATTATTATCTAAGTAGCAAAGATATCACATATAAGACCATATACATATCATACTAAAATTCACGTTCAAGTATTTAAATTACACAGGGTGTCATTACAATTCAAGTTCTAAAGTTCTTGGATACAAAATAAATCAACATCCATGAAGTTCTAAATAACATAAAATACAAAATTTGAGGTATTACTCTTGTCATGGATATGAAGGACCTGTGACAACATAATATATTTCGAAAATAATTATAGTAAGACAACAATATTGTAAAAGGAGAAAAATCAAATAATACACATATATATAAGTATGCAAGGTTACGTAATATCATAAGTCCTTACAATTTCTTTCTATTGCATTTAAATTCTTTGTTTCGGAAATCACCAAATCTGAAGCAGAAGGAATAATCCACTCTAGATGTCGTTCCCCATTTCATTGACACTGGCAATCATTTCCCATCGGGAATACCATTATAACACTTCTCTCCCAAAACTTGAAAAGGAATGCCGACACAAATGAATTCTCATTGGTGTCATTAGTTGCCCATACTGGGACTGACTAATCAAGTTCATTATAAATGCTGACATCAATGCCGTTGGTCGATGTCATTGACTATTCCTAACCTGAAATAGTCAATCAAATCTTTTTTTATCTTTCCATAGTACTTTGGGATATTTCCGGAAATGTCTATGTTAAATTCATGACATCATTAGCTTTCACCTCAAGAATAGCTAATAAAGTTTCATGTGATTGCTGATATCGACATCACCCGCCGACATCATAACTATTCTCACCCGAATAGTTAATAAAGTTCAAAATCCTTCATTTTCAAGGATGATCATACATCGATGTTAGTGAATCTTACTAACATCATTAGCCTCCACATTCGGGACCGGCTATTCAAGTTCGAGGAACTATCATCAACGAATTCCATTAATACAATTCATATTCTTAATTCAATCAAATATTCAAATCCAGTTTTTTCTCGTTTATCCCACCTTATCCTTTCTCTCGTAATTTCACCAATAGATACAAAGACCAAGAATTTAACAAGTTAGTAAAATTAAACATTACGTAAAAAGTGTGGGATTTTGCAACAAGTGAAGATAGAACACCAAAGGCTGATAGGGAAATTGCAACAACTACCAATCTCGGAATGGAAATGGGAGAACATTACCATAGTCTTTGTAACAAGATTACCAGGAGGCATGAAGGGTAGTGATGGTAATTGTGGATGGCTTACAAAGTCATCTTTATTCTTACCTATGAGAATGATAGATCCAGTGGAAAAGTTGGCAAAATTATATATAGATGATGAAGTGATTAGACTTAATGGGGTACCAATATCAATTGTGTAAGACCATGACCCAAGTTTTACATCGAGGTTATGGCCGAGCATACAAAAAGCCTCAGGGACTAGGGTGAGCCTAAGTATAACATTCCACCACCAGACAGATGGTCAATCCGAAGAACTATTCAGACACTTGAAGATTTGTTAAGGTCATGTGTGTTAGAGTTCGGGGGAAATTGGGAAGATCTGTTGCCACTAGTGGAATTCACGTATAATAATAGTTACAAGACTTCTATTGGAATGACTCCCCACGAGGCATTGTATTGGAGGAAAGGTCGCACCCGACCTATTGGGATGAAGTGGGAGAAAGAAAACTCTTGGGGCTCGAAATAATACAGATGACAATTAAGAAAGTGAAGACGATCAGACAAAGGATGAAGGAAGCCTAAGATAGCAAAAGGAGTTGGCGGACAATCGGAGGAGACCTTGGAGTTTCAAACAGGTGATAGAGTGTTCTTGAAAGTAGCACCGTGGAAGGCATTATTCGATACAGTTGGCCGGTTGTTTATCGATTAGAACTACCCCTATATTTAGATAAGATTCACAATGTATTTCATGTGTCCTTGTTAAGGAAAGCAAAGGTGGACCCCTCGAGAGTGCTACCACCGGTCCCTTTTAAAGTAAAGAAAGATTTAAAACTAGAGACAAAGTCAGTCAAAATTGTGGACCGGGGTGAAAAAGTGTTACGGAATAAAAAGGTTCAATTAGTAAGAGTACTGTGGAAGAACTCGCAAATAGAAGAAAAGATATGGGTAAGAGAATCGAAGATTAAAGAAAAATACCCTTACCTATTCTCTAAGACAGGTATCTAGGCAAGGTCAAATTCGGATTTTGATGTAAAATGTGCAACTATCCAGTTTTACAGCAAGAATCATAATTCTGAATCCAACCGTTGGATCGAGCTGACATTTTACGTGGGGTCTCATGACATGTTATCCTACGTTGGGTTCAAATTTCAGGTCAATCAGAGTTCAGGAAGGCATCACAATAAGGGTTAACAGAGGCTATATGAATTTTGTTATTTAGATCCTTTTGACAGACTTCTTATTTGGCAAGGATCCTTTTCCTACAGGGATATGGCAGCTTGTTTGGGGTATCTCCTAGCTCTACAAGAATCTTTAATGGGCTGCAATAGTTTCCAAGTGTGGCAAGGATTCATTAATGTTTCACAATCCTTTTCTTACAAGGATTCCTTATTCATCCTAGTTACAACAAGTAAAGAAGACTTCAGAATTAATTCTACCTTCAAATCAGATTTCCTAGTTTATTTGGGACTTTTTAAGGGTGACAAATCTGATTCTAGCATATTTAGGATATTAATTTTTGGATTTTTATTATTTTTATTATTTTCTTCTTAGTCTTTGGGTTATTATTACTTATTTGGGTCAATTATAAGTGGGTCTCATCTAAGTCCACCTGAGAGGGGGTCCATTAGGGTTTATTTAAGTCTAGATTTAGTATAAATAAAGGCATAACCAGACATGTAAGTTAGACAATTCAGATTAATGAAACTTCTTGTTTGCCGCATTTTGTTTGTGTGTGTACACGTGTTGGTGAGATAATCTCCCTTCCAATGTTCTCTGAAGAACTGAAAACGACTTATCGAAGAACACTGGCTTCGTGGCGTCATCCTTATAGTTCTCATTCGCGAATCAATATTCGTTGGGTGGGGGTTTTCGTTTTCAATAGTGTTGGTGCCTAGGTACAAGTTATCTTTGTGTCACACTCCTATCAAACCTGATTTACTTGGCTTTCCAGGAATTAGAGTTTTTTTTTTTAGAGAACCATGGAAGGGAGATTATCTCACTAACGTGCAGACACACACACACATACACAAAGTGTGGCAAACAATAAGTTTTATTAATTTGAATTGTCTAACTTACATGTCTAGTTATGCCTTTATTTAGACTAATTCTAGACTTAAATATACCCTAATGGACCCCCTTAGGTGGACTTATATGAGGTCCAATTACAATTGACCCAAATAAGGAATAATAACCCAAAGACTAAGAAGAAAATAATAAAAATCCAAAAATCACTATCCTAAATATGCTATAATCAGATTTGCCACCATTAAAACATCCCAAATAGACTAGGAAATCTGATCTAAAAGTTGAATTAATTCTGAAGTCTTCTTTCCTTGTTGTAGCTAGGATGAATAAAGAATCCTTGTAAAAAAAAGGATTTTGAAACATTTATGAATCCTTACCACACTTGGAAACTATGTTGCAGCCCATTAAAGATCTTTGTAGACCTAGGAGATTTCCAAAACAAGTAGCCATATCCTTTTAGGAAAAGAATCCTAGCCAAATAGGAAGTCCACAAGTCAAAAAGAAAGTAAATAACAAAATTCGTATAGTCTCTGTTGACTAGTATTGCGGTGCCTTTGTGAACTCTGATTGACCTGAAATTTTAACCTAAGGTAGGAAAACATATCAGGAGACTCCACGTAAAATTTCAGCCTGATCCATCAATCGGATTAAGAATTATGATTGTTGTCGTAAAATTGGATAGTTGCACATTTTACATCAAAATCCGAATTTGACCTTGCCTGAATGGTATCACCTAACTTAGAATTGGGTTTACTCTAAAAAATTAAATTGTATGAGGTAGTAATTCATACCCGCTGTACTTATGCTTGAGTAATATATAGAAAAGTGCGTGAGCAATATGTAAACAAAAGTCCAATGCAGTTATGGTTGGACAATCTAGAAAGAGCACGTTTTGAACTTGAAATCCACCTAAATTAGTCTTGTTTTCACATGCAATGGATGACTTCAAATTCAGGTTCAAATTCATTTGCTGTTCTGACCATAAACAACATCAATTCCTTCACTTATTTGCATATCAACCCAAATTCAAGTAGCCCAGCATCAAAAGAACCATTAAGGGCTTTTCCCATCTCCAAGTTCCAATTGTAGGCAAATAAACATCCTTGAACCAATTTCAAACTGATTGTTAATTTTTAACTCCGATGCAGCTTCAATTATTCCAATTTGACTCGTCAAGGCCCTTTGCAGTTGTTTCGCTCTCGCTCTTGTCATTGGACCATCTGAATCCTCTTGCATATTAGATTTAGCTTTACAAGATGAATTATAATTCCCATGATGCACATCATCTCATCTAAGGTTCAAGACTGATCTCTATTTATAAAGAAGTATCTATCTTATCAGATAAAATCATAACCATTCTAGGGCTTAAAATTTAGCATCTCATTTATTTTCTAATTGGCATCTTTAATATTAGAAGGTATACTTTACAATATAATTTTATACACTCAAATAATAAACTCTACAACTAACTCCTAATGTTTATTGTTATTAATTCATTTAATTTAATACCAGGAGTATCCATTACATTATAAAATTCATACCCCGAATATTAATTAAACAAATTGATTTTCATGTGATTTTTGGAATTTTGGACAAATTCTAATGCATAATCATTAACTAGTTACAATATTTATTTTGTATTTTTAAAGCATGATAAAAATGTGATTTTTGTTTTTGAGAAAATCTACATGATAAACCTTTAGAATTTGGTCATATGCATGAAAGCTAAACATATTTTTGTATTTTTGAAATGAAGATTTTTTCTTGAATTTGTTAGATTTTTAAGAATTCTTAAAGAAAAATCAGGTATTTTAAATACCGGGTTCGTATCTTACAATGTAACTCTACAACCTAATATTAGATAAAACTGTTGAAAAATACACATAAAGAACTTATAAATCATTTCAAAATGGTCCTTGAATTCTTTTTTTAATTTTTTAAGGATTTTTAATGACTGTTTGACTAGACACTAAATAGGTATATACTAAAACTAAGGAAAAGTCAGTAAAATGTATTTGTCAAACACACATTTAACATAAAATCAGGGGCATTAGAAATGTCTTAAGGTAGTGTTTGGCAAACACATCTTAAAAAAAAAGAGACATTTTTCCTTAAGCAAAATTAGGGCGAGCCAAACATGCACAAAATACATACAGTGCATTTATAGGAAGGAAGGAAGAGGAAAGAGGACTACCTGGCCTAGACAGTGTTGCTTAGCTAGTGGTAGTGCTATTGGAGTCATTAACGTGCCCACAGTGAAGCTGTTTGTGCTTGTCTAAAGGTCCACAGTAAAGCTAGCTTGGAGATATTGCTTCACAAGCAATAACAATGAGGGCAAAAATAATGGTGGCTCATGGTGATAATGGGGTAGTGAGTGGTGAGGGAGGAAGCAACGATGCTGGATGCAACAATGAAGGCTCTTAATGGAGGTTGTTGGAAGGGAAGAAAAAATGGTGGAAGTTGACAATGAAGGGTTGAAAATAAAAGAGATCACAGTGTGTTGTGGGGTGTTTAGAAGGAAGAAATGACATGTTTGTAGGTTATGGGCTTATAGGTTTTTGACTATATAGGAGGCATGATGTTTTGTGGCATCGAATGGTACTCCTCTCCCTTCTGTTCTTTTTTTTGTTTTGTTTTTATTGGCAAAAAGGGGTGTTTTGGGGCTTGATTTTTCTTTTCTTTTTTCTCCATCTCTTTTCCCCTCCTCACTTCACTAAATTCACCGTTATTGATAGGGGATGACAAAAGGACATAGGGTCTTTCTCGGGCATGAATCTTGGCCCTTAATTCGCCTGGAAAGGATCCTATCCATTGGCCATAAGCTAACAACCTGGTACTATCAAACCAACTAAGCCTGGTTGGGTCAAGGGTTTGGGATTGGCGTTGTAGCGGGTACAGGGCTGCAAACTAGAGGGGCCAAAGTTAGGGTTATAGTATGATGTTAGAACTACTTTAGGGTGTGTTTGTTGTCTCGTTTGGGGCATAGCTGATGCATTAAATACCTCTGAAAAGGGCTTCTCAGTCAATTTTTACGATTCAGAGGAAAAGGACAATGAATATTGTCACATGATATATTATCTGAAACTAATTTTCTTTTACCTGTCATTTACCTAAAACAATGTCATAGTGAATCAAAAAACCATTTAGGTCAAAACTTGTCATTTTATTTAAATGAAACAAAGTTGTTTTGGTGTTTTTGATTTAAATTAGGTCATAAACCTCATCTTTTAATTTTAGCCCTCAATCTTTGAATTTGTTCAAATAGGTCCTTGATTGAGTTTTGATTTCAGAATCAATTTGATTTTACCCCTACAAAGTTTCAAAAACACTCCTTAATTTAATCATGTTTTTCAAGTTGGTCCTTAGTTCTGAATATTTTTAATTTTATCATCAATTAACCTTCCAACTTCTAATTTCTTTAATTGCACCTGTGTTTTCAACCAAATTTGATGCGAACCTCGTGATCACGTAACCCATAATCAAGATAGATATCTGATCGTGGATAGCCGATATAGGTTTGATAGGAGTGTGACATAATGGGAACCTGCCCCAAGGCACCAACACTATTGGAATGAAGTAGAATAACGCCATGAAACCAGTTAATTTTCGATAAGTCAGATTCAGTTCGTTCAAGAATCGAAGAATTGAAGAATCACTCTCACATGTTAAAACTGAAAAATTCAAAAGTAATATTCATCAATGGCTGCTGAAATTTAGGTTACATCTGTTTAAATAGTTCTGAAAAATTAACCCTAATGGATCTACCCTTGTGGGATGAACTGAGCCACATACAAAACTAAACCAATAATCCTATAACCTAATCCAAATAAGCTGATGCGAACCTTGTGATCATGTGGTCACGCAACCCACACGCAAAGACACCAATTCGCGAAAAGCCAAGTAAATTAGGTTTGATAGGAGTGTGACACAAAGATAACTTGTACCTAGGCACCAGCACTATTGGAAACGGAGACCCCCACCCAACGAATATTGATTCGCGAACGAGAAGTATAAGGATGACGCCACGAATACAGTTGTTTTTCAATTCTTTAGAGAACCATGAAAGAGAGATTATCTCACCAACACACACACACACACACACACACAAAGTGCGGCAAACAAGAAATTTTATTAATCTGAATTGTCTAACCTTACATGTCTAGTTATGCCTTTATTTATAGTGACTCCATACTAAAATAAACCCTAATGGACCCCTTATGTGGACTTATATGATACCCACTTACAATTAAATCCAAATAATATAAATAAACCCTAAACTAAGAAGAAAATAATAATAACAATAATAAATCCAAATTTAATATCCTAAATATAATAGGATTAGATTTGTAGCCCTTTAGAAGTCTCATATAAGCTAGGAGAATCAAATCTGATGGATGAATAAGGAATCCTTGTAAGAAAAGGATTCTAAAACATTTATGAATCCTTTTTTTTTTTGGTAAGTTGACGTATGTATTAAAAGAAGAAGATACAAACATTATAAGGGGCATACCCCAGATTTACAATGATAACAGAAACATAAACCAACAGATGGCTACAGGCTAGCCACCAACCATAATACTGAAACCTCACTAGATTCGTTAGGGAAACCAATACAACCAGCTAACTATCAAATTAAGAATCTATGTTATTCACCCTCCAAGCTCGTTGGATCCTTTTGTTTTCATTTGTTGGTACGACATTCCTCATCAAATCAAGCTTATCACGAATGATACATTCGATTTGATTAAAGACCAAATTCGAAGTTCTAGACATTCCAGCAAAGATCCTTGCATTCCGTTCTTGCCATACATGATACACTGTAGCTGCAAAACTCAGTTTACGAGAAAAATTGACGAAACTCTTGCCATGCCAAGAGACAGTGGCCCATCGAATCCATTCATCCCAGCCTTTTGTCATTCTTGGAATGTCGCATCTGTCACAAACATCCCACCAGATCGCTTTAGTATAGGAGCATTTAAAGAACAAGTGGTTGTGATCCTCATTGTTGCGGAGACAGAGTGAGCATCTATTGGGACCATGTATACCAAACCGATGAAGTTTATCTTGAGTTGTGAGTTTCTGTTGGACAACCATCCATAGAATAAATGAATGTCTTGGAACAACATTCTTGAACCACACAATGTCATGCCATTCAACCATCTGACGATGACGACTTAGTTGTTCCCAAGCTACTTTGACCGAGAATCTGTGATTTGGCGAATCCAACCAAACTATCTCATCTTTTTGCCCCATCTTAGGATTAGAATTGGAAGGAATAGCTTCTATAATGGGGTGCCAGGCAATAGCTTGGGTGGTAGGAGTTTTCCATTCTGAGTTATGAATTAGCACATTCACCTTCGCGTTCTTGGCCATACCTGAATCATAGATGAATCTTTCCCCGTAAGAATCCCCGAGTGGGCTGTGAGGATGCCAATTGTCAAACCATAGAGAGGTTGTCATTCCATCTCCTATGATGTACTTCATCTTCGGCCATGCTAAGGATCTGAGCTTTAGAATCTTTCCCCAAGCCCAAGAGCAATTCTGTGGCATCTTGATTGTCCAGAAATTCCTACCTCGCAACAGATTGGATCTGATCCAAGTAGACCATATTGAGCCAACTGAGTCATTGCACAGGTTCCAAATGTGTTTCAACAAAGCAATCTTGTTCCATTCTGTTATCCTTTTTATTCCTAGCCCCCCCTCCTTTTTTGGAAGACATACCTGATCCCAAGCCACTTTAGCCCCAGTAGTTCTCATATCTGAACCTGACCAAAGAAAGAATTTCATAATTTGCTCCACATTTTTAATTACTTGCCCAGGTAAGAGAAAGAGAGATGCCCAATAGACCTGTATGGAAAATAAGACTGAATTAATCAGTTGTACCCGTCCTGCATACGAGAGTTTTCTACAAGTCCAATGTCGACCTGTATGGAAAATCCCACCTCACCGAGTCATAAGCCTTCATCAGATCAACTTTCATAGCACAACGAGCAGGTCCCGTAGATTTATGATAGCCTTTCATTAGTTCATGAGACAAAAGAATGTTATCACTGATTCTCCGTCCTGAGATAAAAGCAGTCTGATATGGACCAACTAAGGATGGCAAAACAACTTTGATTCTCCCAGCTAGAATCTTAGCGATGCATTTGTACACTGTATTGCAGCAAGATATAGATTATGAAGGATCAAGCATTTATTGTACCAAGTGTTATAACACAATTCTAGATTAATCATTTAACAAGTAAGGTATTAAGAACTACTAAGATAAAAAGATAAGACATATTAATAACAAACTTTCTTGGATATAAACATTGAAGTCCATGTTGAGTTTATATTATACAAAATTAATTTAGCTAGACATAATGAAGAAGAAGAACATAAATAAACAAGATAAGAATATAATTATGATATAAGTTAACTAAGAGTAGTAAAGGAAATGAATAGCATAAACAAGAGATTAATGAAAATAAAACTTGAACATTACAAAGAGAGAGCAAGCAAGAAAATGATCTTAATCTGAAAAACAAGATACCTAAATGAATGGAAAATGCCTCCTTTTATAGGCTAAAATTCAGAACTATTCATTTGGTAATTGATTATTGATGTAGTGGCCAACTATTGATTTAGTGAACTTGGTGGACAGCAGCATTCAAGCATTTTGGCTGGATGAAATGACATTGATGCAATCAGAATTTCGTAAAGTGTTCATGAAAATTGTTGGAAATCATCTCATCTTTCCACCCACAACATTTTAGATCATTTGGATCACTATAGCTCGAGATATGGCTAAAATACTGAGTAGTGCTTTTGGTGGACGTGGTGGATAGTCCTCAAGCTCTTGTCTGGATGAAATGTCATTGCTAACATCAGAACTTGAGCAAGTGGTCCGCATGAAAGTTGTTGGAATCTGTATCAGCTTTCCACCAAAAGAAGAATGAGCTTATTTGGACTTCTAGAACCCGCAATATGAATTGAACACTGAATAGTATTTGGGTTGTAGGACAGATTCAGACTTCTCTTTTAATGCTAAGATTTGGACTTCAAAACGGCAGAATTGAGTCTTGGACTCTTCATGAATGTTGTAGACCTATTTCATAGCTTTATAGCCATATCAACCAAACTGAAATCGAAGATCCACAACTATATCAAAATAAGCCAAACTTTTACATATATTAAATAGTTGTTAAAAGTAACCCTAATAGATCTACCATTGTGGGATGGTTTAGTTTTGGGTCAATATTTTCCCTATGTCGCGTGCTGTTATCAAGCAAATCACCTACCTCTGTAGAAACTTCTTATGGACAGGCGATACCTGCAGAAGCAAGTCTACGGCTTGGAAAATTGTTTGTCTTCCGAAGAATGAAAGAGGTTTGGGTTTGCTTGATATACAAGTGAGCAACAACTGTTTTATTGCCAAACACCTCTGGAACATTCATCTGAAGCAAGATTCCATTTGGAATAGATGGATTCATCACTTTTATTTAGCCACACACTCCATTTGGAATGCCCATACCCAAAGGACTTCCTCGCCATTATGGAAATCTATCATCCTTCTCAAAAACCATCTGGTTGAGCTATACGGGGTTTGCCAACTTGTTATTGATTTAATGGCAGGTTAGGCTCAGCACGAAGGTGGATTCACTCCCAATGCTTATGCCTCTCTCAGACATCACGGTTCAGCAGTCCATTGGGATATGATTGTTTGGGAACAATGGGCCCTCCCAAGACATAGCTTCACCTTATGGCTGGCCATTCTTGGAAAGCTTCTCACTAAGGATCGCCTGAGGTTCATTCGCATTGACACCGTGTTTGTGTTCTGCAGGCAAGCAGAGGAAAATCATGAGCATTTACTTTTTAGTTGCAACTGGACATTCTCTCTGTGGAACATGGTGAAATCTTGGTTACAGCTAAGTAGGCATATGTCTACCCTCAACAGTGCAATGCGTGGTTTACCTGGTAAAAGGAAAACCTTGGTGACTAGAATGAGAAAGGTTTCTCTCTGTATCTTGGTCTATCTGATCTGGGAGGAAAGAAATAAAAGAACTTTTGATGATAAGAGTACTTCACTTACCCTCCCTTTCGGAAGTTTCAAATCCTGTTCTACATGATTCTCCACTTTCATGAGATCATACCCTCATTAATGTTGCTTGGTAATTTTTCCAGTGGGTGTGTCCTATGATAAGCTAGCAAGAATTGTTACAGAGATGAACAAGAAGCAAATAGAAGTAGAGAAAGATGCTGCTGCAATGCAGAGAAAGAAAAAAATGTTTATGTGTATTATTCACTTCTTACATTCCCAACATTGTTACATTCATTTTATATCAACAGAAGGTAAGAAGCTTGGTTACGTATTCTACTCAACAGTAACAGAATTCATTAACCATTATATTCTCTATTCTCTTTGACAGGTGGCTGAAGTAGAGCCTTTGATATCTTGATGTTCCCCCGCAATCATATATGCTTGGAGGAACCAAACATAAGATTGGAACAGTGACGCCGAAATAAAGGAGTGGAAAGGCCTTTAGTGAGAATATCGGCAAATTGATCAGCAGAAGAGACATGTTGAACCAACAAATCACCTTTTTGATAACACGTTCGCGAACAATATGATAATCAATTTGGAGATGCTTCATTCTGGAATGGAAAACAGGATTGGAAGCAAGGGAAATAGCAGAGAGATTGTCACAATGAATGATCGAAGGGATATGTAAAGGAATGTGAATGTCACAGAGAAGCTGGCGAATCCAGGCAAGTTCTGCAGCAGCAATCGCGAGAGCGCGATACTCAGCCTTAGTAGAGGATCGAGAAACAATATGTTGTTTCTTAGAAGCCCAAGAAATAGGACTGGAGCCGAGGAAGATAATAAAGCCAAAGACAGAACGTCGATCATTGGGATCACCAGCCCAGTAAGCATCACTATAAGCCTGCAGATTAAGAAGACCAGCCTGAAAATGAAGACCAACATCAAGGGTACCTTTAAGATACCGCAAGATTTGTTTGACAGCCACAACATGAGAATGCATGGGATTATGCATAAATTGGCAAGCCTGGTTCACAGAAAAGGCAATATCAGGCCTTGTGAACGTTAGATACTGCAAGGCGCCAACAATGCTCCGATACTGTTGAGGATGAGAGTAGGGTTGTCCATCATCTTTGAGCAAATGATGATGAGGAAGACAAGGAGTATCACAAGATTTGGAATGCTGTAAATCAACTCTACCAAGTAAGTCAGTGATGTAACCTGTCTGGGACACAAACAAACTGTAAGGGAGATAAGAGATCTGCAGTCCCAAAAAATAATGCAACTTGCCGAGATCCTTCATAGCAAATTCTTGAGTCAATGCAGCAATGACTGAAGAAAGAAGAGAAGCATGACTACCAGTAAGTATGATATCACAACACCAAGAGAGGAATGCTGAACAAATAAAGAGGGATCGACAAGAGATGCTTGAAACCCCAAACTAGGTAAAAAACTGGTAAAGTGTTCATTCCAGGCACGGGGAGCCTGTTTAAGGCCATATAAGGACTTCTTGAGTCTGCAAACA
The DNA here is from genome assembly GCA_007827005.2 of Populus simonii. Classification (NCBI taxonomy): domain Eukaryota; kingdom Viridiplantae; phylum Streptophyta; class Magnoliopsida; order Malpighiales; family Salicaceae; genus Populus; species Populus simonii. The sequence continues at coordinate 10,287,610 of CM017482.2, forward strand.
AAGTCAGTAGAAGACCATGCAATAAGGCATATAAACCTTGGGGTTGAATCATATAAACCTCCTCATGCAGAAGACCATGCAATAAGGCATCGGTAACGTCAAGCTGCCGTAGGACTAGTTAAACTGAGCTGCAAGAGCAAGGACCAAATGGACCGTAGTAGGTTTCATGACAGGACTACATGTTTCATTATAGTTAATACCTTCCTCTTGACTAAAACCCTTGGCCACCAGTCGAGCTTTATGCCTAGCGATAGAACCATCCACATTCTTTTTTATTTTGTAGACCCATTTACAGCCAACAAGATTCTTGGCAGGTGGGAGAGGCACCAAGTCCCAAGTACCTTGTGCATGAAGAGCATCAAGCTCCTCTCGCATAGCAGACTGCCATTCAGGAATGGTGGAAGCAGCCTTGAAGGAATGGGGTTCAACCTGAGGGGAAGCAACAAACTGTACAGAGGCAGAGTAAGCCTTTCTTTTGGAGATACCATTCTTAGACCTGGTGGTCATGGGATGAAGATTCAGCGGTGAAAAACGTAAGACCACACATAGATTCTCAGGTTGGAAGTCAGGATCAACAGGGAGAGGGGACTGTGTAGATGATAGAATGGGCAGAACCGGAGACAGTATAGGCTGTGAGGAGGAACTGTGAGACAGTGCAGACTGAGAAGAGGAACTGGAAGACAGTGTAGGCTGAGATGCAGCCGCTGGAGTAAGAGGAGAAATAAAAGGGAACATAGTGGGATGTAGACAAGGGGATGAGGAAGTGGAAGGGGATGTAGGAATCACAGAAGAGTAAGGAAACATGGATTCATCAAATAGAACATATCTAGTGACAAAGAAACGATTGGTGCTAATAGAAAAACAAATATACCCTTTTATACTGACTTGCATACCCCAAAAAAATACAAGTGGAAGTCTTGGGCTGAAGCTTGTTAGAATTATAAGGCTTAAGTAAAGGAAAACAAGCACAACCAAAAATTCGCAAATGAGTAACAACCGGTGGAGAACCATATAGCAGAAAATATGGTGATTTAAGTTGAAGAATTTGACAGGGCATTCTATTAATCAAATAAATGGAAGTAGCACAAGCATGAAACCAAAATTTCAGAGGTAAATGGGCAGTTTGTAATAGAGTGATGGCTGTTTCCAAAATATGTTGATGTTTACGCTCAGCAAGGCCATTTTGTTCCGGAGTATAGGGACAAACATTTGATGGATAATAAGGGGTAAGGAGGTAATGTTTGAATTTGTTACTAAGATACTCACCACCCCCATCACTCTGAAAGACTCGAAGAGTAGCAGAAAATTGAGTAACTAAGAAGGTATGAAAGTAGACAAAAATGGAATAAACCTCTCCTTTATTGAGCATTGGAAAAATCCAAGTAAATCGAGTACATTCATCAATGAAGTTAACATAATATCTGAAACCGTCAACAGATACAGTGGGAGAAGGCTCCCAAACATCACTATGAATGACCTCTAACGGTTTAACAGACTTAACTGCCGGATAAGGAAAAGGAAGTTTGGCAAGTTTACCTTCTAACAAGTGGTACAAACAAATTTAGATGTGTCTGAAGTGAAAGAAATCTGGGATTGTTTTAACAGAGCAGAGGTGACTGTGTTAAAAGGATGACCAAAACACTTGTGCCAAAGACTTGTGTTGACCTATTTACCAAGATAACAAACCGGATTATTTGGAAAGAGAGATTGCGAAGGAAATGAAAAAGGAGAAAGGAATAGGATATAACCCAGCTCTACGCAGTCCCATGAGGAGAACATTCCCTGTGATTTTGTCCTGAATCCAAAAACCAAAAGCATCACAAATAAAATGGTAGTTGTTATCTTTACACAGCTTATGAACCGATAACAAGTGTTGAGATATTTTTGGCACATGCAGAACTTGTTTTAAATGTAAGGAGCAATGAGGGACATCCAGAATAGAAGAACCAATATTAGAAATGGTCAAACCTGAACCTCCTGCAGTGGTAACAGTATCAGCTCCTGAGAAAGTTGCAGCCAGATTAAGTTGAGCCAAATCAGAGGTCATATGCATTGTGGCGCCAGTATCAGCCACCCAAAATTATTCCGGAGGAGAAAGAAGTGGAAAAGTGGCATGCATAACACTAAGATTACTGGAGGGAGGCCGGCCTTGATAGCTGAAATTACCTCGATGATAACACTGAACTGCAGTGTGCCCAAATTTCCAACAGATTTGACATTGAATGGAAGAGGCAAAATTAGTAGGCAGAGTGTGACGCTGATAACAATCAGCAGCTACATGACCTTTCTTAATGCAAATTTGACATGTAGGAATGTCAATGCCAGGACCAAGAACACCAAGATTAGACGTAGGTGGAACCTGATAAGGACGTAGATTAAACTGATACTGATGACGTCCTTTGCCACGTCCCTTAAAGTGAGACCCCCGATTGCCAAAGTATCCACCATTGGAACCATGAAAGCTATTGTTATGACCATTAAATCCTCCATTGAAACTAGGAGGTGGAGCAGACTTGGAGCTAGAAGGATGAGAATGAGAGTTACCTTCGTCAAGAGCAAGAGCCTTGCCAGGAGATACTTGATGTTGAGCCATCATTGCAGGAACAAACGAAGCAGAATAAGTTTGCTCAAGAGTAGCTTCTTCAGCCAACAATTGAGACCAAAAATCTTTAAGGGATAACACGTTGTCTCGGCCGCAAACCATACACCGAAGGTGTTAAAATCAGAGAAGGAAGACCATTGAGAGCCAAGATTACAATATCATCATCTTCAAAATAAACCCCTGCTATAAAAAGATGATCCCGAGCATCTTTGATTTTCTGCAAATATTGAGACACAGTATCTGAGCCCTTCTTGATGGTTTGAAGCTCACTTTTCATCTGAAAAATACGTGCCTGGTAATTGTGGAAAATCTATCCTTCAGTTGAATCCACATGTCATGAGAGATAACACATCCAATAACATAGGAGATTGCAGTTGAAAAGAGGGTAGCAATAATCAACTGCATCAATGCCCGGTCATGCATTTTCCAAATTTGATGATCATCAGTTTCAACACCTTCAATATCAGAATCTGCATCAAACCGATTTGGACACTTTCTTGATCCATCAACAAATCCTAAAATACCATAACTTTCCAGTAGAATTTGCATTTGAAAACTCCAGATGAGATAACTTGTGTCATCCAATTTAACTGTTACAACTATTGAAACTGTAGGAAGTAAAGAGGTAATGGGAGATTGAATAATATGTAGTTGAGAGGTTGTTACCATTTTTGAAGTTCAAGAGACAGAGAGGAAGAGAATCACAGGTTTGAGAAGAGTGTTTGAAGAGAAATCTTTCAGTTTGACAATATATCAAACAGATTATAGGCAGATTTGATTATTATGAAAGGATTGATTGAATATGGCGATAATAACGCCAGAAACAGAGATTAGAAGCAGAGAAATCACAAGATCACAAGATACTAACAATCCTAAGCTCTGATACCATGATAAGCTAGCAAGAATTGTTACAAAGATGAACAAGAAGCAAATAGAAGTAGAGAAAGATGTTGTTGCAATGCAGAGAAAGAAGAAAATGTTTATGTGTATTATTCACTGCTTACATTCTTAGCACTGTTACATTCATTTTATATCAATAGAAGGTAAGAAGCTTGGTTATGTATTCTACTCAACAGTAACAGAATTCATTAACCGTCTAATCATATTAACAAATTTACTAACAATTATATTCTCTATTCTCTTTGATAAGTGGCTGAAGCAGAGCCTTTGATATCTTGACATCCTATGCCTCGTTGGGCTAGTTGTGGTTGCTGTTAGGAGTTATGAGTATTCTATGATCCTTCATTTATTGATGGGGGAAGGGAATGGTTATTCCAACTGTCTCCCTAATCAGGTGTATTTTCAACTTTGGAATGGTTGTTGTTCCTCTGCATGTCACATGCAGTCTACGTATCATGCATTAACTGCTTCTTTTTCACTCTGGGTGGAAGAATATGCTTCTGATTGGCTATCTTTTGCTTTCTAGTCGTGAATTGGATTTGCATATGTGCGGTCTTGCACGTGGCATAGTTTGCTGGATTTTTCAGTTTCTGGTTGCTGGCGCTGTCCTTGGTTCTTTGTCTTGTCTGCTTGTCTGACACCTGTCTCCTATGCCTGGCTTCTTTTATCAATTCTGGTCTTCATTGCTGCTTTTTGTAGCATGGCTTGTTGAGGTTGGGGCCTTCTTCCTGTGCAGGTTCTTCTTGTAAAATTATTTTTGGTTCTCAGGTTGCCTCTATATCCTGTCTTTAGCTTTGTGTTAGGTTGGAACCCTATCTAGGTTCCTCTCATAACCATTGGTGTATACGTCTCAAAGGGAGCCTGTTTCTTTTTTGATATTCCTATAACTGAACTTGCTGGTTCACCAGTAATGTATATATATTTTTTTTATCCTTAATACACTTACATTTTGATTATAAAAAAGATTGAGATCTGATCCCAGAAAACCGAAATAGGTCTGATTGGAGTGTAACACAATGGAAACGTGCCTCAAGACACCAACACTATTGGAATGGGTAGAATGATGTCATGAAGCCAGTTAATCTTCGATAAGTCAGATTCAGTTTGTTCAAGAACTGAAGAATGTAAGAATCACTTTTACACGTTAAAACTGAAAAATTCAGAAGTAATATTCATTAAAGGCTGCCAAAATTTTGGTTACATGAATTTAAATAGTTCTTGAAAAAATAAACCTAATGAACCCCTTACGTGGGACTTATATGAGGTACACACAAAACTAACCCAAAACCCTAAACTGAAAAGCCCATAACTTGATCCAAACAAGTCTTAGATCCTATCTGAAAACAAAGTATTAATTAAACTCAAACATGAAAGAAAATAATAAAAATAACTAATCTGTCATTAAATACCACGAACCCTTCTTTCCTTGTGTAGCTAGGATGAATAATGAATCCTTATAAGAATCGGATTCTGAAACATTAATGAATCCTTGCCACACTTAGAGATTATATTGCAGCTCATTCAAGATCTTTATGGAGCTAGAAAATTCCCGAAACAAGCTCCCACATTCTTGTAGGAAAAAATTCTTGCCAAATAGAAGGTCCACAAGTCAAAAGGAAGTAGATAACAAAATTCGTACAGCCTGTTCTGACCTATATCGCAAGTCCTTTGTGAACTCTGATTAACAAAACTTTATCCCAACATAGACCAATACCTCTGAAATCTTCTGGAAAAGTTTCAACTCGATCCAACGGTTGAATTGAGAGTTATGCTCAATAGTGTAAAACTGGATGGTAGAGAATTTTATGCCAAAATCTGAATCTAACCTTGCTTGGGTCGTATCACAATGTTAAACCGTATCAATGACCCAAATTACATTGGGTTAAAAAATGATCAAATACTTGTTTGAAGTCTCGAGTTTGGATTTTCCAAATGTGAACAAAGACGAATATTTATTCATTTCATCATGACTCTTGCAAATGGTTCCTTAAGAGCTCCATTTATCAGCCTTTCCTACTTGCTAAATTAGAATGGACTTTTCAAGGTACATTATGAAGGCTGGGTTTCATAGCTAGCAAAGAAAGGAAAACACAATTTCAAATGGTGTTTGAGGGTTTATGTGTCTAGGATCACCTTCGTTCCCTTATGTCCCTTCATCCTCATACACTACCAGAGGCTTTTGTTTTTAAAAGTTGAGACAAGGGATCTTCGTAGGTTATTCTTTTCACTTTTGATCAAATCCCTAATTGACTTTTCTTGCTTGAAATCAAGATATCAAATGTTCTTTTTTATTTTAATCTCTTGATTGAAAACCCGAACATGTTTCTTCCCTTTACGGGTTTCTCAATGATTTCCTTTTTCTTTGCTCGTCGAAGCTGCGGGAGAGACCTTTACTTGTGTCTTTCAAGATTTGCCTTTTAGCAAGACTTCATTTTCGGGTTGTTGTGCATTCTATTATGAGGTGTTTCAGTATCGCGGTCACACAAATTAATTACCCTAACTTAAACAAATAAGATAGTAAAGCAAGGGGTCGATCCCACGAGGAAGATCTACTTCAGGTCTTTATGCTAGATGATTCAAAGTTGGGTGGTTTTGAGGTTATCTAAGTTATGCTATAGTAAATAAAATAATCAAATGAAATTAAATGAAACGAAACTTATTAAGAGAAAAACTTTAGTCTTAAGTAAACATCCACCTATGAAAATCAAAACTGATCATTGAAACAATACGTCAATTTATATTTTGAATATCTATCTTTCTTTAAATATTAGTTAGTTAACCGATCCGCTATGTAACTAACCCTAACCATTAAACAACCACAGTGTTCGCACTAGTAATTTAATTCATTATCAGCTATAAGAACTAGACATGTTGAAAAATCTAGATAACATAACTATTTGAGTCTATGTTCGATTTAGTTGAATGTTTTCTCTAAATTAACAATATAGAACCGTCATAATTATTAAACTTAGTCGCTTTACAAGTTTAAATATCACAACTCTAGTTTTGATATCAAACTTAGCAGGAGATTGGTTTAGAATAATAACTTAAAGTCTGTGTAATAACCTGAGATTTCCATGTGACTTTTGTATGTCTAATCATCATGTTTGAGAATAATGGGGTAATTTTTATTTTTTTTTGCAATCTGTAATACATTCCATTATTGATCCTTTGGTTTACCAAACTTACTACAGAGTTTCCTCTATAACTTGTACATTTCCTTAGTTCATTTTTTATCCTCCTAGGTAACATAATATGAAATAACTCTATTACATACACGCAGAAGCCTTCAGCCACCCACTAGTTTAATTGTTTCTCCATTTGATTCTTTCACATCGTTGTTCACAATTCATCTTATATTCTTTTCATTTTCTTTTTACTTAAAACATACATGAAATGGATACACACACACACACATAACAAAAGAGATGTAATAATCAAATACTAGAAATACAACCATACCATTTAGTACATTTCAATGTAAAGTTATCAACATAATTTTAAGTTTTCATAGTACATAAAATTAGTACCTAACAAAATTATAAATAGTGAAACGACACAATCCGCTTTGGCCCACTTCGTCGCATATACCTACAATATATATAGCATTATAAGAGTTATTTGTCAAGAAGACTTATACTCATGATTTTTTTGTGAAAGAAAGGAATCATTATAGCTATTAACACTTTTAATAACCTTGCACATAACATTCAACTCAAGTTCAATATACCTCAACTTATATAACAATATTCGTGCTCATCATTGCAACTAAAATAACATTACAAATTTAACAACTAGGTATAAAATACATGTATGTGGTTTTCATAAGGAAAGAAAACAATATGCTTATCCAAAATTCTTTTAACATCGATTACATCATATAAATATTGAATTACGCACTAGTTGTTGTGGCATCTAAGTTGATATTTGTCATTTTCTTTTTTTTTTGGTAAGTTGACGTATGTATTAAAAGAAGAAGATACAAACATTATAAGGGGCATACCCCAGATTTACAATGAGAACAGAAACATAAAACAACAGATGGCTACAAGCTAGCCACCGACCATAAAACTGAAACCTCACTAGATTCGTTAGGGAAACCAATACAACCAACTAACTAACAAATTAAGAATCTATGGTATTCACCCTCCAAGCTTGTTGGATCCTTTTGTTTTCATTTGTTGGTACGACATTCCTCATCAAATCAAGCTTATCACGAATGATATATTCGATTTGATTAAAGACCAAATTCGAAGTTCTAGACATTCCAGCAAAGATCCTTGCATTCCGTTCTTGCCATACATGATACACTGTAGCTGCGAAACTCAGTTTTCGAGAAAAATTGACGAAACTCTTGCCATGCCAAGAGACAGTGGCCCATCGAATCCATTCATCCCAGCCTTTTGTCATTCTTGGAATGTCGCATCTGTCACAAACATCCCACCAGATCGCTTTAGTATAGGAGCATTCAAAGAACAAGTGGTTGTGATCCTCATTGTTGCGGAGACAAAGTGAGCATCTATTGGGACCATGTATACCAAACCGATGAAGTTTATCTTGAGTTGTGAGTTTCTGTTGGACAGCCATCCATAGAAGAAATGAATGTCTTGGAACAGCATTCTTGAACCACACAATGTCATGCCATTCAACCATCTGACGATGACCTCTTAGTTGTTCCCAAGCTACTTTGATCGAGAATCTGTGATTTGGCGAATCCAACCAAACTATCTCATCCTTTTGCCCCATCTTAGGATTAGAATTGGAAGGAATAGCTTCTATAATGGGGTGCCAGCCAATAGCTTGGGTGGTAGGAGTTTTCCATTCTGAGTTATGAATTAGCACTTTCACCCTCGCGTTCTTGGCCATACCTGAATCATAGATAAATCTTTCCCCGTAAGAATCCGCGAGTGGGCTGTGAGGATGCCAATTGTCAAACCATAGAGAGGTTGTCATTCCATCTCCTATGATGTACTTCATCTTCGGCCATGCTAAGGATCTGAGCTTTAGAATCTTTCCCCAAGCCCAAGAGCAATTCTGTGGCGTCTTGATTGTCCAGAAATTCCTACCTCGCAACAGATTGGATCTGATCCAAGTAGACCATATTGAGCCATCTGAGTCATTGCACAGGTTCCAAATGTGTTTCAACAAAGCAATCTTGTTCCATTCTGTTATCCTTTTATTCCTAGCCCCCCCTCCTTTTTTGGAAGACATACCTGATCCCAAGCCACTTTAGCCCCAGTAGTTCTCATATCTGAACCTGACCAAAGAAAGGATTTCATAATTTGCTCCACATTTTTAATTACTTGCCCAGGTAAGAGAAAGAGAGATGCCCAATAGACCTGTATGGAAAATAAGACGGAATTAATCAGTTGTACCCGTCCTGCATACGAGAGTGTTCTACAAGTCCAATGTCGAACTTTAGAGGTGATTCGATCCACGAGGCCCTTACAATAAACAGCCTTTAGTCTGGACGAGAGAAGAGGAACTCCCAAATATTTCATAGGGAGCTCCCCCTCTCTAAACCCAAGAATATGAATAATTTGTTCCCTCTCAGCATTTAACACACCGCTCAAGAAGTTGTCACTTTTGTTTGGATTTGGATACAGACCTGATAGGTCTTGAAACTTTGTGAGCACAGTTCTGATCATACGAATTGAGTTTACATCCCCGTTGCTAAAAATCATCAAGTCGTCAGCAAAACAAAGATGAGAAATTTTGTCCTTCTTGCATCTCCAGTGGAACTTGAATTCTTGGTTGGCACTCATCTTGCAGAATAGCCCCGAAAGGATTTCCATACATAGGACAAACAAATATGGGGACAATGGATCCCCTTGTCTCAGCCCTCTTCCCCCTTGAAAGTAACCTGCAAGCTCACCATTGACGTTGATAGAGAATTGACATGATGTAACACAAACCATGATCCAATCAATTACTGTTCTAGGGAATCCCATTTTTATTAACACAGCGTCAACGAAATCCCACCGCACCGAGTCGTAAGCCTTCATCAGATCAACTTTCATAGCACAACGAGCAGGTCCCGTAGATTTATGATAGCCTTTCATTAGTTCCTGAGACAACAGAATGTTGTCACTGATTCTCCGTCCTGAGATAAAAGCAGTCTGATATGGACCAACTAAGGATGGCAAAACAACTTTGATTCTCCCAGCTAGAATCTTAGCGATGCATTTGTACACTGTATTGCAGCAAGATATAGGACGAAAATCTGTCAACCTTGTAGGATTAGCAACTTTAGGAATAAGGGAGATGGATGTAGCATTCATTTCTTTAAGCATTCTACGAGTCTGAAAGAAGGATCTAACAGCGTTGATTACATCTTCCCCAACTATGTGCCACATTCTTTTGAAGAAACCTGCGTTAAAGCCATCTGGACCAGGGGCTTTGTTGTTCTTCAAACTAAACATAGCATGCTTAATCTCCTCCCTTGTTACATCATGTGCGAGTACTTGCTGTTGCGTTGAGGACAGTTTCAAGTTAATTGCCGATTCCATCACTTCCTCGTTCAGAACCCTAGGCATCTGATCCACTCCTAACACACGATGGAAGTATGCAATTACTTCTGATTTGACTGCCGCGTGGCCTTCGACAACCTCTCCATCCTCCCTTGTAAGTGAGAGAAGCTTATTTCTATTCTGTCTTCCATTTACTGATTTGTGAAAGTAGCTAGTATTCTGATCCCCCAAGCTAAGCCATTGTATCCTTGCCTTCTGTTTGAAAAAACTCTCTTCAGCCCTGACGGTAGAAGCGTATTTACAAACAGCATCCCTTTCTCGCATGCACAAAATTGGATTCTCATGCGCTGTATGCAGAGCCTGTTGAGCCTTATCCAGTTCGTTTTTTGCATCTTTAACTCTATCTGAAATGTTGGAGAAGTGAGCCATGTTGAAAAGTTTCAATTCCTGCTTTAGCTTTCTTAGTTTGCAACACAACTGATACATTGGACAACCCCCCGAATTCTGATCCCATACCTTCTTCACCAAGGGCATGAACTCGTCATGATCCATCCACATATCGAAGAATCTGAATGGTTTCTTTATGTTCTGATCATTGCCAATAACTTTTACCACCATAGGAGAATGGTCTGACATACTCGAAGGCAAAAATCTCGCTTCTGATAAGGGGAAGTTCATATTCCACTTCTCATTGACAAGCACTCTATCTAGTTTCCGCATAATCAGATTCTCAGGACATTGGTTCGACCAAGTATAATGCATACCTGAATACCGAAGATCATCTACTTTCGCTTCTCGAATACATGTATCCAATCTGTCCATAGTACCAGCCCATGTAGTAGACCCTCCTAACCTGTCCGACTGGTTGCGGATAGCATTAAAGTCACCCATAAGAATCCACGGGGTTGACTCCCATCCATCACTACGACTCACTATATCAGACCATAATGCCTCACGTAAGGAAGCACTATTGTCTCCATAAATAATTGAAGTATTGAAAATGATATTGGTAGCTAATATAGTGACAGAAACATGAATAGCCTGATCTGACATTCCAACAACATCCACCTTCACCGTATCAGCATTCCAACAAACCCAAATACGACCACGACAAGAGAAATCATAATTATACAAGAAGGACCAAGAACGCATAAGAAGTTTAGAAACATTATCTTTATTCTTGTCTTTAACTCGAGTTTCAACCAAGCCAAAAAGAGCTATCCTCTCTTGATGGATGAGCCGACGCAATTCTGAATGCTTTATAGGATCATTCAAACCTCTAATATTCCAACATCCAATAATCATAGGAAAATAGAGAGGAGTACAAACAGCAACACAAAGATTACCTTGACGTGCCTCCTGGAGAGGAGCCAGATTTCTGATTCTTCTTTGAAGAGGCTTTTGAACCCTTTTTCTTTTTCTCTAGAGAGTCTATAGCCTTAATAGCTAACTGATTAACAGTTTCCCTTTCGGTGGAATTCAGGGTTTGAGGGGTTGTCAGGATCGTTGACGTTAACTCCTTATCGGTTCGTTCCTCATCTGTATCATCTCCCATTGCGTCCATATCTTGAGCTAAAGCAGTACTTGCAGCCGCTTGCTCCTGTTTCATGTCTTCTCGTAAACTCGTCAAGACAAGAGGAGAGGAAGGATTTTCATCTTCATGACAAGCAGCATTGCGCACATCTGATGCCGCATGATCATTCATATTACAATCAGACATATGCATACCAGATGTTGAACAACCATTCTCATTACAATTACCCACTTTAGATGCCAAGGGAGCATTTTCCCCACTCACAGAACCCTTGTTCCGTTTACGAACTACCTGCCACTGAAACTGATTCTGCTTGTTATCCGCAGATTTAGAGTTCATAGCTCCTAGATTCCTCTTACCCTCTGCCACCACTTTAAGATTATCAATGTTCTTAGTAGCACATAGCGCTGTGGTGTGTCCAAAGACATTGCAATTACTGCACTTCGACGGTATCCATTCGTACTCAGCTGAAATTGTTATGAATAACCCATTTGGACAGCGAAGATCATATTCCTTAACCAACGTCTTCGAAGCATCTATCTCAATACAAACTCTTGCGTAACTAAGCCTTTTTCGCAACAATGTAGTATGATCCGCATGAAGGGGGACTCCAATAGCACTCGCTACACAGCTCAACCCCTTAATAGTCCAATACTCGAGAGGGACATTATACAGCCTAACCCATACCGGAACTCTAGCCAAATCATCTTTCAAGAATTGCATGTTTGGTTGCCAACGTTTAAGCACCAAAGGCCTGTTTGCCATGTGCCATGGGGCTCTTTCCAGCACATTAGTGGCATGATCGATAGAATCAAAAGTGAAGATGAAGAAACCATTATCCGAAGACAAAACTTCTGATAGACCGTAGGAGCTCCATATTCTTTTGGCAATAGAATTAACCACGGGATACGGTAATTTCTGCCCCACAAAATGACCAACCAGGGTGGATTTCCAAAATTCGCAGCCATCTTCAAACACATCAAGTGGAGGAGCTACTGTCACACGACCATCAGTCGTAATAGGGGGTGCAAAGTGCAGATTACGGACAGAACTAATGCCAAGGGTCTTGCTACCCTCATTATCAGCAACATCAGAACCCTTCAAAGCATTTAAAAAATTCAGTTTGGGTCTAAATTTTAGTTGTTCTTGTTGATGAGACCCTACCTTCACCTCATCATCTTTAGAACTCAACACATGGTTCAATTCTGGAACAACATTAGAAGCTTGGACAGGAGAGTGTTTCTCTATGGTAACATCAGAATCAACTTGAAACTGAGAAAACCTCATCCCATGGCTATTCAACATATCTTGCAGTTCTAATCTTAATGTATGTCCAGACTTAACTTGATTGTGTTGTTCAATGTTAGAGCTAACCATTGGAACATTTTCCACAGAAGAACATAGAGACATTATGGTAGCACACAAATACTGGAGAGAACAAAATTCTAAGAAGATAAACTGAGTCCAAGAAGCAACCTAAGCTCAGAAATAACAGCAACCTAATCTCATAAACAACAAGATGCAGATTAGTTCATGAAGGAAGAAGAAAATTGTAGAATTACGAGGCCAATATCTCCCAGCACACTGATTGTAACAATAATCCGTTCGGTCAAGATGTAGAGTAGGTTCTGAAGAACAACATACTCAAAAAGGTAACGATCCAACGGTGAACAAAGGAGATCAAGCTACGACAAACCACTCTGAAACTAGCAAGAAAAATGAAACTTTTCCAAAGAACTGTGAGTTAATCTTCACATATGGCAAAGGCCTTCATATCTATTACAGCCATAAGAGAAATCATGAAGAAAATCCGTTCACTATGCTGCAACTTCACCACTTCTCCATAGTTCCAGAACTGAAAATGCAGAATAGTAGAAATATTGCGAGATCAATATCTCTTACCTCGTTGATTGGATAACAGATCCGTTCGGTCAATGTTGAGAGAAGGTGGGAAGGAACAACATAGTCAGAAATGAGGGCAATCCAACGGTGGACGGAGTAGATGTAGCTCCGACAGCACCACACTCTCTCTCTTTCTCTCTTTTCTCTCTCTCTCTAGCAGCAGGAGTTCGATATTTGTCATTTTCAACGTTGCCTTTACAACAAATTATATAATACATTTAAATCTAAGGTTTCTGACTATACATCTTGACATAACAACTCGTTTTCTCAATTTTTGATTCCCCAATAAATAATGAACCTCCCTCACGCACGAGGGGTAAGGCAATGATGAAATAACATCTATTTTAGCTTTATCGACCTCTAAACCACATGAAGACACAACATGCCCAAGAACTATTTCTTTTTCGATCATAAAATAACATTGTTCATAGTTCAATACAAAGTTAGTTTCAATGTATCTTTTTAAGACTAAAGATAAATTTTCTAAGCATTTATCAAAATAATCACCATACACCATGAAAACCTCAATTATTCTTTCAACATAGTAAGAAAATATACTCATCATGTATCTTTGAAAAGTTGTGAGTTCATTACACAAACCAAAGGGAATTCTCCTGTATACATATGTACCAAATGGACATGTAAAGGTTGTCTTTTCTTGATCTTCAGGATTAATAATAATCTGATTATATCCACTACATAAAAACCCATAAAATTTACCAATTCATGACATGATGTTTATTGATAGTGAGTTGAAAATGGGGTGACATTTTTTTTGTATTGTCATGTTCCATCGATGCATTGCGTAATATAATTTATAAATTCAGCAGTCAAACATCATTAGGTGATGTGGTACGTCACAGATGTATATAGAATACTCAATAGTATCATAGGTAAAGATACATAATCATTGCATTCATAACATAAAGTGTTCATACATAACATAATCCACATTCATGATTATGAAAGTCGTCATCATAAGTTTTTACAAAAGTATTGATCGATAATGCATAGCCATTACATAGTTGTACAAAATGCATATTGTCTAATCACACCATTACATGATTTATCCTAAAATATGAGATGTCCCTGTTACAAATTAAGTTAAATGTAAGCATAAAAACAATCTCTCATAATATGTTTGAACGATATATATATTATTTCTTAAATAGATAGGTTTTTGTCATTGTATTCCTATTAATTCTATTTTAAAGCTTACATTTCACATCATCGTACGACCTTACATTGCATTATTTCTTGGACTTTAAACATACTCCTTATTAACATGCATTACAATTTAGAAGCCCTAGTACATTGGATATCCTTCCATGAATGATTATACACTTTGAACTATGTTCTTTTAATCTGCGGTTCTTATAATTCAATCGTAAGTTTAATTGATATGTTATTATTCCTTTTTAACATATCTTTGACTATATATACAAAAGTAGATATCAATCATTATCATTGTCAACCAATACTAATCTTATTCAATCATTTTGGTAACCCAACGTGGATCTTAACAACCAAAACTAGCTTTAAGATTTCCTTCTGGTTATCAACCGAAGTTAATCACACCATTCAATCATGATTATCCGATGTGGATACCATTAGCCAAAGCTAAGCAAATCATTCCTTCTGGTTATCAACCGAAGTTAATCACACCATTCAATCATGATTATCCGATATGGATACCATTAGCCAAAGCTAAGCAAATCATTCCTTCCTGATTATTCGATATGAATACCATTAGCCAAAGCTAATCACATCATTTGATCCCCTTTATCCATTATGGATACCATTAGCCGAAGCTAATCACATCATTTGATCATGGTTATTCAATATGGATACCATTAGCCAAAGCTAATCACATCATACAATCCTAGTTATCCCATATGGATTCCATTAGCCGAAGTTAATCACATCATTCAATCATTATGTTCCATGAGTAACTTTAATCAATTGAAATCAAGTGACAACATTATATATAATTACAACGAAGATTTAATAGAAATCGGTTAAAGGTGGGGACCACCTACCTACTCCTCCCGTAGTATTTCTTCTTCTGGTAAAAGATCCGATCTCAGTCACGTCTCCTAATACACCACATGATCGTTACTCAGTGCACTTGCTTTTAGATAATTTCGAAGATCATTTTTACATATATCCCAGAACACATGTATATTCATTCAGATATCACCCATATTCATATAATTACATAGTGATAATATTGTAACAAGACATTTGCCCTCAATTTTAATAAAGGTTATCCATAGAAATTATATTGTTCTGACAATAAAAGTTTTCAACAAAAATTAAATTATGAAAACTATGTCATTTTTTACATTCCTTTTCCCTAAGTTTATACATATGATAAATTCCAAGTTCTCCTCCTAAAACCATACTTCAACCTAGTTTTGGACATAAATCACAACCAAATTCACTTCCAAAGTTTATGAAGCAAATTCTGTGATGCGAACCTCATGATCAAGTGATCACACAACCTACAATCAAGACTGATATATGATCCTGGAAAGCCAAAATACGTCTGATAGGAGTGGGACACAATGGAAACCTGCCCCAAGGCACCAACACTATTGGAATGAGTAGAATGACGCCACGAAGCCAGTTAATCTTTGATAAGTCAGATTCAGTTTGTTCAAGAATTGAAGAATGCAAGAATCACTCTCACACGTTAAAACTGAAAAAATCAGAAGTAATAATCATCAAAGGCTGCTGAAATTTAGGTTACATGTGTTTAAATAGTTCTTAAAAGTAACCATAATGGATCTACCCTTGTGGACTGAACTGACCCACATACAAAACTGACCCAAAAACCCAAAACTAAAAAGCCTATAACCTGATCCAAACAAGCCTTGGATCCTAACTAAAAATAAAGTTTTAATTAAACCCAAACATGAAAGAAAATAATAAAAATAACTATTTTTTCATTAAATATCACTAGCCCTTATTTTCTTGTGTAGCTATGATGAATAAGGAATCATTATAAGAAAAGGATTCTGAAATATTAATGAATCTTTGCCATCTTTGGAGATTATATTGCAGCTCATTAAAGATCCTTGTGGAACTAGGAAATTCCCAAAACCAGCTGCCACATCCTTGTAGAAAAAGAATCATAATCAAATAGGAAGTCCACAAGTCAAAAGGAAGTAGATAACAAAATTCGTACAACCTCTGTTGACTAGTATTGCGGTGCCTTCCCAAACTCCGATTGACTTGAAATTGTAACCCAAGGTTGGAAAACATGTATGGAGAGTCCACGTTAAAGTTTAGGCTGATCCAATGGTCATATTGAGAATTATGACTATAGCCGTAAACTTGGACTGTTGCGCATTTTACGCCAAAATCCGAATCTGACCTTATCATTCCCTCCCTCTTCAAGAAGATTCACCCTTGAATCTTGAATAGGGTTAGTAGCGACTTCAGTAGCCTCTTGTTTAAGCCTTCAGAATTTCCTTATTGCTAACACCTTTCTCCAACAACACTGTATAGAAGTAATGACTCACAAGAATTTCAAATAAGCACTCCATACTAACCACTTGCGTACATACTTTTGAATGATAACCCATAGCGGCTCTCATTCATCATAGAATAATCTTCTACACTTATCAACTTCTCGTTCTAAACCCCCCAAACCATGACTTAGTTTTTTGCATTGTTAAACTACAATCCTCCTTTGTTCCATCTCCCTTGGTAAATACATGACAAAAAAAGGAAAAAAAAAACAAGAATACGAAGACAAGAATAGAGTTTATAACAGGAAGAACACAGATTTAGACTCAGGATTACGAATCTAACGTTTGTTTGGACCAGAACTTATCGAAAAACAAACAAATGCGAAAGTGATGAAAAAGACTCAAACACCAGCCAAATATCAAAATATGATGATAGTGTAATGCCAGGAACGAAATCAACAAACAAAACAAGTTTTGAAAGACAACACCAAACAGACACGTTATGACAACTTCTTCTTTTAATACATACGTCAACTTACCAAAAAAAAAAGACACGTTATGACAAAACAAGACCAAATTCGAGAACCTAAAGAAACCAATATCCAAATGACCTTGAATTTAATATATAGTATTCTGATAACAAACAAACAAGAACTCAAACTTTATAAGGCGTTATATTTATGTCTTGGTACCAAAACCCTTTGTATGATCAATTTGCGGCAGAATTGAACTTCCAATTAAAATCTCCAGAAGCTGATATCAAAATAAGCCCAAATTTAACAAATGGTGTGATCACATCCCCAATAGACAGAATATGAAGTTACAATTGATTCTAAGGCGGTTTGCTCATGGTTCACTAAGAAAGGATAAGGATGACGTTATGAAGCCAGTTGTTCTTTGATAAGTCATTTTTAGTTCTTTGAAGAACCATGGAAGGACGATTATCTCACCAAAATACACACACAAAGTGCGGCAAACAAGAAGTTTTATTAATCTAAATTGTTTAACCTTACATGTTTGGTTATGACTTTATTTATAGTGACTCCAGACTAAAATAAACCCTAATTGAACCTTTATGTAGACTTATATGATGCCCAATTAAAATAAAATCCAAATAATATAAATAAACCCTAAACTAAAAAGAAAATAACAATAAAAATAATAAATCCGAAATGAATATCACGTGATCACGTGGTCACGCAACCCACAATCAAGATTGAGATCTGATGCCGGAAAGCCAAAGGCACCAACACAATGGAAACCTGCCCCTAGGCACCAACACTATTGGATTGAGTAGAATGCCTTTGTCTTGGACCGAGTCATTGGACCATTTGGAACATGTAATGGGTCCTTGCTGGTGTTTCTGGGCTGGTGCACATCATCCCTTCTCTCCTCGAAAGGATTCGACCTCGAATCAAAATCTGTGTCAAAGAATGTAAGATCAGTAACATTAAAGGTAACACTAACACCATACTCACCTGGAAGGTCAATTTTGTATGCGTTGTCATTGATTCTCTCTAAAACCTGAAATGGACCATCACCACGAGGCTGTAATTTTGATTTCCTTTGGTTAGGAAATCGTTCCTTACGCATGTGCACCCAAACCCAATCACTGGGTTGGAAAACAACCAATTTACATCCCTTATTTGCTTTAGAAGCGTAAAGGGTGTTCTTTTTCTCTATTTGCATTCGAACTCCCTCATGGAGTTGTCTCACCATCTTTGCCTTCTTTTCACCGTCTAAACTTACCCTCTTACCCTTTCTTCAAAAGGCAAAGGAATTAACTCCATGGGAGTTAGTGGATTAAAACCATAAACAATTTCAAAAGGAGAAAAACCAGTGGTCGAATGCACAGTTCTATTATAAGCAAACTCAACAAAAGGCAAACATTCTTCCCAACTTTTTAAATTCTTTTGAATTATAGCACGCAAAAGTTGGGATAATGTTTTATTCACTACCTCAGTTTGTCCATCTATTTGAGGATGACATGTTGTAAAAAATAAGAGTTTAGTTCTCAACTTTCCCCATGAGGTCTTCCAAAAGTAACTAAGGAAGTTAACATCACAATCTGACACTATACTCTTAGGAATGCCATGCAAACGTACAATCTCCCTAAAAAACAAGTCTGCGATATGAGATGCATCATCCGTTTTATTGCATGCAATGAAATACGGCATTTTAGAAAACCTATCAACCACAACAAAAATAGAGTCTCTACCTTTCTTTGACCTAGGTAAACCTAAAACAAAGTCTATAGAGATATCTACCCAAGGTTTAGTAGGCACAGGTAATGGTGTATAGAGTCCATGCAATTGTACTCTAGATTTTGCCTTTCTACAAGCAATGCACTGTTCACAAATTCGTTCCACATCTCTTTTCATCTTTGGCCTATAGAAATGCTCATGCAATACATCTAAGGTTTTTGCAACCCCAAAGTGACCCATCAAACCACCCTCATGTGCTTCACGAACAAGCAATTCACACAAAGAACTAGCAGGAACACACAATCTATTCTCTTTGAACAAATAACCATCCATCAAATAAAACTTACCAAAAGCCAAATGTCCACATGCATTATAAATCGCGGCAAAGTCAGAATCATTATCATACAATTCCTTCACATATTCAAAGCCTACCAATCTAGTATTCATGGTGTGTAAAAGAACATACCTACGCGAAAGTGCATCAGCTACGATGTTCTCTTTGCCATGCTTATACTTGATTACGTAAGGAAAAGTTTCAATGAATTCAACCCATTTTGCAAGCCTCCTATTCAACTTACCTTCTCCTTTCAGATGTTTCAAAGACTCATGATCCGAATGGATTACAAACTCTTTTGGCCACAAGTAATGCTGCCATCTCTCAAGTGCTCTTACCAATGCATAGAGTTCTTTGTCGTAAATGGGATAGTTCAAAGTCGCGCCACTTAAATTCTCACTCAAATACGCAATAGGTCTCCGATCTTGCATTAAAACAGCTCCTATTCCCATTCCAGACGCATCACGTTCTATTTCAAATGCTTTCGTAAAGTCAGGTAAAGGCAAAACAGGTGCAGAACATAATTTCTCTTTCAAAAGAACAAAAGCCAATTCTTGTTCCTCCCCCCATTTAAACCCAACTTACTTTTTAACAACTTCATTCAAGGGTGCAGCTATTGTATTGAAATCTTTCACAAAACGCCTGTAAAAAACTAGCTAACCCATGAAAACTCACCTCACTTACCGAGTGGGGTGTAGGCCAATCATGGATGACCTTAACTTTCTCCTCATCCATCTCGATACCCTGTGCAGTTACAACATAGCTAAGAAAAACAATTTTCTCCATACAGAAGGCACACTTTTTAAGATTAGCATACAATTTCTCACTACGCAACACACTAAGTACATTAAGAAAATGATCAAGATGCTCAGTTAAGTTCTTGCTATAGATCAGAATATCATCAAAATACACAACCACAAACTTACCTATGAATGCACGCAACACATGATTCATTAAACGCATAAACGTACCAGGTGCATTTGTAAGTCCAAACAGCATTACTAACCATTCATACAAATCATGCTTAGTCTTAAATGTTGTTTTCCACTCATCACCTTCTTTCATCCTAATTTGATGGTACCCACTTTTCAAGTCAATTTTAGAGAAAATACAGGATCCATGTAACTCATCTAACATGTCATCAAGCCTAGGAGTGGGGTGTCTATACTTTAACATTATGTTGTTGATGGCTCGACAATCAACACACATCCTCCATGTTCCATCCTTCTTAGGCACAAGTAGAACAGGTACAGCACATAGGCTCATACTCTCACGAACGTAGCCCTTTTCCATCAGCTCATCAACTTGCCTTTGAAGCTCCTTCGTCTACTCAGGATTGCTTCTATACGCTGGCCGGTTAGGAATTGAAGCTCCGGGTACGAAATTAATCTGATGCTCTATCCCCCTCAATGGTGGTAATCCGCTAGGAGTATCGTCGGGGAACAGATCATCAAACTCCTGCAACAAAGAAATAGGAACACTAGGCACAATACGATCAAGATATTTAGTATTAAAGTAAGCCTTTTTGTATACAAGTAAAATCATTGGCTTGTTAGTAAAAAATGCAGATCTGACCTTACCCTCTTTAGCATTAAAATTGGGTTGTTTCCTTAGTTTTTCCACACAATTCTCATCACCTTTCCTAACTTTCTTAAGTCCTCTTGTCTTACCTCCACTCTCGGCCAGATTTGGGGGTTTTTGAGTTGTGGTCGAATGGTTTGATTTGTTTGGAGTGTTGGTCGAATATTTGTTTGTGTTTGGATGGGTGGCCGAATGGGTTGTAGTGGTTTGGGTTCTAGCCGAATCTAATGGTCTTCTCTCCCCTTGTTCCTCACCTTGATTTTCTCTCCCCATTGCCTCATGCTCACTTTTTAGCTTTATTTGATCATCATACACCTGTTTGGGTGTAAGAGATACTAGAGTAATAGTTTTACCATCTTTTATAATGGTATACCTATTTTTAACCCCATCATGAATTGGCTTCCTATCATATTGCCATGGTCTCCCCAACAAGATGTGACTTGCTTGCATTGGTACCAAGTCGCGCAGAACTTCATCAACATATTTCCCAATCGAAAATGGAACCACAACCTGTTTAGTCACTTTCACTTCACCACTATCATTCAGCCATTGCAATCTATATGGTTTAGCATGCTTAACAGTACACAAATTTAGTTTACTAACAAGGGTGGTACTACAAACATTAACACAGCTTCCACTATCTATAATTAATCCACACACCTTGCTTTGTACATAACAATGCGTATGGAAGATGTTCTCCCATTGTTGATTAGTTTCATCTTTCTTGACCTAAACCTGAAGTGTTCGCCTTATAACGAAGGACTCCTCAACCGGTAATGCTAACTCATCCCCATCACTATCCTCCAATGGTGGCATGCCTTCACAATCAGATCTGTCACTTTTAGATTCCATATCACCATTATCTCTAATCATCATGATTCTCATGTTTGGACACTCTGAAGTATAATGTCCATGTCCCTGACACCTGAAACATTTAACATCACGGGTACGTTTAGGTTGAGTTTCAGATTTACCTTTGGCATCAGTAGGGACATCAACTTTAGCCTTTGATGGTTTAGTTCTAGAAGGAACAAAGGATCTCGGCCGGACAGTACCCTCTTCAGATTTGGCTTCTAAGATGATGAAGAGCCCGAATTAAATGCTGGCCGAGCATGTCCCTTCTGATTAGTACTTAAAAGTGCATTTTTATCAAGGTTTTATATCATCATTTTGCACTTGAAGTATCAATAACTCCTTAACTAGAGCATGTTTTGTAATAACAAGTCTAATAATATACGATAGCTTTAATTTATGGTAAATGCTCATTTTAAATGCAGGCATATCTCACAATTCAAAGGATTGATTGATGTGATTAACTATTGAAAGTGAAAGGACAAACAAAAGGCGAAGCTTAGAAAGGAGATACCGATTCAATTCAAATTGAAACACTGTTCAGTTATTGGGTCATATTTGGAGCTGTAGATCTTGGATTTCAGTTTAATTTATATGGATAGAAAGATAAGAAATAGGCTTCCAATGTTCATGAATAGTAGAAGACCCAAATCTGCCGTTTTCAAATCCAAAGTTTGGCCACAAAAGAGAAGTCAGAAACTGTCCTGTAATCCAGCCCAAACACTACTAAGAATTTTACCCATATCTGGAGTTCTAGAAAGAAAAATAACGTGAAATTTGGTGGGTGGAAGGAAAAGACAATTTCCAACAACTTTCATGAAGAAGACCTGCTTAAATTCTGATGGTAACAATGACATTTCATCCAGACAAGAGCTTGAGGGCTATCCACCACGTCCACCAGCAGCACTACTCAGTATTTTAGCCATATAGAGCTCTAGTGATCCAAATGCTCTGAAATTTTATGGGTGGAAAGATAAGATGATTGCCAACAACTTTCATGAGGAACACTTTGCCAAATTCGGATTGCATCAATATCAATTTATCCGGCCAAAATGCTTTAGTGCTGTTGTCCACCAAGTCCACTAAATCAATAGTTGGCCACTACATCAATAATCAATACCAAATGAATAGTTCTGAATTTTAGCCTATAAAAGGAGGCATTTGCCATTCATTTAGGAATCTTGGTTCTTCATATCAAGATCATGTTCTTGCTCTCTCTTTATATTTTTGTAATACTTAAGTTTTGCTTTGATTAATCTCTTGTTCATGCTTTTCATTTCCTTTACTATACTTAGTTAACTTATATCATGTTTATGTTCTTATATTGTTTATTTATGTTTTTCTTCTTCATAATGTCTAGCTAAGTTAATTATGTGAAGGTGAAAAGGTTTCACTAATGGTGTTAGGATAAGTATAATATAAACTCAACATGGACTTTAATGTTTATATCCAAGAAAGTTTGCTATTAACATGTCTTATCATTTTTATCTTATTAATTCTTAATACCTTTCTTGTTAAATGGTTAATCTAGATTTGTGTTGTATAACACTTGGTACATCAAATACTTGATCCTTCATAGTCTTCGGCCGACATCGTTATTATGAGAGGACCTTGATTTGTTGTCAACATAAGTTAGCATCATGAATACCTGATAAAATTTATAAGTATGGTGTTACGTAAATAAGATGATTAATAGCATTATGTTGATAATTTATAAAGAGTTTATACTTTACTTATCTCTAATACTATTAATGGATCCTCTAACCTTGACATTTGTTTTTATCATTGTTTAATCTTCACATTTATCTTACATCTCAAAGTCCTCTTAACTTATCATCACCATCACCATCATCATCATCATTGTTGTTGTTATTATTCTTATTATAATTATTATTTATAATTTATATAGTTCACCTCCCTGTGGTTCGACCCCGGTCTTGCTGGGTTATTTATTACTTTGACACTCCTGCACTTGGGATAAGACATCAACTCTTTGATCATGTCACCTTTCTAAGTTGTCTCTCCACCTTCGTAGCCATGTGAACCATGTCCTCTAGCTCCATATAGTGCTGTAGCTCAACCACATTGGCAATGTCCCGATTCAACCCATTAAGAAATCTAGCCATGGTGGCTTCTCTATCCTCAACAACATTGGCCCGAATCATTACTATCTCGATATTCATCTACTGTCTTATAACCTTGATTCAGACCTTGGAGCTTCAGATATAAGTCTCTGTAATAGTGGTTTGGCACAAATCGTCTCCTCATTAAGACTTTCATCTCCCCCCTATGTCTGAACGGGTCGCTCCTCATTCCTCCTCCTACTGATTACAATGTGATCCCACCAAATCAATGCATACTCCATAAACTCAATTATCACCAATTTCATATTCTTTTGTTCAGAATAGCTATGTCAATAAAAAATCCAATCTACCTTTTTCTTTTTCTTTTTTGTAAGTTGACGTATGTATTAAAAGAAGAAGATACAAATATTATAAGGGACATACCCCTGATTTACAATGAGAACAGAAACATAAAACAACAGATGGCTACAGGTTAGCCACCGAACAGAAAACTGAAACCTCACTAGATTCGTTAGGGAAACCAATACAACAAGCTAGCTATCAAATTAAGAATCTATGTTATTAACCCTCCAAGCTCCAAATAAGCCTCGGGATCGTTTTTACCTTGAAAGTTAGGAATTTTCAGTTTAATGGTGTCCAAGTCCCCATCCATATCTTTATAAGTGCCCATGCCACGGAAATTCACATTCCTCCTACCCTGTTCGATCCAGACTTGATTCCTTGGCCAGCAGATGCAAAATCATAGTCATCTTCACCCACATCTGCGTTTTCGTCAACAAACTCTTCAACATTAAATATGACATTCCGTACGGCCATACGGACCGTATTTCCTCGGTGATCAGCCCCACTATTATGTCGCTTTATTGAATTCACCTCATCTTTTAGATCTTTGTACGTTCTAGACAACAGCTCAAGTTGCTGGCCTATGACTCGCAACTGGAAAGCTACGTCAGCGTTTTGTGTCCCTGATTCGTTGTTTTCAGACATTCTTTGAATCTGCAAAATTTGGTTAGTAGCACAAAATATATCCTCACACCTCTCGTGTATCACACAAAAAAAATCAAGGCTTTTCACTCTAATAAGCTCACTAAGCCTTTTACCTCATAATTTGCTTTCTTTTGGTTCGTTAGGAACTGAAATCAACAAATCAAAGTCAGTAGCCTTCGCAGTGCACTCTAATTATAATTTCAAACTTAAGAATCATTAAATATACTAAAAAAAAAAAGCAAAACAAAACTACGATTACGATTTTGCTAGTAGCAATGCAAATTCGTACGAATTGTGGACGAAACGAAGATACGAAATAAAACAGAAGCAAATATTAGCTAAAATAGTTACTTGACTACTAGAGAACCCAAATATAATAGAAACAAAAGATTTGGACAAAACTAAATAGTAAGGATCATGTTTTGAAACTTGATGCAAATATAACCTGTTACGCAATTTTTACGTAACAGAATTGAAACCAGACCAAACGATCTCGAAATAACCTCAAACGCAATATCTAGTATTATAATACTAAAAAATCAATTTATAGGTTATTCTTTTATGTCTAGGTACCCAAACCCCTTGTATGATCAGTTTGCGGCAGAATTGAACCTCCAGAAGCCGATATCTAAATAAGCCCAAATTTAATATATAGTGAGATATCATCCCCAATACATAGGATATGAAGTTTCAATTTAGTGTAAGGTGGATTACTTATGGCTCACTAAGAGTAGTGTTTCTGCGGCAGAATTGAACCTCGAATTAAAACCTCAAGCAAAAAATATCAGAATAAGCCCAAATTTGAAATATGATGTGATCTCACCCCCAATAGACTAAATATGAAGTTTCAATTGATTTCAAGGTGGTTTGCTTATGGTTCACCAAGAGTTGTTTTTCTGCGGCAATTGAATGATCCTTCAAATTTCAACTAATCCCTCTCTCTCTCTCTTTTTTCTCTTTATAATATACTGATATGAGAGACAGTAACAAGATGAAATATAACTCTTTTTTTGCTTAGATGACGCAGACACGAAGAACAAGAAGATGGACGCAAACACTGAAAAACTTAACGGAACACTAAAAAAAACGAAAATAACAGAAGGATATGACCTTGTTTTAGAGCCTAGCTCTGATACCAACTGAAGCGAACCTCATGATCACGTGGTCACGCGACCCACAATCAAGATTGAGATCTGATCCCGGAAAGCCGAAATAGGTCTAATAGGAGTGTGACACAATGGAAACCTGGCCCAAGGTACCAACATTATTGGATTGAGTAGAATGACGTCACGAAGCCAGTTAATCTTCGATAATTGAGAATTATGACTATAGCCGTCAACCTGCACTGTTGCGCATTTTACGCCAAAATCCGAATCTGACCTTACTTGAGTCCTATCACAAGGCTGAACCGTATCATTCCCTCCCTCTTCAAGAAGATTCACCCTTGAATCTTGAATAGGATTAGTAGCGACTTCTGTAGCCTCTTGTTTAAGCCTTCAGAATTCCCTTATTGCTAACACCTTTCTCCAACAACAATGTATAGAACTAGTGACTCACAAGAATTTCAAATAAGCACGCCATACTAACCACTTGCGTACATACTTTTGAATGATAACCACAGCGGCTCTCCTTCATCATAGAATAATCTTCTACACTTATCAACTTCTCGTTCTAAACCCTCCAAACCATGACTTAGTTTTTTGCATCGTTGATCTACAATCCTCCTTTGTTCCATCTCCCTTGGTGAATACATGACAAAAATAGGAAAAAAAAAAACAAGAAGATGAAGACAAGAATAGAGTTTATAACAGGAAGAACACAAATTTAGACTTGGGATTACGAATCTAACGTTTGTTTGGACCAGAACTTATCGAAAAACAAACAAATGCGAAAGTGATGAAAAAGACTCAAACAACAGCCAAATATCAAAATATGATGATAGTGTAATGGCAGGAATGAAATCAACATAAACAAAACAAGTTTTGAAAGACAACACCAAACAGACATGTTATGACAAAACAAGACCAAATTTGAGAACCTAAAGAAACCAATATCCAAACCTTGAATTTAATATATAGTATTCTGATAACAAACAAACAACAACTCAAACTTTATAGGGCGTTATATTATGTCTAGGTACCAAAACCCTTTGTATGATCAGTTTGCGGGAGAATTGAACCTCCAATTAAAATCTTCAGAAGCCGAAATCAAAATAAGCCCAAATTTAATAAATGGTGCGATCGCATCCGCAATAGACAAAATATGAAGTTACAATTGATTCTAAGGTGGTTTGCTCATGGTTCACTAAGCAAACTATATCAAAATAAGCCCAACTTTTACATGTATTGAATAGTTCTTCAAAGTAACCCTAATGGATCTACCATTGTGGTCAGAACTGACCCACATACAAAAGTGACCCAAAAACCCTAAACTGAAAAGCCCTAACCTGATCCAAACAAGCCTTGGTTCCTAACTCAAAACAAAATTTTAATTACGCCCAAGCATGAAAGAAAATAATAAAAATAACTAATTTGTTATTAAATATCACTAGCCCTTATTTCCTTATGTAGCTAGGATGACTAAGGAATCCTTATAAGAAAATAAGTCTAAAACATTAATGAATTCTTGCCACACTTGGAGATTATATTGCAGCTCATTAAAGATCCTTGTGGAAGAAGGAAATTCACAAAACTAGCAGCCACATCCTTGTAGGAAAAGAATCCTAACCAAATAGGAAGTCCAAAATTCAAAAGGAAGTAAATAACAAAATTCGTACAACCTCTGTTGATAATGAGGATCATTTAAACACCAAGCATAATCATGTCAATGACCCATTGGAGGTGCCAATTGGGCCAATTACAAGAGCTAGGGCAAAGAAGCTGATGGGAATCTTGTGATTACGTGGTCACGCAACCCACACGCAAAGACACCAATTCGCGGAAAGCCAAGTAAATTAAGTTTGATAGGAGTGTGATACAAAGATAACTTGTACCTAGGCTGCACTATTGGAAACGGAAAACCCCACCCAACGAATATTCATTCATGAACAAGACGTATAAGGATGACGCTATGAAGCCAGTTGTTCTTTGATAAGTCATTTTCAGTTCTTTAGAGAACCATGGAAGGACGATTATTTCACCAACACACACAAACACAAAGTGCGGCAAACAAGAAGGTTTATTAATCTAAATTGTCTAACCTTACATGTTTGGGTATGCCTTTATTTATAGTGACTCCAGACTAAAATAAACCCTAATGGAACCTTTATGTATGATGCCCAATTAAAATAAAATCCAAATAATATAAATAAACCCTAAACTATAAAGAAAATAACAATAACAATAACAATAACAATAACAATAATAAATCCGAAATTAATATCCCGTGATCACGTGGTCACGCAACCCATAATCAAGATTGAGATCTGATCCTGGAAAGCCAAAATAGGTCTGATAGGAGTGTGACACAATGGAAACCTGCCCCAAGGCACCAACACTATTGGATTGAGTAGAATGACGCCATGAAGCTAGTTAATCTTCGATAAGTCAGATTCAGTTCGTTCAAGTACTGAAGAACGCAAAAATCACTCTCATACGTTAAAACTGAAAAATTCAGAAGTAATTATCATCAAAGCTGCCGAAAAAATGGCTTACATGAGTTAAAATAGTTCTTGAAAAATTAACCCTAATTGACCCCTTATGTGGACTTATATGAGGTCCACTAAAAACTGACCCAAAACACTAAACTGAAAAACCCATAACTTAATCTAAACAAGCCTTGGATCCTAACTGAAAACAAAGTATTAATTAAGCCCAAACAAGCCTTGGGCTGTAGTTAACAAAATAAAATAAAGTCCCTAATATTAAATCCATATACTTTTCATTCGCGAATCAATATTCGTTGGGTGGGGATTTTCGTTTCCAATAGTGCTGGTGCCTAGGTACAAGTTATCTTGTGTCACACTTCTATCAAACCTTATTTACTTGGTTTTCCAGTAATTGGTGTCTTTGCGTGTGGGTTGCGTGCGTGACCATGTGATCTCGAGGTTCATGAATTCCAATCATTTCATCCCGAATCTCAGCATTAGATCGTTGTAAGCCCATAACCTGTGCCTGTTCCAAACTTAACCCTCTTGGCAGATCTTTTTTATCTCCAACCATAATTTAAGTTTATCAACCTCAATTCCACCAAACCTTTCTTCTATTTTTGGCTCCTACCTTAGATCGCCACAAAGATCAATCTAGGATTTCAACGCCACACTCTTTGTGATTCAAGTCAGGTAGGGTTCTTCACAAAAATTAATTCGGAAGAACAATTCTTAATTATCTTAATTAAGTTTCAAATCTTGACCAAAAATGTTTATTACATATTCTGATACTATATTTATAATTGGAACATCCCTCCATAGTTAGAAAATTCAACATGACAGAAGTCAAGCTCAAAAATTAGACTTTGGCAAAATAACTAGCACACGTTTTCTAACCTTAATTGAAACATAAAAGACTAAATTTAAAACGTTTATAACTTCTTACACAAAATTCCAATGCAATCATGGTTGTACAATTTAGAAAGATCACGTTCTGAACTTAAAATCCACCTATATTAGTCTTATCTTTACATGCAATGGATGACTTCAAAATCGGGTTCAAATTCATCTACTATTCTGACCGTAAACAACATCAATCCGAACTCAAGTAGCCCAACATTAAAAGAACCATTAAGGGCTTTTCCCATGTCAAAGTTTCAATTGTAGGCAAATAAGAACCTTTGAACCAATTCTGAACAGATTGCCATCTGAATCTTCTTGTAGATTAGGTTCAGCTTTACGAGATAGATTATAATCCCCATGATGCACATTATAAACTAGGAAATCTGATCTGAAGCTAGAATTAATTCTGAATTCTTCGTTCCTTGTTCTAACTAGGATGAATAAGGAATCCTTGTAAAAAAATGATTTTGAAACATTCATGAATCCTTTACCACACTTAGAAAACTATATTGCAGCTCATTAAAGATCCTTATAGAATTATGATATTCCCAAAACAAGCTGCCACATCCTTTTAGGAAAAGAATCCTAGCCAAATAGAAAGTCCACAAGTCAAAAGAAAGGAAATAACAAAATTCGTACAGCCTCTGTTGACCAGTATCGTGATGTCTTCTGAACTCCGATTGACCTGAAAGTTTAACCCAAAGTAGGAAAATGTCAGGAGACTCCACATAAACGTTCAGCCCATCCAATAGCCTGGAGAATTATAACTGTTGCCGTAAAACTGGATAGTTGCACATTTTACATCAAAATCCATATTTTACCTTGCCTGGATCGTATCACCTCTCCTTTTGAATCCGCCTTTTTTTTCATAATACCTCATCGAAATACATGAAATCCCTTCGGTTTCTAGGCTGCCGAAAACCTTCCCAATGGCCTATGGTCCCATCCTCAAAACGACCATCACCAATATCATCAACGTCCTCTTCAAAATCTTTATAATCAACCCACCTTACCCTTTCAGCCCCACTGCCATCGTTTGATTTCGGTAATGTTCCAGCCACGTTACCATGTTTTCCCACCTTCTCAAGCTGTCACACATGTTCCTCATCACGAAATTCATTCTTTCCATTATCTTCGCCATGGCTTGCATTTGGAATTTAAGTTCTACATCGAGAAGGGGTGGTGTGTTGTTTTGATATGACATGATAGTACCTGCAAAAATTGGTTAGTGGTAAAAAATAATCCCCACATTTCTCGTGTTTGTCTCAAACACTTTTAATATCCTTAGACGTTCACACCTCTCGTCTCACCTTCTTACGGAACTCAAACCAACACCAAATAGAGCAGCGTAATCCAAATTAGTATATATGACTCAAAAAGCAATAAAACCAGAAAACAAGCAAAAACAAAACTGTGATGATAGTCTAGCGAGTAGCAAGCAAATCTATCCGAAATATAAACGAAACTGAAGACTCGAATAAAAACATAAATGAAATATGCAAAATGATGATAAAAACCCAAATATGTTAGATATATTGAAAATATACTGCAAGAAATGAAAACAACAGAAAGAAAGCGAATTTGAAAAGTTGACGCCAAAACCAGCCATGTTACCATGTTTTCCTACCTTCTCAAGTCTGTCACACACATTCCCCATCATGAAATTCATTCTTTCCATCATCTTCATCATGGTTTGCATTTGGAATTTAAGTTCTACATCGTGAGGGGGTGGTGTGTTGTTTTGATCAAACATGATAGTACCTATAAAAATTGGTTAGTGGTAAAACAAAATCCTCACATTGCTCATGTTTCGCTCAAACACTCTTAATTTTGTAGCATATCAAGAAAAATTAAATCGGTACCCCGGCTGAGAGTGGAGGTAAAACCCGAGGAGTGAAGAAAGTAAGCTTGTGTGATGATAATAGTGTGGAAAAATTAAAGAAACAACCTAATTTTTATGCAAAAGGAGCTCAAATCATAGCTGTGTTTTTCACTAGCAAGCCAATAATCATTCTTGTGTATAAGGAGGCTTATTTTAACACTAAAGATCTTGATTCTGCTATTTCTAGTGTGGTTGTTTCTTTGTTGCAGGAGTTTGATGATGTATTCCCTAAAGACATCTCTAGTGGATTACCACCATTAAGGGGAATTGAACATTTTTTTTTTTTTTGGTAAGTTGACGTATGTATTAAAAGAAGAAGATACAAACATTATAAGGGGCATACCCCAGATTTACAATGAGAACAGAAACATAAAACAACAGATGGCTACAAGCTAGCCACCGACCATAAAACTGAAACCTCACTAGATTCGTTAGGGAAACCAATACAACCAACTAACTAACAAATTAAGAATCTATGGTATTCACCCTCCAAGCTTGTTGGATCCTTTTGTTTTCATTTGTTGGTACGACATTCCTCATCAAATCAAGCTTATCACGAATGATATATTCGATTTGATTAAAGACCAAATTCGAAGTTCTAGACATTCCAGCAAAGATCCTTGCATTCCGTTCTTGCCATACATGATACACTGTAGCTGCGAAACTCAGTTTTCGAGAAAAATTGACGAAACTCTTGCCATGCCAAGAGACAGTGGCCCATCGAATCCATTCATCCCAGCCTTTTGTCATTCTTGGAATGTCGCATCTGTCACAAACATCCCACCAGATCGCTTTAGTATAGGAGCATTCAAAGAACAAGTGGTTGTGATCCTCATTGTTGCGGAGACAAAGTGAGCATCTATTGGGACCATGTATACCAAACCGATGAAGTTTATCTTGAGTTGTGAGTTTCTGTTGGACAGCCATCCATAGAAGAAATGAATGTCTTGGAACAGCATTCTTGAACCACACAATGTCATGCCATTCAACCATCTGACGATGACCTCTTAGTTGTTCCCAAGCTACTTTGATCGAGAATCTGTGATTTGGCGAATCCAACCAAACTATCTCATCCTTTTGCCCCATCTTAGGATTAGAATTGGAAGGAATAGCTTCTATAATGGGGTGCCAGCCAATAGCTTGGGTGGTAGGAGTTTTCCATTCTGAGTTATGAATTAGCACTTTCACCCTCGCGTTCTTGGCCATACCTGAATCATAGATAAATCTTTCCCCGTAAGAATCCGCGAGTGGGCTGTGAGGATGCCAATTGTCAAACCATAGAGAGGTTGTCATTCCATCTCCTATGATGTACTTCATCTTCGGCCATGCTAAGGATCTGAGCTTTAGAATCTTTCCCCAAGCCCAAGAGCAATTCTGTGGCGTCTTGATTGTCCAGAAATTCCTACCTCGCAACAGATTGGATCTGATCCAAGTAGACCATATTGAGCCATCTGAGTCATTGCACAGGTTCCAAATGTGTTTCAACAAAGCAATCTTGTTCCATTCTGTTATCCTTTTTATTCCTAGCCCCCCCTCCTTTTTTGGAAGACATACCTGATCCCAAGCCACTTTAGCCCCAGTAGTTCTCATATCTGAACCTGACCAAAGAAAGGATTTCATAATTTGCTCCACATTTTTAATTACTTGCCCAGGTAAGAGAAAGAGAGATGCCCAATAGACCTGTATGGAAAATAAGACGGAATTAATCAGTTGTACCCGTCCTGCATACGAGAGTGTTCTACAAGTCCAATGTCGAACTTTAGAGGTGATTCGATCCACGAGGCCCTTACAATAAACAGCCTTTAGTCTGGACGAGAGAAGAGGAACTCCCAAATATTTCATAGGGAGCTCCCCCTCTCTAAACCCAAGAATATGAATAATTTGTTCCCTCTCAGCATTTAACACACCGCTCAAGAAGTTGTCACTTTTGTTTGGATTTGGATACAGACCTGATAGGTCTTGAAACTTTGTGAGCACAGTTCTGATCATACGAATTGAGTTTACATCCCCGTTGCTAAAAATCATCAAGTCGTCAGCAAAACAAAGATGAGAAATTTTGTCCTTCTTGCATCTCCAGTGGAACTTGAATTCTTGGTTGGCACTCATCTTGCAGAATAGCCCCGAAAGGATTTCCATACATAGGACAAACAAATATGGGGACAATGGATCCCCTTGTCTCAGCCCTCTTCCCCCTTGAAAGTAACCTGCAAGCTCACCATTGACGTTGATAGAGAATTGACATGATGTAACACAAACCATGATCCAATCAATTACTGTTCTAGGGAATCCCATTTTTATTAACACAGCGTCAACGAAATCCCACCGCACCGAGTCGTAAGCCTTCATCAGATCAACTTTCATAGCACAACGAGCAGGTCCCGTAGATTTATGATAGCCTTTCATTAGTTCCTGAGACAACAGAATGTTGTCACTGATTCTCCGTCCTGAGATAAAAGCAGTCTGATATGGACCAACTAAGGATGGCAAAACAACTTTGATTCTCCCAGCTAGAATCTTAGCGATGCATTTGTACACTGTATTGCAGCAAGATATAGGACGAAAATCTGTCAACCTTGTAGGATTAGCAACTTTAGGAATAAGGGAGATGGATGTAGCATTCATTTCTTTAAGCATTCTACGAGTCTGAAAGAAGGATCTAACAGCGTTGATTACATCTTCCCCAACTATGTGCCACATTCTTTTGAAGAAACCTGCGTTAAAGCCATCTGGACCAGGGGCTTTGTTGTTCTTCAAACTAAACATAGCATGCTTAATCTCCTCCCTTGTTACATCATGTGCGAGTACTTGCTGTTGCGTTGAGGACAGTTTCAAGTTAATTGCCGATTCCATCACTTCCTCGTTCAGAACCCTAGGCATCTGATCCACTCCTAACACACGATGGAAGTATGCAATTACTTCTGATTTGACTGCCGCGTGGCCTTCGACAACCTCTCCATCCTCCCTTGTAAGGGGAATTGAACATTAAATTGACCTTGTACCCGGAGCTTCGATTCCTGATCGTCTAGCCTATAGAAGCAACCCTGAGGAGACGAAGGAGAATCAAAGGCAAGTTGATATGATCCAGGCAAGGTCAAATTCGGATTTTGACGTAAAAAGTGCAGTTATCCAGTTTTACAGCAACAGTCATAGTTCTCAATCCGACCGTTGGATCGGGCTGAAAGTTTACGTGGAGTCTTCTGACATGTTGTCCTACCTTTGGCTAAAATTTCAAGTTAATTGGAGTCGGGAAGGCATATCAATATGGGTCAATAGAGGCTGTATGAATTTTGTTATTTACTTCCTTTTGACTTGTGGACTTCCTATTTGGCTATGATTCTTTTCCTGAAAGGATGTGGCAGCTTATTTTGGGAATCTACTATTCTACAAAGATCTTTAATGGGCTGCAACATAGTTTCCAAGTGTGGCGAGGATTCATAATCCTTTTCTTACAAGGATTCCTTATTCATCTACAAAAAGGAAAGAAGACTTCAGAATAAATTCTACCTTCAGATCAGATTTTCTTGTCTATTTGGGACTTCTTAATGGTGACAAATCTGATTCTAGCATATTTAGGATGGTAATTTTTGGATTTTTATTATTTTCTTCCTAGTCTTTCGGTTACTATTACTTATTGATGTGCATCATGGGAATTATAATCCATCTCGTAAAGTTAAATCTAATATGCAAGAGGATTCAGATGGTCCAATGACAAGAGCCAGAGCAAAACAACTACAAAGGGCCTTGACGAGTCAAATTGGAATGATTGAAGCTGTGTCGGAGTTAAAAATTTGCAATCATTTTGAAATTGGTTCAAGGGTTCTTATTTACCTACAATTGGAACTTCGAGATGGGAAAAGCCCTTAATGGTTCTTTTGATGCTGGGCTACTTGAATTGGGGTTGATAATGCAAATAAGTGAAGGAATTGATGTTGTTTACGGTCAGAACAGTAAATGAATTTGAACTCGAATTTGAAGTCATCCATTGCATGTGAAAACAAGACTAATCTAGGTGGATTTCAAGTTCAGAACGTGATCTTTCTAGATTGTCCAACCATGATTGCATTGGATTTTTGTGCAAGAAGTTATAGCTGTTTTAAATTTGGTATGTTTATGTTTCACAAAGGTAAAAAAACGTGTGCTAGTTAATTTGTCTAGGTTAGTTAGTCAAAGTCTGTTTTTTGGGCTTGACTTCTGCCATGTTGAATTTTTCCTAACTTTGGAGGGATGTTCCAATTATAAATATAGTATCAGAATATGTAATAAGACACTTTTGGCCAAGATTTCAAACTTCAGAGAATTAAGAGTTGTTCTTCCAAATTGATTTTGTGAAGAAGCCTAGCTGACTTATCACTCTTCAATCACAAAGAGTGTGGCGTCGAAATCCTAGATTGATATTTGTGGTGTCCAGATCGACTTATCAAAGTATCATATAGTCTATCCTCCATCTTATTTACCTTAAATCACTATAATCCAACCTAAACACCAAAATATAGACAACACAACCAGACCAATCCTTCATCCATTTTCGTCAGATTTATTGTTGCTGATTTTTGAATTATTCATGGCACATCATCTGGTATCAGAGCATCAGTTGTGATCTAAGGCAGGAGCCAAAAACAGAAGAAAGGCTTGCTGGAATTGATGTTGATAAACTTAATTATGGCTGGAGATTTGTTGGTTGTGCAACGGGTTCTGAATGCACAAATTGACGTTAGTGACGAGCAACGTGAGAACATCTTTAATACTCGATGTCAGATTCGAGATAAGGTGTGTGGGATGATCATTGATAATGGAAGTTGCACTAATGTTGCATCAACTATCTTGGTGGAGAAATTGGGTTTAACTACCCTTCCATATTCCAGGCTGTATAGTTTGCGATGGCTGAATGTGAATGGGGAGATTTGGGTGACAAAGCAAGTTCATGTACCTTTTTCCATTAAAACCTATCATGACGAGGTTTTGTGTGACGTTGCCCCGATGTCAGCTAGCCATTTGTTGTTGGGTTGTCTATGGCAGTTTGATAAGGATGTGGCCTACAATGGACGAAAATACACTTATTCTTTTATGCTGAATGGAAAGAAGGTGAACTCGTTACCATTGAGTTCTCAACAGGTTAGAGAGGATCAAATACGAAGCCAACAAAAGGAGGTTAAATCACGTAAGGGGCTGTTGTTAGCCAAAAAAGAAGACATCAAACAAGCATTAGCTTCAGTGGGGGCTGTTTTCATGATCTGGGCAAAGCAATTACTACAAGTAGAAGGATTGGATTTACCAATACAGATTAAGGAATTGCTTGAAGAATTTAAAGATGTGTTTCTAGATGAATTACCTAAAGGGTTACCACCTATTCGTGGAATTGAGCATCAAATTGATTTGGTGTCGGGAGCTTCACTTCCTAACAGACCAACATACAGACGTAATCCAGAGGAAGCAAAAGAGATTCTAAGGCAGGTTGGTGAGCTCTTAAAGAAGGGCTATGTGCGAGAATCACTTAGTCCATGTTCCGCACCTACTTTGCTTGTACCGAAGAAAGATGGTACCATGAGGATGTGTATGGACAGCCGCGCTATCAACAAAATAACATTTAAGTATCGATTTCCTATACCCAGACTTGATGATTTGCTTGATGAGTTGCATGGTGCTGCATTGTTTTCTAAAGTCGATTTGATGAGTGGTTATCACCAAATTAGAATGAAAGAGGGAGATGAATGGAAAACAACATTTAAAACTAAACAGGGGTTATATGAATGGATGGTAATGCCGTTTGGGTTATCTAATGCGCCTAGTACATTTATGAGGCTTATGAATCATGTTTTGAGGAAGTATATTGGGTTGTTTGTTGTAGTATATTTTGATGATATCCTGGTGTATAGCAAGACCTTTGATGATCATGTGAAGCAGCTTAGAGTTGTGTTTGAAACTTTACGAGATTCTAAGTTGTATGGGAAACTCACAAAGTGTTACTTCTGTAAAGAAAGTGTCGTGTTTCTTGGATATATTATCTCTAGCAGGGGGGTTAAGGTTGATGAGGAGAAAATTGAGGCAATTCGGGACTGGCCAAAACCTGCTAGTATCACTGATGCGAGGAGTTTCCATGGTTTAGCTTCTTTCTACAAGCGATTTGTGAAAGACTTTAGCTCTATTGTTGCTCCTATGACAGAATGCTTGAAAAAAAGGAACGACTTTAGATGGAGTGAAGATGTGTAGAAAGCTTTTGAGCTAATTAAGGAAAAGTTGTGTACTGCTCTAGTTTTAGCACTTCCAGACTTTGCTAAAACATTTGAAATAGAGTGCGATGCTTCCAGAGTTGGAATTGGGGCTGTCTTGCTGCAAGAAAAGAGGTCGATTGCATTCTTCAGTGAAAAGTTAAATGGAGCACATTTGAACTACTTTATTTACGACAAGGAGTTTTATGCTTTGATTCGGGCTCTAGAGGTATGGCAGCACTACTTGTTGCCTAAAGAATTTGTTATACATACTGATCATGAATCCTTTAAGTATCTTAAGGGACAAAGCAAGCTGAATCGAAGACATGCTAAATGGGTGGAGTTTATGGATTCATTTCCTTATGTCTTAAAGTACAAGAAAGGGCAAGTTAATGTGGTTTCTGATGCTTTTTCTAGGAGGTTTGCACTGATCTCTATGTTGAATGCAAGGCTGATGGGTTTTGAACAAGTGAAGGAACAATATGCTAATGATTCCTACTTTGCTAATGTGGTTGCCAAATGTGCAAAGGGAGCTTGTGATGGGTTCTTTATGCATGAAGGTTACTTGTTCAAAATGGGCAGAATGTATATTCCTTCAGGTTCGTTACAGGAGTTGCTTGTGCGAGAGGCTCATGGTGGTGATCTTAGTGGTCATTTTGGGGAGAAGAAGACTTAAGAAAGAACTTTTTTTTTTTGGCCTAGCATGTTACGGGATATGCACAAGGTGATTGAGAGATGTGTTATTTGCAAGAAAGCTAAGGGTAAAGAGAATGCATATGGACTGTATATGCCATTGCCTATTCCAGAGCAACCATGGATGGATGTTAGCATGGACTTTGTACTTAGGTTACCAAGAACACAGCGTGGAAAGGATTCAATAATGGTCGTGGTTGATCAATTCTTCAAAATGTCTCATTCCATTCCTTGCAACAAAACTGACGATGCAGTACATGTTGTTGATTTATTCTTTCAAGAGATTGTTTGTTTGCATGGAGTTCCTAAAAGCATTGTCTCTGATCGTGATACAAAGTTCTTAAGCCACTTTTGGAAGACTCTTTGGAGGAAGCTTAGAACGAAGTTACTTTTCAGTACGACATGTCATCTACAAACTGATGGACAAACTGAGGTAGTAAACCGAACTTTATCTTCTTTGTTACAACCTGTTATACATAAGAATTTGAAGAGTTGGGATACTTGTTTGCCTATTGTGGAATTTGCATATAATCGTAGTGTGCCCTGGCTACAAAATTTTCACCATTTGAGGTTGTGTATGGCTTTAATCCTTGTGTTCCTATTGATCTTGTTCATATTCCAATTGATGAGAGGACATCTATGGATGGAATTAGAAAGGCAGAATTGATGAAGAAACTACATGACCAGGTTCGATTACATATTGAGGAGAAAACGACAAAGTATGCTAAACAAGCTAACAAGGGGCGGAAAATGGTTAGGTTTGAACTTGGAGATCTTGTTTGGATTCATATTAGCAAGGGAAGATTCCCAAGAAAACATAAGTCCAAGTTGATGCCAAGAGTTGATGGTCCATTTTGGATTATAGGGAAGGTGAATGACAATGTGTATAAGGTAGATCTTCCTGGTGATTACAACGTATCAGCTACTTTTAATGTGAAAGACTTGACTCCATACTTGGATGATGATGACGATTCTAAATTGAGGACAAATCATTTTCAACCCGAGGCTGATGACGTGCATCATGGGAATTATAATCCATATCGTAAAGTTAAATCTAATATGCAAGAGGATTCAGATGGTCCAATGACAAGAGCGATAGTGAAACAACTACAAAGGGCCTTGACGAGTCAAATTGGAATGATTGAAGCTGCGTCAGAGTTAAAAAT
The DNA here is from genome assembly GCA_007827005.2 of Populus simonii. NCBI lineage: Eukaryota > Viridiplantae > Streptophyta > Magnoliopsida > Malpighiales > Salicaceae > Populus > Populus simonii. Next base: position 10,326,972 of record CM017482.2, read on the forward strand.
TAGCAAGAAGCTTGAAATTGGTTTAAGGGTGCTTATTTGCCTACAATCGGAACTTAGAGATGAGAAAAGCCCTTAATGGTTCTTTTGATGCTGGGCTACTTGAATTGGGGTTAATAATGCAAATAAGTGAAGGAATTGATGCTGTTTACGGTCAGAACAGTAAATGAATTTGAACTCGAATTTGAAGTCATCCATTGCATGTGAAAACAAGACTAATCTAGGTGGATTTCAAGTTCAGAACGTGATCTTTCTAGATTGTCCAACCATGATTGCAATGGACTTTTGTGCAAGAAGTTATAGCTGTTTTAAATTTGGTCTGTTTATGTTTCACAAAGGTAAACAAACGTGTGCTAGTTAATTTGTTTAGGTTAGTTAGTCAAAGTCTGTTTTTTGGGCTTGACTTCTGCCATGTTGAATTTTTCCTAACTTTGGAGGGATGTTCCAATTATAAATATAGTATCAGAATATGTAATAAGACACTTTTGGCCAAGATTTCAAAGTTAATTCAGAGAATTAAGAGTTGTTCTTCCAAATTGATTTTGTGAAGAAGACTACCTGACTTATCACTCTTCAATCACAAAGAGTGTGGCGTCGAAATCCTAGATTGATCTTTGTGGCGTTCAGATCGACTTATCAAAGTATCATTCTAGTCTATCCTCCATCTTATTTACCTTAAATCACTATAATCCAACCTAAACACCAAAAGAAAGACAACACAACCAAACCCATCCTTCATCTATTTTTGTTAGATTCATTGTTGCTGATTTTTGAATCATTCACGGCACATCACTTATTTGGGTCAATTGTAAGTGGGCTTCACATAAGTCCATATAAGGGGTCCTTTAGGGTTTATTTTAATTTTGAGTCAGTATAAATAAGGGCATAACCAGACATTTAAGGTTATGCAATTTTCAGATCAATAAACTTCTTTTGCTGCACTTGTTGTGTGTTGGTGTGATAATCTCCCTTCTTGGGTTCTCTAAAGAACTGAAAAAAATGACTTATCGAAGAACAATTGACTTTATGGCGTCATCCTTATACTTCTCATTCGCGAATCAATATTCGTTAGGTGGGGTTTTCGTTTCCAATAGTCCTGGTGCTTAGGTACAAGTTATCTTTATGTCACACTCCTATCAAACCTAATTTACTTGGCTTTCCGAGAATTGGTGTCTTTGTGTGATCACGAGGTTCGCATCATTTTTTTCAGTCTTATTTTCCATACAGGTCTATTGGGCATCTCTCTTTCTCTTACCTGGGCAAGTAATTAAAAATGTGGAGCAAATTATGAAATCCTTTCTTTGGTCAGGTTCAGATATGAGAACTACTGGGGCTAAAGTGGCTTGGGATCAGGTATGTCTTCCAAAAAAGGAGGGGGGGCTAGGAATAAAAAGGATAACAGAATGGAACAAGATTGCTTTGTTGAAACACATTTGGAACCTGTGCAATGACTCAGATGGCTCAATATGGTCTACTTGGATCAGATCCAATCTGTTACGAGGTAGGAATTTCTGGACAATCAAGACGCCACAGAATTGCTCTTGGGCTTGGGGAAAGATTCTAAAGCTCAGATCCTTAGCATGGCCGAAGATGAAGTACATCATAGGAGATGGAATGACAACCTCTCTATGGTTTGACAATTGGCATCCTCACAGCCCACTCGCGGATTCTTACGGGGAAAGATTTATCTATGATTCAGGTATGGCCAAGAACGCGAGGGTGAAAGTGCTAATTCATAACTCAGAATGGAAAACTCCTACCACCCAAGCTATTGGCTGGCACCCCATTATAGAAGCTATTCCTTCCAATTCTAATCCTAAGATGGGGCAAAAGGATGAGATAGTTTGGTTGGATTCGCCAAATCACAGATTCTCGATCAAAGTAGCTTGGGAACAACTAAGAGGTCATCGTCAGATGGTTGAATGGCATGACATTGTGTGGTTCAAGAATGCTGTTCCAAGACATTCATTTCTTCTATGGATGGCTGTCCAACAGAAACTCACAACTCAAGATAAACTTCATCGGTTTGGTATACATGGTCCCAATAGATGCTCACTTTGTCTCCGCAACAATGAGGATCACAACCACTTGTTCTTTGAATGCTCCTATACTAAAGCGATCTGGTGGGATGTTTGTGACAGATGCGACATTCCAAGAATGACAAAAGGCTGGGATGAATGGATTCGATGGGCCACTGTCTCTTGGCATGGCAAGAGTTTCGTCAATTTTTCTCGAAAACTGAGTTTCGCAGCTACAGTGTATCATGTATGGCAAGAACGGAATGCAAGGATCTTTGCTGGAATGTCTAGAACTTCGAATTTGGTCTTTAATCAAATCGAATATATCATTCGTGATAAGCTTGATTTGATGAGGAATGTCGTACCAACAAATGAAAACAAAAGGATCCAACAAGCTTGGAGGGTGAATACCATAGATTCTTAATTTGTTAGTTAGTTGGTTGTATTGGTTTCCCTAACGAATCTAGTGAGGTTTCAGTTTTATGGTCGGTGGCTAGCTTGTAGCCATCTGTTGTTTTATGTTTCTGTTCTCATTGTAAATCTGGGGTATGCCCCTTATAATGTTTGTATCTTCTTCTTTTAATACATACGTCAACTTACCAAAAAAAAAAAAAGAGGTTCGCATCATTTGGTATCAGAGCTTGGCTCCATTAATCAGGTTATATCCTTATGAAATTTTTCGTTTCTTGTTGTTTCCGCAAAAAAAATTCCTTAGTGTCCAATTTCTTCTTCTTGATTTTGCAGCATATATATATTTCTTTTGGTTTCATAAAAAAAAAATAAAAGAAAAGAAAAGAAGAACAAAAAAGGTCGTTCAAAAAGACATTTATTGGTTTCTGCCACAAAAAACTTAACAAGGAAAAATTGAATCAAATCAACTCGGACTTCTTCAAATCAACTTAACAAGACATTTATTGGTTTCTGCCAATGTGAGACTCTGATTACTGGGGTCCTAATCGCACCACATAGTGATATTTGGGTCAATTGGATATCGTTTGCTTTAGGTTTCAAATTCGGGTCTAATCAGGTCTGATTCATAACGTTTTTTAATCAGTCTATCAAACCTTATCATAAATTGCTCAAACTTTATATTTTGTCTATTTGGGTTGATATCGCACTATATCTGAAATGTTAACTTAATTGGACATCATTTACTTTTAGGTTCCAGATTCAGACTTAACTCGTCGTAAACGAGTCTATTTTGCGTCAACTTTTGAAATTCTCTTTCTTTCTGTTGTTTTCATTTCTTGCAGTTTATTTTCATCATATACAACATATTTGTGTGTTGTTTCATCATTTTTCATATTTTTATTTCTATTTTTATTTGAGTCTTCAGTTTCATTCATATTTCGGACAGACTCGCTTGCTACTCGCGAGATTATCATCGCAGTATCGTTTTGCTTGTTTTCTAGTTTTTATTGCCTCCTGAGTCATATATATTTGGATTGCACTGCCAAGTTGGTTCTATTTGGTGTTGGTTTCAGTTGCACAAGAAGGTGAGACGAGAGGTGTGAGGATATTAAGAGTGTTTGAGCGAAACACGAGTGATGTGAGGAATTTGTTTTACCAGTAACCAATTTTTGTAAGTACTATCATGTCAGATCAAAACAACACACCACCCCCTCACAAGGTAGAACTTAAATTCCAAATGCAAGCCATGACGAAGATGATGGAAAGAATGAATTTCGTGATGGGGAACGTGTGTGGAAGACTTGAGAAGGTGGGAAAACATGGTAACATGGCTGGAACATGTGCCTAAGACATGATAAAGGTTGGGGCTAAACTGAAATCAAACAATGGTAGTAGGGTCGAAAGGCCAAGGTGGGTTGATTATGCGGATTTTGAGGAGGACGTTGATGATATTAGTGATGGTGGTTTTAAGGATCAGACCATAGGCCATTGGGAAGGTTTTCAGCAGCCTAGAAACCGAAGGGATTTCATGTATTTTGATGAGGTGTTATGGCAAAAGAAAATGAGGATTCAAAAGGAGAGGTTACCTCAAAGGGAGTGAAATAAAGAGATTAGTGTTCTAAAAAATGAATCCAAGAGTCTATCATTCTAGGGGAGATGAAGCAAGAACTTGATGTGTTAACGACATCAGTCAATGCCCAGCAAGCTTCAGAAAGAGAGGAGTAATTACGCTGCAATGATGATATACGAAATAGAACAGCTACAACTTTCATCCAAAGCTATTGGCGACGATTGTTGGCAAGAAAAGAACTCCAAAGGCTTCAAAAAGAGGCCATGGAATTGTCCATTCAACTTGTTGGTGATTCAAGGACAAATCATCTTGAAGAGAGAGGGAATGATACGATCCAGGAAAGGTCAAATTCGAATTTTGATGATAATTTGAACTCCAAAGGTCAAATTATCTTGTTTTACGAAAATAGTCATAATTCTCAATCCAACCGTTGGATCGAGCTGAAATTTTACATGGAGTCTTCTGACATGTTTTCTTATCTTGGTTTAAAATTTTAGGTTAATCGGAGATCAGGAAGGCATATCAATACGGGTCAACAGAGGCTGTACGAATTTTGTTATTTACTTCCTTTTAACTTGTGGACTTTCAATTTGGCTATGATTCTTTTCCTGAAAGGATGTGGCAGCTTATTTTTGGAATCTACTAATTCTACAAAGATCTTTAATGAGCTGCAACATAGTTTCCAAGTGTGGCGAGGATTCATAATCCTTTTCTTACAAGGATTCCTTATTCATCTACAAAAAGGAAAGAAGACTTCAGAATAAATTCTACCTTCAGATTAGATTTCCTAGTCTATGTGGGACTTTTTAATGGTGACAAATCTGATTCTAGCATATTTAGGATGATAATTTTTGGATTTGTATTATTTTATTATTCTTTGGGTTATTATTACTAATTTGGGTCAATTCTAAGTGAGCTTCATATAAGTCCACCTAAGGGGGGTTCATTAGGGTTTATTTAAGTCTAGAGTTAGTATAAATAAAGGCATAACTAGACATGTAAGGTACGCAATTTTCAGATCAATAAACTTCTTTGCTGTACTCCTATCAAACCTGATTTACTTAGCTTTCTGGGAATTGGAGTCTTTGCGTGTGGGTTGCGTGACCGTGCGATCACGAGGTTCACATCACAAGTAGATGAATCCTTTTAAGAAAAGGATTCTGAAACATTGATGAATCCTTGCCACACTTGGAGATTATATTGCAGCTCATTAAAGATCATTGGGGAACTAGGAAATTCCCAAAACAACCTCCCACATCCTTGGAGGAAAAGGATCCTTGCCAAATAGGAAGTCCACATATCAAAAGGAAGTAAATAACAGAATTCGTATAGCTTGTTCTGACCTATATCGTAAGTCCTTTCAGAACATGGATTCACTTGAAAATGTAAAACTGAACCTAAAGAAAAACAAATACCTCTGAAATCTTATAGTAAAGTTTCAGCTCGATCCAACGGTTGGATTTGAAGTTATGCTCAGTAGCGTAAAACTGAACGGTAGAAACTCTTTTGCGCTAAAATCCAAATCTGACCTTGCTTGGGTCGTATCACAAGGCTGAACCGTATCATTCTCTCCTTCTTCAAGAAAATTCACCCTCGAATCTTGAATAGGATTAGTAGCGACTTCATTGGCCTCTTGTTTAAGCCTTCAGAATTCCCTTATTGCTACCACTTTTCTCCAACAACACTGTATGGAAGTAGTGATTGCCAAGAATTTCAAATAAGCACGCCGTACTAACCACTTGTGTATATACTTTTGAATCATAATGCAGTGACTCTCCTTCGTCTTTCAATTTTTTTTTGGCACTGTACCTCCTTTTCCCATGAAGTTTGAAGATCATAGAATAATTTTCTACACTTATCAACTTCTTGTTCGAAAACCCCCAAACCATGACTTAGTTTTTCGCATCTATGAGCTAGAATCCTCCTTTGTTCCCACTCCCTTTCTAAATATGACATAAATAGGAAAAATAGAAGAAGATGAAGACACAACAAGAATAGAGTTTACGACTGGAAGAACACTGATTTAGACTAGAAATTACAGATCTTACTTTTGTTTGGACCATAACTGATTGAAAACAAACAAATATGAAATTGATGAGAATGACTCAAACAATAGCCAAGTATCCTGGAAGGAACAAAATCAACTGAAACAAAACAAGTTTTGATATATAGTATTAGGATACCACGAAAAAAACAAATCTCAGTTTATACATCGTTCTATTATGTCTAAGTACCCAAACCCCGTGTATGATCATGATCAGTTTGCGGTAAAATTGAACCTCCACTTAAAACCTCAAGAACCCGATATCAAAATAAGCCCAAATTTAATAGATGTTGCGATCTCATCCCCAATACACAGAATATAAAGTTTCAATTGATTCTAAGGTGGTTTGCTAATGGTTCACTAAAAGTAGTGTTTCTACGACAGAATTGAACCTCGAATTAAAACCTCAAGCACAAAATATCAGAATAAGCCCAAATTTGACATATGATGCGATATCACCCCCAATAGACTGAATATGAAGTTTCAATTGATTCCGAGGTGTTTTTCTTATATTTCACCAAGAGTTGTGTTTCTGCGGCAAAAATTGAATGATCCATCAAATTTCAAATAATCCCTCTCTCTCTCTCTTTCTTTTCTTTTTTTTTTTAATATACTGATATGATTAGACACAATAACAAGATGAAATATAATACACAGTAATCATATCTTTTATTTCGTGTCTTCGTTTCGTCCACAATTCGTAGGACTTTGCATTACTACTCGTGAAATCGTAAATCATTGTTTTGTTTTGCTTTGCTTTCAGTATATTTATAATTAGAGTGTGTTAAGGCTACTGACTTTGATTTGTTGATTTCAATTCCTAAAGAACCAAAAGAAAGCAAATTGAGAACCAAGGAAGGGAGATTATCCCACCCACACAATAAGTGCAGCAAAGAAGTTTATCGATCTGAAAATTGCGTAACCTTACATGTTTGGTTATGCCTTTTTTTATATTGACTCTAGACTTAAAGAAACCCTAATGGACCCCCCTTACAATCCGAAAATTACCATCCTAAATATGCTAGAATCAGATTTTTCACCCTTAAAAAACCCTAAATAAACTAGGAAAAATCTCATTTGGAAAATTTGTGTTGCTACCCACCTTTGATGTCCTTGATTAGCTTGGAGTTCCTTGTTTAACTTGGACAAATAAGAAAACAAATTTTCTCTTTTGTTGCTGATTGAATTACTTTCCTTCCTAAGTTAGGAAAAACATTATGATGCGAACCTCGTGATCACATGGTTACGCAACCCACATGCATAGACACCAATTTCCAGAAAGCCAAGTAAATCAAGTTTGATAGGAGTGTGACAGAAAGATAACTTGTACCTAGGCACCAATACTATTGGAAACGAAGACCCCCACCCAACAAATATTGATTCACGAACGAGAAGTATAAGGATGACGCCACGAAGACAGTTGTTCTTCGATAAGTCGTTTTTCAGTTCTTTAGAGAACCATTGAAGGAAGATTATCTCACCAACACACACACACACACACACACACACACACACACAAAGTGCGGCAAACAAGAAGTTTTATTAATCTGAATTGTCTACCCGTACATGTCTGGTTATACCCTTATTTAAAGTGACTCCAAACTAAAATAAACCCTAATGGACCCCTTATGTGGACTTAAATGATGCCCACTTACAATTAAACCCAAATAATATAAATAAACCCTAAACTAAGATGAAAATAATAATAACAATAATAAATCCGAATTTAATATCCTAAATATAATAGGATCAGATTTGTTGCCTTTTAGAAATCCCATATAAGCTAGGAGAATCAAATCTGAAGGTAGAATTAATTCTGAAATCTTCTTTCCTTTTTTTGTAGCTAGGATGAATAAGGAATGCTTGAAAGAAAAGGTGATACGATCCAGGAAAGGTCAAATTCGGATTTTGATGTAAAATGTGCAACTATCAAGTTTTACAGCAACATTCATAATTCTCGATCCCGTGTTTCGATACCTTTTCGAACTCCAATTGACCTGAAATTTTAAACTAATGTAAGACAACATGTCAGAAGACTCCACGTAAAATTTCTGCTCGATGCAACATTTGGATTAAGAATTATGATTGTTGTCGTAAAACTTGATAGTTGCACATTTTACATCAAAATCCGAATTTGACCTTTCCTGGATCGTATCAAAAACTTACGTTCCAAATGCAAGCCATGACGCAAATAATGGAGAGAATGAATTTCATGATGGGGAACGTGTGCGACTTGAGAAGGTGGGAAAACATGGAAACGTGGCTGGGACATGTACCCAAGACGTGAGAAAGGTTGGGGCTAAACCCAAATCAAACAATGGCAGTGGGGCCGAAAGGCCAATGAGGGCTGATTGTGCGGATTTTGAGGAGGATGTTGATGATAAAGGTGATGGTGGCTTTAAGGATGAGACCATAGGCCATCGGGAAGGTTTTTGGCAGCCTAGAAACCAAAGAGATTTTCATGTATTCTAATGAGGTGTTATGGCAAAAGAAAAGGAGGATTCAAAAGGAGAGGTGGTATCAAATGGAGAGAAATAAAGAGATTAGTGTTCTAAAAAAAGAATCCAAGAGTCTATCCCGTATTCTAAAGGAGATGAAGCAAGAACTTGATGTGTTAACTGCAACAATCAATTCCCAGCAAGCTTCAGAAAAAAAGGAGAAAATACGCTGCAATGATGATATACGAAATAGAACTTCTCATGGCAGAATATGGATTTAATATTAGGAGCTTTATTTTATTTTGTTAGCTACAGCCCAAAGCTTAATTAATACTTTTTTTTCAGTTAGGATCCAAGGCTTGTTTGGATTAAGTTATGGGCTTTTTTAGTAGGGTTTTGAGTCAGTTTTAAGTGGACCTCATATAAGTCCACATAAGGGGTCCATTAGGGTTAATTTTTCAAAAACTATTTAAACTCATGTAAGCCAAAATTTTAGCAGCTTTGATGATAATTACTTTTGAATTTTTTAGTTTTAACGTGTGGGAGTGATCCTTGCATTCTTCAGTTCTTGAACGAACTGAATTTGACTTATCGAAGATTAACTGGCTTTGTGACGTCATTCTACTCAATCCAATAGTGTTGGTGCCTTGGGGCAGGTTTCCATTGTGTCACACTCCTATCAGACCTATTTCAACTTTCCGGGATCAGATCACAATCTTGATTGTGAGTTGTGTGACCACGTGATCATGAGGTTCGCATCAGAGTGTGTGGCAACAAATTGAAAAGAGGAATCGTGTGTATGCGACCAAAGCCAATAAGGGGTGTAAACATGTTGCATATGCGCAAGGAGAGATTTACAGCCTATAGGAAATCAAAGCTAAAACCACAAGGAGATGGGCCATTTCATATCCTTGAAAGGATTAATGACAATGCTTGTAAAGTTGATTTGTCAGGTGAGTATAGTGTTAGTGCTACCTTTAATGTTTCTGATCTTACTCTGTTTGATATAGGTGATGATTCGAGGTCGAATCCTTTTGAAGAGAGAGGGGATGATGAAGATCAGCCCAACATCAAGCGTAATCATGCCAACGATCCATTGAAGGTGCCAATTGGGCCAATTACAAGAGCTAGGGCAAAGAAGCTTAAAGAAGCATTGAATGAGCTTGTTCAGAACATATGGAGCAAAATAGACCTAGAAGGGCTTGGGATATTTAAGAACATGAAGGATAACCTATAATTCATCTAATTCAAGTCCAAGAAGAGCCCAATTCATGTGGAACAAGGAGCTGATGCATCCGACCCCATACCAGCCTTGTTAGGCTTGTTTTTTCCTAATGCTACAAGGATAGAAAGTCAGCAATTTATTCTTCTAATTAAGTAAGGAAGTTGGCCAGATCTTGTTTCTAAAGAGGGAAGGATTATTTAATGCCTTTTCTAACCTAGAAAGGAAAGTAATTAAATCAGCAATAAAGGATAAAATTTGTTTTCTTATTTGTCCAAGTTAAATAAGGAGATCCAAGCTAATCATGGACATCAAAGATGGCAGCAACACAAATTTTTCAAATCAGATTTCTCCTAGTTTATTTGAGACTTCTTAAGAGTGACAAATCTGATTTTAGCATATTTAGGATGATAATTTTTGGATTTTTATTATTTTCTTCTTAGTATTTGGGTTATTATTACTTATTTGGGTCAATTGTAAGTGGGCTTCATATAAGTCCACCTAAGGGGGGGTCCATTAGGGTTTCTTTAAGTCTAGAGTCAGTATAAATAAAGGCATAACCAAACATGTAAGGTTACACAATTTTCAGATTAATAAGATTTCTTATTTGCCGCACTTTGTGTGTGCGTGTTGGTGGGATAATCTCCCTTCCTTGGTTCTCTAAAGAATTGAAAATGACTTATCGAAGAGCAACTGGTTTCGTGGCGTCATCCTTATACCTCTAGTTCGCGAATCAATATCGTTGGGTGGAGGTTTTTCATTTTCAATAGTGCCGATGCCTAGGTATAAGTTATCTTTGTGTCATACTCCTATCAAACCTAATTTACTTGACTTTCTGGGAACTTTTCTAATTGTTCTCTCAGCTCTTCCTCGTTGTTAATCTTTTTTCTTTTATTTAGTTCAGCGACTTATGAATTTTCGATTTTGAATTTTTAGATTCATGGGGATAATCACCAATGATAGATTTCTCCACCTAGGGTATTTTTCACTAGTGACTGGAACTCTCAAACCATCTGATTCCTTCTTGATCAATACCAGAAGCTTCTAGTCTTGTTTGATGCTTTCAATGACTTCTAAAGTGGACTAATCTTGTTCAATGCTTTCAATACTAGAATTGTGATAATTTGACCATCTTTGGCCCATGTTGTATGCCCCCAAGCTGTCTAACAACCAAAATAGATGTATAGCTGACATATCTGGTTATCCCAATCGATGGCACCCACTGTCTTTGTCCACAACTCATCAGATAATTTGTTGCTCTCACCCACAGAGCTTTCCACTTAGCTTCTCCTTGCAAAATTCCATGCAGTTTTGTTTTCCACTTCTATTCACTTAGATCGTTCCATTCTTTCTCTTTAACTATCTCCAATGGTTTTTTACTAAAGTACTATAAATTATTAAATATTGGCTTCTTGGTTTCTATATGGCTAATTAACTATATGTAGAGCAGTTGTTCACAACATCTTATTAACCCTTTGCCAATTTTCCTACAATGATTGAGTGTCAGGATAGTTTCTACTAGTATTGCCATAGTGAGATTTATTTGACTGTTTTCATTTTCAACAAAAGCTGCAGCCGCCTCTAAATTGATTATTCCCATCGGGTTCAAAAATAACACTAATCCGAAGATTCCCAAAGTGAGTATTCTGCCTTTTTATTCAGCAAATATGGAGTCATTTTTTCTTCTTTCAAATACTTCTTCTGTTATTTTCCACTTCAATCCATCAATACTTTTTTTTTTTTCTTTCGGATACTTCTTCTACCAGTCCAAAGTCCTTTAATGTGAGATGCTTAGGGTTAAGTATGCCTTAATGCAACAATGTTTATCTAGGTTCTAATTCCTTTACAAAGAATAGACACTATCTAGTCCCAAAAAGGTCTCTTGTTGTCCCAGTGATTACCCTTGTGAAGGTAATATGAGGGTTGAGTTGGTAGTGGGATGACATGTATATCAATCACTACCAGTTTAAGCACTGAGCAAAGAGTTGGATGGTTTTAGAAACTTAAACCATGACTGAAAGTCGTAGGGTAAGCTACCACTCCCCCACCTAACCTGAAGTTTTCATGCACGTTCTAGAGTAGTAAAAATATGTTGCATGAGAACATATACATCCAATATACATGTATGAGCAGGCTAACATATGCTAAAGCGTAAATAAAATGAGATAAGCAAAAATGTAAAAATTCAAACATATCACAAACAAATAAACAATATAAAACACAAAACTTAGTATGATATTATTATAAACAATTTATCCCTAGTGGAGTCACCATTTTATTGCACGTGGGCGAGAGGCCGACGCGGGGTAGGGGGGTGTTAGAGTCACCACCTAGTTGTTTGTTTAAGGGTCGCTAGAAAACTCGGGTGTATTGGTTTTATCAGAGATTCTAACGGTAAGGAACTTGTTGGGGCTAGGGAAGGTATTAACACTCATAGTGCATCTTACCTGATATAAGTTGCATTGTGTGGTTTTGAATACGATTTAAAGGTTTTGATGGGTTCTTAACCAGTGGTCTATCTCTATTGGCATAAAATTGAGATTTATTTGTGTGAATAAATCAGGTGTTAAGAATTTATTATGGGCCTGTGTACCGAAACAAATTCATATGAAAAAGGTTTTTTTTTTTTGTAATTTACATTGTAGTAAAAAAAATACCCCCAAATAAAATTGGTGAATATTTAGAATAACTCTAAAAATTTTCTGGTCAACTTCTGATATTCAAATACAAGTCTCACTCATAGATTCAACATTCTATACTAGAATATTGACCATTAATTCTCATGAATTAAAAAAATGAGGTATTAATATTGGTCAAACTCTCATGGATCAAATAAACTAGTTATTAAATCCAAAATGCATGCTAAAAACACAAAAAATACCATGTATTTTATTTTTTTCTTGAAAAAAGATATGATTTTTTTGTATATTGTTTAAGAGAATTGGCCATATGCAACACACAAGAAGATATTTTTTTATGTATATTTTGTAAGACCATATTTGACCAAAAGAAACAATTTTTTCTTGGAAGTGAAGATTACCTAAAACAAACTTAAAAGGTGTTTGTCAAACATACCCTCAAACCAAATAAACCTTCAAAATCAAACCAAACAAAGCCTAAGGATTGGCCCAGTTTGGACCCGACTGGGTTGACCAAAAAATAGACCAAAACAAAGATCCGAAATCAAAATAGATTCACTTTAACAAAAACATAAAAACTTAAAAACCTTTCAAACAAAACAAATCAAACATGGAAAAATGAAGAACACTCCAAGGTAAGCCCAACAAACATAAATCCCATACCAGACCTGATCTTGAACAACAAAAGGTAGGGTTTTGTTTGCAATTGAACATAGATCAACACTCAAGTCTCAGTTTGCTTCGATTATTCCTTAAAAGTCACGATTTTGTCAATAATGGATTTCGGTTTTAAACCGAAACCATAAGATTAAAACCCACAAAAACATATTATTGATGCATAAAACTCCTAGATTATTTACTAATAATAACAGCTGAACTCGCATAAACGAGCTCTAAAACTAGTACCCAAGACAAACTTCATTGAATGAATCCACAGAAACGAAAACCCAGAACATTGCTAAAAAACCCAAAAAACCAAATCAATCCCAGAATGGTCATTTTAGGCCATGCTTCTTTTATTCCCACAAACCACATTGTCAATAACGAGTATAATTGGAACAAAAAAAACACAAAAAATATGCATTAATCTTCATTCTCAAAATTGCCAACTCAAAACAAAAGGCATGCTTGAATAATCTGGGCTTTAAAATTCATCTTTCGCCATTCTATGGGACTAAAACCAAAACTCCAAAACATGGAACCATGTCTTCATTAAACATAAAATACCTCTCATTGCTACCATATTTGGCATTTTTCAAATCAAACAAACATGTAATATAATGTATAAGGGTAATTATTAACATGTCAAAACATTCAAAACACTATATTTAAACACAATAAATCAATCCAACAGGTCTCATGGACTCCACTATTAAAGTAATTACAAGATTACATTACCTAAAAAAAGTACAAAATAACTAAAAACAAGGTAATGTCTAAAGAGGTCCAGTAGTATGAGAGGGTCCTGCATAAACAAAACATAAAGAATACCCATAATATTAGAATGATTTTAAAGAAACCTAAATTTACATGTAAAATCTCATCTACCACATTTCACTTTATACTTAGGTTTAATTTCCCACTAACATTTATTTCACAATAATTACTTATATTCTCTCAAAATATCTATTTCATCTAAACTCCATTTGAAACTCAAATTTTCATCCATAATTAACGTCCCCAAATAAAACAAACACTTTAACTTGAGAGTTCTTTCCTTATAACCCTTTTACTTTAACTCATTCAATTCTTTTTTTTTTTTGGTAAGTTGACGTATGTATTAAAAGAAGAAGATACAAACATTATAAGGGGCATACCCCAGATTTACAATGATAACAGAAACATAAACCAACAAATGGCTACAGGCTAGCCACCAACCATAAACTGAAACCTCACTAGATTCGTTAGGGAAACCAATACAACCAGCTAACTATCAAATTAAGAATCTATGTTATTCACCCTCCAAGCTCGTTGGATCCTTTTGTTTTCATTTGTTTGTACGACATTCCTCATCAAATCAAGCTTATCACGAATGATACATTCAGTGAGTTTCTCTAACTCATTCAATTCTAACATAACTAAAATGGTCTTCCCAACCTCAACTCGTCAATTTCTCAATTATACCACGCTAATTTAATCTATGACTTAGTTTTTGATCGTCAGACAACTAAATCACAACTTCATTTTCTTACTCCAATTTATCAAGCAGTTACGGTTAAACCACTAACCCTTAGTTTTCCATTACTATGGACCACTAGGTTAAAATTTCCTTTCTCTTGATCTTCCACTTTGTGGACGAATAAGTTACTTCACTAGCCCTTAGCTTCCGTTTCTATAGACGACTAAGTTTTAAATTTTCCATTCCCTTAATCTTTCACTTCGTGGACAATTAAGTCACTTCATTAGCCTTTAACTTCCGTTTCTACGGACGACTAAGTTTTAAATTTTCCATAATACCTTTATCCATTATTACCCATCACAACTCGATTTCAATCATATTCTTCCAAGAATCATTTTTGTCAAAACCATAGTCTTAGTTCCAACCTTTCATTTCCATCTAATTCACAACATTAAATTTAACAAGAAAATTAAACAAGTAAGGTAAACAAGTTTAAGGTAGCAACACTTACCTGTAGTTCCTAATGCTTGAGCTCCGTTCGCCAATGTCCTGACTCCAAATGCTACTCCCAACATCTATCGACAGACATTCATATTAGTACCAACCTATAAATCAACAATATCCTAAGCCCATTTACCTTTCTCGCATAATATTTTCACAATGTTTATATCATAACATTTATTTAACATGTCCCTCTTCTGCATGATTTTCATTACCCCATACCTGCATTATGTTTCATCAATTCTATTAGTCCTTTTTATATTTTCACCATATATAACATTATTCACTTTTATGCTAAACACAATATTTCTTTCTCTTTCGTATACTTTCCTATTAATAATCTTAACCTTAACATATATTTCTAAATAAAACCACATAACCTCATTTCCTTTATCATTTATGCCATAACCACCTTCCCCTTTCTTTCCCTTGTTATATCATTTTCTTAATTCTATGAAATAATAACACCCCACATTCATTTAGTTTTCCTTCTCCCATGGTCGACCATCTTGCCCAATTTTTCTCCTCCATCATTTTTTTTTACCATTATCTAATTTCACAATATCAACATAACCCATAAAAAAAAAAAACAAATTCAAAGAATATTCTACCCACATTAACACACACCCTAACTTTTTCAAAATTTAAGAATTTCAAATAATCATGTGTAAAACATAACAAATCAAGCAATTATCACTTTAAAACAACTTACCCAAGTGTATTAAGCAAGAATCAAAGCTTACTACATTACCCTTGTTTTCTATTCATCATCTTCCTTATTCAAAGTCTACTTTCTCCCTCTAGAATTTCTCTTTGTCTCCTAAGTTCCCCTGTTCCTTCTTTTCTCTCTTGTTTCTTGTTGATTTCTAGCTAAAAACACTTTTCCTAACACAATTTTTGGGTTCCTCCTTGCCTTTTTCTCTCTTCCTCTCCTAAGCTCTCTTTATCTCCTTTTCTCTTCCTATTTTTCTGTCCAGCCATGGTTTAATGAAGAAGAGAGCTGCCAGAAATTTTCCAGCTCATCAAGCATATTTGCAAAACTGCCATTAATGATTTTCATGCTATTTTTCAGTCTAATTGTTGACATTATTTAACAGCCTTACCGAACTCTGATAGCTCTAAAATTTTAACTTTATATGAAACTATATGTGAAGGAAGTCCTCATAACTTTTTAGCCCGATCAACGGTCGGATTAAGTGTTATGCCTGATAGCGCTAAATTGGTTAGTATGTGATTTTACACAAGAAAATTCAAATGTTCTTGTTTAACCCTTTCATAAAACATATACATTAATCCTCTAAACCCTAGAGGTCATTTTATCATTTTTAAAACAAGTATATATTTTTTCTTTTTTAAAAAAATCAAAATCTTGGGGGTTTACACTTCCTTTCCCTTTATCTTAAGACCTAACCAAACAAAACTAAAGCTTTAAAATCCTACTGGATTGGATTTCTTGCACTTTAGCCAAAGTTTCTTTCTTCTTCTTTCTTTCCTTTTTGTTCTTTCCCCCTTTCTTTTTTTTCTCTCCCTTTGCCTCCTAGTTATCTCTCTTTTAATAGGTAGATTTAGAGCTTCTAGATGGGTTTGTTAGGGTTCTAACAATCCAAAACTAAGCTGGTTTTACCATAGAATCAATGGTTTTGGGTTTAAGTGGTTTTGTAACAAACTTGGAAGCCAGGGTGAGGTGTTTTTGGCCTTTAGGTCTAGAGAGAAAGGTTTTAAACCCTTGATAGGAACCCTCTAAGGAGTTTTAAGTGGGAACACACGAAAGAGGTGGGTGGTTTTCTGCAAATAAGTGTCTCAATCAAGGTTGATTGGGTTGGTCATTTTCATGGCTTCGCTGTAGCAATTATGATGTCAACGTTGCTTGAGACCACCTGAACTTGGTAGATGGGTGCATACCTTTCAATCGGATCCATTCTTACTTAATTTAAAATTCTATAGCTTCACATTCATTCATTTAAAGGTGGCAACTTGATCAATGTAGCAACTGAAACTACAATGATGGTTGACTAGGGAGAAGATGTTGTGGAGATCAATGGAGAATATAGGAGATGTAAAGTTTTTATTTCATAGACATGAGGTTGTCCGGGGGGGTGTTTCTCAATTGAATGGTGGTGGTTGCAGCATCCGAAGTGGTCGGAAACGCCATATTCATTCGTCTGAAAGTGGTTACTTGATCAACCAAAAACTAAAGAAAAAGATGCACAATATGTTGAATAACGCTGTTTTGGTTAAACCATATAAATTAGGGTTTTTGTTTTGGGATTTGGAAATCCTCAATTTGATCTCTATTCTTCCAACTTTGTTTAATTTTACTCGTAATCTCCCCCTAATTTGATGTAATTGTATCCCTGCCAGATTCAACTGGTACCTAGATTTAAATTTGAGCGCCTTTTCCAAGTTGATCCTTGATCTATGATTTATTCAATTGGACTCCTAGATGGCCATAAAACTTTCAATTTCCTTTGATTGGACCTTTGATTTTACCGATTTCAGTCCTCGAAGTCGTGTGCCTTTTGCAAGTTGGTCCTTGGTTCACGAATTGTTCAATTAAGTCCCTAATTGCTATCAGACTTTGAATTTTATGCAATTAAACCCCTGATTTGACCAAAGTTTTTAAAGTCCAATTTCAGTCCCCAAACTTTGATTTGTTTCAATTAACATCCAAATTAGCTCTAAAAGCTTATTTTCCTTGCAATTAAGTCCTCAATAAATTTTAATTAAACCTTTTAAAATTCCAATTGAGCCCTTAAACACCCAAATAAAGCATTTTCACTAATAAAGCCCTTTGTCAATCAAAATTGGATTTCTAATTTTACCAATCTTGGACATTTTGGTCTACTAACGTTTACTTGGAGCTTTGGTCTTTCACCAACAAACTTAGACGGTCCTTTTTAGGCTTTCTTCATGTGTATTCTCTTGTATATATATTTTTTTTATTTCTTCTTTTTCTCTAATTTTTGTGTGGGGTTTTTTTTTTAAAAAAGATAGCAACACCTCTCAAGGATGATAATCTACTCGGGATATCTTAAGGAAACACATCTTCAAACTCTTATAATAAAAAAACAACAACACTAGGAACACATGATCAAGATCGTTGGCAATGTTGTCAAAATCGTGATTTTTGTGCAAAATCGGGTTAAAAACTCGAAAACTGTCAAACTCAGTCAAAATCGACTAAACTCGGTAAAAACAGACCGAGTTAACGAGTTTGACAAAGAGTGAAAAAAATAATTAACTGTCACCCCTCCCCATCACACCATCACTTTCCCCTTTTTCCTTTCTCCTTTCTCAAATCTCAAGGGTTCTTCAAGTGTGCTCTCCCTCCACAACTCACCGAGTCTTGTCTCTGCATAGGCAAAACTCAAACAACAACCGATTTGTGTACAATAATAAGTTGTTGAAATAGGTTGTTCAATAAGATCGGTTGAATCAAGGAAGGCAGTCCCACATAATAGATAGGAAAGAGCTTCTAGCCATATCGAGAAGAACCAGCAGATCATAGAACTAGCTGTTGGCTGCACCATCTGATAGGGAAAGAGCAGAGACTCATACTAAAAAGCGATCAAGCTTCCTTTCCAACTCAATGATCTGCTCCTGCAAAGATGAGTGGGCGGTCTTCAGATCCTTGCGTACAGCGTGGCATCTCCTATTTTAACCGTAGTTCATACCAAGCAAGCTTCATGTTGAAAGTTGTATTTGAGATGCCTTATTTGCCTTTTTTTTTTTAACATGAAAAAAATGATGGGTTGGGTTCTTTTCAAGTTTTGATTTTTGTTCTTGTCAGCGCATTTGTTTGTCGATGTCTGGAAGATAATGGTGAAACCGTGTAAGAGTACTATCACTTTGTCCTCATGTATGTTAAGTTTAACTTTAGCTTGCTAGCTGGAAAGCAAAAACCCTAAAGACAACACTGATTATAGATTGAAACCCTAAATCAGAAGAATATTTCAGCTGTTTGTTTAGCTTTTACCAATTTCTTGAATATTCTCATAGCTGGAGGTCGGTCTATATAATTGGTTAGGCTGTCAGAATGTTTGAACTCTTGTTGGAGCAAATTGTAGTAGATTATTATTGCTAGGTTAGGTGTCATTACGGTAAAAGCAAAGTTTGGTAATCGAACTTTGAAATGAGACCAATTTTTCTTATGATAATTTCTTTCGCAAAATCAGTATATAGGCCGATTTGAGGTGAATTTGGATTTTCTTGATAAGTGTGGTTTGTGGGTTTTGATGCGATTTTTTTTCATTTGCAGGTTTTTTTAACTATTTGGTGATTAAACATGATGAATTTTACAATGGTGTTGTGCAAACGTTTGAGGGTGAAGGAACTGGTCATCAATGTCCCTGTTTATGAAAGCATTACTTGTAATGCTTATTTCCTTCCAAAACATTGTTTTGTTTGTATTGACTTTCTTTGAATTTGCGAGGGCTGGTGTTATGGTGTCTTTGTGGTTATGAAAGCATTACTGGTAATGCCTGTTCCTTTCCAGAACATTGTTTTGTTTGTATCATCTTCTTTAAATTTAGGACAATAGGCTTCTCTTGAAAAAATTCCTTACGATTTCATGATTTCACGATCTGTTTTTACGATCTGAGTTTATTTTGTATTTTTCGTGTCGTGTCAAAAATGCATTTTTGACAGCCTTGATCGTTGGCATTAAGGAAGCCTCCTTATACACAAGTAAAATACTTGGCTTGTTAGTGAAAAATACAGACCTGACCTCACCTTTTTTAGCATAAAAATTAGGTTGTCTTTTTAGTTTTTCCACACCATTCTCATCACATTTGCTGACTTTCTTCACCTCTTATCTTACCTCCATTCTCGACCAAATTTGGGTGTTTTTAGGAAGTGGATGAATGGTCTGATTTGTTTGGAGTGTTGGCTGAATGTTTGTTTGTGTTTGGATGGGTGGCTGAAGGGGTTGCAATAGTGTTTTGGGTTTTGGCCGACTCTAATGGTCTTCTCTCCCCCTGTTCCTCACCTTGATTTTCTCTCCCCATAGCCCCATGCTCACCTTGTAGCTTTATTTAATCATTATACACTTGTTTTGTAAACACCCAAAAGAAATATATATAATTGATGACTCAGTTTTCACTGCCGATTTCTTGATCGGCAGCGACGCAGTTTTGGCTACCGATTTCTGGATCGGCAGCGACGCATTTTTCGCTACCGATTTCTGCATCGGCAGCGACACAGTTTTTGTTTTTTTAAAAAAATTAACTTAAGGAGCTGAGAGGGAGGGGTAAAACCGGTTTTAGATAAACCAAAACAAGGATAAGAACACATTTAAACCAACCCCCAAACAACCCACCTCATTTGATGGGGAGTATAAATATAAGGAGGAGAGAGAGGATGATCCATCCTCTTCCCAAAGTTGTCTCCAGCAGCTGCATGTCGTTCTTCCCTTCCTCTTTCACAACAGAAACCTAAACCAAACTAGTAGAGAGTGCTTTGTGAACGTGTGAGGGAAAGATGAGACCTTGAGAGAAGATTGGACAGCTGCCTAGAGGGAAAGATGAGACCTTGAGAGAAGATTGGACAGCTGCCTAGAGGGAAAGGAAAACGAGGGCTGGAAAACGTGAGAGGAAGAAGAAGGAGGAGAACCAGCAGGAGAAGAGAAAGAATAGTGTCAAACCTTCCTCAAACTTAGTTAGATTCGAAAGGTATGGGTCATGAAACTCCCTACCTCTTCTCCTTAAGACCTAAGCTAGCTTTGAAGGAAACTGAAATTAACTAGGAGGACAAGGAAACAGAAATGAAATGAAGCCAATTTCAGAACATCTAACAAAGAAAAATGAATAAAATGGAAATAACAAATCATGGTAGAGGGCTGGCTTTAACTGTGGGGTTGGCCAGCATGCATGTGTGTGTTCTGTTGGGATTTGTTGAAGGATTATGTGCTGAAATTGATGGTTTCAATGTGTGTGTTCTGCTGGAATTTATTGAAAGATTAGATGCTGTAATTGATGGTTTTCAATGTGTGTGTTCTGCTGGGATTTTGTTGAAGGATTTTGTGCTGAAATTGATGGCTTCAATGTGTGTGTTCTGTTGGAACTTAGTGACAGTGTATATGCTGGGGTTGTTACAGCATGTGTGGTGTGTTCGCTGCCGAATTATGTGTTGTGCAGCGAAACTGTGATTCGCTGCCGAAACTATGTCGGCTGCAGCGAATTAGCATTCGTTGCCGAAACTGAGTTGTCTGCAGTGAATTTATGATTCGCTGCCAAAACTGAGTCTTCTGCAGTGAATTAGCATTTGCTGTCGAATTCTGTGTTGTGCAGCGAAATTATGATTCGCTATCGAAATTATGTCGGCTGCAGCGAATTAGCATTCGCTGCCGAAACTGAGTTGTCTGCAGTGAATTTGTGATTCGCTGCCGAAACTGAGTCTTCTGCAGTGAATTAGCATTCGCTGCTGAATTGTGTGTTGTGCAGCGAAACTGTGATTCGCTGTCGAAACTGTGTCGGCTGCAGCGAATTAGCATTCGCTGTCAAAACTGAGTTGTCTGCGGCGAATTTATGATTCGTTGCCGAAACTGAGTCTTCTGCAGCGAATTAGCATTCGCTGCCGAATTGTGTGTTATGCAGCGAAACTGTGATTCGCTGCCAAAATGGTGTCGGCTGCAGCGAATTAGCATTCGCTGCCGAATTGTGTGTTGTGCAGCGAAACTGTGATTCGCTGCCGAAACTGTGTCAGCTGCAGCAAATTAGCATTCGCTGTCGAAACTGAGTTGTCTGCGGCGAATTTGTGATTCACTGCCGAAACTGAGTCTTCTGCAGCGAATTAGAATTCGCTGCCGAATTGTGTGTTGTGCAGCGAAACTGTGATTCACTGCCGAAACTGTGTCGGCTGCAGTGAATTAGCATTTGCTGCCGAAACTGAGTTGTTTGCAGTGAATTTGTGATTTGCTGCCGAAACTGAGTCTTCTGTAGTGAATTAGCATTCGCTACCGAATTGTGTGTTCTGCAGCGAATTTGTGATTCGCTTCTGAAACTGTGTCGTCTGCAGCGAATTAACAATTCGCTGTCGAGTGGCGTGTTCTGCAGCGAACTTGCGGCGCCAGCAGCGAAACAGTTGTCACTGCCGAATTGGGCAGCCTGCAGCGAACCAGTTCTCGCTGCCAATTTCTACAATAAGCCTCCTAGGTAGAAATGACTTAAATGCTAGTAACAATTTCATGGTATGATGGTGTAAAATGTGGAACACTTGAATGTGAACATATGAACTCTTGAAATAAGTGTGGTGACGAATGTGAATTCAAAAATACAAATGTACTGATTTGTGACCATTGATGTCTTAGGTAGTGCGGTCGGGATTGGACCATCGTCAAGACAAGAACAACCCACAGGAGGAGCAGGTAGGTGACTTGCACCTTCCTTTTTCATACATTGAATAATAAAATACTTTATCATGAATATTACCATATTGCGTTAGAACAGATATTAGATTGTCGAACGCTTAAATGTTGACAAATGGATGATTGGGACGAAAGATTGATTAGCTTCGGCTAATGGCATCCGAACGAATGACCGGGATGAACGACTGATTAGCTTCGGCTAATGGCATCCAAACGGATGACCGGGACTTCGGCTAATGGCATGTGAATGGATGACCGGGATGAACGACTGATTAGCTTCGGCTAATGGCATCCGAATGGATGGCCGGGACAAATGAATGATTAGCTTCGGCTAATGGCATCCGAATGGATGACCGGGACGAACGATTGATTAGCTTTGGCTAATGGCATCCGAAGTGGATGACCGGGGTGAGTGAACGGTTAACCTCAGCAAATGATGCCTTAAGAGGATAGCCGGGTTTAAGATTATGGTTGATTGCAAAAATTGGTGCATTTATATGTACTACAAGCTGTTTATACCAAGTACATGAAGAAATTATAAATGTTAATGCTTCATTTAACTGCCAAACTATTTAGTTACCATTATTATTATTATTAAGTAATTGCATTCTCTTAAATGTTTTGTACTGCAGCAGGGACGTCACACCAACGAGATGTCTAGGAAACTCAATACACGGGAACCTACTTTTGCAAGGAATCATGTAGAGGCATTCTAAATCACAATGTATTTTGTATGAATCAATGTACTGAATGTACTGCAACAGGTTCGCTGATTACCGGCACCATGTGTGTCAGGTATATATATATAAAAAATACTGTTGTTTTGGGCTTGAAAAACCGGGTTGTTACATGTTTGGGTGGAAGAGGTACAAGAGTAATGGTTTTATCATTTGTTACACTCGTATACCTTTTTTTTAACCCCATCATGAATTGTGTTCCTATCATGGTCTCCCCAATAAGATGTGACTCGCTTGCATGTGTACCATATCACACATAACTTCATCAACATACTCCCCAAAAAAAGGGAACTACATCCTATTTAGTTCCTTTCACTTCACCACTATCATTTAGCCAATGCTTAACAGTACACAAATTAAGTTTACTAACAAGGGTAATGCTAGCCATATTAGTGCAACTTTCACTATCTATAATTAAACTACACACCTTATTTTGTATATATCATCGTGTATGGAGATGTTTTTCTTTGTTGATCACTATCATCTTCTTTGATCTGAACCTGAAGTGTGCGCTTTATAACCAAGGACTTCTCAATAGGTAATGCCAATTGATCCTCAAAACAATCCTCCAATGATGGCATGTCTTCACAATCTGATTTGTCACTCTTGGATTCCACATCACCATCCTTTTATTTGGACACTTTAAAGTGTAATGTCTAAGCCCCTAACACCTGAAACATTTAACATCATGAATACATTTATGTTGAGTGTCAGATTTACCTTTGAAACTCGTAAAGGTTTTAACCTTAGCTCTAGGTGGTTCGACTTTAGTAGAGACAAAAGGTTTTGGTTGGATAGCCCTGTAAAACCCTGTTAAAACAAGAGAGAGAATTGAACTGGTTAATACCTGGGAGGAAATATAAGGGAACTAGTCAAATAATAAAACCTAAAAGATATTAGGATAAGAGTATTCAACATCCAAATACAACCTACCCTCATTTAAGAGAAGATATAAATACATTGAGAGGAAAAAGAGGTGATTCCCTTCCCCCCTTACAAAATTTTCATCCAAACCACCCTTGCATGTCACCTTCCTCGAATATTTGAGTGAGAGAAGAGTGAAAAGAAACCGAATATATTGAAGGGAAGAGGAAGATAAAGGGTCAGGTGGAACAACAAAGAAGAAAGGGTCTCAACTAAGAGGAAGAATAAGAAAACCACCAAAATACTCTCCTAAATTCTGTCTAAAATTATGTGGTAAGGGTAACCTTACTCTCATATTTGTTGTTTTGATATTATAAGGAAAAATGAGAAGGAAACCCAAATGAGGTGACCTAGGGTTCTTGCACCCGTTGATTGTGAAAAACTAAATGAAAAGATTGAAAAATTAGGATGAGAAAAGTATAATTTTAGATTCTATAAAAAATAAAATTGTCGCATGTTGAAGAAGAAACACTAGTTAAAGCCGACCTATTGAAGAGATGAAATGAGGATGGAATGAGATGATACAATGTGTTAGTTGTGACTTTGACAAGCACTTAAGATAAAATGCTTACGCTAAATCAGAATTAAAAAAAAATGTTAATACCCTTGTTTTGCATCATGAGTTGTAAAACTTGCTTGATTATGAACTTAGAGGATTGATGTATGATTAATGTATAATAACATAAACATGTTTTGAATGGGATTGATAATTTACATGAGTAAACTAGAAGGAAATAAGACATTATGGTTTGGCCAAGAGAAAAAGCAATGAAGAAAGTTCCTTGTATGATGAACATCCTTAGATAAACAAACAAATTAGTAGAAATTGAGCTAATGTATAGTATGAAAATAGTAACTAGCTTGTATTTTATGATTTTGAATTATATGATTGAGAATGATGAAATAGACACTTGGTATGAATGCCTCATGTTTCGGCCACCATGAAAGCTTAAGTAGGAAAATCCTTGAAATGTGCATGTTTGAACTTAATTGTATACTACTTGACAATATTGTGATGAACTTGATGAAATTATGGAAATGAATATGATTCTTGAACATATTTAGTAGAACTTCGTAAATTGAAATGCTTAGAACACGTTATGTCATGCTATAATAGATGAGAATTTAATGATATCATATGAAGAACAAATAGTATGCTTGGTAGGGAAGTGACATAGGCTTTTAACCATCTTGGAAGAAAATAGGAAAGAAAGACCTTAATGAAGATAATAGTAATTAATATATCCTTCTTAACAATGTTTGATTATTGGGTGAGATTGTAATGGAATAGAGACATTACATGTTATTTTTGCTTCGTAAACTCTAAAAGGTGAATTGTGTTGTGGTTGATGTCTATAACTAGGTTAAGGTATAATCTTTAGGAAGAAAACATGGTATTGACTTTTATCTATGAACTTGGGAAAAGAAATGTCATAATGACTTCGTTTTCGTTGATGATTTTTAGTGTCAAAGTGACTCAATTTTCGTTGATGATTTTTAGTGTCAAAGTGACTCAATTTTCGTTGATGATTTCCAGTGTCAGAGTGACTCAGTTTTCATGGATGATTTTTAGTATCATAGTGACTCAATTTTTGTCTACCATTTTCATTGTCAGAGTGACTCAATTTTTGTTGATGATTTTCAGTGTCAGAATGACTTAGTTTTCATTTACGATATTCAGTGTTAAAGTGACTTACTTTTTGTTGACAATTTTCAGTGTCATAATGATTTAATCTTCATAGATGACCTTCATTAAAGTTAAGAACGAATGTCTTATTATAACATTATTGCCATGCATATGCACAAACATAGGAGATGTTTGTATGAATATTGTGTGTGCATGTATTTGTGTGGTAATAATCTTTTACGATACCTAGACAAAAATATACTGAGTAATTGTCATTATGAATCAGGAGGTGCAACTGAAATTGAAACTTTGACTGGGCAAGGACATACTATGGGAGGAGCAGGTAGATGATCCCCACCTTAATATGATTTTATTAAATTTTTGAAGTATTTTTGCATAATGTTGCTACTCGAATTCAATTGTTTAAAGCATTCAAAGACCTTCTTATAACCAAGGATTCACCATTAACATAATATTCAACATTATCAGCATCTTCAAGTTCTAGCATGCTTTTACATCTAGATTCATCACCACCTGACTCTACTTCTCCATCTCTCAAAATTATAATATTTTTATTTGGACACTTTGATATATAATGCTCAAGTCTTGACACCTAAAACACTTAATCTTTCACTTATGCTTCTGCTGAACATTTTTTCTTTATTTTTCCTCTATTATTGCAACCTGCTTTTTAACATATAAGGGTTCAACAACTTTAGGTACTACATTGACTTTGTTAGTGCAATACCCTCTCTCTTGAAATTCAACTTCCAACTCTAAGAGGATCCCAAATAACAGCTTAGTCTTACACTACCTTTTCTTTTCAACTATTTGTCCACCTTTATAGTCCTATGTATCACATCTTTAATTTGTAAATAAGACTGTAATTAAATCATATTAGCAATATCTTAATTTAAAACATATAAAAATCTAGCAATTGTGGCTTCTGTCTTAAGAAATATTAGCTATTTTCATCTCCTTAAAATACTCATCAATACTTTTAGAACCTTGAGATAAAAATTGCAACCTATTATATACTTCCCTATAGTAATGGCTAGGGAGGACAAACCTCTTCCTCATGATTGATTTCATCTCCTCCCATGTGTCAATGTGTCTTTCTTCATTACATCTCCTAATTGTAATAAGTTGATCCCATCAAATAATAGTATAACCAATGAATTCAATACAACTAGTTTTACCTTCTTTTCCTCTAAATATTGATGACAATCAAATATAAATTCCATCGTATTTTCCTAATTCAAATAAACCTCTGAATCATTCTTTCCCTGAAACACTGTAATTTTAGGTTTTATGCTACCCAAATTACAATATAAACCATCGTGATCATCAAAATTCTTTCCTTGGCTGAAATCCCTATTTGGCTAAAATCTACCACCAAACTCTCTCCTTGGTCATGTCTCATATAAAGGATTTTGGTGTATACATGACTTCGTTCCATGATTAACTATTTGATCCCACCAAATAATAATATAACCAGTGAATTCAATACAACTAGTTTTACCTTCTTTTCCTCTAAATATCGATGAAAATCAAATATAAATTCCACCTTATTTTCTCAATCCAAATAAGCCTCTAGATCATTATTTCCCTGAAATGCTGGAATTTTAAGTTTTATGTTACCCAAATTACAATATAAACCATCGTGATCATCAGAATTCCTCCCTTGGCTGAAATCTCTATTTGGCCAAAATCTACCACCAAACTCTCTCCTTGGTCATGTCTCATATAAAGAATTTTGGTTTATACAGGACTTCCTTCCATGATTAACTATATCATCCTTATCATCATCAAAGTTTTCAACTATACTTTCATTTTGAGGAGAATATGCTCGTGTAGTAGACTTTTTAACCTTATTTACCTTACAACTAAGAACATCATGTTTACTAATCATCTTAGTATTCAATTTATCCATCTTTCCTATTCAATTTATCCTCTAGATCATTATTTCCCTGAAATGCTGGAATTTTAAGTTTTATGTTACCCAAATTACAATATAAACCATCGTGATCATCAGAATTCCTCCCTTGGCTGAAATCCCTATTTGGCCAAAATCTACCACCAAACTCTCTCCTTGGTCATGTCTCATATAAAGAATTTTGGTTTATACAGGACTTCCTTCCATGATTAACTATATCATCCTTATCATCATCAAAGTTTTCAACTATACTTTCATTTTGAGGAGAATATGCTCGTGTAGTAGACTTTTTAACCTTATTTCCCTTACAACTAAGAACATAATGTTTACTAATCATCTTAGTATTCAATTTATCCATCTTTCCTATCAAAGTCTCTATCATTACCTCTAACCTATCTTATCTTTCTACAAGATCCTTTACCTTCGATTGTGTCACATTTTTTTATGACATTGTGAATACCTATAATAAAAGTTAGTAGCAAAGAAAGATTTCCTCGCACACTTTCTCATTTGCTTACACTCGATTTAATATAACTTCACTCGTGTTTTACACAATTCAATTGGGCTTTTCACTATAATAATCTCATTTTACTCTTTACCTCGCTATTCCTTTACTTAGGTTCTTAAAAGTAACTTCACAACTTATTAAATAATCAATCAAAACAACATAATATTTTATAATAATAAGTCAAGAATCAAGAAATATATAAAACTAATCAAAACAAAACTTGAGGAAAAATTTACAAATAACAATGTAAATTCATGCAAAATATAATTACAAAAGGAAGACATGAAATAAAAGCAATGGATATGTTAAATATTCAAAGAAAACTAACTCAAGAAGTTAAGATTCAACTTCAAGAATCTCAAGAAAACAATTAAAATAAAGTAAGAAAGATTTATACTAACCAAATTTTACTGAAAACAAGGCAAGATAATCCAAGAAAAACAAGAATTCAATTCAGTATTACCAAGATTCAATATCTACCTATTATGTAAAATCAAGAAAATACTCAAAAAACTTTTGGCCAACCCTAAAATTCAAGGGCTTATATTTGATTAGGTTTTAACTTGTCAATTCAATAAAGAACATAATTTTTCTTTGATGTATTTAGCAAAATAAAGAAACTAAGCAAGATGATTTTTTTTAATATAGGGTTTGACGCAAGCTTTGAAATAATAAGAGAAGAGTATACTTAAAAAAAAAAAAAACTAGACCCTAACCAAAACTAGGAAGAATGAAAATCAAGAAACGACACAAACTAAAGATTAAAGGGATATAATCTAATAATAGGATAAGCTTTGATACCACCTAACACGGACACCTCCTAAGATACGCTAAAATCATATTTGAATGGTTTGCAACTTGACCCAATAAGAACCTGCCTTTGAGAACCAAAGTTATACGCAATGATCAGTCTCACCCTACACCTATAAAGAGACGCGAACAAGTTGTATAATATTATAATGAAGTTGATTAATCCTTCAAAGAGTTTTGTAAGTTCAATCAAGAATTTAGTATGGGAATAACTCAACCACATAAAAGATAGCAAAAATACAGCTTTCTTTATTTAAAATAGTCTCTTTCTAAAAAGCCTCTACAAAAGAGTATTTATACCAAAAGGAGTACCATGTCTAATAAGACATTCCTAATACATATGAATAAACCTAATAATAATAATAATAATAATAATAATAATACAATGGATCCAAATTTAAATAAAAGCCCTTATATCTTTAAAAAATCTAATAGTAACTAAAAGATAAATAAAATATTAGTCCAACTAATTTAAATAAAACCAAGTCTATTTAAAATGCATGGATGTCTAATTAATTAAAGGCCAATGCAACTAGAATAAAGACCCTTATTTCTCTTGTATGAATGAATTAAAAGTTATTCTATATATCAATGGAAAGCTATGGATGTCTACTTTTCAATGCAACTAGAATCACATTAAAATTTTTTTTATAGCTCTAGTTATGACCAAAACAGTAGTAAAAGGTCAAACTAGCATATATGAATCTTCTTATTCTAATATTTTTTGTAATGTTTGAATGCCCACCTACAAGCCTTTCTTAAACATAAATTAAGTTAATCAAGGCTTGTATTTGATTATTTAATATCTTTTTAAAGTCCTTCTTATCCCACGTTTCTTGAAGAAGTTTATTGAAAACCTCTTTGAATGTTTACTTTTCAATGCAACTAGAATCACATTAAAATTATTTTTGTAGCTCCAGTTATCACCAAAACACTAGTAAAAGGTCAAACTAGCATATATAAATCTTCTTATTCCAATATTTTTTGTAATGTTTGAATGCCCACTTACAAGCCTTTCTTAAACATAAATTAAGTTAATCAAGGCTTGTATTTCATTATTTAATATCTTTTTAAAGTCCATCTTATCCCACGTTTCTTGAAGAAGTTTATTGAAAGCCTATTTGAACCTCTTAGCCCTGAGATTTGGCATTGAACCAACTAAAACCTCTAACAGATCTCTTTGTGTTCTCTTTGTGTTGCTTGGATCGCATCAAAGTCAACATCCAAGTAAAGTGATAATTCCAGGTCGAATCCTTTTGAAGAAAGGGGGAATGGTGATAATCATCAAACAACATCATATGATCTATTACATGTGCCAATTTGGCATATTATAAGGTCAATGGGATATAGTCAAAAGCTAAGAAAATTAAAAAAGCATTCAATAAGATAATTTAAGATATTTAAAACTTATTTCTTACAAAACTTGCGGATTCAACTTGTTTTCCTACTTGCAAGTGGATTGTACTTATTTTCCTAATGTATAATTTTATATTAATAGATATAACTTTTTATCTAACTGTTGGATCAAGCTAAATTTTTTCCAAAAGATTCAAAAGGTCTTGTTTCTTATAGGTTAAAATTTTATAGTGATCAAACATTAAGATATCCTTGTGATAAAGCCTAAAAGTTATTGTTCGAGATTTGCAATATTTTCCTAGTTAATTTAGAATTTTTTTATTTTATTTAGAACTCTTTTTCTTCAAGAATTATTTAGGATGTTTTACCTCATATAAATAAGGTTATTTAGCTTGTAATTAGGGAGATGGATTGATTATATAGAAATAAAACTTGTGTAAAAGAGTTTGTTCTAGGAGCTTTTATAACTTATCAATGCTAATTTTTTTGTGGCATTCATCCTTATACCTTTGGTTCTTGGTTTGTTATATCAACAAGTTAGGATTTTCAACCTTATACATTCGATTTTTAGTTTGTTACAATCAACAGGTCAGGGTTTTCATCTAGTAACTATAGTTCTTTGGTTTAGGTGATCACTAGGTTAGAATATTTTTCAACTTGATTTTAGCTTTAGTAGGTTTTATTCAATCTTGATTGTGGGTTCTAAGGTTTTTACATCGATAAGGTAACTTCTGCATGTTTTATTAAGGAAATCATTGGATGTTAACATATATGTAAATATGAAAAAACATATATTACTTTATATTCTCTACCATGTTTTTACCATAACTACTCAACAAGGTCCAACAGAAGTTGTTGACGAGTTTCTCTGTTTCTAATACAAGGATGTGTTTAATCCAAACAATTTAGGTGTACGCTCGTAAAAAAGTGATATAATTGAAATATGATCGTTTGATTCATAGTTAAAGTCAACCCTATCAACATCTAGCTAATATTCAATGATCGTATTATTAAGGTGCTTGATATGCAAATATTCATCCATGAAATCTCTGGATACTCCATATACAATGATTCTTATTGCGGCTACTATCTTTTGAAAAGGTGATAATCCGAGAAATCAACAAGCATTTTGTTTTTAAAGAAAGTATGGATCATATGTTTTTATTGTAGATTTAATATGTAAAAGAAGTGGACAACTCATCCAAAACCTCATTCGAAAGAAACGTGAAGAATATAAAGGGGTTTTCAGCATAATACATTACCAGAAATTCGCTAAATAGCAACGGATTTATCGACGGAATATTTCTGTCAGTAATTTGAGGTCGAAATTACCGATGGATACTTTTCCGTCCATAATTCAGTCGGTAACTACCAACGAAATATTTGCCGTCCGTATTTCAGTAGGTAACTACCGACAGAAAGTTTCCGTCGGTAGTTACCGATGGAATTACTGACGGAAAAGTTTTCGAATTAAAAAAAAAGGCAGGTCGCTGACGTGGATGTTTTGGCAGGTTATTTTTGCCGACGGATTCAAAAAGACAGCTAGTGCAGTGACGTGACCGGTTTGCAGTTTAAATTACCGATGGAATCACCGAGGGATTTGAAATGGCAAATCCGTGTCGATTTTTCCATCAGAATCACCGACGTACTCACCGACGAATTGTCCGTCGGTGAAACCGTAAAAAAAAGTTAATAAATGTCAGCTCGACCCTCTCCTCCCCTATTTCTCCTTCTTCTTCCTAATCCTAACTTTCCCCATTTGCAAACAACCAGCCCCCCTCCCCCCCCCCCAAACAAAAATCTCCCTTATATCAGCACAACAAGTTATATTTCTTAAAGTTTTGTGGTCACAACATCCGTGTTCTAATTTACCGACGGATTTTATCAATTTTTGTAAGTAATTCTATCTTTTTAAATTTTAACATTTAATTAAATGTCAATTTTATTGTTTTTTTAGTATATGTATTTTGTTAGTAGATGTACATGTTTTATTGTTATTTCTCAAACAAACTTGTAGTATATGAATGTATAATTCTATACCTGTTATGGTTTGTTTTAGATTTTGTAAGATTGTATTTGTTTGTAAATTGTTAAAACTTTATGGAACTACTGAAGTACATGTGCTGTTTTGAAATAATTAATAGCTTGCTTAATGGGTCCGTTTAAAGTTTTATCAATGGTATTGCGGAGTGGTAATTTCCGTAAATTTATATATTT
Organism: Populus simonii; assembly: GCA_007827005.2. Lineage (NCBI taxonomy): Eukaryota > Viridiplantae > Streptophyta > Magnoliopsida > Malpighiales > Salicaceae > Populus > Populus simonii. Next base: position 10,359,409 of record CM017482.2, read on the forward strand.
TAATTTGTATGGACGTTGATAAATGATAATGAATATTTAATATTTATGAGAAGTTGTGATTGGTTTGTTGGATAATCTCGAGGTTAAGTAATATTTTTACAAGTTTATTTACCTAACTTAGTTAATTAATACATGATGTCATCATAATTTTATAGAGGTTCAATATAAGTCATGGATGATCGTTCATGGATGTATTGAGATTCACCCCAAGGATTGTGGAGGATGGATTATTGTAACGGGGTTTAGGGTTTTATTAATTTCGTAACATCTATTCCCAGAAATTTTACTGGAGGCAGTATTAGATGTCCATGCAGGAAGTGTCAAAATAAAAAGTATCTACATCCAGATGTTGTAATGATGCATCTTCTACACAAAGGGTTTATGGAGAATTACTAGTGTTGGTATGCACATGGAGAAGTATTTGGTAGTAAGAGGAGAATGGAAGAAACGATGGTTGGGTCTACTTCTAGTGCTAGCAACGTGCATGAAGCAACAAATGACAACATTAATCCTTACAGAAATATGGTTATGGATGCAATGAGAATGAATCAAGGTAATGTCAGTCAATGTCCAATTGTAGAAGAAGAACCTAATGCAGATGCAGCTAGGTTTTTTGATTTGTTGAAAGATTCTAACGAACCATTATGGGATGGCTACACGAACCACAGTAAATTATCGGCCGTAGCATAGGTGTTCACCATCAAGTCAAATCACGGGTTGAGTGAGGCCGAGTATGACAAGATTATTGAATGGGCAAGAAGCATTTTACCTGAAGGGAACAGGCTGAAAGAGAACTTCTATGCTGCAAAGTCCATGATGAAACCCCTTGGTTTAGGATACCAGAAAATTGACATGTGCCCTAACTTCTGCATGTTATACTACCTTGAAAATACTGAGATGACCGAGTGCATGACATACGGGCATTCCCGTTACAAACCTAGAACTAGCATGGGAAAGACTCTAGTGGCATATAAAAAACTTAGATACTTCCCGATCACACCTAGACTGCAGAGGTTATTCATGTCACCAAGGACTGCTGAGCACATGACATGGCACCAAGCAAATGATGCGGTTGATAGAGTGATGGTGCATCCTTCTAACGACAAAGCGTGGAAACTTTTTAACAGTGTGCATCCTCACTTTTCAGCTGAATCAAGGAACGTGCGTCTTGGGTTGTGTACAGACGGATTCAACCCATTTGGGTCATTTGCTGCTCCTTATTCTTGTTGGCTGGTCATACTCACAGTTTATAACTTGCCACCGGGAATGTGTATGAGGCCGGAGTTCATGTTTTTATCTACTGTCATACCCGGTCCAAGCAGCCCGGGGTGGAATATAGATGTTTGTCTTCGACTGTTGATTGATGAGTTGGCGTAGTTGTGGTCCTCCAGAGCTCCGACTTATGATATATCGAGGAAATAAAATTTCCTTATGAGGGCTGCTTTGATGTGGACTATCAATGATTTTCCAGCTTATGGAATGCTTTCTGGTTGGAGCACGCATGGGAAACTCGCATGTCCATACTGCATGGAAAACAACAAGGCATTCACGCTAGTAAACAGAGGTAAAGCTTCTTTTTTTGACTGTCACCGTCGCTTCTTGCCACTTAATCACAGGTACAGAAAGAACAAAAAAGATTTCTTTGTTGGCAGAGTTGAAAAAGATGTTGCATCCCCGCGTCTATCTGGTGAAGAATTGCATGATGTTGTCTCAGAGTACGGTGACATTGTGTTTGGCCTTCAATCAGGTAAGCAAAAGTTTCCTGGTTTTGGTTTGACCTATAATTGGGTAAAGTGAAGTATCTTTTGGGAGCTTTCTTATTGGAAGACCAATCTGCTCCGCCATAACCTTGACGTCATGCACATCGAAAAGAACATGTTTGAGAACATTTTCAACACCATCATGGATGTGAAGGGGAAGACAAAGGACAACATCAAGGCTAGATTGGATGTAGCTTTATACTGTAACCGTAAAAATATAGAGTTGGTTTATGATGAGTCACGGGTCGCAAAACCAAGAGCACAACTGCTAGTCTACAAATGGCTTAAGAGTCTGCGTTTTTCGGATGGACATGCATCAAACATATCAAGGCTGGTTAATATAGAGGACTGCAGATTGTATGGAATGAAGAGTCATGACTGCCACGTGTTTATGCAAACACTCATCCTATTAGCTTTTCGTGATTTGTTGCCAAAGGGAATATGGGATGCACTCACGGAGATCAGACATTTCTTTAGAGATATATGCTCCAGCAAGTTGAATGTTGATCACATTGAGAGGCTTCAAACGAATATCGTCGAGACACTATGCAAACTTGAGATGATATTCCCTCCATCATTTTTTGACTCAATGGAGCATCTCCCTATAAATCTATCGTTCGAGATAAAAGCTGGAGGACCGGTCCAATATAGATGGATGTACCCATTCGAACGGTTAGATATTACAGTTGCAATGTAATTCATATATAAAAGTATTTTCTATGTTTTTCTTAATTGAAAATACTTGATTAATTCAATGCAGTTACTTGTTTAATCTCAAGAAAAAGGTTAAGAACAAGGCGCATGTTGAGGCTTCGATATGTGAGGCCTATATTGTTGAGGAGATCTCAACATTTATCTCGTACTATTTCAAACCTCATCTGAGAACAGGAATCAATCGCGTTCCACGACATGATGATGGCGGTGAAGTGCCTTCCAGTAGGAACTTGTCAATATTCTCCAATACTAGACAACCCACACCTAAAAATGTTGTAAGAGAAAGATATTTGTCGGAAATAGAGTTCAAACAAGCACACAACTATGTTCTATTTAACTGTGATGACCTGAGACCTTTTATTCAGTAAGTTTATATACGTGTAATACTAATTAAACTTTGTGAGTAATATACTGTTAATTATATATTGTAATATCATACACTCACTATCACTTGCAGGCAACATCGACAATATTTGCTCTCCAATAACTCACAGCTGACCGAATTCCAGATCTTTCAATTACAAGATGAACAATTTGCCACGTGGTTCAGAACACATGTAAGCACTATCACAAACTCATTCTAACTTGTAAAATTACTGTACGTATGCATGTCATTACGAGATTCTCGTTCATTTACTGTTTATTGATGTACATTACATACAATGTTTATCAAATGGGAAGGAGTGCGCCTAAGTCATTGTCTTCACTGAGCCTGGGGCCTGAAAGAAAATGTAAGTGCTACAACGGGTATTTTGTCAATGGATATGTTTTCCATACTGAAGAATACGGGCAAGGAAGAAAGACATACAACAGTGGTGTTTGTGTTAAGGGATCCACTAGTAGTGAGTTAGAAGTTGACTACTATGGTAGATTAGAAGAGGTCATCGAACTGCAATATCATAACGAGCAGAATATAGTGTTTTTATTCAAATGTTATTGGTATGACACGACTGACAGAGGAACCAGAGTTGATCCGCACTATGGTCTGGTCGAAAATAACTCAAAAGCTAGACTCCGCAACATAAACGATGTCTTTGTTTTCGCAAAGCAATGTCATCAAGTTTATTACACATACACCCCTTCATTTAGAAAGGATCGATCAAGAGTTGATTGGTTGTCCGTTTTAAAAACGAAACCCCGGGGTCGTGTCGAGGTTGTTCAGGATGAGAACAAAGACACAAGTGTGCGAGATGAAGTCTTTCAAGTTAGTGAGTTGGTTGAACCATATCGAGTTGCTCCTTCGATTGAATTGGAAGAAAATTCAAATTTTCGTGTTTTCGATGATAGTCTTGTTGATGTTGACGCAGAGGAGTTGGATGTTGTTTTGAGCTCTAGCGGACAAGCAAATATCGATGAAGAAGACGATATCCATATTGAAGATTGCGATGAAGGTGATGACAATTCAATTGATGACGAAGAAAAAGAAAATTCTGACTAACAATCAAAATGAAGCCCTGTATAAAACCCTTTCTTTCATGTAATTTAGATTATGGATGATATATTTTGTAACACGAAATATTTATTACTTGAAATAATTACTTGAAATGCCACAATCACGAAATAATTACTTGAAATAATTATAGATCATGGATGATATATTTTGTAACACGAAATAATTACTTGAAATGCCACAATCACCGACGCCTATACCGACGGATTAAGTCCGTCGGCATTTTACAGAGAGTTCGAAAATAATTACTTGAAATGCCACAATCACCGACGCCTATACCGACAGATTAAGTTCATCGGCATTTCACAGAGAGTTCGAAAATAATTACTTGAAATGCCACAATCACCGACGCCCATACCGACCACTATAAGTTCGTCGGTAAGTTATCGGCGGGTCAATATTACTGATGAATTGTGCGAATTCCAAAGGGGTGTGCATTAAATGCATCTCTAACGGTGTCATCTTCCCGACAGAATTACCGACGGACCACGAAAAATATGGAGGGTCATTAAAAATTTTGGTGTGAAATTCAAAAAATACCGACGGATTTTTGACACTTTACCGACGGAATAAATTAAAATAATAATTAATTTTATATCCTATCGGTGAATCCGTCGGTAAAACTACCATATAAGTTCCAGCGACCGCCCCTTCAGTTCATTTTTTATTCTCCTCAGTTTTTCACCTTAAATTTCGATTCTTTTCCTCTCCGTCCTTCAAATTTTTCACCTGCAATCTCTAGCAAGTTTTCTTGTGAATCTTCATCAGTTTAAAAGGTATATGTTTCTTCCATTTCATTTTACTTTCAGAGTTTTTTTTTGCTATTTTTTTTTGTTATGTTTTTTGTTTTGGTGTATTTTTTGTAATGTAGATAAAGTATTGAATTCAACACATTATTAAAGTAAGCATATTTCATTCCTAAAGTCTATAGTTTTGTTTTTTGAATTTATTGAATATTTTTTTATTGTTGTATTGGCATAATTATTATTAGTTAATTTGTTGAATATTTATTGTTAATGTTGAATTTACCTTAGAATTAGTAATTGAATATGTTGGAATAATTATTAATTTTACTCTATTATTGCATGATTTGTGTTTAATTTTTTGCATTTATTTTGATTATTATTCTAGAGTTTTTTTTTTAATTTATTATTTTGTTGTATTGGCATAATTATTGAATAATTTTTTGAATTGTAATTGTTAATGTTGAATTTACCTTAGTATTAGTAATTGAATATTTTGGAATAATTGTTAATTTTACTCTATTATTGCATGATTTATGTTTAATTTTTTCCATTAATTTTAATTGTTAGTCTACAGTTTTTTTTTATTGAATATATTTTATTGTTGTATTGGCATAATTATTGAATAATTTGTTGAATTGTAATTCTTAATGTTGAATTTACCTTAGGATTAGTAATCGAATATGTTGGAATAATTAGTATAGATTTGGTCAATTGGTTGTGGCTTTTGTTAATATGTGCAGGTTTGTGGATTTGGATAGTATCCGGTATAGGGGAGGTGCTGTCGAATTTTTTTTTAACATTTGAATTTAATTATATAATTATTTGTATAAAATTATGGAGATGCGTAGAATGAAAACCAGAGTTGGTCGCTCATGTACGGTCGCAGCTAGTTCGTCTAGCAGCGATGATGATATTTCCTTAGGTGTCTCTCAAGAAGAGGCACCTATACCACCTGCGCCGTCAACTAATGCTGCCTCTTCCAGCGCTACTTCACAGCGCAGAGGCGGCGTGCCTTCGCAGCGGAATCAATTTACCCGCAAGTACGAGGCATAGTGGAAGGACGACCTTTCAAAGTAAGTTTGTTAAGGTTTTATTTAAAAAAAACAAAAAACAAAAATTACAACATAATTTAGAAGTAATCACTATTTAATTTATTTCATTTATTTTCAGGTTCACAAACATTGAGGCCGCCCGAGTAATATCATCGGCGTTTAAATCGTCGATGGAGATTCCATTGTTTTAATGGAGTCAGATATCCAAGCATCCTGAATGGATGCCTCAAATCAATGCATGGTTTGACAGATTTCAGGTTGGTGTTAATTTATAATTTTCAGCTTATTTCTAATAAATTATTAATATAATTGTAAATAAATTATTATTTTTATCTATACACATCACAAATTCTGCTGGGATAGTGAGCATAACACTGTTGTGAGGAGGGTGTGGTAAAATCACGTGGCAACTAGGTAAGATCGAAAACAATACAAGATTTTTTTTAGACAAAAATTTATGTTTCGAAATGTAATTTTTGGTTGCGTGATGTAGGTTGCGTGATTTTTGGTATGAAGCATAAAAAAGAGCAAAAAAAACCGCGAGGGATAGGGGTTTCCAAGGCTGGAACGATGTTGCGGTTTGGAGGGATTTCAAACCGATATACATCCCGGAAGATATATGGCCGCACTATCTTGAGCATGTGATGTCTGAGCGGTTCACACGACGCTCACAGTCCGGTGCTGGCAACCAGAATTGGCCAATTCATGGCTCGGTGACAACGCACACTAGCGGTTCCGTTCCGTTTGCTGCACATGTGAAACGGATGGTAAGATTAATTTAAATGAAATATATCGTTAAATTAAGTTGTTGTTAATATATCTTTTTGCATTATAGGCTGCGTCTCTTGGACGTGAGCCGAGCCCAATGGAGCTGTTTGTGAAGACACACGTGCGGAGTCAAGACCGCCAAAAGGGGGCGCAACAGTTCGTTGATAACCGTGCTCAACATTTCGTGGTATGTTTGTTCAACCATTTTATTTTGGAAGTTATTATGTTTATTGAATTGAATATGATGATTACTTTTTTTTATTTTCAGGAGACCTATAATAATCGGTTGAGTGAGAGATACGGGGAAGATATTTTGACCCATCCGGAATTCGATCCGGATTTGTGGATGGAGGTTGGATCGTCAGGTGGACCCGATAAAAATCGGGTTTACGGGCTCTCCAACACTACGGCCGACAACTTGCGGTCGAACAAAAAGCGGAGTATGAACAACAAAAAGCGGCTTATGAACAGCTTCACGAAATGGTCATGAACATGGCAACATATAGTGGAACATGTGCGCCTAATCCTTTTTTGCCGTATAACCACCAGCCTCCTCCTCCAGGATCTCCTCCTCTTCCTCCAGCTCTACCTTTATATTAATTTGTAATAAACATTATTTACCTTTAAAACTTCATTTAATATTTTTTTTGAAACATATTCAGTTTGTAATGAATATTATTTAACTTTGATTTTTTTTCTTTTTGATGTTCAATATAAATTTTATTTGCATAATTGGTTTGTATTACCATTAATTTATATAGTTTTATATTATATATTCTAAATAATTTTTTAAAAACAAATTTAGGAAAAAACTATTACCAAGGGTTTTATCGACGGAATAAATCCGTCGGCATCTAATGGTAGCATTCCCGACGCATTTACAAATGGATATATTCGGTTGGTATTTTAAACACTCACCGACGGACTTAATCTGTTGGCATTTGACAGTAGCTGCAACACTTACCAACGACTTTACAGACGGATATATTCGGTCGGTATTTACCGATAGCTTTACCGACGGTATATAGCCGTCGGTAAATCACGATATCACCGACAGAATAAAAATCCGTCGGTATATTTCAAGAAGGGAATCTTACCATCAACAAATGGTTTTTTTGACCGATATAGCGACGGAATGGGGAATCACCGATGAAGGGAAAGGCGACGGACATAATCCATCGGTGAGGACGTCGGTAAATAAATCACCAACGAACTTCTAATCACACACCGACAGAATGTTTCTGTCGGTAAAACTGTGAAATCTTGTAGTGATAGTGACATACAAGCATTTTATGACCTTCAAGTCTCTAACTAGAGTGGAAGGACCACGTCATCATGATGATTTTCCCTTACCAACTTGTTGCTCCTTTTCTTCTTCAATTATTGCTGCTGCTAATAATTCAAAAATATCATTAGAGTTATCATTGTGGAAAAGCATTTTAAGTAAGAAATTGTTAAAAGCCATAAAGATGGTTTGAACTGTCATAACCCATTTATGTGTTATTCCCTAAATTTTTATTTTTTTCCTTTTAAAATAAAAATAAATAATAATAACAAGGAGACTGGTGATAAGAAAAAAGCTGGCTGAGGAAGGATTTCATAAATGCATAAAATCAAGCAACAATTTTGGACAAAGTCGGAAGCCTAATTGTATCATATTGTGACCAAAACTAAAGACAATGCAAATTCAAGATCAAATTAAATTATTATTATTATTAGATGAATATGCAGAAAAATTAAGTTTATGAGCATAATTAGATTTTTAATATGCCATTTTAATTTAATCATGAGCCAAATTAAAAGTTAAATTATGTTCAAGAATTAATTTGGGTCTAATTAAATGATTTAATTAGGTGCAATGACTTAATTATACTTTAAATGGGTCAAATTAATTTTATTAGGAGCTTAATTGGTAAAAATTAAGTTTGGAAGCTCAATTTGAGATTAATTGAGAAGATTAGAATTTTAGGACATAAAATTTATTTTTTACCAAGTCAATTTATTGAAATCAAAGGTAAAATTGCAAGAAAATCAAGTTTAGGGTCAATTAGGGATTAGATTGAAGAAAATCACTGTCAAGAACCTTTTTGTAAAAGACGTCGAACTATGGAGGCCTAATTAACTGAAATCAGGGGAGAAATTGAAGAGAATTAAAAGTTTAATAGTCAATTAAGGGTCAAATTGCATAAATCTAAGGCCAAGGACAAAAATGAAAAAGGCACTAAAATGCAGGGGTGATGTTGAAGTACGGTTGGGGTAAAATTGCACAAAGTTGAAAGTTTAAAGTCAATCATGGGTGTAATTGAATGAAATTAAAAATTGAAGGATTAAATTGAACTTTTCCAAAACGATGTTGTTTTGAAGTTGTTGTTCATTGTCTTCTTTTTCTTTAGCCCGAAAAGACTGCTCAAAGGGCTACTTTTGAGGGGGCATTTAATGCTTCGTCTCTTTACTAAATTTGACAAAACATACACGAAAATGATGGCTTGACACTTGACCATACCTCGACATAGTTCTTTCCGGCTGATTGACAGCACAACGGTCGCAATGCCGCCTCAAAATGGCCAACCCGACTAGCCTTTTTGTAGCCATTTTGACAGTTTTTGATGGCCACCTTGAGCCAATGGTTAGGATCCTTCTTAACTCCAGTGGAGCCACCCTTATCAGCCATCAACAACCACCACACTCCTTCCTCAACACCATCGTGACCAACCACCAAAGCCATAATCCCCCCTATTAGTTGCAGTCCCTCTTCCCCATATGATAATTTATGTGAACTTTCCTTCTACAACCAACACCGACCACCACTTCTTCCATCAACGCCACCTCCACTCGAACCATGCACCACCAGCCAAACTGCCAACAACACCCTCAGCCCAAGTGAACTTCTTCAGCTCTCCTCTCCTGCACTTGTTTTATTTTTCTTCTTCTTGTATCTTGCATGCAAGACTTGAATTAATTCACGTCCTACACTGGTGGCTTTCACCAGCAATTATGGTGAGGGGCTAGACTTGTTTCAGCCCGGCCATATAGGTGGGCTGAGTCCAACCCATTTAAAAGAAAAGAAGTGTTGTTGGGCCTTGGCGGCCCAACTAGTCTGGGTCTGGAACTCATGCCCACATAGTTGGGCTAAGCCCAACCCAAGTTAAGAGAGAGAGAGAGAGAGAGAGAGAGAGAGAGAGAAGCCAAGCCTTGACTTTCATGTTTTTCTACCAATTTTATTTAATATTAGGTCATAGACTTACACTGTATGATACAAACCCGATATAAAATACCTGATTTTCTCTAAAATTTCTAAAAAAACACAAAATAAAAAATTCTTATTTCAAAAACAAAAAAAAATATTTTGTTTTCGTGCATACAACCGAATCCTAATTTTTTTCCAAGGATATTTTTACAAAAAGACAAAAATGTATCTTTATAATGTTTCAAAATACAAAATGGATATTGTAACCAGTTTAAGATTATTCGTTAGGTTTGATCAAAATATCAAAAATCCTTCGCCAATTATTTCATTCAATTAATATTTGAATTATTAGGATTTAACTGTAGACTTTAATATTTGAGGGGTGTAAAACTGCAGTGTAAAATATATCCTCAAATATTAAAGATATAAAAAAATAAACGTGATGTAAAGATTCGAACTTTAGAATGGCTAGGTTTTGACCCAATAAGGTAGAAACTCCCTCACAAAGAGAGATATACCTTGAACCTTAGATGAGACCAACCAACAAGGTAGAAACTCCCTCACAAAGCTAGGTTTTAGCTAGGTTTTGACCCAATAAGCAACAATGCAACTTACCTTAGGTAGGGCACACTAGGGGTGATGTATCTTCCCCTTGCACAACAAGTCTCCTTACTCAGACTCTCGCAGACCATTAGGTTTCCTAGTGACCATAATACTAGGTGGCGACTCCTGAATTATATAATAATACCCAAAACCCTGTTACGATGTCATGGTCACACAAATTAATTACCCTAGCTTAAATAAACAAGATAGTATAGAGCAAGTAAGAGGTCAATCCCACAAGGAAGGTTTAGTTTAGATTTTTATGCTATACGCAATTGAGGGGGGGGGATTGAGGTTATCTAGGCTATAACAGAATTAAATAATCAAGCTAAATTAAAAAAATTATTAAGAGAACAAACCTTAGTTTCAAGCAGACGTCCACCTTTAGAAATCAGAATCGATCATTGAAACGAAACATCAATTTATATTCTGAATCTTTATTTTTTCTCAACATTGGTTAGTTAACAGATCCGCCGTATAACTAACTCTAACCATCAAACAATCATAGTGTCCGCACTAGTAATTTAATTCAATGACATCCTTAAGAACTAGATAAATTGATTAATCTAGATAACATAATTGTCCGCAGTTCATGTTTGATTTGTTCAAATGTTCTCCCTAAGATTAATAACGTAGATCCGCCATAATTATTAAACTCAGTTGCTTCACAAGTTTATATACTACAACTCCGGTTTTGATATCAAACTTAGCAATAGATTATTCACAATAATAACTTAGAGTCCGTTCTAGCAATTAAAATAAACAATCATAAGACATAAGCATAAGAAAACAAACATATTCATCATATAAACTAAAAAGAAAGGGTAAAATAAATCTCACAGTTCTTGAAATCCGAAGGTTTCTAAGTCCTTGCAACCAAGAAAAGAGTTTAGTCTTGCATGTCTATTGAACAACTAATCAAAAAGAAAGAAGAATGCATGATTTCAGGTTCTTTTAAAGGAAAGGGAATTTTTCTCTTTCTGGATGCCCCTTCTTTCCTTTCTCTCTTTCTTTTTATATCCTAGGAAACCCTAATCCCTTTTATACAAAATAGTCATTTCCTAAGTAGACAATTTACATTTAAGTATTTCAATAACTATTTTCCTAAAAAAAGAAGAAATAGCCTTGCATAAAATCTTCAAACTTTGAATTTTGATTTAGAAGAGCTAAATTGCTGAAATAAAGACTTGGACGTCAGTTTGGATGCTTTGAGAAGTACTTTGGACTTGTTTCTTCACAAAACCTGTCTGTTGGCAGAATTCATGTGTCATTTATAAAAATTATATCTCTTATATGAGCTCTTTTTCTACTACAATTTGGTAGGTTAATATGTCTTCGAGTTAGGAATCCAAAAAAATTAAATTTGCATCAAATGAACTTCTCTAGCTCAAGATATTCAAGTTGGAATGGTCGAAGGTCAACACTGGCAGAATGCGAGATTTGTTTTTGAAGGCCGAGATTTCCTTGCTCTTTCTCTTTTTATTTTTCTTGCCATATATGTATAGAAAGGTATGGATGTTAGCTTTCTAATTCCACTAGAATCATTTCATTTTGACCTCTAGAGCTCAAGCTCTGCATAAAACATCGATTGGAAGTCAAATCTGCCGATTATCTCCAATTTACTTCTTTTTTTTTTTAACTCTTACATCCAAAAGTTCCTTCAAAATATAAAATAAAGAATATCAAGACATTTTATATATAAAACATAGGCAAAATACTAGGTACATGTTGGTAAAACTATCAAATAATATGGTTGTATCAAATACCCCCACACGTAGCTCTTGCTTGTCCTCGAGAAAGGACAGATAAATCAAACTTAAACTAAATAAATAAAATAACTATGACTAATGTTTTTATCTCTCATCAATGTCTAAGAATATATGTATCATAAACAAGAATACAATCAAGAATGATAAAGAGTATAAATTTTCATGATTTTATTTACATGCAAACTTCAAAACTCAATTAATCATTGGGATTTAAATGAAATCTATGTCATGCCAAAGTAGGTGATCTCATTAATATACACTCCAACACTCACGTGTTTAAGGCTTATGTGTTTAAATCTCTCAAATTCAATCAATAAATATGCTCTATCATAAGCTTGCTCTTCAATCTCGTCTCCCTTACTAAACTATTACAAGCAATGCATGAATTAAAAGGTCTTACTTTTTGGTTGTAATGGGGCTAAGGTTAAGGTGAGGTTAAGGTAAGGAAAAGAAAAGGTTAAAACCAAAGGAAGTAGAGCATTAAAAAAAAATGATTTTTTTGAAATAAGATTTCCCATCGAAGCACATAAATTTTTCATCTTTAAGCACCAATACTTAACTTCTTTTGATTTCAAGCTCCATCAACATAAAATTTTTAGAACACAATAGAACACTTTTCTTTTTCATTTTTTTTGTTTGTTTTTCATTTTTTTTTTCTTTCACCTTTGGCAACTTTGCCAATTCTTTTCATCAAGCATCATTTTTTTTTCCCATAATTTCCAACCATAATCCCATAAGATATGAACAAGTATATGCTCTACTAATCCTTGGCCAGAAAAAAAGAAAAACATATAAAAAAGTTAAGGCTTACACATGGGTAAAGCAAAGAAAAGATAAACAAACTCAAAAGGGCTCACTAAGGATAATATGTTTTAAGTTGGCTTTTTGACTCAAGTGGTTAAAATTCCTAATGCATTTATCATCTTCATGTACACATGTAATATGAATGTAATTTCAACAAGATATGAAGCAAGCTAGAGATACATATCATTGAAAGAATGCACAATTCAAGAATATAATGTAGCTTTGATGTGCCGTGAATGATTTAAAAATCGGCAACAATGAATCTGACGAAAATGGATGAAGGATGGGTCTGGTTGTGTTGTCTTTCTTTTGGTGTTTAGACTAGATTATAGTGATTTCAAGGTAAGTAAGATGGAGGATAGACTAGAATGATACTTTGATAAGTCGATCTGGACGCCACAAAGATCAATCTAGGATTTCGACGCCACACTCTTTGTGATCGAAGAGTGATAAGTCAGGTAGGGTTCTTCACAAATCAATCTGGAAGAACAACTCTTAATTCTGTGAATTAGGTTTTCAAATCTTGGCCAAAAGTCCTTTATTACATATTCTGATATTGTATTTATAATTGGAACATCCCTCCAAAGTTAGGAAAAATTCAACATGGCAGAAGTCAAGCCCTAAAAATAGACTTTGACAAAATAACCTAGACAAATTGACTAGCACACGTTTTTTGACCTTTCTAACATAAACAGACCAAATTTAAAACAACCATATCTTCTTACACAAAAGTCCAATGCAGTTATGGTTGGACAATCTAGAAAGAGCACGTTTTGAACTTGAAATCCACCTAAATTAGTCTTGTTTTCACATGCAATGGATGACTTCAAATTCAGGTTCAAATTCATTTGCTGTTCTGACCATAAACAACATCAATTCCTTCACTTATTTGCATATCAACCCAAATTCAAGTAGCCCAGCATCAAAAGAACCATTAAGGGCTTTTCCCATCTCCAAGTTCCAATTGTAGGCAAATAAACATCCTTGAACCAATTTCAAACTGATTGTTAATTTTTAACTCCGATGCAGCTTCAATTATTCCAATTTGACTCGTCAAGGTCCTTTGCAGTTGTTTCGCTCTCGCTCTTGTCATTGGACCATCTGAATCCTCTTGCATATTAGATTTAGCTTTACAAGATGAATTATAATTCCCATGATGCACATCAAGCTTGCATTAGTGCAACACTATAAAGTCAATATGACATACTTTCAAAGTCAATCCCTAAACTAATTAAACTTTTAAAGCTTGCCTACACACTAATTCATTCGATTTATTTTTCATGTATCTCAATTAATTCTTATACACAATACTCATAAATTAATAAAATCTCAACTATAACATCAATTTAAATTCTGAATCTTTTCCATTCATTTATGTCTAATTTCCCAACATTTAATTCAATTCACTTTGTCACTTTGATGGATGAAAAAGCTTTCTCTGCCAAGAAAAAAGTAGTTTGATTCAAAGCCTATTAAGTCTAGAATTCAATGTGTCATACATATAGCAAAAGTAGCAGAAATGATATTCAAGAGGCTCTCTTCAAAATCTCATAATAGAATATTAGGCAACGTTGACCGGCTAGGCAGACAAAAATTAACAATATACTAAAAGGCGTGGGGAAAGCACTGTAGCTTCCCCACGCCTTTTAATTATACTTATATATAATAATTATTATAATTATATTTATATAATTATATTATAATATATATATTTTTTCGTTCTCATTTTTTTTGTTTTTTTCTTTTAATGAATTTTCATAATTATAATTATAATTTTTTATATATATTTTGAATATAATTTTGTAAAAAAAACCTAATAATTTTTAAATTTTAATTTTTTATATATTTTTTATGTAAAATAATTAATCCATGACATCGCACGGAATATGTAACTAGTGGTCTACATAAGGCGAAGCTCTATTAGGCACAGCTTTATTGATCTAGCTTTCTGACTAACTGAAGAGGCTCTTATATATTCTTTCTTCAAATAATGAAGACTCGCTTTTGATTAACTAGCTTGAAAAGAATCTGACCCTGGTTAACGTTGGAAAGAAAATTAAGTATTTATATTTTTTTTTAAGTCAATTTGGTTTGATTTAATTAGTTTCGTATAAAATCAAAATTTATCCAGAAATTTTTTTTGTTTTTCTAATAGATTAATTTAATTTTTTTTTTTTGGTTTTTCTAATTAATTTTTTTATTTTTTCAGTTTAATTGGTCTTTTAAGTTTTTACTACCTTTGAATGGCACCAATATAATTACTTCAAAATATTTGGGTGAAACGTAAAAAGACCATCCCGAGATTTGGAATGAACTATCTATATATATGTTCTTGAAGTCCCAATTTATTACCATCAAATGAAACATTTGGCTGATAGGAGTTCGCCAGTACTAATTTTAACTCTTTCGTGCTTTAAAGCTTTTGAAATTTCTATATTGAAAAATCTGAACTCAAATTTGAGTTTAAAAGTGGATTTTAACTAGATAAATGAGATTTTTGCGACGTAGACTTTAATGGTCTTTTAAAGCCACTGTGCATAACATTATTAAAATATAAAAACAAAGTTTAAAATATTTTTATGAGACCCAATTTACTTTTCATAACATTGTTAAAATAAAACAACTTTCATTGAATTCTTTTCATGTAACGACTAAAAGACAATTCATAGATCCCACCAAAACTGAAGTAACTGGTTGCTAAAATCACCCTCTGTCCTTGGATAACTTTCTCTGTTCTCTCTCAACTTGCAATTACTAAAATATAACTAAATTAAGTATAGAATCAAAACACAATAACCTAAAAGAACAAGGACAAAAGACGAACAAATTGAAACTTGAGGGATGAAATAAAACTTTTGTGCACCATTTGTGAAAATGTCATGTTTCTTACATCGAAACATTTAAAGAACACATTAGATTAAAACCATGAAAGCATAACTTTAAAGGATAAAATTAATAAGAAATTAAGTTCAACAATAAAATTGTAAACCTTGCAAAATACAGGGACTAGAATGTACAAATTTGACAAAAATCTAGAGCTAGCAAAAGTGAACATTGCTTTTGTTATGGTTTTGTTTGCTAATTGTTAATATTTGTTTCTACACCATTCAAGAATTCTGGTATGTTTATTTCTCACCCTGGCAACAACATTCACTAGGTTATGGCAAATTCAACAGGGCATCAAGATTCATGTCCATATCAAAACTCCACATGAATTATTAAGAATAAAGAGCAGGCAGCTTTGTCCTGGAGATAGACAGAACATGTATACAATACTTGAAATGAGTTGCAAACTAAACTGGACTTCTATCATAATCTGCCGCTTATACCTAAAAGACAAACCTAGGAAAAGAAAAGAAATTTGACGCCAAAAATCTTTATGCTCTGAAGTGAAACAAGGGCTTTAAATTTACCATTTCTTTTAACATGGAGCCATGTACAGCAGCCTAACATCATTCTCAATTAAATAACACTTGTATTCCAAAATCCTCCAATTTCCATTAAATGTTGAATTTCTGAGGAACAGGGTCAAAATCATCGAAGTCAAATCTCTGACGCTCTCTTCCAGCCTAAAAAATCAAAGGAACAAACAGATTAGTTAGTAGTGCATACTAGATCCTAAACAAGTTCAGCTAACAAGTATTACAGGAATCAATGTAGTAAGCTCACCTTTGCCAAGTACAAAGGATCACATGATAAGAGTTCATCCACTGCAGTCAGCTTCTTTGACAATGTCATTATCCTAGTATAACAAAAATAGAGAAGGTTAAGAATTACCAAAATAATCATCAAAGACTGAAATGAAGCCGTGTAAATAATTTGTCCCCATGTTGAAAACACCATCTAGTCATTTGTTACTGTTAATATAACATGATTGATGTGGGACAATAAACTAAAGAAAAATAAAAGTGGAGAAAGAAAGAAGCCAGGAATTACAGGAATTAAAAGCGGGAAAGAAAAGTTAGGCAGAAGAGAGAATTCAGAGGAAAATAGCTTGTTATTTTTATTAAATCATTAAAAATTGTCTTACAAAATAAATAAATAAAATAATATAAATAACATAACCCTAAAACATCCAACTATTTGGCTCAACCCATCAATTAAAATTGTTTAACATAATAACCCAAATAAATAAAACAAAAACAATGAAATAGACCTAGTTGGGCTCAGTCTCTCAACCAAAAAGTAACATGGGTCGGGCCATCCATCATCTCTGTCCATATACTCACGTAATCGGTCTGGATTTGGTGTCCCTACCAAAACTCTCGGGGTTGAAGAAACTCAACCCTTAAAGATCTAGATCAATTTGTTGCAATGTATCTCTAGTAATCTAAGAAAACCTGAATCAGGTCAGTCTACCTAAAGAACTAGAAACCATTAAACTTCATCATCCTTGGTAAAAACTTGTTCATCCAAAATAACACCAGTATTATAACATGGTCTCCAACATTAAACTTATTGTGTCATCTGTACATCAACTTGAAGTTTATATTGCACATTACTTGCTTGAATCTGCTTCGTGATCTCAACATGTAAATCCTGAACTCTACGTACAAATGACTCAGACAACCTAGCATAAGGAGACATAGGAAGGTCATCTAAAAGCCTTCTAGGCTTGTAACTGTGTACAACTTCAAAGGGACTCATACCTATTAATCTATTGACAGAGCTATTATAGGCAAACTAGGCTATAGGAAGAACCAAATCCCAATTCCTATTATGATCA